>CM076732.1:18312860-19523259 GCA_038501795.1 Pseudopleuronectes americanus | reverse complement strand
GAAAAATACAATACATGGCAGAAAAAAACTCCAGCAAAAGCCGAGCCCGGGGACACACTATAAAGCCTTTAGGGCTTTAGGGACCCAAGGAACCAAGGATCCTTTGCGGATGTTTTTCCTATGCTGATCTCCAAAGGATCCTTTGTTCCTGATGTTTTCCTATGTTTCCTGTGCTGCTCTCCAAAGGTTACATTCCTATGCTTATCTCCAAAGGATCCTTGGTTCCAGATGTTTCCTCTGTTTCCTATCCTGATTTCCAAAAGACAGAAAGATGGAGATCTAATCTTACTTTAATTTTAACTTTTCGTCACCGTGTGACCGTGGCGTGGTGTCAAAGTTTGATGAGCCAAATCAAGACAATTGAGCTGCACCAGCAATATTAAGTCACTAGAGGGCAGTGTAAGACCATGGTTTGTCCAAGGACCAAATCATCTTTTCCAGGGCTAAAGAGTTCATCACACAGTTTGAATGTATTTGAAACTAAATTACACGTGCAGATGTTTGACAATTAGTTTGTGAGATAACTTTAGTTCATGATGTAGGGTTTTTACCCTACATCATGAACTAAAGTTTATGTACATTTCTTTCATGTACGTTACACGGTGTGACCGAGGCGTGGCTTGACATTTTAATGATTCGCCAAAAAAGGGTGATTCATATGAAACAGGAAGTACTTTTTAAATCCACTCTGCATTATCCAACCAGCCCAAAATTACTGACCCATGATCACAATCTTGTAATGAGCACATCAATATATTAAAATTAATTCATGGTCATAGCACCCCCTACTGATCAGTGTGAAAATTATGTTTTTGTAACATTGTCCAATTCACACAAAATTGCTCACGCTACATCAGAGCCCCTACTTGAACTGATATATTAGTCTGTGCGTAATAAAAGTGATTAAGCCACCTATTGGTAACAGGAAGTAAGCTTTGTTTTCCAAATATCATTCGATTTACATAACATTTTCGCAGTGTGATGTGCTATTTGATAGCGTGGACCGTAATGAGCAATTAGCAGGCAAGGATCAATGTCGCGTGACGGACGCACGAAGTGAAGCACACGCGGAGACTAAGATTAAGGTACATTTATTTATCCCAAACACATGCACAGACATGTACAGACACACTCATGCAGTTTTTTAGGGAAATTTATCCTCTGCCCATCTGGGGCAGGACACACAGAGCAGTGAGCAGCCATGTATGGTGCCCCTCCCTCCCCACCACACACACACACACACCTTCTCCAGTGACTTTACTGCCCCTCTCCACCCTGGCTTGGGTAATTGTCTTATACCCAAGGCCCTTCAGGTTTGACGAAATAATCTCCTCTCTCAGCTTTTGTGGCAGCTCCTTGGTCTTTCCCATGGTTGCAACTCACTTTGAATACCTTCAAGGGTGGGGTTTATATATGCATCACAGCTGAAGCAAATGAAGGATCATTATAGAGTTCCCAAAGGCTTAATCATGTTTCAACTCCACTTTAGGTTGAATAATTGTAAAAGGTAAATGGTTTTGTATTTATATAGCGCCTTCTAGTCTTGATGACCACTCAAAGAGCTTTACAGTACAGTTTACATTCACCCATACATTCATACAGTGCATCTATTTGCAGCACTTTTTTATTCTATGGGTGGCCATTCTGGGTTCAGCATCTTGCCAAAGGACACTTTGGCATGCAGATGGGACAGACTGGGGATCAAACTGCCGACCTTCAGGTTTGAGGATGACCACTCTACCCCTCAGCCACATCCGCCCTAATTGTGACATGGCTATCATAACAAAATATACTGTTACACACAAATACTACATCATGCATTTTCTGTGTTGATTTTATGTATCACTCAACTCATAAAGAAGTCATCCGAAGCATAATCTTGCTCTTTGAAAAAACTGTAATTGATAAATCCTTAAAATCTTTGGGGGGTTGAATATTTCTGATTGCAACTGTAGGCCTTTCCTGGTGAAAAGCTTTGTCATAGCTGATTTACTGGAGGAGCTGAAGAAGACTGGACTTCAAACTGCTCCTGCTGATCATGCTATTCTGGACCTGAAGATGTGGACTGTGATTTCTTCACTGGGAGCAAAGAGAAAGCTAAGACTTTACAGATTGTGTCTCAAGTGGATGTTTTACTGCTGCAACCAGAGCCCAACCAGAGCTGACTTCTTCTATTCACAGGAAATCACATCGACTCCAAAAACACCCAAAAAATGTCTGTTATTATTAGATTAGATTAGATTAGATTCAACTTTATTGTCATTGCACAGTATAAGTACTTATACAACGAAATGAAGTTTAGCATCTAAACCAATAGTGCAAAAAAAGGCAGTAAAAGCGCAGAGTATTGTGCATATTTAAAGTGGAATGTGAATAAATAAGATATGTACATGAAGAAATATATATGGAATAGTACAGTATTAAGAAGTATTGTATGATATAAGAACGATGAATACACTTTGAGCAAGATAAATATATAAATATATTAATATGAATACACTATGGGCGGGATAATACAGTGGTAAAAAAAGTAACAGTCTGGTGCAAATGTTCAGTGGTTGGAGAAGGGTGTGTGGCAGTCCAAGCCAGGGTGGAGGTGGTAAGTATAGTAACTGCTGTATGTGGGGCAGGGGGATGAAGCTGTTCCTGAATCGGCTGGTCCGGGAACGGAGGACCCTGTAGCGCCTCCCAGAAGGGAGGAGGGCAAACAGTCTGTGGCTGGGATGTGAGCTGTCCTTGACTATGCTGCGCGCTCTCCGCAGACATCTCTTGCTCTGGACAGCCTCAATGGTGGGGAGTGAGGAACCGGTGATGCGTTGGCCAGTTTTCACCACCCTCTGCAGTGATTTCCAGTCCGCAACAGAGCAGCTGCCATACCACAGTGAGATGCAGTTGGTGAGGATGCTCTCGATGATGCAGCGGTAGAAATTCACCAGAATCTGAGGAGACAGATGGGCCTTCTTCAGTCTCCTCAGGAAGAAGAGACGCTGGTGTGCCTACTTGACCAGGGTTGAGGTGTTGAGGGACCAAGAGAGATCTTCAGAGATGTGGACACCCAGGAACTTAAACCTGGTGACACGCTCAACCTCTGTCTCGTTGGTATGGATGGGGGTGTGTGTGCCACCTTTCTTCATGAACTCCAAATGAGGTCTTCTTGGTGTTGAGAGCCATGTTGTTGTCGGCGCACCACTCCGCCAGGTGCTGGACCTCTTCTCTGTAGGCCAACTCATCACCGATGTATCGTCTGCAAGCTTGACAATTTGACATAGTTCTAAGTTTGCAAACTTAGAACTATGTACAGGTGTGCAGTCATAAGTGATGAGGGAGTAGAGGAGAGGACTGAGCACACAACCCTGTGGCACGCCGTTGTGCAGGATGAGGGTTGAGGAGGTGTGGTTCTCTAACCTTACAGACTGGGGTCTGTTGGATAGGAAGTCCAGTATCCAGTTGCAGAGGGAAGTGTTGATGTCATTGAGTTTCATGATCAGTTTTGAGGGGATGATGCTTATGAAAGCTGAACTGGAGTCTATGAACAGCATTCTTACATAACAGTTGTTATTGTCCAGGTGTGAAAGTGCGGAGTGAAGTACCGTGGAGATGGCATCCTCCGTACTCCTGCTCTGGCGGTAGGCAAATTGGAAGGGGTCCAGAGTGGGTTGTAAACAAGTTTTGATGTGAGCCAGGACCATCCTCTCGAAGCACTTCATAATGGTGGGGGTGAGTGCAACACGGCGGAAATCGTCGAGGCTCGCTGCAGTGGAGTGTTTTGGCACCGGCACGATGGATGTGGTTTTAAAGCAAGTGGGGACAGCTGCTTGGGCCAGTGACAGGTTGAATATGTCAATCAAGACCTCAGCTAGCTGCCCAGCACAGGCCTTGAGCACGCGTCCGGGGATGCCATCAGGGCCAGCAGCCTTACGTGCATTGATCTTGCTCAGTGCAGCACACACAACGATGGAGGCGAATGTGAGGGGCTGTCTGTATTGAGCACAGCCTTGATAGCCGCCTACTGGTCGTCCCTGTCAAAGCGAGCATAAAAGCTGTTAAGCTCATCGGAGAAGGAGGCATCGCTGTTTTGGGGGATGGTGTTGGTGGGTTTGTAGTCTGTTATAGCCTGGATGCATTGCCACATACGTCGGTGGTCAGAGTTTTTCTTGAATTGCTCCTCAATCCTTAGCGTGTGGCAGTGCTTGGCCTTCTTGATGCCCCTCTTCAGGTCAGTCCTGGATGAACTGTTGGTTATGAGCATCACCTGATCTGAAAGCGGTGTCCCGTGCCTTCAGCAGTAGTGGTTGAAGTCACTCGCAACAATAAAGGCTGCCTCCGAGTGTGAAGTCTGTTGTTTGCTAACGGCAGCATGCAGTTCTCTCATTGCCAGCTTAGCATTAGCATCAGGGCGGATATAGGCTGCAGTCACACCAGTAGATGTGAACTCTCTGGGCAGATAGAAAGGTCTGCACTCACATGATATATTCCAGGTTAGGAGAGCAGTGACTCTCAATGATGAGTGTCCATGCAACAAGCTTTGTTCACATAGATACACAGGCCCCCACCTCTGGTCTTACCGGAGTCATCAGCTGTTCTATCCGCCTGGAGGAGGTAGCGCCCCATTAGCTTGACGGCGCTATCCGGAACACTGCTGTTGAGCCATGTTTCCATGAAAATCATGATGTTGCAGTCCATAATCCATTTGTGCGTGGTGATCCGCAGCCGCAGCTCATCCATTTTGTTTGCCAGAGACCGAACATTGGTGAGGAAAAGGCTCGGTAGAGATAGCCGGTGAGGAGATAGCTTTAGCTTAGCCCTTAGCCCACCTCTCATCCCCCGTCTTTGTTTACGATCTCAATTCCACCTGTGAGCACTTGCGGTCGGCGCAGCCTTGATGTCGCCTCTGTAGTCCCGGCGTTTCTCAGGAATGAGCCTTGGACCATCGAAAAAGTGGGTAGTAGTACAGGATCCGATGTCCAAAAGATCTTGTCGGCTGCAGACAGTTTTCGCAAGACTGTTCTGAGTGAACAGACTTGAAACAAGTAGGCAGATAATAACTATTTTGCTAAATCTGGTGAGACGCTGCGCCTCGCGTTGTGCACTCGCCGCCATCTTGGAATGTTATCTGACGGAAACAGAAGATTAACATTTATTAGAGAAAAACTATTTTATTGTAATCATCCAGCCAGATTCACTTATTGGTTTCAGGTCCTGAGTAGAGAGAGTCTGACTTGACGTTGTTAATGGGAGGTTGAGTGGAGAGATGGAGTTTGTGTAGCAGTCACATACAAGAATATCAGGAGAGCAGGGTCCTCATTTGAATGTGGATTTGGATTCAATGATAAATCCTAGATGTTACGTGGTGATGGAAACAATTATAACTTTTATTACAACAAAATCAACACTCCAGTGTCAGCTCCTCAGTCCTCCAGAGTAAAAGTGTACCTAGATCACAGTGAAGGTGTCCTGTCCTTCTGCAGGTATCTCAACTGACACCATGACTCTCCTCCACAGAGTCCAGACCACATTAACTCAACCGCTCTATGCTGGAGTTATGGTTAATTATCATGGAGACACAGCTGAGTGGTGTACACTCAAGTTGACTCGAGTCATTTCAAGCAGTGAATTAGATTTTGTGTTTAAATCTTTAACTTATTTTGTCTACATGTTTGTTGCTCAAAGTTAGTCGTTGTGACATTTCTGCTCCACACAGAGATCAGCTTTCATTTGAACACTGACCTTCCTTTATCACAGATATTTACTTCTCACTTGTAAACACAGAAATCTACATTTAAGCTGTTATGAATGAATTTGAAAAAACTAATGTTGCTGTTGTTTTCTAAAGATTCTAGATTGAAGGAAGGAATTTGCACTTGCATTTGTCTTTGTGTGGGGGGGTGTGTCTGAGAACCTGTGTATCTCCTTATGTGTGGTAAAGGCTCATGTTGAGCATCCTAGATATTTTAACAGGTTCTCTGATGAAGTACTAACAAGGGAATTCAGTGTTGTGCAATAGTAGGAGATATGACGTTGGCTAATTATTAATAATCAGGAAATATGATTATTAAAATAATAAAGATTATTTATCAAAAATAATTAAAAATGATTAAGCTATCGATTAAGAATAGTAAAATAATTAATTAGAAATGATACGTTACATTAAAAATAGTTAAATAATTAAAGAAAACAATACAATTATTAATTAAGAATAATACAATCTGTAATTATAACTTAGTGTCGCAGGGCACCACCCTTTTCAGGGACCAACAAGTCAATCTTTAATTATCAGTCTCATTTGATAAAAGTAAATTAATAATCTCAATAGTTAATATAAAAGATTATATAATAGAAGGAGTTTTAAGTTCGAGCACAGGCTATAGTAATCCAGCTGTATTCACATACAAATGCACAAATAATCACAGAATCCAGATTCTTTAAGTATAAAAGGATTTATTAAAAAGGGGAAATAAAGTTAATGTTATTCAATGATTCTTCATTTAACAAACTCCAATATTTCAAAGATGACGACAGCAGCAGCAGCACTCATCACCATTAGAAACACACATGGAATACTGAGTATCTCTGTGTGTGGTCGTGTGTGTGTGCCTGTGTGTCTAGGTATATGTGTGTGTGTGTGTCTGTGTAACAAAGAGAAAGGGGAGTGGCTATGGCGTAATGAGGAAGTCAAGTGGTGACGTCCTCTGACCGAATTCAAGGTGACGTTACAGTCACGTAATTTCAAAATGGAGGTAACCAGTGAAGCCACGTTGCATAAGCAAGATGGCTGCCGATCAGGGGCTTTAAACAGGAATTTTCAGACAAAGAGATTTCTTATCTCGTAGTTTTGGCGCCGAATGGCATCGAGATGTATTAAGGCTCTTTAAGTCTAGATTTATCCATGTAACATGAAATATGTGAAGGGAGGTCGGCACGTGTGTAAAATCAGGTTTAAGAGTAAGGAGAGAGAGAGACAGAACAGACACGGTTACAGAAACTTTACCACTCGGTGCCCAAATTGGAGTTGTGCACCGATCGTTTAATCGGTAAAGTCTCTGTGAACCCAGTCGGACGTCAACAGTGCTGCCGGAGGCTCTCCGTCACGGCGCGAGGCACTTTAGAACGTCCAAAACAGTAAACAATGAAACCGGATGTGACGTCTCGGTTCGCCGTGTTTAGAACACGACTGAAAACAGACTCGTGGTCTTCAAACAATTATACACTCAAACAAAATGACCCGCTAAGTATTTAAACTAAACTCTGCCCAGACAATGATAAGCATCTTACTTTGACCTTCACGGTGTTGCGTGCGAGTCTCGCAGATATTCCGGATGTCCAGTGAAATGAATCGGGTTGTGTTCCTCGGGGTACGTGCGGTCAGCGAATTCCCCGGAATCAGATGAAGAAATCGTGGCCTCTTAAGCGGTGGTCCGCTGGTTCTCGTGGTTACAACGGAGCTCAGCGCGGGGCCGAATGGAAGAGCAGATCCTTCTCGTGCTCTTTGAACGGGATGCACGTCGTTCGTATGACGGGATGGGCTTTGTCCTTCTGCAGGGATGAACAGCTGTGGCGTGGTGGCTTGGAGATCGGGGAAAAGAAAAGTCTGTAGAACTCGGCCTGCGAGTGGACTTCCTGTGGCGATCTCTTTCAAGTTAAAATAACAAAAACTCCTATCAAAATAAATCGTCGACTGAATTAAGACAAAAGAAAATGAAATTAAAGACTAAAATAAAACAAACGTTTGTGGATTGCTCCCTATAAAACCTCCGGATCAACTAACTGGGAGGCTAGATCTATCTTGGTGGAATTGGGAATGAGCAGCGATTTCTGTGGGCTCAGTGGTTTTGTTAACCTGAGGAGGTCCTGCCTCCTTGAGGTGTGGTTAAGGGGTGATGCTGGCTTTAAGCCAATTGAGTGTCAGAGGTCAAATCTCAGTGGGCGGGGCCTGGAACTCAGCAGGGGTTCCAAGGGATCCCCAGGACATTTTTCACCACCAGGGGGAGACTCTTAGGCCTGCTGCTTAATGTTTCCCTCCAAAAGTACTCCTACGGTTGGATGGGAATGTCCCACAGGGCCTCAATGTTTACGACCCATTGTGTTAACTTCGGCCCCAGTATCTGGTCACCTCACTGGGCTGTTGCCCAACATCGACATTGACTTCGGCATCGTCATCTACCTATTCTCAACCAGCCCCCGGTGACCATGATGAGACAGCTTCTCTATTTACCCAACCTCTCCATCTACCTCTTGGCAATTTCATTTTCATTTAAATTTCATTCATGAAACACCAAGTTCTCTGGCTACCATCACTTGTACTAGTGCTGTAGAGGTCCCTACCTGCTCATATGCATCCAGAGTGCCACCAGTTGCTGCTGGAAAGACCACAGGTTATTCTACTTCTCGATCTATCCCTGTTGTTGATGAGCCTGTCAAACCAAAACCAATGGATCCTGCAGACTAGCCTGTCCTCTCTGATAAAGACAGAATTAGTCATCAGAGCTCCTTATAAGGTTGAACGAGATTATATTTTCCTTAGAGAGAGGATGGACAGGGTTGCCATCGTCATTACTTTTACTCAACATTAGTTTAGCTGCAAGTTGTTTTCACAGAAGGATTTTAAACTGGCTAGTGAAGATTTAATGATTGGAAGAATGCCACCCAGGTTTTAAAATCAATAGGTTTTAACAATAGCCCTGAGCCAATGCATGAAGATGTGGAAAGAGGTATAGTGGTGTGCTCAAAATAAACAAGCCCCTAGAGCAGCGGTCGGCAACCTGCAGCTCCGGAGCCGCATGCGGCTCTTTAGCCCCTCTGCAGTGGCTCCCTGTGCAGTGGGGTGCATGTTGGTGAACTTAAGAAATCAGTTTTCATATGATGAACGTGAGTGAACGTCACATTCACATTCATTTTTTAAATCATCATCGTATCAGGCCGTCATGAAATACCAGGAGCGGCTGAATGTGTGTGTGCGCGCTCCTAGATACACACACAAGCCCCGCTCACTCGCTCAGAGAGACACAGAGAGATCAGAGCTCGTTCATGTGAAGTGACTGACCGGCTGTTTCTTAACAGTGGAAACAGTGAAAACACTGAGTTTCTCTGGACACAGCTGCTCAGAGATCAGCGCTGCAGCTTCTTGATCAGAGCAGAAGCTGCATTTTTTTTTATTCTTTCTACCTCAATATTTTTTATTTTATTTTATTCTATTGTATTGTATTTTATTGTATTCAAATATACCTGCTGCTATGACGACTTAATTTCCCTTCGGGGATGAATAAAGTAATCTATCTATCTATCATTGGGTTTGTACCGATCTTCAGTTTCTGTGTCCGCCTCCAGTCTGACCTGCTCTCACGTTTTGTTTGAATATTTCGTCAACTAGAATAAGCACATGCTATTACGTCCCGGCGCTCTTCTCTACAGGTCGCTAATCAATAGTGTCCAACCCACTGGACAGATTGATTTGCTCTCACTGCCAACGATGCAGGTTTACCTGTATGCTTGATATGTGGCGAGGAATTAGCAAACAATAAGAAATGTAATGTTGAAATATATTTCCAGAGAAAGCACACAGCATCTGCTGAAAAGTGCTTGAGATGAGCAAAAAAAGCATGGTTCTGTATTTCATTAATTTCAAAGTAGGCCTACACATGTATTTTGTTCTACTCTTCATAAGAGTTTGGTGTTTACCTTTTTTGTAACAGGTTAAAATAGCAGTTAAATGTCAACAGTTTTTTTATTGTCGTTCTATAATTTAATAAATGCAACAACCTTAAGTTTTTATATATATTGTATAACTACATACATAACTTTATAACCTGTGTTAAAAAACATACATAATGAATTAATAAGTGCCATTAGTGGGAAGATCATGGAGGCAATTGAAGGTGAGATCAAACTCAGCAAGTATTTTTCAATAATACTGGGATACATCCCAGACAGGAGCCATATTTATGAACAACTCCCAGTTATCATCAGGATTGTGTCTGTGGAGAACAAGTCACAGGTGAAGTAGCCCTTCATGGTCTTCCTTAAAGCTGAAGCTTCCCCAGGAAAAGAGCTTTCGGCTCTCATCTTGAAGAGCTGAACATACCCTTTGATGACTACAGGCGTCAGTCATATGATAATGTGCAAATATGAAGGGGGAAAGGAAAGGTGTACAGGCCAGATAACTGGCATCAACCCCAGAGCTATATTTGTGTCATGTGCAGCTCACACATTTAACCTGGTGGTGGCAGGTGCTGCATGAAGCTTACAAGAGGCGATAGGTTATTTTGGCTACTTACATAAGATGTTCACTCTATTTTCAGTATCCATCCAGAGATGGTCCATCTTAAAAAATCCAGTTAAAATGACCTTGAAGTCAAATCAATCAATCAATCAAATTTTATTATTTGTAAAGTCCATATTCACAAATCACAATTCGTCTCATAGGGCTTAAACATGGTGTGACATCCTCTGTCCTTAACCCTCAGCAGGATTGAGGAAAAACTACTAAAAACCCTTTTTACAGGATAAAAATACGTAGAAACCTCAGAGAGAGCCACATGTGAGGGATCCCTCTCCCAGGACGGACAGAAGTGCAATAGATGCCACGTGTAGGAAAACATCATCAAGATTAAAGTTTTTAGCAACATTCTGAAGGATAACTTCAATACGATATGTCAAGCAGTCCAGCTGCACTCATAGTCAATTGTCAGCGTCCAGCAAGATCATGATCCGCCATCCAGATCAGATGCCACTTTAGTCCACAGTCATTGTCCACTGCCGCTTACTAGGATCCATCATGAGCCGCCTCAGCGTTTTTCTTGGTTCTCGTCAGGACACGTGCTGCGGCATTTTGGACAAGCTGTAGAGTCTTTAACGATTACTGCTGGAGCCTGATAATAATGAATTACAAAAGTCCAGTCTAGATGTAACAAAGGCGTGGACTAGTTTTTCTTCATCTTTTTGCGAAAGGAGGTGTATGATTTTTTGAGATATTAAGCAAGTGGAAAAAGGCAGTCCTAGAAATTTGTTTTAAGCGACTATTAACTTCCTCTGGTATCACGGCCCGTAATCGGGCCGTGAAAGCCCGCCAGGTGTGTTTTTTTATCGATCAGCATCAAACATTTTTATTTAAAGAACTGTTTCATACAGCTAGATGATAATACAACATATCGTTAGAAAGCTAAGATTCTTCTGATTCCACTGATGTAAACCATTTCAAGATACGATCCCCACAGCCGGTACAATCAACGTCTAAGTTCAGCGTTAGTCTGACAAGAAATTTGAAAAAAGTTGTCGCCACTTACCGGAGAATCATCATATTAATCCACAGATCGATAAAACTCCAACAAAAACGGTATTGGTACATCGCCAAAGGTCCAGACGATCCAATCCACTAATATAATCACTCCATAACACACTATTTCATCAAAGAATAGCCACAGTCTGCTGTTTACACGGAGCTGCTCTCTGCTCCGCAGCGCGCCTCTGTGTTGTACTCTCAATCTAACTATGTGTGCATATAAACAAAGCCCTCCAAACGGTAGCTAGCAGCTCCTATTGGGTTAAGTGAGCTGTCAATCTAAACTTGACCCTATAGGAGCAGGACTGGGCGGGCATGGGCTGTCCACAGCGTACAAGAGCCAACGATGCCCCTCGTTGACGCACAGAGCCTGCCCCTCTTCTGACGTGTATAGACTGAGCCAATTGCTACAGATTGTTATGATGACTGGCGTATCGTTTAGCCAATGAAATTTCCATCATAGAAATGTGACGGTCCACGGGAAAATAACACAGAGGCTCCATGCAAATGACTGCGCAACAGCTTCCAGCTGTTGCCAGAGCGCCGTGCGTCGGTGTTTTCGTCCCCGCCGTGACTGCTACATGTTGCTAAAATATATGAAAGATGTTTATTTGTATACTTATTTTAAACCATATGACTGGTTTTGTCTCCTTTATATAAAAGTATGATTTTAAGTGTAAAATTAGCCTTTTCAGCCTGGTTGGTTACCATGGTTACAAAGGGTCCGTTGGAGTCTCCAAATGGCCTTTGTGGAAAACGCCTAGACATGGCCTTAGGAAAAAATCTGTCAAATATTCATTTTCTGTGGTATTGTTATCAAATTTGAACTTGGGCTAGTCAAGGCTCCATTCTAGGGTCCCATTGTGTTTTCCAGCTCATAAGTCCCAGCTAGAGTCATCAGCAGGCATCTGTTTATTAAAAATATTCAGGCGGAAATAAAAAACTTCTACTCCACTGTGTGCCAACTTCAATTACTCAATGCCAGTAGTACTTAGAGTGATTCTGACTGTTCAGGGGGAAAGTTCAGAATGTTACCTTTCAAAAGAGACCAAGACCATGCATGTACTCCAAAAGGTTCAAGAACAGCTTTCAATTTAATTTGGGTGTCCCCAAACAGGCGTTTTAGGCAAATTTCACAAATTTCACCCGTTTCTTAAGAGGTTAAAGGATAAATCAGGATTTATCCTTCAGCAATGTCGTCTAGCGCAGCTATATCATTAGATAATGTATCTCAAAGGTGTTTGGGGCCAAGTATTATAACCTCTGTTTTATCTGAGTTTAGTGAGAGAAAATTGTGTGTCATCCAGTTTTATGTCCTTGAGACATGCTCGAAGTTTAGTTAATTGATTACTTTGTTCAGGTTTTATTGGCAAGTATAACTGTGTCATCCGCATAGCAGTGGAAATTTACCGAGTGTGTCCTGATAATGTTTCCTAGTGGAAACATATATAATGAGAATAAAATTGGGCCGAGCACAGAGCCCTGTGGAACACCATGGTTAACTTTGGTGCGCACAGATGACTCATCATTCATTTGCACGAATTGGGAGCGATCAGAAAAAAAAGATTTAAACCAGTTTAGGGCGGTTCATTTAATGTTAATTAACTGTTCTAGTCTCTGTAATAAAATTTGATGGTCAATTGTGTCGAATGCAGCACTGAGATCGTGAATTACGATTTTATTGTATTTACGTTTAGTTTTAGCCGGCACCTTCAGTTTAGATTCGATGTCGCCGGCTCTGGCCCCCGGGATACAATTTACTATGTTTGCTGGTTTCGCTAACCTGACGTTTCTCAGAACCGAGTCGCCTATAATCTGTTACATCCAGTCCGGATTATTAAGTTAAGTTAGCCTGACATTTATCATTTCCTATTCTGTTATGTGTTGTTATTGTTTACTCACCTCTCCTCTCGTTTCAGACTCCACACTCCCTCCCTTGTGTGTGCTCCACCTGGGTGATTATCTGCTCCTACCCGATTTGTTTGCACCTGTTCCTCATCACCTGGTGTATTTAGTCTGTGGGTTCCTGTGACGCTTTGCCAGTTCGTCTTTGTTTCCCCCGTGTGCAAGCGTTCCAGCGATTTTCATGATTTATAGACTTCCAGTGATTCTGGATCACCGACCCCTTCTGCTGCCTGACACTCATCGGAACCTGTTGCTTATTATTGGACTGCCTAACCTGTGTGCCGAACCTGGACTTGGTCTCCCTCGACCAGTGGCGGTTTTAGGCACGGGCGAACCGAGAGACGGTGTTCAAAAACCAAGTTGAAAAGAATGTACGATAAGCCTGCGTTGCTCTTGGGTTCACAGTAAATGGGGTAAGACATGAGGAGAGACCAGTCTGTAATTTATGTCTGAAAACTCTATGAGAACCAACAAATTAAGAAGACTCTTAGAAACAAACAAAAATTAAGAACTTCCCTGACCTGCCATCAAAAACCTATATATTATTCTTAATATTTTATATTAATGTATCTCTGCTCTTGTTAACTTTTTTCTATATCAGATTGTATATATTTTTGCCACTTTTATGTTGTAACTAGAGCTGTGAAAAATAACGCGTTAACGCATTATGATTAAATTACAGGATTAACTCGTAAAATAGTTTTAACAGATTTAACGCATGCGCAGAAGGACCTTCCAATATAACCACATTTCCACCCAATCTGCACTAGTGTCCGCTCTAATGCAGTCACTTAGACTGCAGCTGCTATCAAACAAACAAACATCACCTTCTGGATGGGAAGATCGTGCTCCAAATAAAACAAAGATGGAAAATTCAATAAAACCAAGGTGATACGCACACTCTGCGGGAAGAAGTTATTGTTTCACCGTAGCAAAGCCGCTTAAAGTACCACCTCAACGCGAAGCATGAGTTGGTCGGCGAGGGGCGTTCAAGTGTAATGCGCCAAACCAGCTTCACTCGCAGGACACATTGTGCAAAAGAAGCGGTCAGCTTTACTGTCAGAGAATGTGGACAAGTTAGTTTGCCTAACCAACTGGCTAAAGAGAGACTAGCTAAGAGGGCCTTTAGAAACATTATATTGTGCCATGGTGTGATGAATGGTTGTTTGACAAAAAATAGAAAAATGTTCCACCATACTATAAAAACAATTGCTAAGAAGTCCAAATAATTTCTGTTTGATTTAAAAAGAAAAGAAAAAGTTTTATTCAACCATAAAATGGCTAAGAAGCCCGAATTCTGTTTAGGATGAAGATTATATTAATGTTCCATATGGAATAGCAAAGAGAACTGCTAAAGAACTGCTGAGTTGGAGCACCATTGTTTTGTTTATTTATGAATAAAAAAAGAAAACCTGTTAAATGTATATATCTGTCTTTTGTCATAAATCTTTTTGTTCTCACAAAAATATACAGAGAAAATCGGTAATGTGATTAATCATGATTAATCACATTAATCGCCCGGGGCGCAATTCCATGTATAACCGGCACTACCCTCGACTTCTGCTACTGCCCGACCCGTATTGAAATATTGTTGTTACTGGTCTGCCACTCCGTGTACCACAATCCTCTAGTAAAAGCAGTTCATTATCATAACTGTCTTCAAGTCGAGCTTTTGAATCCCACACCTCTCATTACATGACATAATCAGAGTTTGTTTATCAGCGGGTGCGTGGAGCGAATCTATTTGAAACTGAGTGGAGCGAATCTATTTGAAACTTGAGCTGGTGGCTCTTTGATTATGGGCTTGTTAAGACTAGCACTATGCCCCCTACGGAATGTCACCCAGCTGCCCTGGGCTCCCTTCGGCACGGGACAAGTCAGGGGACTGCTAGTTAAGGCTAAGCTACATGCTAAGCTAGATGGCTCCGCAGCTAGCGGGAGCCGGCTAACTACAGCTAACGGAGGTTCTAAGCTGCGGTGCCGAGCTTCTAAATCGCTAAGCCTCACCTCCATCGCTACCAACACACTACATTTATTACATGTACCACTACTGTTACATTAAACATTAGACACTCGGAGCAAGAAAGAGCAGTGGAACAACAGAAATAGAGAGAAGACATCGCTGCTATATAGCTACGAGGGTGAGCTCAACCAGAACACAGAATCACTAAGCACAATAGAGTAGGGGTTGTCATGTGCGAGTGTTTAACTACAGACCGGTGATTTTAGCCGTAGTGCTACAGAGAAACAGCTGTGTTTAGCAGAGGAGCTAGTACAGGGAGCGACCACCACCAGCGGCAAAAAAACAGTCAGCACTGTTGCACCTCAGATATGCATGCTCTCCCAACTGCTCTTCTCCCGCTACACTAACGACTGCACCTCAGGAGACCCATTTGTTAAAATCCTAAAATTTGCAGATGACACATCAGTCATCGGCCTCATCAGGGATAATGATGAGTCTGCATATAGGCGGGAAGTTGAACAGCTGGCCCTGTGGTGCGGTCGCAACAACCTAGAGCAAAACACGCTTAAAACTGTGGAGATTAGATTAGATTAGATTAGATTCAACTTTATTGTCATTGCACAGTACAAGTACATATACAACGAAATGCGGTTTAGCATCTAACCAGAAGTGCAAAAAAGTGGCAATTAAAGTGCAGAGATGGAATATGTAAATAAATATGTAGTACAGTTAGAAATATACATGGATTATAAATGGAATATGAACAGTATTAAGAGGTAAGATATGATATAAGAATGATGAATAAACTAAGAGCAAGATAAATATATAAAAATATGAATACACTATAGGTGGGATAATACAGTTGGAATAAGTTGAGTGCAAATGTACAAATGTTCAAATGTGCAAATGTGCAAATGTGCAAATGTGCAAATGTGCAAATGTTCAAATGTTCAAATTTTGACAGTGATGACAGTGGACTTCAGTAGGAGCCCCTGTCGAGCCCGGTCCCGTCCGGACCGGACAGCGTCGTGTTCGTTGATTCGAGGTTCAAGTGGGAAAAGGCCATTTATTTAGACAGATTCAATGTTCAAAAGTTTCACAGTAACAAGTTTATTGTATAAGAACAATACTTACAGAGAGTCTCTGGGGTTCTGCCAGACACGTCACCAGGATCTCTGGATCATGTCGAGAAGTATTATAAAGACACAGGGTGCAGCAAAGAGGTCGTTCTTTTTCTTTGAGGGAATTCAGTTATTGGCCAGCTGTATACTGCTTCCTCAGAGTGCAGTTTTTTGCAAGCACATCACTTGTAAGGGAAAATTCAACCGGACAGGTTTCCCACTACTGTGGCCTTGGCAAACAGGGAGTCAGCTACAGCGGACGGACCCAGAAGATAAGACACAGAGGAGGATTTCATATCTTTTTCTCACCACTTTTAATGAAGCACCTCTTTGTATTAGCTCTGGCATGTCTTCTCCCTTTTCCTTAGCACCCTTGCTTGTTGTGCAAACTATGCAGAGCCTACCACTACAAAGACTCAATGGCAACTCCAGTCTGAGAATTTCATTATTCCATATCTCAAGCTAAGTTTCCATCACACACTTTTCTCCGAATTATATTTTGCAGTCAGTTGACACTCAGATTGACAACTGCTCATGTGCCTGGTTACCAGTCAGTTGCTTACGGCTGGTTTCTTATTTTGTCTCTTTCTGTGTTCGTGCCCTGGGCCTGACCCTGTGTCTGAGTCAAAAAGATTGACATCATTCCAATAAAAGAAACAGTTGTGGCATAAGCTTATTTCAAAGTATTGTCTGGGTATCAAGTAGGGATGAGCGAGTACAGCATTATCTGTATCTGTATCTGTTAACCATATGAATTATCTGTATCCGTATCCGTACTCGGAGTGGGCGGGGCCTAACCCGGAAGTGGGTGTGATTTAACCCGGAAGTAGGCCAGGTATCACACTTCTCAGCCTCCCTGGTAAAGTCTACTCCAAGGTGCTGGAAAGGAGGGTTCGGCCGATCGTCGAACCTCAGATTGAAGAGGAACAATGCGGTTTTCGCCCCGGACGTGGAACTACGGACCAGCTCTTCACTCTCGCAAGGATCCTGGAGGGGGCCTGGGAGTATGCCCATCCGGTCTACATGTGTTTTGTGGATCTGGAGAAGGCGTATGACCGGGTCCCCCGGGAGAAACTGTGGGAGGTGCTGCGGGAGTATGGGGTAAGGGGGTCTATCCTCAGGGCCATCCAATCCCTGTACTCCCAAAGCGAGAGCTGTGTTCGCGTCCTCGGCAGCCAGTCAGTTTCGTTCTCAGTGGGTGCTGGTCTCCGCCAGGGCTGCGCCTTGTCACCAATCCTGTTTGTGATATACATGGACAGGATATCGAGGCGTAGTCGTGGTGGGGAGGGGTTGCAGTTCGGTGGTCTGAGGATCTCGTCACTGCTTTTTGCAGATGATGTGGTCCTCATTGGATCATCGGCCTGTGACCTTCAGCGCTCACTGGATCGGCTGGCGGCCGAGTGTGAAGCGGCTGGGATGAGGATCAGCACCGCTAAGTCTGAGGCCATGACTCTTAGCAGGAAACCGATGGATTGCTTACTCCGGGTAGGAAATGAGTCCTTAGCCCAAGTGAAGGAGTTCAAGTACCTCGGGGTCTTGTTCGCGAGTGAGGGTACTATGGAGCGTGAGATTGGCCGGAGAATTGGAGCAGCGGGGGCGGTATTGCGTTCGCTTTACCGCACCGTTGTAACGAAAAGAGAGCTGAGCCGCAAGGCAAAGCTCTCGATCTACCGGTCGATCTTCGTTCCTATCCTCACCTATGGTCATGAGGGCTGGGTGATGACCGAAAGGACGAGATCGCGGGTACAAGCGGCCGAGATGAGTTTTCTCAGAAGGGTGGCTGGCGTCTCCCTTAGGGATAGGGTGAGAAGCTCAGCCATCCGTGAGGAACTCGGATTAGAGCCGCTGCTCCTTTACTTAGAAAGGAGTCAGCTGAGGTGGTTCGGGCATCTGGTAAGGATGCCCACTGGGCGCCTTCCTTGGGAGGTGTTTCAGGCACGTCCAATGGGGAGGAGACCTCGGGGAAGACCCAGGACTAGGTGGAGAGATTATATCTCAACACTGGCCTGGGAACGCCTCGGGATCCCCCCGTCAGAGTTGGTCAATGTGGCCCGGGAAAGGGAAGTCTGGGGCCCCCTGCTGGAGCTGCTCCCCCCACGACCCGACCCCGGATAAGCGGACGAAAATGAGATGAGATGAGTAGGCCGGGTTGTCTTGAAACGGCCCGGGCTTTAACCAGTATGTTATTTTAAGCATGCAATTGATATGGGTTGATCAGAAATTGTTATATTTATTGCTGATTAGAAAACTATTACAGGACGGCATCAGCATTGAGCTTCAGATCAATGATTTTGATCACAAAAGCAAACAAACTATTTACAGAACAAGTTTTGCAACAATGAATACAACACATGCTGTTGCAATTATGAAGTGAAATGCAATAACAAGTGTTTTCATACTCAACATACCTTTCTTTTTTAACTTTGACATTTTTTTATGATTTTTTTATTTTAATTTTTTTTTAATTTATTTCCACACCAGGTGTGGGCGATGAATGTGATGTGATGATGTGCGCTGAAGGATAATGTGCGCCCCTTGATGATGTGCCCCGCACGGTGATGTGCGCCGCAGGGTGATGTGCGCCACGCGGGGATGTGCGCCGCAGGCTGATGTGCGCCACAGGGTGAAGTGCGCCACACGGTGATGTGCGCCGCAGGCTGATGTGCGCCACACGGTGATGTGCGCCGCAGGGGTGATGTGCGCCACAGGGTGAAGTGCGCCACACGGTGATGTGCGCCGCAGGCTGATGTGCGCCGCAGACTGTTGTGCGCCGCAGGGTGATGTGCGCCGCTTGATGATGTGCGCCATACGGTGATGTGCTCCGCAGGCTGATGTGCGCCACACGGTGATGTGCGCCGCAGGGGTGATGTGCGCCACACAGTGATGTGCGGCGCAGATTGATGTGATGATGTGGGCGATGAATGTGATGAGATGATGTGACCTCAAGGATAATGTGCGCCCCTTGATGATGTGCGCCACAAACTTCAAGCTGAATAAACCCTAAACGTTAACGGAAAAGACCCGCGAACCTGAGTGACTGAGAGACAGAGAGCTGTTCTGTGAGTGAGTGAGCAGAGCGGTGTGTGAAGGGGAGGAACGCTGTGACGCTGTGTGAGGATTTTCATTCAGTCCGAGCACAGATATTGACTCGTATTACTCGTATAATACTCGTGCTCGGCAAAAGTGCTTTATCCGTACCGGATACTCGTTTCAGCCGAGTATCCGGCTCATCTCTAGTATCAAGTTCCTGTTTCCACCTGTCTGGCTCGCAGTTTGTTTGAGGAACCAACTGTCATAAACATGTTTTTTAGTTACACAGGTTACATTGACAGTTTATAGTTTGTATTGTGCATTATTGATTATATGGACTATGCAGCTGAAATTATTCATGGGATACAGGTAAAATATAGTCACAAGATACAGAGAAACATAGATATCTAAACACCGCCCAGCACTGCGCCCCCTGACCATTCTCAACAGTACTGTGTTGGCTGTGGAATCCTTAAGGTTTTTTGGATCCACAATCTCCCGGAAACCTGAAGTGGGAACCCAACATCAATAAAATCATCAAGAAAGCCCAGATAGGTTGTACTTCCTGCGCCAGCTTAGGAAGCACAATCTGCCTCAGGAGCTGTTGATCCTTTTTTACACTGCAGTCATCGATATTTACACATTTCCCATTAATTCAGGGTGTTATATAGCAATGGAAATTATCAGAATGTCTTCAGGACATAGGGCAGTCAAAATATGATTGTTTTAAAAAAAGCGGTCTTGTGTCCCACTTTACCCCAGCTACGGGGTAAAGTGGTCCACTTACTTTTTCCACTTTAAAACTACCATAACAACACATGTTGTAATAGTTAAAATCATGACAGCTAGATTGACAACCACTCATATCGGACTAGTAACAGAATCATGGGGATTGGTCAATAAAGCACATTTATGATTATTATGATTCATGTGATCTCTTGTACACCCTAGCTTACCTGCATATTGTTTCTCTGTCCAATTGGCAGGGACAGGGATATTGTATTTCTCTGCGTATTCAAATGTCAGTTCACGGCGCTTAACTGAAGCAAGGCCATGGAACTGGTCAGCTAGTTGTTTCAAGTGTTTGGCAAGCTCCTCCTCCATCTCATCTGTGAATATTCTCTTTACCTCAGCTACTGCACCCCAGGCTACTGATTTTAGTTTCCCTTTCTCTTTTGCCTATGAATCTTTTGAGGGTTGTCTTGTGTTGAGATATCTATGTTTCTCTGTTTCTTGTGACTATATTTTACCTGTATCCTATGAATAATTTCAGCTGCATAGTCTATATAATCAATAATGCACAAACTGTCACTGTAACCTGTGTAACAAAAAATGTTTATGACAGTTGGTTCCTTGAAATAAGCTTATGCTATAACTGTTTCTTTTCCTGAAGTGATGTCTATCTTTTTGACTCAGACACAGGGTCAGGCCAAGGACACGACCACAGAAAGAGACAAACCAGCCGTTAGCAACTGACTGGTAACCAGGCACATGAGCAGGTGTCAATCTGAGTGTCAATCTGACTGCAAAATACAATTCGGAGAAAAGTATGTGATGGAAACTTAGCTTGAGATATGGAATAATGAAATTCTCAGACTGGAGTTGCCATTGAGTCTTTATAATGGTAGGCTCTGCACAGTTTGCACAACAAGCACGGTTGCTCAGGTATACGGAGAGGACATACCAGAAGTATTACAAAGAAGTGCTTCATTAATCTTCTGGGTCCGTTCGCTGTAGCAGACTCCCTGTTTGCCAAGGCCACAGTTGTGGGAAACCTGGTCAGTTAAATTTCCCTTACAAGTGATGTGCTTGCAAAAAACTGCACTCTGAGGCAGAAGTATACATCTGGCCAATAACTGAATTCCCTCAAAGAAAAAGAACCGCCTCTTTGCCGCACCCTGTGTCTTTATAATACTGTGGACTAGGATGAAAGTGGGCTTCTTCTCGACATGATCCAGTGAACCTGGTGACGTGTCCGGCAGAACCCCAGAGACTCTGTAAGTATTTCATTGTTTTACAATACATGTTCAATTTCCAGAACTTCATGTATAAGTGTCTTATTATTCCTTCTCAATTCCTGGATCAACAAACACGTTTGTTCAATCGCCGGAGGCGAGGTCAAGTTTAGTGCTTGGCGACGACAAAATTGGTGACCCCGACGTGATCCAGTGAAGGAAAAAAGGACAGATCGTATTGACGATAAGAGCACATCTCGAGGATCTCGTTGTTCACAGTGAAAAGACCGGTCAACCTAAAACAGGCGAGCAGCGACCTTTTTATAACTAAAACAGCTGTGATTGGAAAAATAACTAAATTAACTGTGAACAAAGAGAAATACGAGATGTAAGTATATTAGAGTGAAGTGAAGGAAATTGTAAGGGTCCGGGACCCTATGATTTGGAACCATTTATAGTTTAAAGGATCTGGGATCCTATGGCCTGGGGCCACATTCATATCTGTGTTTGGAACACTGACAAAGTGGTGCTTGGAGCACGCACTATAGTTTTAAGGATCTGGGATCCTATGGCCTGGGGCCACATTCATATCTGTGTTTGGAACACTGACAAAGTGGTGCTTGGAGCACGCACTATAGTTTAAAGATATTTTTACAGTTTGGGACTGAGAAGTGTTTGGAACACTGACAAAGTGGTGCTTGGAGCACACACTATAGTTTAAAGGATCTGGGATCCTATGGCCTGGGGCCACACTCATATCTGTGTCCGGAGCCGGATATGAAGTGAAAAAGGGAATCAGGGATTTCCTAGTCTGGGACTAAAAGGGAAAAGTGTGGGGTGGTTTCCTGTGGCATCAAGGTAATTAAGAACACAAAGAGTGTTTTGAGTCACAGTTCTGAAAGGGTATTGAGGGTTGGAATAGATATTGGCAGAGTATTAATAGATTATGGAAAAGTGTGTATTTTGGTTGTGTTAAACACCAAGAGAACGGGCGCTACTGAAACTATTTCTGTAGTAGAAGCTTCCTGTTCTGACCAAGTATACATGGCAATGTGTCCTCCCCATCTAAGTTCTGCCAACAGTATTTGATAAAACTTGTGAAAAAATAGTTAAAGAAACAAGCAAAATGACAACTACTAATGCATCATTTCAAGAGATGATTCATTTGGCCATTTTGAAAGAAAATAAAATGTCGAACTGCCATAATAAAATAGAGGCGGTCATTTTAAAAACCATAGAACACTCTGTGGATCGTGACAAAGAAAATTACACAGGTGGATTGAATGGTGGAATGAACAGGGATGGATGATCCCAGTCATTCAAAAAACAACCCACTTCCCCCAATAACTCATAGGCTGTCAGTATTAAAATGAAAAGAATTAGACGCAATGACAAAAGCTGACAGAGCCTCCACAAGCTGATGTGGCTATAAAAAAATGTTGCATCTCTGCAAACTAAGTTAGTTAGTGTAGGATTCTGGGGGAAGTTGAGTAACCTACACAGAAGTGAGGTGCTTGACTAGTCAGAACCACCGTTGCTTAAATCAGTCCTAAATTTAAGACGTTGAGATCATAAAAATATTATTGTGATTCTGCAGGTAGGAGATGGCCTGGACTAAATAGACAGGAGCTTTGCTAACCAGACACACCATTGTTTCAATTGGGCACAAATAACGGAATGTTGTAACAAATAAACACTTTGGAAGAGGAAATTACTAATATAATAATTATAAACTAATATTGATTATATAATATAGGAACTAGTGTGAATGAAAAAGTATCTGTGAAAATGAGAGAGGAGGAGAGGAAAAAGAGTCAAGGTCAGCTCGCTGACTGAGACAGAGAGGGAAAGAACTGACTGAGGCAGGAAAAAAAAACCTGACTGAGAGAAAACTGACTGACTGATAGAGGAGAGACAGAAATAATACAAAAACTAGACTAGAGGCAATATACGCCTGCCATTTGATGTATGGATGTGAGAGTAAACGTGTAAAGGACTTGCCAAAGAAAGTAAAAGAATGTTGACTGAAGGTTTGAGAGATGAACTAAGGACGAGAAAGACAAAGCTATGTTTAGGAATAAGAAAGATCTATAGGAGTGAGATGTTTCAATTCAGTAATATCTTTCTCTGAGATGGATACTAGAATGTAAAACTTGGGAAGGCCAGAGGCTTTACAGCTTGCAACTGGCGTTGAGATCATAAGGAGGCTTGTTTGTTTGTTTATTTGTTTGTTCGTTTTATGTTGTTTGTATGTTTGTTTGTTTTTATTATTGCTTCATTCAGAAGAAAACATTCCAATAGAAATTGTTAAAATTACACTTTTTGGTACCAATTGGTTGTTTAAGGCAGTGGTTCTCAACCTTTTTTCAGTGATGTACCCCCTTTGAAGGGAGAGTACCCCCTAACCAGCGCAAAGCATTTTTGGTTGAAAGAAAGATGCAATACACAGTGCTGTGCCATTAGTATCTGAATTTAATAAACCTTGTAACTAGACACTTTCTCTCTCTCTTGAACTATTTGGAAATAAAATGATATGAAAATAAGTAAAGACTTAAATAAATAATTATCTCAATTATAAATAAATATTTGTACACATGAAAATAATTATCAACTTAAAGTGACCTCTTTTGGGATCATAATAAAGATGATCTCAAATTGAACTCATGAACTTTATTATAGATAAACACTTCTTCTTCTTCTTCTTCTTCTTCTTCAAAAAAAATCATTAACTTAATTTTAAATAAAAGATTAGCTCAAAATAATTTTTTAAAATATGTATCATCCTATATCTTCTTTATGGATCGAAAAGAATACTAACTATCTTAAATGTCACTGGCTTTATGCCACTGTTGGCTAATCTCTCCCCACAGAAAAAACACAAAGTGTAAATAACCCAATATATGTTATGTAAATATTGTTGAAGTATCTTTCTGTTATTTTATTGTGAAATGTTTGCTCGCTTTAAGGTCAGACAATTTCATTTCCGTTTATTTTTTATTAAATGCTTTTATTTTGAAAGTGTTCCGGTAGAGACGCGGAGTTTCTGTTCTTAATTTGTAACTTCACAACGGAAAAGGGTGCTTTAGCGCCCCTCCGAAGAGGCACAAGCTCTCACTGTGTGGTTTAGGGAAGTTTCAAATAAACCTGAAAACATCAGTTAAAGTCTCGACCTTCTTGGGAATACTGACGGAATTTGGGCGGCTCTGTTTTCGCTTTCTTTGGCACTTGTCCCTCCGTGTTTCAGCTGCATAGCTGCTTCGCTTCAGCCCCGACTCCATTGTTTCAGTTTTCAAGGCGGCAGTGATGACAGGTGATGACAGGTGGCGTGTGCCAGGTTGAGTCCATCCATCGGTATGGGGAAGACTCAGGGTTTTTAGGGTAATGGAATTGAATAGCCTACTGAATATAAATTCAGTTCATGAACCTACACTTTACCTATATTTTATTGAATATTTATTAAATAACTATTTTTAAAGTATTTAGAAACAATGGTTTAAGGTATTTCCAATGTATTCCATCCATAGGAGGAAAGGACATTTTTTGGCATCCAAATTTCTACATAAAATCAGATGATATAATATCTTATTTTATTTTGAACCTGACACAGCAGGGATAATAGTAGACACCACTTTAATACTTCAAAATGTATCAGTTTGATTCTTAATCTAACTTCAAGGATGAGTGATTAATCAAACCTTACAAAATCACATTAATGTGTCCTTTAAAGGTCCATCTCTAAGTACAGTTAATGTGCAATGTTTTTATATTTTTCTTTCTCTGTTTGGTATTATTGTGTAGCCATTTTACACCATTACAAAAGTGTCACCCTCAACTGTGGTTTTGTGACAATGAAGATGATAATTGTCTTTGTTTTTTAGTATGGAGAACTTGTTTCTCTGATGCAATGAGCCATGTGAAGCTAGACAGAGCTGATCTTGCTTTGCTCTGCTCAGGTTTGATGAGAACGGGAAATCTATCTCTTCTTTTTGTTTGATGAAATGCTTTGCTATTTACTTTTATTTGAGAAGTTCAAACTTAACTTTAAACTTAATTCTGTGCTGCCTAGAATTAGAATTTTTTTTTCTCGTTTGTTTCACCTGCAGTTGCTTTAATTCCACATTCAAATCATCCATTTAAGACTCTTGCGACCTAAAAATAAATATGTTTCACCATTGAAAGAAGAATAAATCTTAATCCTATTAAAGGGACAGATGTCTAAAACACTTTAACTCATAGCGTGTTTCATCTTAAATGAAAAGCACAAACCATTGTACAAGCCCCCTTGTTTACACACTTGATCGAATAAACAACCATAATAATTATATTTTAATTTCTTTGCAACACTTTAACTTTTAAAGAACCAGAAGAAGGGAATTTCTTTTTGTATGTTTTGTTTCGCCAATTATTTTAACATCCAATGCTCTTAATTTGAAAGATGTTGTTAAGCTCTAATTTTTGTTTTTATTTTATCATAAAGGAAATTGTGGCAGAATGACTTTTATTAATTTTGTTTTGTTTTGTTTCAGCTGTCTCACACATTTGTCCTTTGTATGTGATGCCTGTTTTACCACAAGGCAGTTTGACGTCAAAGCTTCTGAATTATGATGTAATGAAGCAGTCGATGACTTTTGGAAAATGGTTTGAACACAAATACTCAAATGCTGTTAAATTTGCTGCTCATTGAAAATCAGCTTGTTAATCATTTAATATTACATGAAATGCCAAATATTTCTGTAGTTTTTTTTTCTTTTTTCTGCCATTTTTTGAATCTTTCATTTTTTATTGTCCACTTATTTGGCTATTACTCCTCAAAATTGTAAAAAAATTGTTGACCATAAAAGATGGGACTACCTGTATGTCTTGTTTTGATTATTTGTTTATTTTCATTTTCAAATATAAATTTATATAATCTACTGTAAACTCAGTTTACTGCAGCATATTAATCACTTTTCTGTTTGTTTTCCTTTCAATCTCTGGGATCTGGGCTCCATGTCTCCACAACCCACTCCTATTCAGTGACAACTTAACCTCTTCTACCCTGACAAACTTTCTGACAGGAGCTGATATCTGAACAGCTCGCCCCTACATCCGTTATGGTCACACAGAATGGCCCTCGACCTGCTACTGGCAGTGAAGGGTGATGTGTGCACTATGACTGAAATTGCTAAATAAAATCATCACCATGGCTCTGATGGAGGAAAACATGCCTCATCCCTCAGCTGACCTGATGATGCAGATGCTGAAGACGAAGGTGATGCTGACAATGATGATGAGGACGGGTTTGCACTGGATGGGATGAAGGTTAGGGGTACATGGAAATCCCCAGTAAGTGGTTCACACCATTAAATGGTGTGAAAAGAGGGATTGTATAGGGTTGAATAATTCTATATTGTGGGGGTCTGACTGAAACTATCTAAAGGGGGGGTGGAAGCATGAGCAGTTTGAGCCAGATATTAGGCCTTTATACAAATCATTAATAAATTACCTTTTCCTTCCTACTGTGTCATCTTGAAATTAGAATGTATGTGGGTCACAGTTCTGTTTCGTTGTTTTGGCTTAGTTGTTTCGAATGTCTGCAAAAACAGAACATTTCAGCCGATATATCAGGAACACAATAATACCTTTTCTCCAACAACAACAGTTTGGCCCTCATGGCATCAGCTGTGTCAAGGCCTTGGGAGTGTCTTCTGTTCACTTCCTTATTCCAAATGCCAAGAAGAGGGACTACACGTGCACATTTTTGAGGAGGAAGAACTAAGATCTACTGTATATACGATACAGGCGCCGACTGTTTGAGGCGGTTCTGATGTGTTGATGCGTTCTGCTTGGTCACTGCCACTTCACCCTCTCACACACTGATAAAGCGCTCCACTTCCCCAAGCAAACACACAGACCTTGGGAGACACTAACTGATACAGCCTGAAGTGCCAGTAACCTCTCAGAGCTGCACCACAGCACCACAGCACCACAGTCTTTGTCAGTGTGTGAGGGGTCTCACACACTGACAAAGACCGTCTCGGTGGGACCTGTGAACCGACACCGGCGTTTTTTCCTTTTGTTAAATTTTTCTATTCATTTTAATCATTTGACAGAGTCCACAGTGTTAGAGTTTGATTTTGTTTCTTGTGTTTCATTTTCTCTCTGAAATAAATCCATAGGATCATGCATGTGTTTTAATTAAATAATAAGGAAAAATGGAACCAAGCCAAAGACCTTGGCATCCTTTCAGACACCCTGAGTTATGTGGGTTTAGGGGGACGGTACTGTTTTCATCCCCAACAACACAGCCCCAGACAGTACCTTATCTAAAGCCCTCCATGGACTGCGCTCACTCTCTGTGGAAATGAAGGAACATTTTGGCGTGAAACCAGGGGATGATTTTATGACTAAATTCTTTGGCAAATGGTCTAGACTGGTTGCGGCCTTCATACTATCTGTCGCAGTGTTCATAGCCCTGTTCGCCATCTGCGGAGGTTGTTGTATTCCCTGCATTCGAGCCCTGTGCATCCGTGTCATAGACTCTGCGATACAAAAGAATGACACTGAACGTGCATTACAACTGCCTCTGCTAGCTCACTCTGAGGAGACAAGGGACATAAGAGACTGCATTTCTTATGATTTCTGCTCAGATGATGACAACTTACCAGATATTGACAATGCCTTTGCTCTTGCGTTACAGACTGTCCCCTCAGTCGCTCTGACCCCTGATTAGTCACATAGCCCCAAATCGTGGGAGAGTTCTGCATATGGTCCAGCAGGAATATGACATGCTGGCAGCCATACCCTGATTTAGTGACATGTGATTAACACATGTCAACAGAGGGATTGTTGAGATATCTATGTTTCTCGATTTCTTGTGACTATATTTTACCTGTATCCTATGAATAATTTCAGCTGCATAGTCTATATAATCAATAATGCACAAACTGTCACTGTAACTTGTGTAACTAAAAATGTTTATGACAGTTGGTTCCTTGAAATAAGCTTATGCTATAACTGTTTCTTTTCCTGAAATGATGTCTATCTTTTTGACTCAGACACAGGGTCAGGCCAAGGACACAACCACAGAAAGAGACAAACCAGCCGTTAGCAACTGACTGGTAACCAGGCACATGAGCAGGTGTCAATCTGAGTGTCAATCTGACTGCAAAATACAATTCGGAGAAAAGTATGTGATGGAAACTTAGCTTGAGATATGGAATAATGAAATTCTCAGACTGGAGTTGCCATTGAGTCTTTATAATGGTAGGCTCTGCAGAGTTTGCACAACAAGCACGGTTGCTCAGGTATACGGAGAGGACATACCAGAACTATTACAAAGAAGTGCTTCATTAAAAGTGGTGAGAAAAAGACATGAAATCCTCCTCTCTGTCTTATCTTCTGGGTCCGTTCGCTGTAGCAGACTCCGTGTTTGCCAAGGCCACAGTTGTGGGAAACCTGGTCGGTTAAATTTCCCTTACAAGTGATGTGCTTGCAAAAAACTGCACTCTGAGGAAGAAGTATACATCTGGCCAATAACTGAATTCCCTCAAAGAAAAAGAACCGCCTCTTTTTGCCGCACCCTGTGTCTTTATAATACTGTGGACTAGGATGAAAGTGGGCTTCTTCTCGACATGATCCAGTGAGCCTGGTGACGTGTCCGGCAGAACCCCAGAGACTCTGTAAGTATTTCATTGTTTTACAATAAATGTTCAATTTCCAGAACTTCATGTATAAGTGTCTTATTATTCCTGGATCAACAAACACGTTTGTCCAATCGCCGGAGGCGAGGTCAAGTTTAGTGCTTGGCGACGACACTCAATATTTCTATCCCTTCCAGCTTTTCTTAAGGACTTCTTTCCTTGCATGACCTCAGCGGCTGCACTCTCGATCTCTGCGAGGGGTGTTTGGCCCCAAGGTTGTCTTCCTGGTGTATAGTTTCTTGGCATGATGGCTTTTCTACAATGTTTATGACATTAAAAATAAAACATATATAATGTAATATAACACTAAAATATGTTTAAGACTAAACTTTACTTGTGCTTTACGGTGGGGTAAAGTGAGACATTGTGAGACATTGTCTCACTTTACCCCACAGCATTTGTCCCACTTTACCCCACAGCCACCGTTTTAGAAAAAAACAACATCTCTTAGCAATTCAGGCTAATCTTCAGCTAGCATCAATCACATGGTTTTATATGTTGGAAGTTCACCAACATGTATGATATAAGTTTTTCTACCTGATTTTTTCTACAGTTGATTAAGTTCAAAGCAAAACAATTTACTTTTACATACTTTCCACAGCACCAGCGCCAACTTCTCCTTCATGGCAAGGGGGGAATGGGAGGGGCTTGAAAACATAATGGTTAAATGACCACAAATGTGTTCCCTTGCCTAGATACAGGGGTGTCTCACATTACCCGATGTCCCACATTACCCCGCTCTCCCCTATAGTTATATTATATTGTAATTATATTTAATTCACCCTCACTTTATAACTGTAATACTCATACCGTTCAATATTTATCCCTGCACTTGTGTATTCTATGTAAGCACACTCAGAGCCACTTCACCATGTCAAATTCCTTGTTTGTGCAACTTACTTGGCCAATAAAACCTGAGTCTGATTCTGATTTGTCAGTGTGTTTCTGGCCTGGTTGTACAGGATCCTGTCCCCACTCCTGAAGGCCTCCTCTTTGGCTTGACGAAGCCGCTTGAGCTTTGCTATGCACCACGGTTTATTGTTATTAAATATGCAGTATGTTTTTATGGGTAAACACGTGCCTTCACAAAAACTGACATATGACGTCACAGTGTCATCGAATTCGTCCAGTGATGTAGATGCAGCCTCAAAAACACTCCAGTCACTGCAGTCAAAGCAGGCTTGTAGCTCCAGCTGTGACTCATTGGTCCATTTCCTCACATGCACCACAGGTTTTGAAGATTTTAGTTTCTGCCTGTAGCTTTGGAGGAGATGAAGCAGGCAGTGATCAGAGAGTCCCAAAGCTGCAAGGGAACAGAGCAATATGCATTCTTTAGTGATGTGTAGCAATGGTCAAGTGTGTTTTTGTCCCTGGTGGGACACTTAATGTGCGGCCTGTATTTTGGCAGTTCGCGGCTGAGATTTGCTTGGTTGAAATCCCCAAGGATAATCAGAATAGAGTCCGGGTGTTTTCGCTCCGTGCTGGTTATCTGGTCAGCCAGGTACTGCTGTGCCTCGCTAACACAGGTTTGAGGTGGTATGTAGACACCAACCACATAAAAGAGGAAAACGCCCGCGGTGAATAAAATGGTTTGCAGTTAATGGAAATGGATTCTAGCTGAGGAGTGCTTATTTTCCATAGCACTGTAACATCTGTACACCAACTTTGTGTTTGCTTCTTGTTGTAAATGTAACGTGAAATGACCACAATAATTAGCATTCCAAACATACAAACGCAGACGAAAACACAACTTCCTTGTATTATTTGTATCTGCACCAGTGCATGAATTATTACCCCCCTCGAGGAGGTTATGCTTTCGTGTTTTGTCTGATTGTCTCTTAGTCAGTAGGATTACACAAAAGCTGCAGAGAAGATTATGATATGGGTCAGGAAAGAACACATAAAGGTTGGTGCAGATCCAGATGAAGGGGTGGAATTTTTCTTGACCATTGCGAGATAGGGTGCTCTATATTTTCATTGATATCTCAGAAAACTAGAGGGACATATACAACCCTAGATCCGAAAAAGTTGGGGCGGTATGTTAAATTTAAAATTAAAACTGAGAACAGCGATTTATAAATGATCTTTCACCTGTATTACTATAAAAACAATCCAAAAACACAATATTTGATGTTTGACCTAATTTGTTTTGTTTTTACAAAACAACCACTTATTTTAATTTGATTCTTCCAAACTATTTCAAAAAGAGTTGTTCCGTAAAGCTTTTAGCACTTTATCAATCAATCAATCAATCGAATTTTATTTGTATAGCCCATATTCACAAGTAAAAATTCGTCTCATAGGGCTTTAACAAGGGTGTGGCATCCTCTGTCCTTAACCCTCAGCAAGAGTGAGGAAAAACTACTAATAACCCTTTTAACAGGGTAAAAATAAGTAGAAACCTCAGACAGAGCCACATGAGAGGGATCCCTCTCCCAGGATGGACAGAAGTGCAATAGATGGGCACGTGTAGAAAACATTCATCATTAAAGTTTTTAGCGGCATTGATGCAGTCCCGCTGCAATCACAGTTCATGGTCAGCAACCAGCAGGACCACGATCCACCATCCAGACCAGAGACCACGCCAGTCCTCATTCACCATCCACCGCCACCCACCAGGGTCCCACCACGAGCAACCCCCGCGGTCCCTGTTCCACCTCCTGTACCCAGTGCCAACGCGACACAGGGTCCGCCACCAGCACCACGATCAGGCCAAACGACACAGAATTCGCCACACTGGGTCCACCACTGCGACCCCCGATGCGCGATCCACAAATAGCAATCCATGGTGCGGCCACAGAGGCCCTGGATCAGTGATAAAGCAAAGGGATCCCGGGGAAGGGGGATAGGGATGGAGAAGCGGGAGGAGAAGCTGGAAAAAGAAGCTCCGTGTGTCATGTGTCATTAAATAGAACAAGTTAAGTTATGCCGCACTAATTCACTCTAACTATAAGCTTTATCAAAAAGAAAGGTTTTGAGCCTACTCTTAAACGAACAGATGGTGTCTGCCTCCCGAACTGAAATTGGTAGATTATTCTACAAGTGAGGGGCTTGACGGCTAAAAGCTCTGGCTCCTACTCTTTAGGGACGACAAGTAGGCCTGAATTCTGGGAAGCGGAGGGCTCTAGTGGGTTTATAAGGTACTAACAGCTCTTTAAGATAAAAAGGCGCTATATTATTAAGGGCCTTGAAGGTGAGGAGGAGAAGTTTAAATTCTATTCTAGATTTAACTGGAAGTCACTGTAGCGAAGCTAATACTGGAGAAATGTGCTCTCTTTTCTTTGTTCTTGTCAGGACACGTGCTGCGGCATTTTGGACAAGCTGTAGAGTCTTTAACGACTTACTGCTGGAGCCTGATAATAATGAATTACAATGGTCCAGTCTCGATGTAAAAAAGGCGTGGACTAGTTTTTCTGCATCTTTTTGCGAAAGGACATGACAGATTTTTGAGATATTACGCAAGTGGAAAAAGCCGTCCTAGAAATTTGTTTTAAGTGACTAATAAAGGATAAATCAGGATCGAAGATCCCTCCCAAGTTCCTGACTGTTTCGTTGGAAGCAAGGGCAATGTCGTCTAGCGCAGCTATATCATTAGATAATGTATCTCTAAGGTGTTTGGGGCCAAGTATTATAACCTCTGTTTTGTCTGAGTTTAATAAGAGAAAATTGCGGGTCATCCAGGTTTTTATGTCATTGAGACATGCTCGAAGTTTAGTTAATTGATTACTTTGTTCAGGTTTTATTGACAAGTATAACTGGGTGTCATCCGCATAGCAGTGGAAATTTACCGAGTGTGTCCTGATAATGTTTCCTAGTGGAAGCATATATAATGAGAATAAAATTGGGCCGAGCACAGAGCCCTGTGGAACACCATGGTTAACTTTGGTGCGCACAGATGTCTCTAAATTAATTTGCACGAATTGGGAGCAATCAGAAAAATACAATTTAAACCAGGTAAGGGCAGTTCCATGAATATTTATTAACTGTTTGAGTCTTTGTAATAAAATTTGATGGTCAATTGTGTTGAATGCTGCACTGAGATCTAACAGAACGAGGACAGACACAAGTCCCTGATCTGAGGCTATTAAAAGGTCATTAGTGACTTTTGCCAGGGCTGTCTCTGTACTGTGATTGGCTCTAAACCCCGACTGAAAGTGTTCATATATATTATTTTCCTGGAGAAACTCACAAAGCTGATTGGCTACCACTTTTTCTAAGATTTTAGACATAAAGGGGAGATTAGATATTGGTCTGTAATTGGCTAAAACCTCTGGGTCTAGGGTGGGTTTTTTGAGAAGGGGTTTGATTACTGCTATTTTAAAAGACTGTGGTACATAAGCTGATGATAATGACAGATTGATTGTGTTAAGTAACGAGCTATCAATTAGGGGCAGAATTTCTTTAAGTAATTTTGTAGGAATGGGATCTAAGATACAGGTTGTTGGTTTAGATTATGAGATTATTTTGGTAAACTGATCACAAGTGATCAGAGAGAAGCTGTCTAAGTAATGGGTAGGATTCTCAGCCGTTTCTGAGATCTCTGTTATTGGGAGGGTATTAGTGCCAATTGAGGGCAGGAGATGGTTGATTTCATTTCTAATAGTTAGAATTTTATCATTAAAAAAGGTCATAAAGATATTGCTATTTAGGGATCGAGGAATACTGGGTTCGGTGGAGGTGTGACTCTCTGTCAGCCTGGCTACAGTGCTGAAGAGAAACCTGGGGTTGTTTTTATTTTCTTCTATTAGTTTTGAATAGTAGGCGGCTCTTGCTTTGTGGAGAGCCTTTTTATATTCTTTAACACTATTCTTCCAGTCTATGAGGTTTTTAACATGGTTTCTGGAGCGCCACTTCCTTTCTAGTTTTCTTGATAATTGTTTTAACTCATTTGTCTGGGAATTATACCACGGAGCTAATTTACTATGTTTGACATTTTTCTTTTTTAGAGGCGCTATTGAATCTAATGTTAATCGTAATGAGTCTGCAGAGCTATCGACGAGGTGGTCGATCTCAATGGAGCTCGGGTTTTTAAAGAATTTGTTCTTTATATCTACGGATAATACGGGTTTAAATGTAATTGGAATTATTTTCTTAAATTTAGCTACAGCACTATCAGGTAGACATCTAGAAAATTAGTTTTTTATGGTGGCATATATTCAGTTATTGAAAAATGGAAGGTTATTAAATTATGGTCTGATAGAACTGGATTGCGCGGGAGGACTGTTAAATGTGTAATTCCGACACCGTACATTAATATAAGGTCAAGTGTGTGGTTACAACGAGTCGGTTGGTGCACACACTGACTGAAACCAATTGAGTCTATTATCGAATTAAATGCTACGCTACGGCAATCTTTCTTATATTCAAGCCAATTATCTACAAAGCCCACACCGTTTACAGGACACCACCTCGACAGCCAGCGGTTAAACGACTCAACATTCACTTTAGTGATCTCCAAAAACGAAGCCGGGAGTCATTGCTGCCGACGTGAATTACGATTCTATTGTGAGCCGTTTAATCGTGGGCTTTTTAAGACTAGCACTATGCCCCCTCCGGACCGTCACCCAGCCACCCTGGGCTCCCTGCTGCACGGGACTAGTCAAGGGACTGCTAGCTAACGGAGTTTCTAAGCTGCGGAGCTGAGCTTCTAAGTCGCTAAGCCTTGCCTCCATCGCTACCAACACACTTCATTTATTACAAGTACCACTACTGTTAAGGGAGGCAGAGGAGTAAGTAAACATAAGACACTTGGAGCAAGAGAGAGCAGTGGAGCAACAGGGAGAAAGAGAAGACATCGCTGCTATAGAGCTACGAGGGTGAGCTCACACAGAACACAGAATCACTAAGAACGCTAGAGTATGGGTTGTTATGTGTGGGTGTTTAATTACAGACTGGTGATTTTAGCCGTAGTGCTACAGAGAAAAGGCTGTGTTTAGCAGAGGAGCTAATACAGAGAGCGACCAACACTAGCAGCAAGAAACCAGGAAATGACGCAGCACGCTTTATAAAGTTGCCATCCTTTTCACAACACTTAGAAGACATGTAGGGACTCAAAACAAGTGTTTCATGGATCATTTTGTCCCATTCTTCCTGCAAACAGGTTTAAGGTATGCAACAGTACGAGGTCTCCGTTGTCGCATTTTGTGTGTCAAAATGCCCCCAATATTCTCTATTGTTGCCAATTTGCGACTGCAGGCAGGCCAATCCAGCACCCCCACCCTCTTTTTCTTCAGCCATGTCTTTGTAATTGTTGCGGAATATGGTTTTGCATTGTTTTGTTGCAATATGCGTGGATGCCTGTCATTATCATCAGGTTAGGTACCACAGTCCTATAATCAAACCCCTTCTCAAAAAACCCACCTTAGACGCGGACCAATATCTAATCACCCCTTCCTGTGTAAAATCTTAGAAAAGGTTGTAGCCAATCAGCTGTGTAAGTTTCTCCAGGAAAATAATATATAACTGCCGGTTTAACTATATATAGTTTAACTATATATAGTTAAACCGGCAGTTACCGTGGTAACCTCACATCTTCACAGACTAGAACAAAAGGTGACAGAAGAAGAAGTGGACCATCATCAGGTGCACCTGTGTTTCCTGATCTGTTGCTGCGGGCAACGTAAGTCAATGCGGAAGACCGGGGACTCTTGGCAGGAAGACGGGAGCTGCAGCTTGAGCCACAGGGGGCGCTACAGGTTTTATTCCTCTTCTACAAACAGAGAGAAACAGCTCAAGTTTTACGTTGTTTCTTTGTTCACACCCGTCACTCAAATTAATTTCAAGTCAACTGGATGATATAAATATAAACATAATATAGACAAACACAATAACATAATCAAATTCAAATAAATATTATAATTAATATGAAATTAAAGCTCTCAAAAAGCCAATTCATTTGCCTGAAACATAATAATAACTATAAATGGCAGTTTAGACAACAATAAGATAAAAATGTATATAAAATTACAACTTCTAGGTCTGCAAATCAGCACTGAACGGGCCCAAGCACATGCATTTTTAAGCGTTGCATGCGTTTTGCGCACTGCAGCAAGAATAAACACCTCTAGGTAGGAGTTATCATGTATATTTAGGGGTGCATATGTTCTTCTCTTAAGAGGAGAACAAAATAGGCTTGTTTGGTGTAAAAATGAGTTAATTTACAAAACAACTAGGGCCCCAAAAAAATTCACATTTTGTGATAACAACCCCCACACCCCAACCACACCCCAATGCTCTTGGCTCTGCCACGGATGTTTTACTGTGCAGCTGATGCCCCTGGTTGCACTGCTCTCCTGATAAAGCTGAAAGCCCATAAAGCCAAGCCCACTAATATGAGGACCAAGAGAGCCTATATAAAGGCCAGCAGCCGATTTTCACTGGGTTTCTGTCAGTTTCTGTCAGTTTCTGTCTCGACCGGATTACCACAGTCCACCAGCGGCCTGACTTTGATTAATCATTCTGTTTTATTGTGAGGATAAAGTACAACAGTAGCAGCCATGTCTCATGTATGGGGATACGGTGCAACTAATGGTGAGAATATCACAGCATTCATCTGTTTTTGATGTAGCCTTTTTGATGTTTAGGTGTCTGTGTAATATGTAAAAAATATGGTTCAACAATCTGAAACCAGTTTCCCAGTTGAATATGTGTGTATTCTGCAGTCACTAATCTGGTATTAACTTTTTACGTTTATTCTTAGATCTGTTTAACACATTAGATCGACAAATTATACATTTCTGTAATACTTAAGACGTGTTCTAACCACTCCAGAAGAAAGAATGTAGATGTCATTCTCAGAGGATACATGGTACAGCTTTTAGTGTTCTTCATGTCAAAAACAAAAATTCTGCCTGAGTTTGATAATCTGGGACAGGTCATTTGGTAATCTGGGATACTTGTAGTATGCTTTTAAAAAATGACGAATTCCAGTTATTATTATTATTATTGTCATTAATTAATAATTATATGTTAAAAATGTTTTTTCATAAATAAGCCTAGCCTAAATAAAGGAAAGTAAAATTAATTAAAACATATTATTAAAGGTTTATCAAATTTTTAATAAATCAATTAAAATGCAATCAACGGCAAGCAACAATAACAGTTTATAAATCATTTTATAGTTTCAGCACGGCTTTCTTTTCTCTGTCCTCAAGAGCTAACTGATTATGTGCTAGTTATCAGTTTAAACAGGCAGCGACAGACTGTTTTTACCATTAACACCTTTTTGACAATTGCACACCATATGCTACAACTCTTTAGTTGATATTTTTTTTACTTCAGGAAATTCCATTTACTTAAATTACTGTCCCATATTATGCTGTTAGCATGCTGTAACTTGTAGTAAAAGTGCTGTTGACTAGATTTAGTTAGAGCATGAAATTATCAGACTGGTGTGTAGGTGTCCCACATTACTCAAATTCACTCTTGATGACTATTCGTAGTGATTTACACCACAGTTTGCCATTTACCCATTCACAACCATTTGTACAGTGCATCTATTTGCAGCACTTTCTCTATGAGGAGGAATTTGGGGGTTCATGTGGAATGGGAAATGGCATTGGCTGTAGTTCAAGTATTGATAACCCTGTATATTTCCCATACACACTCATGTATAACACATTTTTTGAATGTGGACTATGGTTTTATCCCACAAAACTACCAGTCTCTTGACTGGCAAAATGGTTCATGTGGAAACTTAACTATTAGTTGATTATCGTTTTTAATTGTATGACTGATGTGTCATGAAATGGATCTGACAATTGGTGATAAAATAAGGGCCAAAGCAAAACTAAGGATATCCCACATCTGTGCCCAAAGCATAATAAGGACTCCCAAGTACTTTACTTGATTAACAATTTAAAAAAAATACATCTGCCCATTAATACCTAATTTGTGTGCGTTTTCTTGCATTATGGTATTGCTTTTGAGCTGAATATATAAATATGAAACTCCTTTGTAAGAAAAGTAAATCATTACTATTAAAGGATTATTATTTTCAATCTGTGGCATCACACATTTTTGATTTGCAAATGTAATTGTAGGACCTGACAAATGGGGAAAAGATTTTCCTGTGGCCAACGGGCCCAGACAGTCTCCTATCAACATTTTGCCCAAAGAGGCCCAATATGACTCCTCTTTGAGGGCTCTGAAACTCAACTATGACCCCTTCAACGCCAAGGGTATTCTCAACAACGGTCACTCCTTCCAGGTGGATTTTGTGGATGACTTAGACAGCTCAAGTAAGCACAGCTCAGAAGATGTTTATGCATGTATTCATCCACTGTATTTATCTTAGTTTTGTTGTAGTTAAATCATTTTTATAGTTTTAACTATATCTAGCAGTCTTTTTTATGCTCAGCGCTTGCTGTATGAACTGTAGCAGATAAGAGTGTCAGTTAGGATGTCATGACTCTAATCACCCTTGTTTCATTATCTGGAGGTCACCAGGACATTTGCACTGCCTCACCCTGCTGTACTGAGACTATTTATTTAACAATCATTCAGCAGCACATGTCATGTAAAGCTTATCAGTGTGACTTATTGAATTACATAAAGTAAAATGAACATTGTGCTTTGACCCATTGTTTTTGGTTCAAGCTTCAAATTAAAGCTGTAGAAACAGTGGTGCTCGCTAGTAATAAACATAAGAAAATCATGTTTTTGAATAACCATCATGGTAAGACATACAAAGAATGGACTTAAAAATCTGTTTAGTATTTCACTTAAATACATCATTAACAAATATAATCAGTAGAGTCATGACATATTATTACTGAAAATGTTGAGGTTGAAGGTAAATATTGACTTACTTAGATATTTATATCAAATCTGTATATTATTGTGCGTATCTAAAGAGTCTGTTGTTTTTTCCTGACCAGCCTTGACTGGAGGCCCCATTTCTGGAACGTACCGTCTGAGACAGTTTCATTTTCACTGGGGAGCCAGTGATGACAGAGGCTCTGAACACACTCTCAATGGCATCAACTTTCCCTGTGAGGTACTGAAGCAACTGGAGCTTACTGAGTGACCTGAACAAAATGTAATGATGCTTACAACAACTTCCACGGAATTAGGTTAACGATGGCACTGTTTTGTAATTGTCAAGCGGCTGTGGTAAAAAAAGTAAAAATAAGCAAATCTATTGTTAAGACAGAGCATCACAGGGATTGAAAGAGGACTGCGATGCAGGGAAACAGCTACCATTATTGTAATTAGACACTCAAGTAAATAATGGATGATTTTTCTGATAATTTGAGAGTTCACCTTTTACACTGACAGATTGCATCAGGCAATTAATTTGTTGACAAGAGTATTTTCAGTCCAAATTTATTCAAATGTGACTTTAAGGCTAATTAGCAAATGATAAATTAGTCAGTATGCCCTCACTATAATTTAATTCCTTTCATTGTGAAAAGCCTTTAAACACTAAGTGCCATTGGACATAACACAGGTTCAAAAACAACCCCATTTCACTTTAATCAAATGTGCAGGTGCTTAAACAATAGTGCTAATGTGTGTAAAGATATCTGCCTAAATAGAAATGAGCTGTGTCTGTAGACCACTGTCTGAATATATAAGTTTAACTTTGCTTATTTTTCTAATAAGCTTCACATGGTGCACTGGAACACAAAGTACCCAAGCTTCGGAGAGGCAGCCAGCCAGCCAGATGGACTTGCTGTAGTTGGAGTCTTTCTCAAGGTGATTCACCAATAAACCATCAGTCTGTCAAAAGAGTACTACAAATGAAATGAAATGAAATTTAATGAAGTGTGTGTGTGTGTCTGTGTGTGCGTGTGTGTGTGTGTGTGTGTGTGTGTGTGTGTGTGTGTTTGTGCTCCTTTAGATTGGTGCTGCCAACCCCAGACTTCAAAAAGTTTTGGATGCTTTGGATTTCATTAAGACAAAGGTAAAAGTCCCCCAATTCAATTAACATATTTGTTAAATTTAGATGTGTTCACAGGTGGTAAGAAGGGGATAAATTTGATTCTCTTTGTCATTCCTTTTTCTTCTCCTACTCATTTCCTCTCTTCTGCCCCTCTTCCCCACGATTGCAGGGAAAGCAGACTACTTTTGCTAACTTTGACACAAAGACTCTTCTACCAGTTTCTCTGGATTATTGGACCTACGCTGGCTCTCTGACCACACCCCCCCTATTGGAGAGTGTCACCTGGATCGTCCTCAGGGAGCCAATCAGTGTCAGCTCTGCACAAGTAATTAATTAACTTGCTTCATATTCTCCCTTCACACATACAAAATCTAAATCAGAAAGAACATTGTCAGAGAAATGTCCTGCACAGACAATTAAGACACTCATATCCAGTACATAATTGAACTAGTATCTGTATCTTCCTGTGAGTTAGAGGACAGATAAATATGGCAGCAGTCAATATCAGAAATATTTTGTCACTGCTGATTACTGGTGATATTCATAACTGAGGTTGTATTTTGCTCTTCTTTAACATCAAACAGTTCATTTAAATAAGTTTCTATGGTGACAGTAAAGAAAAGATTAATGTTTAACATTCAGGTACACAACATCCAGGTAAGATTTGAACAGTAATTGTACGTGTATGATTTTGCATTCTTAAAATCAAATACATTTTTGTTTGTATAGCCCATATTCACAAATCACAATTTGTCTCATGGGGCTTTAACAAGGTTTGACATTCTTTGCCCTTAACCCTAAACAAAAACAATTTGCAACAGGATAAAAACAACTTAGAAACCTTAGAGAGATCCACATGTGAGGGATCCCTCTCCTAGAAAGAGCAGAAGCGCAATAGATGCCACGTGTATTGGCGAATATCAGAAATATAAAAGAGTAGTTACAGCATTGGTTAGAATAAGCAGTTCGTAACATAGTGGAAGGTAAATGAGGGGACTATCAAAAGTTCTTAAAATGGGGACTACCACAAGTTTTAAACTGTAAACATTAGTAGTAGCAAATTCCATCAAACTGTATGGGATACATACATCGTTGAAATGCATTACAGAATAATTGCACAGAGCGTCATAACCTTATGAGCTATTCCATCCATTCTGGTTTTTGCATTAAAATAAACTGAATATCAATGCCTTAAGTAGAGTGAAACCAAATGCTAGAACAGGGAAGTGTTTTAAGTAACGTAAAAAAATAACAATCTGGACTGAAAAAAGACAACGGACTTCATGCAAGATTAAAAGTAAATATAGGTTTGAACATTCTGAAGGTCTAAAGTGCAACATCATGGTTTTGTCCTGGGTGGGTCTGATCCTTGAGTATCTTGTGTTTCACTTAGATAACACCATTTATCTCCAGGGGTAGATTATATTTACATAATTACCAAGATCACACCCTAAATGGGTGGGTAATGAGCTTTTACTTCAGTTTACCCTCCCAAAATAATTGTGACTATATGCGACTGTCAAAGAGGAGTGACAGAGAATTGCCAGCATTACTAACTGAGCCTGCTGAGGGAACTCAAATCCAAGCTCACTAGCTGGCTAAAGGCACAATGGCTCCCAGATGAGCTGTTATTTACACCACAATGCTGTCATATTACACACAGACACACATCTGTACTTCTATCCTCATAAAGATAAAGAAGCTTTATTGTCAATTTCTTAACATTTTCAAGACATACAAGGAATCGATACTACGTTTCCGACTCTCCCACAGTGAACATATAAAGTGCACAGGCACAACAGATAAGACAAGACATTTCCTAATACTAAGTAACACACTCTTGTGAGCGTGTCTATGTGTACTATTGTTTCCAGTAAGCTGTTTTAGTAGGCAGACACTTTACAGCTTAATTTACAGCTTAATTTTTCTATATAGAGTATGAGACTTGTTTCAGTGTCTGGAGGGCTGTGTTTTGTACCAACATGTGCAAATGAGAGATAGTCACTACAGCAGGAGGGTGTGACATTGCTGCTCTGCATATCACTTTTCTGAAGATAAAGTGGAGCTCAACTAGCTATTTTACATATCCAAGTTGTCATGGCTTCTGTTAGTCCCAGATACTCTGCAGCAGCAGTATTCTCGACCTGTTTTCCACTGAGAATAGAAGGGCTCATGGGAATGTTTCATCAACATACACTTCGTACCCCATTTACACTTGAGACACTATTCTATAGCAATGGAAAAGAAAGTCCTTGTGTCAGACAGAAACTACTGTGTTTTAAACCTCATCAATGTGGATATACCTGTTCAGGTCTGGAATCTGAAGAAGTGTGTGCAATTTGGGACAGATTGCTCAAACTTCATTTTCACAGCGACCACTAGGTGGCGCTATCAATATAACTGTGTATGCAGTGATAGTCTTGACTTGATCAGGTCAGGGCTCTGATCATGTGACAGGATTTTGGAGCCGATTGCTCTTACTTTATTTGTTCACACCGACCACTAGGTGACGCTATCACCATTAGTGTATATGCAGTAATAGTTTTGACTTCATCAGGACTTGACTCTGATCATGTGGCCTGATTTTGGGGTCAATTGCTCACCCTGTAGTGTTGATTAACTCCTGTTAAGTGTAAATATAAAGAATCCACTGTCTCTTTCCTACACAGAGAGAGTGACAGATTGGACCTAAGGAGAATGTCCCAAACAAAATGCTCTAATTCAAAATCTATAACTCCTATCCGTGAAATGACACCGTGAGAATCACAAGGCTTGGACGAACAAGTACATATCTATATTATTGTTGAGTCAAAAAATGAGGCCGTTCGAGCAGTTTAGAAATGTAGTTCTCATTTCATAAACCTTCTCGGAGAATTATCATTGTTTTCTATGGAGAAGCAATTTTTCCACACTCTAGATAGATAGATAGATAGATAGATAGATCGATAGATGGATACTTTATTAATTCCGTGGGAAATTCAGATCATCCAGTAGCTTGTACACTTAACACATAACTGACATACATACATAAATCACATTTGGGGAACATATTTACAGATACAGGAATGGAATGCAATGATGTGATTGTGTCAGTGTCCAGTGGGAAAGGGTTATTGTGCTGCAGGAGTGGATAGTACAATAAAATATATATCTATAAAAATAGCAGTCAAAAAAATATATATAAATATATAAGAATATGTAGTGGTAAAGTCTTAGCATGGGGCTAGTAAAGGGATGGACAGTGGGTTGGAATATAATAATGAGATGACATGAGATGAGAAGAGTTGAGAAGAGGAGGGCAGACTGCGGTAGACTCATGCAGGGAAGATCACTCCCCTCCGACCGTCCTCTGCCACTGAATAAGCTCCTCTCTCCAAGATAGTCCGCAACCTACTCAGGGTCCTACTATCTGCCACTGTTGTGAGGCAGTCCAGTTCAGAGCCAACAAGATAGATAGATAGATAGATAGATTACTTTATTCATCCCCGAAGGGAAATTAAGTTGTCATAGCAGCAGGTATATTTGAATACAATAAAATACAATACAATAGAATAAAATCAAAAATATTGAGGTAGAAAGATTACACAGAAACAGAAGATAAATAGGTAGATAAGGTGCAGTGGCAAGATGATGGTAATGGTAATAGTACTGATGACATGAAGGTAATGTTATAATGTTATGGTTAGACAGTATATACAAATAGTACAGTATATATAGTATATAATATAACATAATCCTCACTCTTGCTGAGGGTTTAGGACAGAGGATGCCACACCCTGTTAAAGCCCTATGAGATGAATGTAATTTGTGAATATGGGCTATACAAATAAAATTTGATTGATTGATTGATTGATAATATATATTTATATATATGATAGTAATTATACCAGTATAATAGCAGTATATAGTAATAATAATGGCAGCAACAGTATATATAATAATAATGGTACATATAATAATAACATGTACACGTGTATAAATATTATATACAAAGAATGTACAAAGAGTATGATATAATATGTTGAGATATATAGTAGAGGTATAATTATATTTATTTTTTATATTTAAGTATTTGACTATACAATAGATAACATAATATACTATGAGTGTAACAAATATGAAGAAAGAGTGTGCAAAAGACAATATTATTGTATAAAATGATTTCTAGTATCAATATCGTTATATTAACACATATGATGTGAGGTAAGTACACAGTGCAGGGAGACAGGTACATTTAGTACAGCTCCCGCCTTCCTCACCAGCCTCTCCAGTCGCCCCGCATCCCTCTTCTTTACGCTGCCTCCCCAGCACACAACAGTATAGAAAAGGACGCTGGCAACAACAGACTGGTAGAACATGCGCAGGAGTAGGTTGCAGATGTTGAACGACCTCAACCTCTTTTTGTAGATTGCATCCATGTTGGCTGACCAGTCCAGTTTATTAACCGTATGGACAATATTGTCCATATTAGACTAAATATTTGAAGGTTTGACCACCTCCACACTGACCCCCTCGATGGACACTGGAAGCAGAGGACGCTGACACCTCCTAAAGTCCACCACTAACTCCTTGCTCTTAGTGGTGTTCAGCTGCAGGTTGTTATGTGTACACCACTGCACAAAGTTATCCACCTGGCTTCTGTACTCCCCCGCCTGGCCATCCCTGATACATTCCATAATAGCAGAGTCGTCAGAGAACTTCTGGATGTGGCATGACTCCGAGTTGTAGTTGAAGTCAAATGTGTACAGGGTGAACAGGACTGGTGAGAGCACAGTCCCCTGTGGAGCGCCGGTGCTGCACAACACAGTCTCAGAGACGCAGTCTTTCAGCCTGACGAACTGTGGTCTCTCCGTCAGGTAGTCAGTGATCCAGGATACCAGGTGGACGTTCACACCCATCTGCAAGAGCTTATCACTCAGTCGGAGGGGCTGGATGGTGTTAAAGGCACTGGAGAAATTAAAAAACATAATTCTCACAGCAAATTTCCCCTTGTCCAAATACGAGTGTGCCCTGTGCATAAGGTAGATGATGGCATCTTCCACCTCCACCTTCTCCTGGTAGGCAAACTGCAGCGGGTCGAGTGCATGGTGTACCTTGGGGCTGAGGATGTGAAGAAGCAGTCGTTCCATGGTCTTTGAGATGTGTAATGTTCAGGCCACTGGCCTGAAGTCATTCAGCACACTGGGGTGTGGCTTCTTTTGAACAGGGATGAGGCAGGATGTTTTCCACAGTGCAGGGACCTTCCCCAGTTGGAGGCTCAGGTGGAATATATGCTGCAGAGGCTCACCCAGCTCCATAGCACATACCTTGAGAAGTCTTGGACAGACCCCATCAGGGCCGGCTGCTTTCCTAGGGCGCAGTCTCCTCAGCTCTCCTGTGACCTGCTCCGCAGTGATGGTAGGGGAGGGGGGGTGCCTCTGTATGATCGCCTGTGGGAGGGGTGCAGCTGTGGAGAATGGCAGAGAGCTGGAAGCTGGAGGGAGTGGGGCCACACTGGCTGTGGTCTGAGCAGGGGGGAGGATCTCTGGGATGTGAGGGTGAGGGGGTTGATGCATGCAGTGAGCCGATAACAGCAGCTGATGGGGCTGACGGGGGATGCAGGACTAGGTGTTAAACAGTCATTACCCCCTGGAGCAGGGTGGTCAAACCTATTGTAGAAGTGGTTAAACTGGCTTGCTCTCACCACAGTCCCGCTGCTCTTCTTGCAGCCTGTGATGGCTTTCATGCCATCCCAGACCTCTCTCATGTTGTTCTCCTGCAGCTTCTGCTCTACCTTCCTTCTGTATGAATCCTTTGCCTCTTTCAGCATGTACTTCAGCTCTCCTTGTACGCGCTTCTGCTCTGCCTGGTCCCCCTCTTTGAATTCCCCCTGTTGAGGAGATGTTTGACATTGCTGGTAATCCAGGGCTTGTTGTTAGGGAAGCAGCGCACCGTTTTAGTGGGAGCGACAATGTCCATGCAGAAGTTCAGGTAGTCAGTAGTGCAGTGTGTGATCCTGTCAATGTCCTCCCCAAAAGAGTCTTGCAGCACGCTCCAGTCAGTTGACTCAAAGCAGTCCCTAAGGGCATTCTCTGCCTCAGGAGACCAATTCCTGAAGGAGTGCGTGGTGGTTGGTTGTCTGCCCACTCTTGGTGTATATTGGGTTGTAGGATAACCAGATTGTGATCTGATTTCCCCAGGGGAGGAAGTGGTGTGGCTTTGTATGCGTCCCTGACGTTAGCATACATCAGGTCAATTGTCCTGTTCTTCCTGGTTGGGCAAGACAACCAGGAAGGCAAGAATTCCCTGGGCATGTAATATGGACGGAGGCTAACAGCTAACACTTCGATGTCCGGGCAACAGATTGTCTCTTTTACAGTCACATGCCCTGGGTTGCACCAGCTAATGTTAACATAAAGTACAAGCCCCCCTCCTTTCCGTTTGTGACTTAGCTTAAGATCTCTGTCCACTCTCACAGTAGTGAAGCCAGGTAGCTCCACGTTGTGGTGCGGGATGTTGCTAGTTAGCCAGGTCTCCGTGAGGCACAGTAAGCTGCACTCTCTGTGAAACTTCACGTTCATCACCAACGCTGCCAGCTCATCTGTCTTGTTGGCCAGCGAGTTTACATTCCCCATCACACACAAAGGAATAGCCGGTTTAAAGGATTCTGATTCTGATTGAACCGCCACCGCTTCTGCAGGCGCCTCGCCTTCACCAACGCGCCAGCTGTGCTTCTGCGGTAGCGCCTCACCAGCTCCTCCGATATGGGGTGAACTATGCCGGCATGATTTCCTCTCCGCAGCGCGAGCAGCTGATCCCTTGTGTAAACAAAGTCCTGACTGCCCTGTTGCAGTCAATCCGTACATGTATCCATAGGATATAAATATATCTACACAGTGCGTCTGAAAAGCAAGTGTAAACAAGGACAAACAAACTTAAAAAAGCTAATAAAGACACGAGACAACGGAGCTATGTGGAAAGGCTGCCACATGCGTCAGCGCCACTCTAGCACCGACATCAAACAAATACTTGTTACTCGAAAACTATAAGTCCTATCTGGAAAATTAAAACATTTTGAGAGTCACAAGGATTGACACTTCAACCAGATATATTTTTTTATTCGTAATAGCTAAGAAATGGAGCTGTTTTATTTTTCAGTTTTAATCTTTTCACAAAAATCTTCAGAATTAACATGGGAGAAGGATCTGGTAATAATTCCTCGATTTCTCGTGGCGGATATAAGCACAGATCCGAGAGATTTGAGTGACATGGCTCAAACTTCAATTATCAACCTGACCACTAGGTGGCACTATCACTATTAGTGTGTATGCAGTAATAGTCTTGACTTTATCAGGACTTGACTTCATCTGGCCTGATTTTGTGACCGATTGCTAAAACTTCATTTTCACACTGACCACTAGTTGGCACTATCACTATCACTTCATTCACACTAATAGAGGAATCTGTTGAAGAGCCAATCACATTGTCTTTCAAAATTATTGATAGTTGTTTATTTAAAGAGTTCAACAGTTCCCTCCTGAAAGACAAAGAAAACGTGTTTGAGTCCTGCCCACACTGGTACTTGAACCCGCCACCTCCCATATCAATATTATTGTTTAGAGTAAAAAAATGAGATCGTGCGAGCAGTTTAGAAACGTACTTCTCATTTCACAAATCTCCTCCTTAAATTATCATTAGTTTTAATGGAAGAGACATTTTTCCACACTCTAGTTCCGTCATCAAACAAAACTATAAAAACTATAAGTCCTATCTAGAAAATGAAAACATTTTGAGAATCATAAGGCTTGACACTACAGCCGGATATATTTTTTATTCGGGAGACCTAAGAAATGGAGCCATGGGAGCGATTTACGTCTTATTTTTCAGTTAAAATCTTTTCAGAAAAATCTTCAAGATTAACATGGGGCTCCAATGAGAGAAGGATCCGGAAATAATTCCTAGGTTTCTCGTGGTGGATATAAGCATTATTTTTTAACAATTTTGATTTAGCTATAAAATCTTTATTTTGAATCATTTTGTTCACTAAAATAATTTCCTTTCTTATCAGATGGCCAAGTTTCGCAGCCTTCTCTTCACTGGGGAAGGTGAAGCTCCATTCTGCATGGAGGACAATTATAGACCCCCTCAGCCTCTGAAGGGCCGTCGGGTCCGCGCTTCCTTCAAATAAACCCAGCTTCATCAACACCCTTGCCCTTTTGCTTATTGGTAAATCCTTTCCTTAACCTTCTTACTCCCATTTTATTGTTTTCCACATGCAGTCTTTATTCAACCCTTAGTAGTCTTTCAGTATCAACTTGAAAATCAGAGGAAACAATGTACCCACATAGACATAGACAACAGACATTATATAGATGTAAATAACGTTTTAAAATTTTATTAAATGTGATTCATAAACTTTGACAATATAGAGAGCACACAAAATGTCCATCTTTAAAAAATACATTTCCATTTTCCAGTCTAAAATGAGTAGAAAGGGACCACCAACAATGGGACAGGAATTCTGACCCTTGATCTCGCCATGTTGTCAGGTTGTAAATCTTAAATTTTCTGGCCAGGCTCTAAGTAACAATCTATAGTGCCCATGTATGTGCGACAAGACATTCTTAGGCCCAATCCCATTTCACCCCTTGGCCCTCCCCCTTCGTTTTGCAAGTTCACATGTAGGGATAGGCTGTCCCAATATCTGTTGGGACCGAGAGTAAGTGCCGAAGGGTAAAGCTCTATAGCCCCCCCGACGGACATTTTTCAGACCCTTACTTCCAACGGAGGGGTACCCAGAATGCAAATTGTGAGAGACCCACAAATCTAGTATTTTCTCCATTAATAAGGATATACAAATTACGATAATGATTGTAATATCTTACTTTTATATAATCTCAATGTATTAAGGTCACAACCCTAAAAAAAAAGCGTTACCATACTAGCGTAGCATGCCAGCGATCTTTTTTGCATGATAATCCCGTATTTTCACATCGACTACTGATGACGTGTCATGTAGGTGTGTGGGGTAGGGGTAGGGCCAAGGGGTGAAATGGGAATGGGCCTTAATCAAAAAGGTAAAATATATATAAAATATTATTTTGAATGTTCTAAACATGCAGGAATATTTATCAAATAATAATAATAATGATAACAACAAATTCCCCTTCACCTTAAAACATTAAAGGGGACATATTATGAGAATTCCACTTTTGTAGCGTTAATTTGGGTATCTGGCATGTCTACCAACCCAAAAACACGATTTGTTATGGTTTCTCCATTTTAGAAACGTCATGCTTGAGTGTATGCGAATGAGCTTGCATATGCTTCCCTCGTTACAAGCCTAATGGGAGTCTCTCTTACATAAACTTGAAATATTTAGTATCCCACACTTAATATCCCATATTTGAATTTTGCAATGATTCATTGTCATTTGGAGCCATAGCCTGCACCTGTCAGAGATTAGAGGAGGGATGAAGTAGGGGTGGGCGGCTGTGTTTTAGGCGGGGATTAATTTAATTTGTTTAAACAAGCTAAAGTATCAGCATATTTCATTAAAATGTTATACATTGTCAACAATATCCGGACTTGACAGCTGTCACAATACGAATGGAAACATATTTTTGTTTTAATTTGTCATGGTATTTATGGTGAAGAATGTATAAATTAAAACTCTTTAAATATACCGTTCTCTTAATTTTTTCTTTTTTCACAACTCATTGGAACTTTGCCCTAACATTTATGATTTGCATTGACGTTTCCACGAGCTCAACAGTGAGGTTCTTTTTTTCTTTTGGCGTTAATTACGGCATACAGTAACCTGTGTTACATTTTTGAATAAAGCTGCAAATAACGAGAGGAAATCTTGTGTCGTCTCTAAATTGGGAACGTTTCAATATGATCTCTTCTTCTAGTTCCTGTCAGGACTCATGCTGCAGCATTTTGGATCAACCGAAAGCTTTTTACAAGATTATCACCTTAACACAACAAATACATCATATAGCATCATCAATACATTCAACATGTCTGTTAGACTCTATTCCAACTAGACTTTTTAAGGAAGTGTTTCCTTTAATTAACAGTTCCATATGAAATCAGATAAATATTAGCCAGCTACATACAGCAGCCTTTCAAGGTAACCGTAATCAAATCTATGCTTAAAAAGCCCATTGCTGAAGCAGATGTTTTAGTTAATTATAGAACCGACTGGACAAGGCTTGACCATGTTCTGGATGTAGACTGGACCTTCCAGTCTACATTGAGTAAATCACCTCAGCTACGGCAACCGCTGGGGGAACCCTCCGTTCGCGCGGGGGGCCCCCTCCGGCGGTCCGGCAGCTGACTTAGAACTGGTGCGGACCAGGGGAATCCGACTGTTTAATTAAAACAAAGCATCGCGAAGGGCCACGGTGGGTGTTGACACGATGTGATTTCTGCCCAGTGCTCTGAATGTCAAAGTGAAGAAATTCAATGAAGCGCAGGTAAACGGCTGGAGTAACTATTCACACTCAAAACAGGTCACTCTGAGGAGGGCTGTTTTAGACAGGGTAAAAAGGTGCTGTTCTAAATGATCCTTGTGATATTTTTACCAAAATATGTTATAGACATTTCATTAAGACCCCAAGGAACCATATTAACTGTGATAAAATGGGCATAATATGTCTCTGTTAAATAAGGTTTAGTTAAATCAAAGATCGTTTCATAAATTTGATTCAATTTGTGCTCATTAAAAGATCAGAGTGATTAAGGGCTGAAATAATTTAAAATAGTGCTTTTTAATACATTTATAAACTACATTACTAACTATATGTATTATATGTACTGTGTTAGGCCATAGAGTGTCATTTTGTGTCATTTTGGTTGGTGGTGTGCCCCAGGATTTTGCAAATGTAAAAATTGTGCCGCGGCTCTAAAAAGGTTGAAAATCACTGAACTAACCAATCAACAAAAACAGGACGATGGTGGAACGAGCTCCTCAACGACATCAGGACAGCAGAAAGTCAACACATCTTCCGCCAAACACTAAAAACAAATATCATCCGACTATAACTTGAAAAGCATATTTTTTAAAGTAGCGCTTTTGTAATGGTGTGTTTTTATATTCCAGCTAACTTTTAAAAACCCTGCAGTGAGTATTGTCTAGGGGGATGTTCCATTTGCTGACAATGAGAGGAGGCGGGGATATGCATTTCAAGAACTTTCTTATTTTTATTTTATAGCCAATGATTAGGCTAAATCAGTCCTACATCGTTGAGAGATTCTTTTCAGTACTTACAAAAGGAGTAATGTTTTATGTACCTTTTATTTCCATGTGAATATATTGTATATCAGTATTCTGGTCTGTGAACCCGCTGCCGCTAAGGAGCCTGTCTCTATGTCTGCATTTGGAGCTGAAAGAGAAAGAGGTATTGTTATGGAGTGTACCACTTCTAAGTGTCATTCGGATGTTTAATGCATGTTACTGTGACTACTTTCTGAAAGAGCAATGTAAGACAGATGTAATGTGTACAGTGCAAGTCTTTACTGTAAGGAGTATTAGAGTTATTTCCAAAGTTAGCGCTGCATTGTTTTCTGCTGTTTCCCCTTGAATTGCTGCCGATTCGCGCTCGAGCTACCTGCGCCATTATGGGAGATGAGGTTTTCTTGTGGGATTTTTATAAAAACTAATTTAAAGTGCATTGCTTCTTTTCGTATGTTGTTTGTGAACACACATTGTGTTTACTCTGTGATGGGTTAGACATGTGAGGCAGGGCATATTTATGTTTATTTTGCCTTTGGTTTACATTATTATTTCATGCATCCTTTACAGTAGTCTGAGAAGAGGATGTGAACTGATGCAGTCCCTGTAACATGTATCGTTATAGGTATGATTGTTAAAGATGAATTACTATACGATCATTTCAATTGACTGGTTTTGTCTACAATGTATACATGTTTTGGTATATAAATGGTAAATGGATTTGCATTTATATAGCGCTTTTCTAGTCTTGATGACCACTCAAAGCGCTTTACATTACAGTTTCACATTCACCCATTCACACACACATTCATACAGTGCATCTATCCCAGCACTTTGTTATTCTAAGGGGGGGCCATTCGGGGTTCAGCATCTTGCCCAAGGATCACACTTCGGCATGCAGATGGTTCAGACTGGGAATCGAACCGCCGACCTTCAGGTTGGAGGACGACCACTCTACCCCTCAGCCACAGCCGCCCATACTCTGTCTGTATCGGAGCTGAAAGAGACAGTAGTCTGAGAGGAGGATGTGAACTGATGCAGTCCCTGTCACATGTTATATCATTACAGTAAAAGAGATCCAAAGAGAGCTGTGGTGTCGGAGTGATTTTGTGGTGTGTCACAGACTTGGCACTTACATATAGCACTGTGTACTTTCTTGATTCTTGTTGTTCTGAGTTTGTACCCTCATGGTTGAATGCACTTATTGTAAGTCGTTTTGGATAAAAGTTTTAGCTAAATGAAATGTAATGTTATGTAATATAGGACTAGTTTTATATAAAGAAATACATTAGTCACACTAGAAACCTTATATTCCATTAAAAGTTAATGTAGAGAATTTTAGGTGATGAACAATATTCTCTCTCTCGCTCTCTTACTATCAGAGAGTCACAGTCGATGACAGGGAATCGGACATCCTCTGTCCTTGACCCTCAACGAGAGTAAGGAAAAACTATGCAAAAAAAACATTAACAGGGAAAAAGAACGTAGAAACCTCAGAGAGATCCACATGTGATTGAGCCCTCTCCCAGGAGGGACAGGAGTGCGATATATGCCGCGAAAAGCTTGGCTTTGTTTGCCTTGTTTCGTCACCCCTGGCGATGGAGCCCCCTTGAACACCGGCAGCCCTCACAAAACGTTGATCCCATTGCGCCGGAGCCTGACGCACGTGTAATGCGGGCAGCATGAAGTCAGGAGTTTGTACACAGGCAGCCGCTCTCGGCTCATGTGGGAGGCGCCCCTTCCAGGTGATAGGAGTGGAGGTAAGACCAGCACCAGAAGACGGGTTTCCCAAAAGTGTCTGCACTTGGGGGGACAATGGCGCGCCGAAGCAGGCCTGCGACTGCCCCAGCCGTGGAGACGCGGAGGTCTCCCGGCTCTGTCATGCATCAATGGAATTAAGCAACTGTTGGGCCTCAGTCTGAGGACAAAGCATCATAAATGGGGCCTTCAGGACATCTCAAAGCCAGGCCTTGAGTTATCTACACTCCTGTAAACCCACATGTGGTAAGGGGTCTCCTTGGAGATTCTCCAGGGACTCTACTGTCCCGAACCTGCCCCTCGGGGCCAGGTCCTGACATTGCATTGGCCGATAGCCAAATCTAGCCAGGGGGGCCACCTCATCAGGGACAGCCCCAATAAAGTGTTTAAAAGCAACTGCGCCCCTGAATCTTTGCTCACCCCGTTCTCCTGAAGATTGAACTGAATTTCCCCAGTTTAGTTCCAGATGATCCAAGAGAACAATAGGAAGAGACTCTACAAACAGTTTGTTTGACCTTTTTCTAGTACCTCTAAACTTATATTTTTCCTAACTCATTTTTAAGCTTAAAGTTATCTTTTTCCAGATTATCTTTAAAACTAAATTTTTCTAGTTCATCTTAAAGCTTGAGGTTACTCCTTCATAGTTCCTCTTAATGCTTAAAGTGACTTATTTCTAATAGAGCCTGTAATAGTAATTTTACTGTTTGGGCAATGTTTGATAAGATTAACTTCTTTAAATGTTTAGAGAGATGAGCAAATGGTTTCCTGGAGAGTCAGGGGGGTTGCTCAAGTAAGTGATGTTATATGACTTCCTCATTAACAGGGTCACCTAACAAAGACTTTACAGCACGGGGGTTTGTGGTGGATGTGAAGATTGAGAAAGGGGATGTTGAAAACATTTGTTACACTCCAGGGGTCTGGGACAGACTAGGTGACAGGATATTCGTCACCTATTTCTTAGCATCAAAGAGTCTGATTGATAACATTTGTTCCTCTAGGAGGGGTTTGAAAATGTATAAGATGTTGCTCCTCCTGTGTCTCATTGCTCATTGTATGAAATCTATGCTATGGTTTTGTATGATGATGCCCATCTGCAGATGTAGAATAAACTTCCGGAAAGACATTGTAATAACTTGTGCTTAACTATTGAAATTCCCATGACAATTTTGGCGTTGTTGGCAGGATCACTCATGTGTGAGGACTTTCCGGATCTCAAAGCTGAAGGTGATGGTGCACAAAAGAGTCTAATAGATTCTTACCTCAACCTCCCTAAACAGTTTGGAGAAGTGGGGACTGGATGCTGAAGAGAAGGAGAGCCCTCTCGCTGAAGTGATCAAGCGAACCGAGTGCGAAAAGCTACAGTTTCTTTCTGGTAAGTTAAAATTCTGGTTTTAGATCTTTAGAAAAAGGTCAAAGGTTAAGAGATCCACTCATTTAGTGAGGAACAGACGTGTTTGCATGGCGAGGTTTTGAGTTCCAAAATCGGTGTAGGATCCAGGGGCGCTCCAGGGGTTGAACCTTTCGTCGAAAAGGTCAACAAAGTTAACGGGTTTAACAGGTATATATAAATGTATGGAGTGTTTATTAATTTAAACACAACTTTAAGATTGAGCTCTGACGTCGAGTTCATGATAAATATAACGGTTATCATAAAATAGTAATAGTATTTCCAAGTATTCAATACCTGGAGGCATAGTGTGTGTCTAGAGATTTGAATGATATTTCTCTAAAAATATTATGATGCACTAAGGGTAATTATAAAGTTATTAACCAAAATAAAATAACATTTATAAAAAAAAAGGGAGAAGAGGTTTTCTAAAAACCTCCTATTAGGAAAAGTAAATAAATACGAGATAGAATTGGGTTTATTAAAGCTAAAAATAAAAGAAAATAATCTCAAATTCAAATAAAAAAAATTGATAAATAGAAGAAATATAATAAATTAAATAGGAATAAGGAACATCTTTATTTGTTTTTCTCCCGTATCAGTACATCTTTTGGTCTGCAAAAATGGGTTTAAAAAGCAGTAAAGAAGGGAAGAGGAAGGTTTCTGTAAATGCACCTCAGCCTTCATCTCCTAATTTTCAGTACATGGAAACGAATTACGGCAAATGTAGTACTGAACAATTTAGCGAATGGGTTGGGGATTGTGGCTTTCCAAGCACAGGAAGTTTGAGTTTGAATCAGTTACAGCAACTTAAAATTAAACTGCTTGTTAAAGAAGAACGGAGTAAGGAAAATAAACAAAAAAGAAAAAAGAAGGAAAGAGTATTTGTGCCGAATTGGCTGGCATATGAATGTTGGGTAACAGAAGCAAATATCAGAGATAGAAAACAGAAGGCAGGGACTGATGTTGTTTGCAAGTCTCAGTTTCTCCGCATAGATCCGGATCTCGACTCAGCTCCGCCACAGGGACGACCACAGCCAGCAGCAGTGCTGCCTGTAGACCCGCCGAATGCTCAGCCGCAACCGGTGCAGTCGGCGCAAGCAACAGTTCCAGCCGTCCCTCAACTCTACCCAGACCTCGACCTCACTGCGGCGGAGGGAAAAGACAGCCCTCCAGCGTATAACTCTCCGTGGTCGGCAGCCCACACTCCGAAATTTACTCGAAAAGGTACAGATTACGGTCTAAAAACATCTTTCCAGGCACCGATGGTGGAGGTGGCCGCAGGAGATGGAAACACTCAGCTGATTTACAGACCATGGACATTCACCGAAATGAAGGAATCAACCATTTCATTTCTCCCACAAGTGTTAAGTGGTGGAGCACAGTATGCAGTGCAATTGGAAGCTTTTTGCAAACAGTTTAAACCAACTAGTACTGAACTGCAGAGACTGTTGATGACGCAGATGGGGATTCACTATTCCAAAATAACGCAAGTCTTCCCCGCACTGGAGCGGAGATTGGTGAATCCAGACTGGGCCCATGCTGATAACCATGAGTATAGAGACTTCATAACTGCACTGTGTGAAGGAATAAGACGTCATTTTCCCGCAAGAATGGACATGAGTAAAATTTCGATGTGTAAACAAGGTGACGATGAGACTGTGACCGATTATCTCCACAGGCTCTCAGTGGTTCACACTGCAAATAGTGGCCTCGAGAAGCCGAATGCCATGGGGGGGCAGAATCCTATCACCCCGTGGGAAGCTCACTTGAGAGATCGCTTCATCCACGGCATCAAACCGGAGATCAGTGAGAAGGTGCAAGCAAGCTGCATCGCTTGGGAGTCGGCAAATCTCGAGAAGGTCGAGTTACATGCCACCCATGCCGAAAAACTCTTGAACAGTAACAAAAAGAAAAAGAATTCTGAGTTTACAGACAAGCTACAGATGGCGCAGCTGGCGGCTTATCAAACACAAGTCCGCGGGAGAGGAAGAGGTCGACGGAGGGGAGGAGGACGAGGAAGAGCTGATGCTTGTTTTATTTGCGGAAAAATGGGACATTGGTCGAGAGAGTGCCCTATGAAACAGCGCACACAGTGCGATTGACTGGCGGCGGAGCTGGGGACAGATACGGATCCAGGTGGTGTAAACGTTGAGACGGAGAGGGACTTTCAACCCTCTCATCAATATCGTAAGAACACTGACACACACACACCATGTAAATTAATGTTAGACACAGAGCAGATGATAAGGAAGGCTATCAATCATTGTGAGGTTAAACAGGAGATGAATAAATCGAGGCTCATTGAGCTTTATGCTAAATATTCAAATGATGCATATAAACAAATGCCAGAACATACGATTGTAGTGAGTGGTAAAGACATCACATTTTTGGTAGATTCAGGGGCCACAGAATCAGTCATTAAATGTGAAGAGTTCGCTATAACTCCTAAAATGAGTGCCAGATATCTCAGAACGATGGGAGCAACTGGTACTACAGTGACAGAGAGATATACTGTACCATTGTCTTGTCATGATGAGGTTGAAGGGAGTTTTAAACATTCATTCTTGCTGTCACCACGGTGTCCAGTAAATCTTATGGGTAGAGATTTGATGTGTTCATTGGGCATTATGTTAATCTCAACATCACAATGTATAGTCGTAACTAGAGTTCCACAAACATCAGCGTTCGTGAAGTATGGCAAAGAGGATTTGATATATGCATATCAATGGAATATTCCAGACTCTGATCTCACTGCTGTAAATAACACTCTTCTGCAACAGGCAGAGGCACTTAGTACAGACGTTTTAATAGATGTTATGACAGCACAAAGCTTACATTGTAGAGCACACATTTCTGTTGGAGCAGATCATTTGTTTGAGAAAGACTGGTTCAGAGAAGGCCAGGGTAAAGACAAACTTATGTTGAATTGGCTATACTGGAACAATAATCACTGTGTTGTTTCAGTAGCTCTGACTGATTCACTCAAAAAAGATTTGTTTAAAATGCCAAATTCTGATCCCTGTGTTCCCCTGATCAAACCCAGACAGAAAGAATGGAAGGATTTGGAGACTTGGACCAAAAAGTGTAATGATGCTATGGAATGGGAGAAAACATCTGATCCAAATATTGATTTTCACATAGGTTTGAAGGTGAATCGTAAGAGATTTCCTGCAATGATAAATGCAGTCAGGAGTGTTGAACTCATACCTGATATAGAATTTGTCAATGTTAAACATACACCACAAGTAGGAGAACCTCTTGATATGAGTGATGAAGGATTCAGTTTTGTGTTAAACATAAATGACATTCCTGAATTGAAACAGGTACCGTCATGTGTGTGGGCTGAGCACAAATATGATGTGGGTCTAATCAAAGGAGCAGACCCAGTAATAATAATCCCAAAATCATCATATAGACCATGTCAAAATCAATATCCATTGAAAAAGGAAGCAGTGGAAGGTATTAAACCAGTTTTTGAATCTCTTTTAAGGGCTGGTGTGATAGTTCCATGTGAAAAATCTCCTGTTCGAACACCTATTTTTCCTGTTAGGAAGATGAAGGAGGCTGGACAACCACAAGCATGGAGATTTGTGCAGGACTTGCAAGCAGTGAATGCTGCAGTCCAGGCTCGTGCACCAAATGTTCCAAACCCTCATACTATTCTTTCACAGGTTCCATCTGAGAGTAAATGGTTTTCTGTGGTTGATTTGTCAAACGCATTTTTCAGTATTCCCATTCACCCCGACAGTCAGTTCTGGTTTGCATTTTCTTTTGAGGGGAAAATGTACACATTTACACGCCTTTGCCAGGGGTTTTGTGAGTCACCCACAATCTTTAATGCAGCATTAAGGGACAATCTGGAATCACTGGAACTACCAGGAGGTAGTGCACTTTTGCAGTATGTGGATGATTTAATGATTTGTTCCCCCACAAAGGAGACATGTGTACAGGACACAGTGGCTTTACTCAAACATTTAGCGACAAATGGTCATAAAGTTAGTTTATCCAAACTGCAGTTTGTTTTGGAAAAAGTTACCTTTCTGGGTCATATAATCACTTCAGAGGGTAAAACCCTCTCATCCAAACGCATTGAAGCTATTCAAACTATCCCAAAGCCAGAAACGAAGAAACAAGTCATGAGTTTTTTAGGGATGACTTCGTATTGTAGGCAGTGGATTCCACATTATGCTGAAATAGAGGCACCATTAGCAGCAATTGTGTATGGAAAAGGCCTCACTGCAAATGACAGAGTCACTTGGACAACTGAAGCTGAGAAAGCATTTGTTGATTTAAAGTTAGCAATGCAATCTCCTCCGACATTAGGCCTACCAGATTGTACCAGGCGTTTTACACAGACCGTGGACGAAAGAGGCGGGTATATGACATCTGTGCTGCTGCAGGACCATGGGGGACGACTGAGACCAGTAGCTTATTTCTCCTCACGACTTGACTCTGTGGCAGCAGGACTTCCAACTTGTCTCAGAGCTGTAGCAGCTGCTGAGAAAGCTGTGATTGCATCACGTGATGTTGTGGGTTATGCTGATTTGACGTTACTGGTTCCACATGCTGTTTCAATGATTTTGCTTGAACAGAAGACTTCTCATCTTTCAACAGCTAGATGGCTCAGATATAATACAGTGTTACTTGAAATGCCAAACATCACGATTAAAAGATGCACTGTTCTTAACCCTGCTACTCTCCTACCTACACCAGGTGATGGAGAGCCACATGATTGTGTTGCAGTAATAACTGAAATTTGTTCTCCCAGACCAGATTTACAGGATATACCGCTGATGAATGCAGACATGGAGCTGTTTGTTGACGGCTCAGCATCAAGGGATCCAGCAACTAGTAGAAACCAAGTGGGTTTTGCAGTAACAACTTTGTATGATACAATAATAGCTGAACCACTCCCATCACATTATTCTGCACAGGCTGCAGAATTAGTTGCGTTGACTGAAGCATGCAAATATGCAAGAGACAAGAGTGTCAACATCTTCACTGATAGTAGATACGCATGGGGGGTGGCACATGATTTTGGCAGACTTTGGGCTAATAGGAAGTTTTTAACTTCTACAGGTAAACCCATCACACATCATACCCTAGTTGCTGCTCTTCTTGATGCTGTGTTGCTACCTAGACTGATTGCAATCTGTAAGTGTGAAGCACATACTAAAGAACTTGATTCAGTGTCACAGGGAAATGCAAGGGCGGATATTGCTGCAAAGGCTGCAGCGAAACGTAGCCTGCCGGTGAATGATGTTTTTGTTTTGGATGTTCCTGTGACACCTAATGCTGATTTACAGGAGCTGCAAGTGAGGGCAACACCAGGGGAGAAAGTAGTTTGGAAGAAAGCAGGCTGTTCTGTTTCTGACCAAATTTGGTGTGGGCCGGGTGGAAAGCCTTGTTTACCTAAATATCTGTTTCCTCATTATGCTAAGTTAATACACGGTAAGGACCATGTATCAAAAGGGGGAATGCAAGCAGATATACAGAAGTATTGGTTTACGAAAGGATTTTCAAACTACTCAAAAATTTTCTGTCAGAAATGTGTAATTTGTGCTACAAATAACATAGGTAGAGGTATCCAGACTGCACAAAGTGCACATCCAGCACCGAACGAACCATTTGATCATTTACAGATGGATTTTATTGAGCTAACACAAAGCGAGGGAAAGAAGTATTGTCTTGTTGTGGTTGACATGTTTTCCAAATGGGTGGAAGCTTTCCCAACATCGAAGCAGGATTCTTCAGCAGTGGCAAAGGCACTGCTCGGGGAACTCATTCCTCGGTGGGGAATTCCAAGGAGGATATCGAGTGATAATGGTACTCCATTTGTAAGCGCAGCTTTAAAGAGTGTTGGTGAGTATTTGGGTATCGACATGAGACAACATTGTGCTTACCATCCTGCCAGTGGGGGGGCAGTGGAAAGAGAGAATGGCACATTGAAAAACAAACTGGTAAAATGCTGTGAGGAAACAGGACTGACTTGGACAAAAGCGTTGCCGATTGTTTTAATGTACATGAGATCTAGGGTGCGAAGTAAGAATGGTTTGAGTCCATTTGAGATTCTCTTTGCACGTCCAATGGAGACAGGAATCGGTCCTGGTAAAAGGCAGCTTCCTCAGACCAGTCAATGTGAAGATGAAATGTTGAGATATTGTATAAATCTCTCCTCTACTCTCTTTGATATCCACAGACAGGTGAAAGACGCCCTACCAAAATCCACAGACGGTGACCTACATGATCTGAAACCAGGAGACTGGATTGTGGTGAAGGACCTGAGAAGGAAAAGTTGGAGAGCACGAAGGTGGAACGGGCCCTATCAAGTTCTTCTCACCACACAGACGGCAGTGAAGGTCGCAGAGAGGGCAACCTGGATACATGCAAGCCATTGCAAGAGGGTACCTGAGCCAGGAGCGGATTCTTCAGGAGCGGCTTCTTCAGGAGAGAACGTGCGCTGATGTCAGCAGGTGTGCTTTCAGCCTTCGATTGTTTCGTGCCCACAAGTAAGGGGTGTGGAAATCATCGGAGCTACACTTCTCTAAAATTCAGAGAGAGGCGACACACTGATTAAGGGTTTGGCAAGAAGAACACTGCTGATACTTAATGGCGCCGACGGACAAACAGTGGCATCTGATGGGACGGCGGGTGTGCGGTTGGAAGGAAGGGAAGTGCTCCCTGTTCTTGCTGACTGTCATCTTCGTCCTACCACTACTGCTGTGGAGAACAAGCCAAAACAACTCGAGCATAAATGAAATAACCAAAAGAGAACTTTCGTTTGACCTCAATGATGAACAGATAAAACCTGAAAACAATGCATGGTATGAGTCCATGAAGGTAATCGCTAGGAAAATAACTAATCAGAGCTGTTATGTCTGTGCACAACTTCCTCATGGTGTGGGTACTCACTCACTTAAGACCATCCCACTAAACACCTCAGAGACATTAGGAGTACTGATAGCTTTCACTCAGGGGGTTTCACTAAAAGATAGGAATGTGAGAGACATGTCTAGTAGACTTAAACTACTGAATATCAGTGTAGTCAATTATGGGGGTTCCACAGCTCGATTTTGGGATATGTCTTTGGTGGCTGATCAGGAAATTCACCAACCTGTGATGACAATAAACCCCACTGGACAGCGAGGCACTGTTTGTTTTTCTAGACAATGTTTTAAGGCTGAGGATCACTATCTAGGAACTTCACCGTGTAAGCAAAAGGTTATAGCTACTTGTGGTTTGATATGGGATCAGGGAGCAGCAGGAACATGCAAATATAACGTACCATTTGTTGCTCCGTTAAATTTAACTAATACCATCAGTTTACATAGACCAGGTTATGACAACCCGGTAGTTAGAATGCCTTCTAGTGATGGGTATGGGTCTCTGAGGGAACATGTGTGGGTGTGTGGGAAATATGTTTACCAGTCACTCCGACCGGGATGGTGTGGGACTTGTTATTTTGCCAAATTAGTACCCTCTGTTACTTTGTTATCTAACCTCACCCACTTCCATACAGATTATGCTCACTATTATGTGCCATTGAGACATAAGCGTTCCACGGTAAGAGTGTCTCCAGGAGAGAAAGGATTCGGAGGATTCTTACCCTGGTGGGGAACTGTGAACAATGCACACAAGATAGATGGAATTGCTATGGAACTGGAAAATTTAACAGCCTTAGTGGGGGAGGGTTTTTTATCTCTTTCTCCAAGTATTCAAGGTATCAGAAATGTGGCTTTGCAGAATAGAGTGGCTTTGGATTTGATGCTTGCAAGTCAAGGGGGTGTTTGCCACATAATCGGAACAGACTGCTGCACATACATACCGGACATAACTGATAATATGACGCATATAGTTTCTCATCTAAATGACCTATTGTTCGAGGAGAAGAACAAGGACTCTCAAATTCCTGAAGGATGGGATTGGGGGTCATGGTTAACTCTAACTGGTTGGAAGAATGTATTGTTTAAGTTTTTGATGCCTATTCTGATTTCATTTTGTGTATTATTGTTGTTGACATGTTTTATTGTTCCTTGTGTTAAAGCTATGGTTACATCCCTGATAAAGTCTATGATTGGACAATATGTTCAACTTTCTGAAACTGATCCATCTTGGACACTTGCCTTCCAGGAAGATGAGATGATTTAAAGATGTTTAAAGGATGTTGAGCCCTTAAGGCTCAAAGTGGGGATTGTAATAGTAATTTTACTGTTTGGGCAATGTTTGATAAGATTAACTTCTTTAAATGTTTAGAGAGATGAGCAAATGGTTTCCTGGGGAGTCAGGGGGGTTGCTCAAGTAAGTGATGTTATATGACTTCCTCATTAACAGGGTCACCTAACAAAGACTTTACAGCACGGGGGTTTGTGGTGGATGTGAAGATTGAGAAAGGGGATGTTGAAAACATTTGTTACACTCCAGGGGTCTGGGACAGACTAGGTGACAGGATATTCGTCACCTATTTCTTAGCATCAAAGAGTCTGATTGATAACATTTGTTCCTCTAGGAGGGGTTTGAAAATGTATAAGATGTTGCTCCTCCTGTGTCTCATTGCTCATTGTATGAAATCTATGCTATGGTTTTGTATGATGATGCCCATCTGCAGATGTAGAATAAACTTCCGGAAAGACATTGTAATAACTTGTGCTTAACTATTGAAATTCCCATGACAAGCCATAGGCTTATTTCATTTCTTTTCCACAGTTTTACTTTTAAAACGTATTTTTTTTTGTTCACTTTCAGCTTGAGGTTACTCATCCATAGTTCCTCTTAACGCTTAAAGTTAACTTTTTCTCATACAACGTAAGCGAATCTTTTTCTTAGCTTATCTTTATGTCTAATAGTCTCTTTTAGTGATTTTATTTTGAAGCTCCCTCATCCGCCTACACACATATTCTTGTCCTCACACACATATTCACGTCACATATATACATATCGAGATCTAGCAGCCTGAACGCATCTCAGACGCCGTTCGGGGCGCCAAAACTACTAGATAACGTCAGGGCACCCTTTGTTCTCATTCCATTTGTTTGTCACATGTGTTTAGTCGACCATTTTGGGTTCTAAGCCTCGAAGCGAGTCTGTCATAGTCGGTACTACACCACTAGGGCCACCCGCAATCTTGGCTCAAACATCCCTAAGGCGAATCCGCCATTTTGGCTCCAAATTTGGTGGTTAGACCTCCATTTTGAGTTTCACACCTCAGGGTGTGGGCCCTCTTAATTTTGTGAATCCTCATCAAACTCCCCTCCTTCCTCTCTTACACACACACACACACCCGCACACTCACTCTCACACACACACACACACACACACACACACACACACACACACACACACACACACACACACACACACACACACACACACACACACAAAGGCTTATCAGAAGTATTGCAGTGTGATACCTGTGCTGAATATTGTTGTGGCTATCCTGGATGTTGTGGAGTTTTGTTAAACCAAATAATCATTAAAGTTCCCGTATTTTGTGATTATTTGTGCATGTTATGTGAATACAGTTGGATTATGAATGCCTGTGCTCGAACTTAAAACCCTTCATGGTTTATTATATAATCATTGATAGTAAATATTGAGATTATTAATTTAACTTTATAAACTGAGACTGATCTTTACAGATTGACTTGTTGGTCCCTGCAAACAGGGTGGTGCCCCGCGACGATAAGCAATAATAACAGATTGTATCATTCTTAATTGATAATTTTATTGTTTCATTAATGATTTAACCAGAGGTGTAAAAAGTACTGAAATATTGTACTCAAGTAAAAAGAAATTTTACTTAAGTACAAGTAAAAGTACCCATCTAAAAATCTACTCAAGTAAAAGTAAAAAGTAGTTCATTTAAAATGTACTTTAAGTAAAAGTTAATTAGTTACTTCCAACAACTTGATGGGGGCTCTCTCTTATACAGTGCAAAAAAGGACAAGGGGTCATAAATCCAATCCAAAAACAGTATGTTTTAATTAAAGGAGAATCTTTACAAATATAAGTACAAAAACATTTAACATGTCAACATTTAAGAACTTTTGGTTTAAATACAGCTGACCCACTGTATATTGAAACTTTTGGTTAAACTTTGGTCAACCTTTAGAGCACTTATCTACTAACTTCTTGTTGAGTTTGAGCAGCAGCTGATTTTCATGGTGAGTAGAGCTCATCAGGGCTCGCTTTGCAGTGAACAGTATCTAGCACAGCTGAATACTGTTCACTGTGCAGGCAGCCGAGGCAGGTAGGCCAGTAGGCTATTGAGTTCAAAAGAACGCGTTCATTGAACACGTTCATTTTTATGAGAACGTTGAACTGAACGCAACTTAATGACAAATAATGAATTTGAACGGTGAGCAGATTCATATTATCTGAGGTCTAGCTAAAACGTTACAGAATGTTTTCCTTATCCTGAGTAGAGACGCTGTCTAAATCAAATGCTTGCACCATGTCATGCGATCATTGTTGTGTTTGAAAAGAAATGCAGTCTTACAGGGAAAAATACCATCTGAAAGTTGAAATTCCGTTTTCGTAGAAAATTAAAAAAAAATATATATACATATATTTAATTTTCGGGGCGCCAGGAGTGAAGCTTGCATAGAGCACCAAATGTGCTAGGTCCGGCCCTGTGTAGTGCAGTGATTCTCAAACTGTGTGGTGCGCCCGGCGCCCCACCGATGGGGCGAGGAGGCATAACAGGTGGGGCGCGTGACCGGGAGGGAGAAATGCGAGGCGAAACTAATATTATAGCCGAACTGATGTTTTGACATCCGCATCTCTTTAACGGCGGAGCAGTAAACAAATCGCTCTTTCGCCGGAGCCAGGGAACTCTGCAGCCGCTCTGCAGCCGCTCTGCGGTGGCTCCCTGTGCTGTGGTGTGCATGTCGCCCATAGTTTTCGCGAACAGTGAACTTTACGATCAGTTTTCATATGATGAACGTGCAAGTGAGGGCACGTCATCCACTCTATGCAGCATCTACCACGGCAGTGAGAATTGCCTTGCGCATTGAACGGTTATTTTATTTACTCAGTAACGGATGTTATTCCAATGTAGCGAAGTACAATACTCCAGTCAAAATCTACTTAAGTAAAACTAAAATTACCCATTTAAAAAACTACTCAAAAAATTACAAAGTACACAAAAAAACTACTCAATTACAGTAACTTGAGTAAATGTAATTTGTTACTTTACACCTCTGGATTTAACTATCGTTAATTGATAACCATTTAATTTCTAATTAATTATTTTACTATTGTTAATTGATAACTTAATCATTTTTAATTATTTTCAATAAATAATTATTATTTTTAATAAAATATTTTTCATTATTTTTAATAATCATATTTTATGATTATTAATAATTAGCCAACGTCAAGTCTACTACTATTGCACAACACAACGAAGAGTACATATTAAAGCATCAAAGGTGCAGCAACTGATGATGTTTGACAATATTCCCTCATGTGGTGTCTGACATAGCATGGTTAGCATGGATAATGGAGAGCTGCAGTCGTAGCTATGCTATTTCTTAGGGAGTTTGTGGAATAGCGTTCAGGTTTTAGGCCGCAGCTCTGGCGGGGATTGCGAAGCTTTAAGATTTCTTCATGGGTCTTCAACCATTGTTGGTGAGCAAGGGTTGGAGAACGATGCAAGTGTTTCATCATGGAGGAGAACGAACAGAAAGCAATTTATTCTTAGCAATCATAATTCAGAAGTCTTGACAAGATCCTTCAATCTTTAAATGCTACGATATGTTCTTCTAAGATTAGAAAGGTGCGGTCAGTTCCGCATTTTGGTCACACACAAATGCACACACACACCCAAACACACTAACTTCCTATCAGTTTAAATAGTTTCCTGTTGTTTTTTTTATGATAATTAGTTAGAGTTGTACTGTTTATAATTGATACCTTTTGTTTTACAAAAGTCATTTGATTTGTTTAAAGAGGATATATTTTGTGACATGTAAAGACGGCATTGTAACCTGTTATTTTGGTTTCCAAGCCCTGGTTTTGCACATACTATTGTTTGAATTAGTAATTAAGCCCAGTGGGAGGGGCTAAAGGTATAAAATGGCAGCTTCAAGCCCTTGCGAGTATGAGTCTGAATCTGGTTACAGAGGAGGTAACGTCAGAGCTCATGGGAGAGTTAGACAATCATTTATCCAAGCAGGCTGAGAATAAATTGAAAACACCACATTTTCGTCTAAGCCTGTGTTTTCAGACTCTTTGAGGAGGTTTAAGGGAGACCCAGCCAAAAGAGGGTATGGTCATGTATACTATTAAATGACAATGCCCATGGCAGATTTCTGGCAAGACTGCTTCCATCATCATATCAATGACAGTACTCTGACTCACCTTGACAACATATTATTTATATGCCAATGTTGGCACGCGGTGCCATAATCATTGGCACACAGGCGATTTCTTATTAAAGAAATATTCAAAGGTTTTGCCGTCAACCAGCCTGTACTATTCAGCTTGATTTATGTTAACACCTCCCGGCCACTAAGTGCTGGTAATGCACCATAAGCTGGATGCCAATTGCCATTAAATATTAATAAGAAGAAGCTCACATTTCCCTGCATGAATCTCCCTGAAGTCCAGTCGTTCAGGTGTATTGATGATGGCATGCCCACTTGCTAAAAAACTGAAGTTACGGCCATTTCAGCCCTCATGAGCAGAAGACTATGGCTTTGTGGACGTTATGTTTTGAAAATGTTGCGTGCCGAACTACCAGTGTTAAGCACCACTTTGAAACAAGGCATGAAAGAAGTTTCAAAGATCAGGCAGACAAGGGAGACTCAATCAAACGTGCAGTGACCAGGTATAAGACGCAAGCCAACTCTCTCAAAACCATGCGACTGAAGCAAGCTTTCGCAATTCTGAATATGAGTCTGGTTTGTGGGGTTAATGACAAACTTATTATTGCAATCATAATGAGATAAACATTTCTCTTTGAAGTGTTGTCCTATATATAGCCAATATGGAGGGAATAGAATGACAATCTGTTTGAAATATTAATGTGGTTCATAAGAAAACTTAAAATAATTTTTTTTGATATAGCACACTATGTAACAAGAAATGTTCACATTGTCACTTATTGTGAAAAAGGTTGCCGACCCCTGGGTTAGGGTTTTATGCGCTGTAAACTGCCGTCTGATTAGGAGCAGTTAGATTACGGACTCATCTGGTCTATATAAAACCAATATTCATATATTTTCTGAATGTCCAAAGCTGCAGGGCTGGAACACAAGACTGGAAGAAAGGAACAATATGGATAAATCAGTATCAATACTATTAATATTATTATCATCATTAACATTCTTGTTTGAAAATATTCATAGTTATCAGGATAAATGTTGCATTGGTAATATTTATTTTAATATTAAAGACTGATTATTCATTTATTTTTCTCCATCATGGGTGAAGGCTGTGATTTGAACTTCCTCTCTATGGGCAGATATTTGATTCATTTATTGGTATACCAACATCACAAATAATATACCGTAAAATTAAGTATAATTTCCTGCTTTGGTACACTGCATTAATCAGTCCCTCATAACGGTGCTTATTGCTCTACCAACAGTAAACACTGTTGGTAGAGCAATAAGCACCGTTATGAGGGACTGATTAATGCAGTGTACCAAAGCAGGAAATTTGGTACACTGCATTAAGGAATTTGACTTCACCATGTCAAATTCCTTGTTTGTACAACTTACTTGGCCAATTAAACCTTATATGTTGTTGTTTGTGTTGTTATGTGTATTCTATGTAAGAACATTGAGAGCCACTTCACCATGTCAAATTCCTTGTTTGTACAACTTACTTGGCCAATTAAACCTGATTCTGATATGTTTTATATTCATATTCTAAATAAAATGGAGCCTTAACATAAAGGTCTATTGTTTATATTCTTTTAAAAGTGTCCATGGCGACTTCCGGTTTGCACCTGACATGGAATAGCCGTGAGGCAGGGAGCCCAGGGCAGCTGGGTGACGGTCCGGAGGGGGCATAGTGCTAGTCTTAAAAAGCCCATGATTAAAGAGCCACCAGCTCACGTTTCAAATAGATTCTCTCCACTCAGCGAGGCACCCGCTGATAAACAAACTTTGATTATTGGTGACTCGGTTCTGAGAAACGTCTAGATAGCGCATCAGCGACCATAGTTAATTGTATCCCTTCGTATGTCGGAGATCACTAAAGTGAATGTGAGTTGTTGTGTGCTTTTGCTAAAACGATGTCAGACAAAGTAGTTTTCTCTGGCCCGCTCCCTAAAACAACAGGTGATGACATGTTTAGCCGCATGTTGTCTTTTAACCGCTGGCTGTCGAGGTGGTGTCCTGTAAACGGTGTGGGCTTTGTAGATAATTGGCTAACTTTTTTGAGAAAACCTGGTCTTGTTATGAGAGACGGCGTTCATCCCACTTGGGATGGAGCAGCTCTCTTATCTAGGAATATTACAAAGTCTATAACATGACAACCCATAGTTGGGACCAGGAAGCAGAGCTGCAGTGCTAAACACTTCTCTGCGCTCCCTCTGGATCAGTTACACAACCCCATAGAGATTGTGTCTGTCCACCGTCCGATTAAATTATTTAAATTAAACAATAACAGAGCGAGAACTCCACACAAAAATCTAATAAAAATTAAAACAACCTCTGCAACAACACAGGGAACTAAGACTTTTAAATGTGGTCTTTTAAACATAAGATCACTATCAACTCAGGCTCTTTTAGTTAATGAACTAGTCTCTGACTACAACATAGATTTATTGTCCCTCACTGAGACGTGGCTGCATCCTGATTAATATGTCAGTCTAAATGAATCTACTCCCCACAGTCATATAAATGCACAGGTTCCCAGAGAATTTGGGCGGGGGGGGTGGAGTTGCTGCTATTTTTAACTCCAGTCTATCAATTAATCCTAAACCTAAACTCAGCTACAAATAATTTGAATGTCTGGTTCTTAGTCTTCCACGCCAATCCAGGAAACACCAACAGCCAATCATATTTGCTGTAGTTTACCGTCCTCCCAGGGCTTATACTGAATTTTTAATGGAATTCCCTGAGTTTTTATCAAACTTAGTCCTAAAGACCGATAAAATTATTATTGTTGGTGACTTTAATATCCATGTTGACAATAAGAAAGATTACCGTAGGGTAGCATTTATTTCAATACTAGACTCAATTGGTTTCAGTCAGTGTGTGCACCAACCGACTCATTGTTGTAACCACACACTTGACCTTATATTATCGTACGGTGTCGGAATTGAACATTTAACAGTCCTCCCGCGCAATCCAGTTCTATCAGACCATAATTTAATAACCTTCCATTTTTCAAGAACTGAATATATGCCATCAATAAAAAACTCACTTTCTAGATGTCTACCTGATAGTGCTGTAGCTAAATTTAAGGAAATAATTCCAATTACATTTAAACCCGTATTATCCGTAGATATAAAGAACAAATTCTTTAAAAACCCGAGCTCCATTGAGATCGACCACCTCGTCGATAGCTCTGCAGACTCATTACGATTAACATTAGATTCAATAGCGCCTCTAAAAAAGAAAAATGTCAAACATAGTAAATTAGCTCCGTGGTATAATTCCCAGACAAATGAGTTAAAACAATTATCAAGAAAACTAGAAAGGAAGTGGCGCTCCAGCAACCATGTTGAAAACCTCATAGACTGGAAGAATAGTGTTAAAGAATATAAAAAGGCTCTCCACAAAGCAAGAGCCGCCTACTATTCAAAACTAATAGAAGAGAATAAAAACAACCCCAGGTTTCTCTTCAGCACTGTAGCCAGGCTGACAGAGAGTCACACCTCCACCGAACCCAGTATTCCTCGATCCCTAAATAGCAATACCTTTATGACCTTTTTTAATGATAAAATTCTAACCATTAGAAATAAAATCAACAATCCTGCCCTCAATTGGCACTAATACCCTCCCAATAACAGAGATCTCAGAAATGGCTGAGAATCCTAACCATTACTTAGACAGCTTCTCTCCGATCACTTGTGATCAGTTTACCAAAATAATCTCAGGTTCTAAACCTCTTAGATCCCATTCCTACAAAATTACTTAAAGAAATTCTGTCCCTAATTGATAGTTCGTTACTTAACACAATCAATCTGTCATTATCATCAGGTTATGTAACACAGTCTTTTAAAATAGCTGTAATCAAACCCTTTCTCAAAAAACCCACCCTAGACCCAGAGGTTTTAGCCAATTACAGACCAATATCTAATCTCCCCTTCATGTCTAAAATCTTAGAAAAAGTGGTAGCCAATCAGCTGTGTGAGTTTCTACAGGAAAATAATATATATGAAGACTTTCAGTCGGGGTTTAGAGCCAATCACAGCACAGAGACAGCCTTGGCAAAAGTCACTAATGACCTTTTAATAGCCTCAGATCAGGGACTTGTGTCTGTCCTCGTTCTGTTAGATCTCAGTGCAGCATTCAACACAATTGACCATCAAATTTTATTACAAAGACTCAAACAATTAATTAATATTAATGGAACCGCCCTTAACTGGTTTAAATCTTATTTTTCTGATCGCTCCTAATTCGTGCAAATTAATGATGAGACATCTGTGCGCACCAAAGTTAACCATGGTGTTCCACAGGGCTCTGTGCTCGGCCCAATTTTATTCTCATTATATATGCTTCCAAGAAACATTATCAGGACACACTCGGTAAATTTCCACTGCTATGCGGATGACACCCAGTTATACTTGTCAATAAAACCTGAACAAAGTAATCAATTAACTAAACTTCGAGCATGTCTCAAGGACATAAAAACCTGGATGACCCGCAATTTTCTCTTATTAAACTCAGTCAAAACAGAGGTTATAATACTTGGCCCCAAACACCTTAGAGATAAATTATCTAATGATATAGCTGCGCTAGACGACATTGCCATTGCTTCCAACGAATCAGTCAGGAACTTGGGAGTGATCTTCGATCCTGATTTATCATTTAATAATTTAATAGTCACTTAAAACAAATTTCTCGGACTGCCTTTTTCCACTTGCGTAATATCTCAAAAATCAGGCATGTCCTTTCGCAAAAAGATGCAGAAAAACTAGTCCACGCCTTCGTTACATCGAGACTGGACTATTGTAACTCATTATTATCAGGCTCCAGCAGTAAGTCGTTAAAGACTCTACAGCTTGTCCAAAATGCCGCAGCACGTGTCCTGACAAGAACAAAGAAAAGAGAGCACATTTCTCCAGTATTAGTTTCCCTACACTGGCTTCCAGTAAAATCTAGAATAGAATTTAAAATTCTCCTCCTCACCTTCAAGGCCCTTAATAATATAGCGCCTTTTTACCTTAAAGAGCTGTTAGTACCTTATAAACCCTCTAGAGCACTCCGCTCCCAGAATTCAGGCTTACTTGTCGTCCCTAAAGTCTCTAAAAGTAGAGTAGGAGCCAGAGCTTTTAGCCATCAAGCCCCTCACTTGTGGAATAATCTACCAATTTCAGTTCGGGAGGCAGACACCATCTGTTCGTTTAAAAATAGGCTCAAAACCTTTCTTTTTGATAAAGCTTATTGTTAGAGTTAATTATTGCGGCAGAACGCAACTCCAGCTTCTCATTCCTCTTCTCCATCCATATCCCCCTTCCCCGGAATCCCTTTGCTTTATCACCCGCAGATCCAGGGCCTCTGTGTCCGCACCATGGATTGGTGTTTGTGGATCGCGCATCGGGGTCACAGTGGTGGACCCAGTGTGGCGGATTCTGTGTCGTGTGGGCTGATCGTGGTGCTGGTGGCAGACCCTGTGTCGCGTTGGCACTGGGTACAGGAGGTGGACCAGGGCCACGGTGGTGGCTCGTGCTGGGTCCTGGTGGGCGGCGGTGGACGGTGACTGAGAACTGGAGTGGCCTCTGGTCTGGATGCTGGATCGTGGTCCTGCTGGTTGGTGACCATGGACTGTGATTGCAGCGGGACTGCATCAATGCCGCTAAAGACTTTTATGATAAATGTTTTCTACACGTGGCATCTATTGCACTTCTGTCCGTCCTGGGAGAGGGATCCCTCACATGTGGCTCTCTCTGAGGTTTCTACTTATTTTTACCCTGTTAAAAGGGTTTTTAGTAGTATTCCTCACTCTTGCTGAGGGTTAAGGACAGAGGCTGCCACACCTTGTTAAAGCCCTATGAGATGAATTTTTATTTGTGAATATGGGCTATACAAATACAAATTGATTGATTGATTGATTGATTGAAATGGCATCTTTGCGCTCCGCACAGACGGAGACATCGACCACTTTACGGGAGGTGGAGGGCATGACCAGCATGGAGGGCGTCATGTCGGAGCTCAAGCGGGAGATCGGGAAACTGAAGGACCGGAATGATGACCTGGAGAACAGAAGCCGCCGTCAGAATCTCAGAATCATCGGGATCCCCAAGGGTGCAGAAAACGGCAAACCCACGGCATTCATGGCCTCATTTTTTACTGAGGTGTTGGGAGAGGAGATACCGAGCCCTTTGGTGCTCGACCGCGCTCACAGAGCTTTGGCTCAGAAACCCAAACCCGGCGACCGCCCCAGACCCATGATTGTGTGGCTGCACTACTACTCGGATAAGGAAAAGATCCTGCAGTTATCCAGAAACAAGGGCGAACTTAAATTCAGAGAGGCGAGGATCCACATATTCCCGGATATGAGCGCCGAGCTCAGCCGCCGCAGAGCGGCTTTTAACCCAGTCAAGGCGTAGCTCAGACAGGCGGGCATCAAGTATGGCATGTCCACCCAGCCGACCTGAGTCTCACGTGTGACGGCGTCTCACACTCCTTCAAGGTACCCGCAGATGTGGAAGATTTTCTCGCCAAACGGAGCCATCCCTCCTCGGAGACATAGGTAAACTTTACCGGTGTCTCGTGCTATAAGCGGATCTCTCCCACCAGTAGTGTAAGCTTTCTTCATGTATATTTTTGATGCCCTGAGCTGATTTAAGTTGATCCTAGGCTCAGCTGAGGTACAGTACCGGTAATATATTCATTTGTTTACATTTTGATATACAGCTCATAAACTCATAATATCCTCATTTACAGGAGACCACAATATTTTATTTGTGTAACCTATATATTTAGTTCCCTTTATTATGATGAGTGGTTCTCCATGTTAATATCTGGATATTCAAGGCAGGGATTTTTGTTTTTCTTTAGTTGTGACTGCTGAAACATATAACACTCTAAGGAGCAGTGGGTTTTTTGTTGTTTTTTCTCTGCGTATGAAAGCGCAATGGAAGAGTACCAAGTGTGTATGGGGCTTCTTACCTCTTGTTTGGGGAGAGGTAATTTGGGGAAGGGGGCATAACGTTTTTTCTGTCTGTATGTATAACTTATTATTTTGTAATAATGGATGTGTGGCAGTGTCAGCGATATCCTGTGGATGCTTTAAAAGCAGTCAAATTCTTGTCTACCTCTGATTATGGTTAATTCAGTGCTGACCAGGAGTAATGATGATATTACTGTGAACTATATTAGTTGGAACACCAAGGGAGTTAATCACATTATCAAACGTAATAGAGTTTTATCCCATTTGAGAAGTCTTGATGTTAATATCGCTTTCCTTCAAGAAACCCATCTCACGTCCTCTGATCATAACAGATTATGCAAAGGGTGGGTGGGGCAATTATATCACTCCAATTATCAAAGCAAGTCTAGGGAAGCTGCAATTCTTGTTAATAAGAATACTACTACTTTTATTGTGCAGACTGTCACTGCAGACCACAGAGGGAGATATGTTGTGGTCACAGGTACCCTGTATAATATACCTATAATTTTGGCTAATGTATATGCGCCAAACGGAGATGATGCACAATTTCTGAAGACTTTTTTATCCTCATTACCCAACTTAAACACACACAGGCTTATTCTAGGGGGTGACTTTAATTGTATATTACATCCAGTTTTGGACCGCTCCTCTAGCTCTCCCTACAATATAACAAGATCAGCGAAGATTATTACTTCCTTCCTTCAAGTATACAATATGATTGATCCCTGGCGTTTCCTGTACCCTGATCTAAGACGTTATTAATTTTTCTCCCCTGTGCATCATTCCTACTCGCGCATTGATTATTTTTTAATTGACAGCCAGTTGCTGACCTCAGTCAGAGATTGCAGGTATGAAAGTATAGTGGTTTCTGATTATGGGCCTGTAGTTTTGCAAATATCCTTCCCTAAGAAAAGTAACTCGGCGCCCGTGGCGCTTTAGCAATGCTTCACTCACTAATGAAGAGTTCGTTAACCATATAAACACACAAATAGATTTTTTCTTATCCATGAATGATACACCAGATGTTAGCAAGTCCACTCTTTGGGAATCGCTTAAAGGGGACATATTATTCCCATTTCACCACAGTTGATATGGTTCCTTGGGGTCTTAATGAAATGTCTGTAAAAAATGTTGGTAAAAATACCACAAGGATTATTTAAAACAGCACCCTTTTTACCCTGTCTAAAACAGCCCTCCTCAGTTTGACCTGTTTTGAGGGCCCCGCCCCCCTCTCATCCCGCCCTGTATTAGCCCACCCCCTTTCACCACTCTCACCCCTCCCCCTTCTCACTCCTCCCCCCTCTCATGGAGGTGTAGGACTTAACGTTTTTACCTCCATTAATTAGCCTGTGTGTTTGAATGTGTTCTCACTACAGAATGCATTCAACATCTATAGGGCAGATTATGGGCCCTTTACATCTAAGACGAATAGAGCAGTAAGTTGTTTTTTTATGCATGAGATATCAGTAATTTCTGCAATACAAATATGACTGAGGAATAAAATACAATAAATTACTCTTCCCTCTGTATTACTTTGCTAACTGCTCATCTTACACATGTCAATTGTTGACATGTTACATATCAAACACTAAAAGCACACAACTGTTTCTATACACGTTTATTGTCTGAAACATTGCTAGAAAGAATGCCACAGAGCTTTTTAAACATGGTTATTAAATGTACTGGCTGTGACAGAGGTAATAAATACAAAAAATAAAACATTGATTATAAGTATAATAAAACATTGATTATAAAAATATACTTTGTGCCATGAGTAGCCATACTGTAAACAAAGGAACACTTTATATTTGTGTGTCACCTTTTATTCTATAAATACAATGTAAACTTTGCTCAGCCGTTACAGGTATTTGGCGTACAGAAGCTTTGTTAGCTGGTGTTGGGGCTATCGTCGGGTATTGAGATCTTTAGCACCTCATTCACATATGGGGCCGGGTCCTGAAAAACCTTATGAAAGATGAGGTCCAACAGGTTATCCACGTAATCGGGAAAAAAAGTAGTACATTTTGCACTTTTTTGTATTTATTATTTTCTTTTTATAATTATTTTGTAATTATATTATTCTTTTTATCGTGAAGACCATTTAAAGACAGCAGTTAATTGATATGTTATTTATGTTTCACATACTGTTTGTTAATTGTTTTGTAAAGGTCACCTAAGTGCACTTTATGCATCTATAAAATGTATATATGTCAGGGGTCAGTCGCCTTCAAATAATGAGGATTAGGGAAAGGATCTCTGTATGTATTTGTTTATTGTATGTGTTATGTTATACATTTGGGTTTATTTAACAGCAAATGTGATAAATATGGGGGAAGTGACGTCCCACGGGGTCTTTTTGTTTTGGTGCGGGTTGGCGGAGCGACCAGAGGTTCGAGGGAACGACTATCATTTAAAACCTTCATGGGATTTGCCAAAGAAGTGGAATTATTGCCTGAGAGACTTTTATTGGAATACTGCAAGTACTGAGCATTTTCTGGGGCTCTTGGAAGGGGGAGGACAGCGTGGACACCATTGGGACGGCTTGCGACAACTCACCACGCCACACCTGCTTACCTTTTGTTTGGGGGAAACGTCACTTGGGGGGTTATGTTATGATCCGGGGGTGGGGAGATATTGATGTTTGGGAATTGTGTAAATAGTGTGTTTATGTTACGAGGCCAACTTTGTTTGCGGCGTCGTGTCGCGGGGATATGTGGGGTGTTGAAGTTTTGTGTAAATACAAATAATTGTATGCAACTTGATTTATTTTCGTTAATATATATATTATTTTATGAGTGGTTAGACCGACGACAAGTTTATCGGTACACCCAGGGATTATTCGTTTATTATAAATTGGGTAGGCGGCCTGCGCCGTACGCAGCGAGACTAATCCACCCGTGCCTTGAGAATAATGCGTAGTAATTTTCCCCTGGAGTTTTAAACAGGGCGAATTGTTACAGAGTGGTGGCCAGTATGGGGCCTCGTGGATGATACAATTAAAGTCGATATCGCTGTGTACGGATCAGACGCGTTGGTCCCGAGGAGTTTTTTTTCCTTCGGTCTTTTAGTGTAATTAACACGGGCCGAAAATTGTGTTTTGATACGGCTAATACCTCAGTATCACGGCACTTTTCCTGTTGTCAGTATTTCATTAATAATTAAGTTGCATAACGATGTTGTTTTTCCCCATAACTGTATGATATATTCAGTGACTGCTCAGTTTAATTCATTGATTTGGGAATGTCAGAAACAGTGCAGGGGTAGCGGTGCAAACCTGGCCTGCCTACATATATATATATATATACATACATACATTCATATTGCAACTACAGTATAGTGAATACATCCTTTTATTAACTAATACCGCAACATTGTGCACATGTTTTCCTGCGGGGGTTTAGCTTCCCATTACAATTCAAATGGCGACTATAAGGCAGCAGGGGTCACCCAGGTGTGATGATGCACCTGAAGAGAGTTCACTGCCCCTCATGGATTTGGCTCAAAGTTTCCCCTCCTCTGCTGAAGATGACACTGATCGGCATGTTACCTGTAGACACAGCCACAGGGGCCTCAGGGAGGTAACCAGCATGTTAGAATCTATGTATCTTGAACCCCAGGATGAGGATCATCATCAGTCAGATGACAGTGAGGATAATGGGGCCATTGGAGTGGCAGAACATCTGCTGGACTTACAGTTAAATTTTGAGTCTTTTGAGAACCGGTTTAAGGAAGCAGCCGATAGTACACTCAATCGGGAGGAGGGGCTCAGAGCAGCAATTGATACAGTGGCTAAGGAGGCGAAGGAGTACATTGACACGAGGTTGCAGCGATTTGATCAAGCGTTGGTATCCTGCCTGCAGCGGAGGGATAAACGGTGGGAGGAAGAACTTAAGAAGATCATTAACAAAAGCCGGTCGTCATGGAAGCCTGTTAGTTTCTCCACACCTGCGGTGGTTCCGTCAGCCGGCGGCCGAACATCTGTGAGAGACAGTTCACTCCCGACCTCAGCCGCAGCTTCAGCTAAACCACCTATTAGAATGGAGTTTCCCCAGTTTGGTGACTCAAGGAGTTCAGCGGATGTCACGGATTTCATTGAACAGTGTGAGAACTTTCTCACGCTAAGACCACTGAGTGACTTTGAGTTCTTGGGCACCCTCAACGCCGTTCTAAAAGGACCAGCGCGGAGCTGGTGGTTAGCCGCCCGCAGCAAAATAGCTAATTGTGAGATGTTCAAAAGTGCCTTCCTTGAAGCCTTCTTGCCCACTGATTACCAGTCTGAGATTGAGGAGCAGCTACGTTCTAGTGTGCAATCACCCAATCAGTGCCTGAGGGATTTTGCTTATGATCACCGGGCACTCTGCCTGAAGTGGAGTCCCGATATGGCAGAGGAGGAGGTTGTGCGGCGGATCCTCAGAGCGTGTAATCCAAGGCTGGCCAGTGGCCTACGTGGCATTGTGTCCACAGTCGACCAGCTGGTTAAGGTGGGGTCGTTGATAGAGAAAGATTGGAGCAATTCCAGAGACTATTGGAACCGCGTACAGCTGTCCAACTCTTCAGACCGTACTAGCAAAAAATCCAGCAGGAGACCTGAACATGGGCAGGGCCGTGGTCAGGGTGCAGATGTGGCCTCGGTTCTGGGCGTTCCAACCCTCCTGGTGGTACCAATAAGCGTTAGAGGATCACAGGGAGACGCTGTCCTGGACTCAGGCTGTACCTACTCGTTGATGAACAGGACCCTATGGAACAATCTAAGAAGAGCTGGGGAGACTCTGAACGTCAGCGAGGTTCCGAGGTTCGTTATGGCCAATGGACAAGAGAGTAAGGCCCTAGGGAAAGCTAACCTACTCCTCACCCTCCATGACACTCACGTCTCCATCTGTGTACATATACTTAGTGATGATCAGCTGTACATGCCTCTACTGCTTGGGCTAGACTTTATGTGTGCAAGCCAGATAGTCCTGATGCCACACTTGAGGAAGTATGTTATGCCGGGGGGGAAAGAGCGTAAGTTTCTAACGAAGACCCGGGATGCATTGCAGTGGGGGTTTCATGGCTCAATAGTAAATTTCTACATGGCGGTATGGGAAAATGCTAGCATCGAGCAGCCCAGCGTTCCTTTCTTAGAGGCACAACCTGAGGTGGTTAGACCACTGCTGGAAAAGTGGTCCACCGTGTGGACAGAGTCCACAGGTGCTACGGAAATCGTAAAGCACAAAATCATGACCACAGATGAGCTGCCAGTGCGAAAGAGAGCCTATAGAGCGTCACTACATAAACAAGCGGTCATCGATGAGCAGATTAAGAAAATGCTCAGGGAGGGTGTGATAGAGCCTTCCTCCTCAGCCTGGGCCTCTCCAGTGGTCTTAGTCCTGAGGAAGGATGGGACACCCCGTTTTTGTGTGGACTATAGAGGCCTCAATGCCAAAACGCATCACGATGCATATCCAATGCCGTTGGTGCATGAAATTCTGGAGTCCTTGCAGGGGGCCAAATATTTTAGCTCACTGGATCTCCAGAGTGGTTACTGGCAGGTGGCCATGGACGAAGAAAGCAAAAGGAAGACTCCTGTGACCACCCATCTAGGCCTCTTCCAGTTTAGGGTTATGCCATTCGGACTGTGGAACGCAGGTGCCACCTTTCAACGGTTGATGGAAACTGTTCTGGGGGAGTTAAAGGGGAAAATCTGTTTCGTCTATATAGATGACATCATAATTTTTTCCAAAACTCAAGAGCAGCATTTACGAGACCTGGATGCAGTTTTCCAGAAGCTGCATGAGGCCAACCTCACCCTAAATGTAAAGAAATGCCATCTTCTCCAGACGCAGCTAACATTTCTGGGGCATTTAGTATCAGGGGAGGGGGTGGCCGTGGACCCAGCCAAGATTGTGGCCATATCAGCCTATCCAGCACCCACTGACTTGAATAGTCTCCAAAGATTCCTTGGATTAGTAGGCTGGTACCACAAGTTTTTACCCAGGATGGCGGACATTGTAGCTCCGCTGAATAACCTCAAGAGGAAAGGAGTATTGTGGGAGTGGACTGAGCAATGCCAATCTGCCTTTGAACATCTCAAGAGTATGTTGCAGTCCCCACCAGTACTGGCGCAGCCACGACCGCTCCTTGGCTTTCAGGTGCACTGTGACGCCAGCGAGGTCGGACTAGGGGCCGTCCTGATGCAGACTATTGACGGAGAGGAGAAGGTTATAGCCTTTGCCTCAAGAACACTGCAGGGTGCGGAGCTGAGGTACTCAACCTCTGAGAAGGAGTGCCTAGCTGTCGTCTGGGCAGTGGAAAAATGGCGACACTACCTAGATGGGGAGACATTCCAAGTTTTCACAGACCACAGCGCGCTAACCTGGGCCTTTAACTGCCCTAAGACATCGTCTCGCCTGACCAGATGGACTCTGCGGCTCCAACCTTACTCATTCAGAGTCAACTATAAAAGGGGTTGCTGTAATGTTGTCCCCGATGCTCTATCCCGGGCACCGCCATTATCAGAAGGTAACGTTTGTGTTGCGGTTACAAAATCATACTGGGCTGCCTTACCCAGCTCCCTTCAGGATATTGAAAGCGCCCAGCAGTCCGACATACTTTGTAAAGAGCTTGGCCTTTCCATCGAGCAGCCCACACCTGGTCGCATTCACTATGAATACCAACAAGGAGTGCTGTACCGAGGCGTGCCTTCAAAGTATGGGGGATTTAATTACCAGATGGTTACCCCCGCTGCACTGGTTCCAGAGTTTCTGGCATATTTTCACAACAGTCCTTTTGGAGGACATCTGGGGAGGATGAAAACCCTTCTGAGAATCCTGGAGGTGGCATGGTGGCCAACGGTACGCAAAGATGTGTGGAGCCATGTCCGAGTCTGTACGGTATGCCAACAATATAAGCCGTCCAACGAGAAACCAGCGGGACAACTCCAAACCACAGAGGTCAAGGTTCCGGGTGAAATGATTGGAGTTGACTTCATGGGACCCCTACCATTAAGCAGAGCCCGGAATTCAGTGCTAATGGTAGTGGTGGATTATTACACCAAATGGGTGGAGCTTTTCGCCCTGAAGGATGCCAAGACGCCAAAGGTCTGTCAGGTTCTTAAAAATGACATTTTCACTCGCTGGGGGGTTCCAAAGTACCTGGTGTCAGACAGAGGGCCCCAATTCACAAGCCAGCTGATGGCTAGCCTGTGTCAGGCGTGGGGCATAACCCATAAGCTCACTACGGCCTACCACCCACAGACTAATCTGACGGAGAGGGTCAATAGAACATTGAAAACAATGATTGCCTCTTTTGTGGGGAACTACCATCAGGACTGGGACCGGTGGCTGCCTGAATTTAGGTTGGCCATCAACACGGCAGTTCACGAGACCACTGGGGTGACCCCTGCAGTGTTAGCTCTTGGTCGCACCCTAAAAGGCCCTCTGGAGCGTCTCATACACCAATCCCCTGCACCTAGCACATCAGCTTACCACATCCTACACTCACACACACAATTGCTGGAAGAGGTTGGAAGACATGTTGGGGTGGCCAAAGCCAGACAAGCCAGATATTATAATGCACGACGTAAAGATGTACACTTTGCTGTCGGGGATCTGGTCTGGGTTAGGGCACATCCTTTGTCTAAAGCGTCAGCTAAATTCTCTGCCAAATTTGCACCCAGATGGTCAGGGCCTGTAAGGGTAGAGAAAAGGTTAGGTCCTGTAAATTACTTAGTGGAATTTTAAAATAAAGCCTGCGAGACTCACGGAAGGTTGCATCCGCTTTCACCGGCTTTGCTGTGCACTCGCCCTTCTTATATTTTGGGAAGCTCACTCTAAAGAGCGGCTCACCAGTTGAACTTGTTGCTTGGCGACGGCCAGCAGTTTCATTGAAATGCAGGGCTTCCAGTTAGAGTCTTTGGAGAGAAAATAGTATTAATAAGAGCATGTGTATATGCGTGTAAAATCAATCAAATCAATCAAATTTTATTTGTATAGCCCATATTCACAAATTACATTCATCTCATAGGGCTTTAACAAGGTGTGGCATCCTCTGTCCTTAACCCTCAGCAAGAGTGAGGAAAAACTACTAAAAACCCTTTTAACAGGGTAAAAATAAGTAGAAACCTCAGAGAGAGCCACATGTGAGGGATCCCTCTCCCAGGACGAACAGAAGTGCAATAGATGCCACGTGTAGAAAACATTTATCATAAAAGTCTTTAGCGGCATTTATGCAGTCCCGCTGCAATCACAGTCCATGGTCAGCAACCAGCAGGACCACGATCCAGCATCCAGACCAGAGGCCACTCCAGTCCTCAGTCACCGTCCACCGCCGCCCACCAGGACCCAGCACGAGCCATCGCCGCGGCCCTGGTCCACCTCCTGTACCCAGTGCTAACGCAGCACCACGATCAGCCCACACGACACAGAATCCGCCACACTGGGTCCACCACTGCGATCCCGATGCGCGATCCACAAACACCAATCCATGGTGCCGGCACAGAGGCCCTGGATCTGCAGGTGATAAAGCAAAGGGATTCCGGGGAAGGGGGATAGGGATGGAGAAGAGGAAGGAGAAGCTGGAAAAATAAGCTCTGTGTGTCATGTGTCATAAAATAGAACAAGTTACGGTCTGCCGCACTAATTAACTCTAACTATAAGCTTTATCAAAAAGAAAGGTTTTGAGCCTACTCTTAAACGAACAGATGGTGTCTGCCTCCCGAACTGAAATTGGTAGATTATTCCACAAGTGAGGGGCTTGATGGCTAAAAGCTCTGGCTCCTACTCTACTTTTAGAGACTTTAGGGACGACAAGTAGGCCTGAATTCTGGGATCGGAGTGCTCTAGAGGGTTTATAAGGTACTAACAGCTCTTTAAGGTAAAAAGGCGCTATATTATTAAGGGCCTTGAAGGTGAGGAGGAGAATTTTAAATTCTATTCTAGATTTAACTGGAAGCCAGTGTAGCGAAGCTAATACTGGAGAAATGTGCTCTCTTTTCTTTGTTCTTGTCAGGACACGTGCTGCAGCATTTTGGACAAGCTGTAGAGTCTTTAACGACTTACTGCTGGAGCCTGATAATAATGAATTACAATAGTCCAGTCTCGATGTAACGAAGGCGTGGACTACTTTTTCTGCATCTTTTTGCGAAAGGACATGCCTGATTTTTGATATATTACGCAAGTGGAAAAAGGCAGTCCGAGAAATTTGTTTTAAGTGACTATTAAATGATAAATCAGGATCGAAGATCACTCCCAAGTTCCTGACTGTTTCGTTGGAAGCAATGGCAATGTCGTCTAGCGCAGCTATATCATTAGATAATTTATCTCTTAGGTGTTTGGGGCCAAGTATTATAACCTCTGTTTTGTCTGAGTTTAATAAGAGAAAATTGCGGGTCATCCAGGTTTTTATGTCCTTGAGACATGCTCGAAGTTTAGTTAATTGATTACTTTGTTCAGGTTTTATTGACAAGTATAACTGGGTGTCATCCGCATAGCAGTGGAAATTTACCGAGTGTGTCCTGATAATGTTTCCTAGTGGAAGCATATATAATGAGAATAAAATTGGGCCGAGCACAGAGCCCTGTGGAACACCATGGTTAACTTTGGTGCGCACAGATGTCTCATCATTAATTTGCACGAATTGGGAGCGATCAGAAAAATAAGATTTAAACCAATAAAGGGCAGTTCCATTAATTTTAATTAACTGTTTGAGTCTTTGTAATAAAATTTGATGGTCAATTGTGTCGAATGCTGCACTGAGATCTAACAGAACGAGGACAGACAGAAGTCCCTGATCTGAGGCTATTAAAAGGTCGTTAGTGACTTTTGCCAAGGCTGTCTCTGTGCTGTGATTGGCTCTAAACCCCGACTGAAAGTCTTCATATATATTATTTTCCTGGAGAAACTCACACAGCTGATTGGCTACCACTTTTTCTAAGATTTTAGACATGAAGGGGAGATTAGATATTGGTCTGTAATTGGCTAAAACCTCTGGGTCTAGGGTGGGTTTTTTGAGAAAGGGTTTGATTACTGCTAGTTTTAAAAGACTGTGTTACATAACCTGATGATAATGACAGATTGATTGTGTTAAGTAACGAACTATCAATTAGGGGCAGAATTTCTTTAAGTAATTTTGTAGGAATGGGATCTAAGATACAGGTTGTTGGTTTAGAACCTGAGATTATTTTGGTAAACTGATCACAAGTGATCAGAGAGAAGCTGTCTAAATAATGGTTAGGATTCTCAGCCATTTCTGAGATTTCTGTTATTGGGAGGGTATTAGTGCCAATTGAGGGCAGGAGATTGTTGATTTTATTTCTAATGGTTAGAATTTTATCATTAAAAAAGGTCATAAAGGTATTGCTATTTAGGGATCGAGGAATACTGGGTTCGGTGGAGGTGTGACTCTCTGTCAGCCTGGCTACAGTGCTGAAGAGAAACCTGGGGTTGTTTTTATTCTCTTCTATTAGTTTTGAATAGTAGGCGGCTCTTGCTTTGTGGAGAGCCTTTTTATATTCTTTAACACTATTCTTCCAGTCTATGAGGTTTTCAACATGGTTGCTGGAGCGCCACTTCCTTTCTAGTTTTCTTGATAATTGTTTTAACTCATTTGTCTGGGAATTATACCACGGAGCTAATTTACTATGTTTGACATTTTTCTTTTTTAGAGGCGCTATTGAATCTAATGTTAATCGTAATGAGTCTGCAGAGCTATCGACGAGGTGGTCGATCTCAATGGAGCTCGGGTTTTTAAAGAATTTGTTCTTTATATCTACGGATAATACGGGTTTAAATGTAATTGGAATTATTTCCTTAAATTTAGCTACAGCACTATCAGGTAGACATCTAGAAAATGAGTTTTTTATTGGTGGCATATATTCATTTATAGAAAAATGGAAGGTTATTAAATTATGGTCTGATAGAACTGGATTGTGCGGGAGGACTGTTAAATGTTCAATTCCGACACCGTACGATAATATAAGGTCAAGTGTGTGGTTACAACAATGAGTCGGTTGGTGCACACACTGACTGAAACCAATTGAGTCTAGTATTGAATTAAATGCTACGCTACGGTAATCTTTCTTATTGTCAACATGGATATTAAAGTCACCAACAATAATAATTTTATCGGTCTTTAGGACTAAGTTTGATAAAAACTCAGGGAATTCCATTAAAAATTCAGTATAAAATATGATTGGCTGTTGGTGTTTCCTGGATTGGCGTGGAAGACTAAGAACCAGACATTCAAATGATTTGTAGCTTAGGTTAAGTTTAGGTTTTGGATTAATTGATAGACTGGAGTTAAAAATAGCAGCAACTCCACCTCCTCGCCCAAATTCTCTGGGAACCTGTGCATTTATATGACTGGGGGGAGTAGATTCATTTAGACTGACATATTCATCAGGATGCAGCCACGTCTCAGTGAGGGACAATACATCTAGGTTGTAGTCAGAGACTAGTTCATTAACTAAAAGAGCCTTAGTTGATAGTGATCTAATGTTTAAAAGACCACATTTAAAAGTCTTAGTTCCCTGTGTTGTTGCAGAGGTTGTTTTAATTTTTATTAGATTTTTGTGTGGAGTTCTCGCTCTGTTATTGTTTAATTTCAATAATTTAATCGGACGGTGGACAGACACAATCTCTATGGGGTTGTGTGACTGATCCAGAGGGAGCGCAGAGAAGTGTTTAGCACTGCAGCTCTGCTTCCTGGTCCCAACTATGGGTTGTCATGTTATAGACTTTGTAATATTCCTAGATAAGAGAGCTGCTCCATCCCAAGTGGGATGAACGCCGTCTCTCATAACAAGACCAGTTTTTCTCAAAAAAGTTAGCCAATTATCTACAAAGCCCACACCGTTTACAGGACACCACGTCGACAGCCAGCGGTTAAAAGACAACATGCGGCTAAACATGTCATCACCTGTTGTATTAGGGAGCGGGCCAGAGAAAACTACTTTGTCTGACATCGTTTTAGCAAAAGCACACAACGACTCAACATTCACTTTAGTGATCTCCGACATACGAAGCCGGGAGTCATTGCTGCCGACGTGAATTACAATTCTATTGTATTTACGTTTAGTTTTAGCCATTAACTTAAGTTTAGATGCGCCGGCTCTGGCCCCTGGGATACAGTTAACTATGGTCGCTGGTGTCGCTACCCTGACGTTTCTCAGAACCGAGTCGGCAATAATCAGAGTTTGTTTATCAGCGGGTGCCTCGCTGAGTGGAGAGAATCTATTTGAAACGTGAGCTGGTGGCTCTTTAATCATGGGCTTTTTAAGACTAGCACTATGCCCCCTCCGGACCGTCACCCAGCTGCCCTGGGCTCCCTGCTGCACGGGACTAGTCAGGGGACTGCTAGTTGAAGCTAAGCTACGTCCTAAGCTATGTGCTATGCTAGGTGGCTCCGACGCTAGCGGAAGCCGGCTAACTACAGCTAACGGAGTTTCTAAGCTGCGGAGCCGAGCTTCTAAGTCACTAAGCCTCGCCTCCATCGCTACCAACACACTACATTTATTACAAGTACCACTACTGTTAAGTGAGGCAGAGGAGTAAGTAAACATAAGACACTCGGAGCAAGAGAGAGCAGTGGAGGGAGAGAGAGAAGACATCGCTGATATAGAGCTACGAGGGTGAGCTCACACAGAATCACTAAGAACGCTAGAGTATGTGTTGTTATGTGTGGGTGTTTAACTACAGACCGGTGATTTTAGCCGTAGTGTTACAGAGTTTAGCGGAGGAGCTAATACAGAGAGCGACCAACACTAGCAGCAAGTAAACAGGAAATGACGCGGGACGCTTACCGGAGATGACGGTTATCAGAGCAGGTGATAGACAATATATGTGGGTGTCTTATGAACAGGGTTGGAAGATTACATTTTATTAGAAAGACAAAGATTTCACCAAAAGGCAGCAACAGCTAAAATAAGTGTAGGATGGTAATCCATCTGATTATTCAAATGTTTAGATTAAATATTGAGTCACTCACGTCACATCTGCTGACTCAGTCAAGACTGTGACCGAGTCATCCGGATCATATGTAGCATCCTGTGGATCTCCCAAGTCCATACTTGAACAACTTGAGTTTTCCTCTCCCTCCTCCAAGCCAGGTCTCTTACAGCTGAGGTCCCAACACCGACATCAGTGCAGGGCACAGTTTTCTGTGTGCCTATGATAAAACAGACATTCAGTATCCGTGGAGTCACAACAAATGCTGTTATAACTTTAACACGGAGACACAATCAATGACATGACGAAGTAACTGAGGGTAAACCATCTTTGGTGGGTCCGCCTTGCATGCTACGTGATGTATCCTAGCACCGTGAACAGATGTGCTTAAACACCAGAAGCAGCAATGTTACTCATGTTTGTACTACTGTCATGCATACAAGGATGCATACAAAGATACAAGGACATATCGTTCTAGTCCCGCACATTATGACAACAACATCCTCTGGTATCTGGCGCGAGCGCGACTTCCTACAGCAGACGGTGGCTAAATCCCCCTAACAGGGGCTGTAGCACGGCAAGTCCGTGAGTGTCGTGCGATCCAAGCTCCCCAACACTCACGAACCTGCCGTGCGAACACCGTTCACCGTGGACTCCGATGCCGTCTTCTCACTAAGACTCGCCAGCAGTCCTTGATTAATTGTTCAATAACGTTATTAATAGTCGAACATGAAAACTCCTGTAAAGTCTCATCCCTGTCCCCAACCACTACATACTAGATCCCCACCCCCTCACACACACGCACAACATGCTAACGTCACTAGCCTCCACACAAAATGTCTAAAACAAGCAAATACCAGAATTATTTAAAAAAAATACTTACATTTCCCTCGTCTTCAGTATTGCGACAGAGAGATGGCACCGACCCCTCTTTCAATGACAACTTTTTCGAGAATCCGGCTTTATATTGGCCCAGGTTGAAAAAACAATCCGATTCAAAGTGGTTAGCGCACACCAACAGATATTTGCCAACCTTTGCAGGAACGTTGCCATCATAAATGAACTCAATCCATCTCAATCTTGTGTCTTCTGAAGCTGGAGTCACATGAAGACATTTGTGCTGATTTGTGCAGCCGACCACTGAGCATCTGCTAGTTAGCTTATCCAAGTGTTTCCAAGGCTTGCAAGAATGAAATTGCTGCCGGACACCGATGGACTTTAATTAAAAGGGGGTGGGTCCATCTAGGGGTGGGTCGAGTGGTGGTGGGGGACTGCATAGAGCAATGGAGGAGTGTACTACATGGGTATGGACCGTTTATGACGTTTGAAACTGTCGTATTCCCATTGGAAGCACTCTAGCACATAGTTTCTGACATAGAGGAACCACAACAAATCGCGGAAGTTGTTTTTTTCAAGAGTTTTTAGGACGGTAGACATGCCTGATACCCATATTGTATTGTGTAGAAGGACAAAAAAGTGGAATTTTCATTATATGTCCCCTTTAAAGCTTTTTTGAGAGGAGAGATTATTTCATTCACCACCTGGGAGGGCAGGAATAGAAAACAGCGCCTTAAAGATCTTACAGACCAAATTCATCAGCTGGACTGTAAATATTCAATTCCTCCCACCCTTGAACTTTTAAAGGAGAGGTCAGCTCTGCAGACAGAGTTCGACTTGATGACCACCCATTATACAGAGCAACTACTGCTTCAATCTCGCTCTAATCTGTATGAACACTCAGATAAGGCAGGCAGGACTATTGCTCAACAGATTAGACAGTTCAAAGCCTTTACCCTGATCACAAATATTCGTAAACATGACGGTCAGATATCTAATGACGAGCAGGAGATAAATAATTAGTTTAAAGCGTTTTATTCCTCCCTTTACACCTCTGAGGTGATCCACAACCCTTCTAGGCTGGAATCGTTTTTTCAGAGCATGGATTTGCCTCAAATAAGTGATTCATTTATGGAGCAATTGGAAGTTCCTCTGATTTTGGAGGAAACTAGATCAGCTCTTTATAGTATGCAGAATGCTAAAGATCAAGGACCTGATGGTTTCACGGTCGAATTCTTTAAAAGATTTGGAGATAAGTTGCTGCCAATTTTACTCACTCTTTTTGAGGAATCCTTTGTCGAGGGCCAACTTCCACCCACACGCTCTCAGACTTCTATCTCAGTTGTATTGAAAAAGGGTAAGGATCCCCTTAGCTGTGGGTCTTAAGGCCGCTGTATGCTTCTGCGGTTTGACTCTGTTTTGACGGAAACGGACGGACACTGACAGAGAAACGCCCTCTCCGAGCGCATATGAGAGCTTTTCGTGCACCTCTGATTTTTCTAACTACACGTCGGCATGGCGGAGAGCCTACGGATAGCCCTTGGCTGTGATTGGTCAGCTAACGTCCGCGAACGACATTTCCGGACCTCAAACTTCCTGTTTCATTCCCTATAGCACAATAAACCCAAACACAACTACGACTCTATGATTAATGTGACAAGTGTGTTAAGCCAGTGGAGTTGTCCGGCTGACGGTGGCTGGTTAGACCTAGGGATGAGCGAGTACAGCATTATCTGTATCTGTATCTGTATCTGTTAACCACATGAATTATCTGTATCCGTATCCGTACTCGGAGTGGGCGGGGCCTAACCCGGAAGTGGGCTGGATTTAACCCGGAAGTAGGCCGGGTTGTCTTGAAACGGGCGGGGCTTTAACCAGTATGTTATTTTAAGCATGCAATTGATATGGGTTGATCAGAAATTGTTATATTTATTGCTGATTAGAAAACTATTACAGGACAGCATCAGCATTGATCTTCTGATCAATGATTTTGATCACAATAGCAAACAAACTATTTACAGAAGTTTTGCAACAATGAATACAACACATGCTGTTGCAATTATGAAGTGAAATGTAATAACAAGTGTTTTCATACTCAACATAACTTTCTTTTTTATTTTAATTTTTTTTTAATTTATTTCCACACAAGGTGTGGGCGATGAATGTGATGTGATGATGGGCGCTGAAGGATAATGTGCGGCCCTTGATGATGTGCTCCGCACGGTGATGTGCGCCGCAGGCTGATGTGCGCTACACGGTGATGTGCGCCACACGGTGATGTGCGCCGCAGGCTGATGTGCGCCACAGGGTGATGTGCGCTACACGGTGATATGCGCCGCAGGGTGATGTGCGCCACACGGTGATGTGCGCCGCAGGCTGATGTGCGCCACAGGGTGATGTGCGCTACACGGTGATATGCGCCGCAGGGTGATGTGCGCCACACGGGGATGTGCGCCGCAGGGTGATGTGCGCCACACGCACATCAGATAAATCTCCCGACAGGCAGAGACGCAACGCGAGTCGCTTTCTACCAGCACCACGTCTGAACGAACCCACGCTTAACAGAACTCTACTGGTTAATAAGTAAGCACAAACTGAAATAAAAACAAACTTCAAGCTGACGAAACCCTAAACGTTAACGGAAAAGACCCGCGAACCTGAGTGACTGAGAGACAGAGAGCTGTTCTGTGAGTGAGTGAGCAGAGCGGTGTGTGAAGGGGAGGAGCGCTGTGACGCTGTGTGAGGATTTTCATTCAGTCCGAGCACAGATATTGACTCGTATTACTCGTATAATACTTGTGCTCGGCAAAAGTGCTTTATCCGTACGGGATACTCGTTTCAGCCGAGTATCCGGCTCATCTCTAGTTAGAGCACTAACGGCATGTGTGTACGGTCACATACGGTTATAAAGCCCTGTTATAACGGCGCTAGCGGCACCAGCCACCATGCTAACTGCGGTAGGAACAGCGCAAAAACCCGCTGACTTTAATTCCACGGCTGTCATGACACTGTTTCTCAAATACCATCAGGTTAGAAGCAAACACTTGGTAGTAGTTAGTATCGGGAGTCCCTGCTGACTGTGTGTGGAAGCTGGGGAGCTAGCTGCCTCCGTGTAGCTTCAAGCTGTGGAATTAGCAACGCAGTTCGGAAACAAGACCGGGGAACCGCTGCGCTAAGGCACGATAACATAAACATTATGACCCGCTGGGTGTCACTTTATTTTATTTAGTTACCATCGTACACTGTGTGTGGGAAAAGCCGGGAGCAGGTAAACGATGAACTTGGACTTCTTCTGAGAACTCATGAGGCAGCTTCTCTAAGCTCGTCTTCCGTTGCGCCCCCTACTGTTCTGGCGCCCAATTGTTTTCAGCACGGAGAACTATAAATCAAAACGTGTCCGTCCGATCCGTCCGTCAGTCCTCAACGGACTCGGAGAAGCATACAGCGGCCTTTACCGTCCAATATCACTCCTGAACGTGGACTGCAAATTGTTGGCCAAGGTCTTGGCTCACCGCCTAGAAGCTACCCTACCTTCGATTATCTCTCCAGATCAAACTGGTTTTATAAAAAAACGCCTCTCTTTTTTTAATATTCGTCAGCTTCTATATATGCAGAACGCGGATCCCAATCAGCAATTACCCAAAGTAATTGTCTCTCTGGATGCTGAAAAGGTGTTCGATAGGGTCGATAGGGCTACCTTTTTCAGTGTCTAGAGAGATTTAAATTTGGTCCAAAGTTCATATCATGGTTAAAATTGTTATTAGATTAGATTTCTTTATTTATCCACACAATGGGGAAATTCACTTGTTACAGCAAATAAGAGAAAAGCTAATAAGAGAAAACGAAACAAACAACCAGCAAAACAGACACTGTGCAAAAGCAGGTACTGGGGAGAAAGTGGAATGGTGTAAGTGTTATTGTAATGAAAACAAAACTATTATAAGTAATATTGCAACAGTAGTGACCATGATACAGAAAATAATTAAAAGGTAAGTGACCATAATATAAATAATACTACAAGATGGCATAATGGAAATATAAAAGTAAAAGTTCACGATCATCTCCTTCGTCTTGCTGGTGTTCAGCTGAAGCTGGTTGAGCTCACTCCAGCTGACGAAGTCTGTGATGACTGCCCTGTACTCCAGGTCATTCCCCTCAGGAACACATCCAACGATGGCTGTGTCATCGGAGAACTTCTGGATGTGGCAGTGGGTGGTGTTGTGGGTGAAGTCGGAGGTGTAGAGGGTGAAGAGGAAAGGGGAGAGCACCTGAGGGGCACCTGTGCTGCAGAGCACCACGTCAGACACACAGTGATGGAGCCTCACATACTGTGGTCTCTTGGTGAGGTAGTCCGTTGTCCATGCAGCCAGGTGTTGGTCCACTCCCACGTTCTCCATCTTCACTTTGAGCAGTGAAGGCTGGATATAAATATATAAATTATATAAATCCCCAATGTCGTCAGTACGCACTAATAATATGGACTCCCAATATTTTCCGTTGCAACGTTGCACGAGACAAGGATGCCCTTTGTCCCCCCTCTTATTCGCGATAGCTATCGAACCTCTCGCAGCATCACTGCGCTCCTCACCTGAGATTCGCGGCATATTAAGGAGTGGAAAATAACATAATCTATCATTATATGCTGATGATTTATTGTTATATATTAGCGATCCCCAGAATACTTTATCGCACATTATGACTACACTGGATCGTTTTACCGATCTTTCTGGGTATAAGATTAATGCTTCAAAAAGTGAGCTTTTTCCTGTCAACTCTGCTGTACAATCACTCTCTTTTAATTCCTATCATTTTAAGGTGACTTCTGACAAATTCACATACTTGGGTATAGTTGTAACTCGGAAAATCTCAGATCTCTTTAAACTTAAATTTACTCCTCTTTAAGAACGCACCAAGATGGCCTTCGACAAATGGTCTTCTCTTCCTATCTCATTAGCTGGCAGAATTAACTTAATAAAAATTAACATATTACCCAAATTCTTATACTTGTTCCAAACTATACCAATCTTTATCAACAAATCTTTTTTTCACATCTCAATAAGATCATCTCTGACTTCATTTGGAATAAGAAACCACCTCGTATCCGTAAGGAATTTTTACAAAGACCCAAATCGGTGGGTGGGATGGCTTTACCTCATTTCCAATTATACTATTGGGCAGGTAACCTGAGAGCCTTGGGTTACTGGCTTCAAACCTATGCTAACAACGAAGCCCCTGCCTGGGTCCAAATGGAGGCTGATGCGCGCCTCCCATTATCCCTCCCAGACTTGTTGTATTCAGCAATGACTATCACACCACGCCGTGCTTCTATGGCCCCCCTTGTCTATCATTCTCTGCGTATATGGGCTCAGGTGCGAAAACGCTTCGGTTGGCAGGCTAGCTCGCTTTGTGCCCCAATTGTGGCAAATCATCAGTTCCCCCGCTCACTTGAGCATGACTCTTTCTTAGTCTGGCGTGAGAAAGGTATTGTCTCATTTAAAGATCTGTACATAGCAGGTATTTTTGCTTCATTTGACCAGCTCAGAGCTAAATTTGATTTACCAAAATCTAATTTTTTAATAACTGTAGAGAACAATCATCGTCTTTACTGCTGGTATCTTGCCTGAAGACCAACCAGGTAGAGAGACACTGATACCTGCTCATCATTACTAACAAAATACTAAATTTAGCTTACAACAGAAACTGGAGTCTTGTGCAGTGATGGGGATTAGCCTGTTAGCTCAGGTGAAGCCGAGCAGACCACAGACCAGGGGTCTCATTTATAACTGTTGAGTGATAAGTGGCGTACACACAGGGGATGAAACGTGCATACGCCACTTCTTACGTAAATGTTGCGATTTATAAAACGCAAACTGACCCATGGATACGAATATTTTGGGGAGGGGAAACTTGGAACGCAGACGTAAAGTGGTGAACTGAAACCAGATTATTGATCCACTTCATCATTTACATTAAAACCAACAGCTTTAGTTGTGCTCGTGCAACATATCTGTTCGACACAAACCTTTTATTTTAAGAATATATAAAACAACTTACAGCAAATTACGTTTAGATTCCATTAAACAGCAAAGTTACAAAATCCTGCAGTTTTGGATGATTAAAATACGAACAGACAATAAAACAAGTTCCCTCAAATTCTGAGTGTTTTTTTTTGCCTCCTACGGTAGAGGCTGAGAGCTCAACGAACAGCAACTTAAGAAAACACATGCAAGTTGACAAAACACAAGCAAAGTAAGAAAACATCTTCATCAATTTCACAACACAACACATTACAGAAATGCGCAGCAAATAGAGAAATGTTCAGCAAATAGACAAACGCGCAACAAATAGAAAAACCGCAGCAAATAGAGAAACCCGCAGCAAATATGGTAAATGGTTTGGTTTTGTATAGCGCTTTTCTATTCTGATGATGACCACTCAAAGCGCTTTACACACACATTCATACAGTGCATCTATCCCAACACTTTGTTAATCTATGGGGGCCATTCAGGGTTCAGCATCTTGCCCAAGGACACTTCGGCATGCAGATGGGTCAGACTGGGGATCGAACCGCCGACCTTCAGGTTGGAGGATGACCACTCTACCCCTCAGCCACAGCCGCATAGAGGAAAAAAGACAACGGAAGTGTTTCCAGAGGACAGCTAAAAGTGATGGACACTGCTGCCACAGGAGACACAAAAACGTCCAATACATCATACAAATTCGGTTCCACACAAGGGGTCAGCCACCCCGGCTCTGGAGCCGCATGCGGCTCTTCAGCCCCTCTGCAGTGGCTGTACAGTACAGTGTTGTGCATATTTTTCGCGAAGGCTGAACTTAACAAATCAGTTTTCATATTATGAACGTTAACGTCACGATGAACATGAGTAAACGTCATGTTCATTTAAATCATCATCGTAACAGGCCATCATGAAATACCAGGAGCAGGCGTGTGTGTTTGTGTGTCTGTGTGTAGCGAGCGCACCGGCCCGGGGTCCCGGGACTCCGACCCCGCCCACTCACTCAGAACAGGGGGCAAAAATTACTCTTTTGATAGTAAAGGTTTCCTACCCCTGCGCACTATGGACAATACATTGCCTCACAAACAGGGGCTTGCTTGTTAGCGCTGTTTATTCAGTTTAACTGGAGTAAACGGCATGTCTCTAGCTCAGACCATCTTCCGTGCTCAGAGCTCACTGTGGGTCTCTCTGTGCAAGGAGGTGGGAGAGAGAGGGCTTATCACAACCTTGGAGAGGCTTTTACTGAAGACCACTCTATTATGGAAGTTTTCTGGAAGCTGGTGAAAGGAGAACTCAGGCAGCAGCTGATGTCTTATGCAGAAGATTTTAATGTAGATGTGATGCATCAAGTATAATAATAACAATAATAATAATAACCCTAATTATATCCTTTATGATGTATATGCAGGAGTGTGAATAGTTAATAAGTACTGTCTAAAGCTTCCAGAGGGCCTGGGAGGAAACTACGACTGCCAAAGAATGAAACCTGTGTACTGTCAGGCCTTATTTGTAGGTTCAGGGATAGGTTTCCTGATCCAACAAATGAGGTTATATGAGCTATTTTAAATTGTTTTCTTCTTATTCTGCCATCATCTTCTCTGTATTTCATCGGTTGTTCTTTTTATTTTACCCACAGCATTTACTTTCTGCCGATACTCTCCCATACTGTGTTTTTTTAGTTATTTTAAAATGTCTATGCTGTAGCTCAACAACATTTGTCTGCCTCTTCCACTAACACCTCAAATTCCATGACATTCAATTTCGCTTTGCACTTGTGACCAATCTGCTCTCAGTAATGCTCTATGGCGTAAACCATTAATATACGCAAAACACTCATTTAAATACTACTGCTTCTACCATGTTTAAACTTGTTATAATTTACACAATTATTTTTATTAGATCTACTGCAAAAAACGCCCACCAACCAAGCTTTCAATCTACTATAATGCACATGCTATCTAGCACTCTTTACTTGGAAACGTAGTAGATCAGGCCCTTTGTGTTGTATTGTTCTAGTTTATATCAAGCAGACCACAACGTTTTAACGATTGCAAGAGAATGTGCCATTTTATTGCCCTCGATGCCCCTATTAGATGGGATCCACATGAACCTGATTTCTGTTAGTGTCTGATGTAATCTGTCTCATTTATTTCATACAGTATATCTGGTCTGCTGTGGGATGACATTGTATGTAATGACACAATGCTTATACTGAATCTGAACATACAATAACATTTTTCAACTTGTTTTTCTTCTGACCACTGCACTGCCATTGCTATTGCCAACATCTCTCTCTCTCTCTCTCTCTCTCTCTCTCTCTCTCCTCTCTCTCTCTCTCTCTCTCTCTCTCTCTCTCTCTCTCTCTCTCTCTCTCTCTATCTTTCTCTTTCTTTTTTCTTTTGTATTATTAAAAACATCTTTACATCCATAATTAGCACTATTATTGTTTTCGTTATAACAACTAGTCAGAGCTGAAACCTGATGCTGTTCCTAGTCTCTCTCTCCTCTCTCCCTTAGGATGCTGTTGTAGTCCCTCAACACCAGGGACCAGCGTGTGTGCTGGAGACCCATCACTGTCCAACTGTAGGGGTGAATGGCCTACGCACAGCCATGTGAAAATGGCCTCAACCAGCCGGCTGGTGTCAGGCCACCTTGCTGGGCCGCTGCCAGTTCCCACCATACATGCTGTAACTAGGTAAAGACAGATATATTTACAGAAATTATAGAAATTGGCATATTAAGGTTTCCAAGGAACATTGCTGGTTTCTACAAATAAACCACTTCAGGTGCTGCATGCCAGAGTAGTGGGAGTGCCGGTTGTGGCCATCTCGAACATCCCCCTTTGTGAACTGGACACTGTAATTTGATGGCTAAACCACAGGGCCCTTGTCAGCATTAGGGAGGATCTCCCCCCTGCCCCACAATCTCCTCCACTTCTGCCAGGGTGATGTTGACCTTGGTGTATCAATTGATGAGACAGTGAGCCAGACGGATGACATGCTGGTAACCAGAAGCACAGTCAGGGCCCACGTTCTCCTGTGAGGAACAGAAATAAGACACAACACATCCATTCGTAACTTCCACATCAAACAACAACAACCTTATAAACATGAGATGCATTGTCAAAAAGCCTGAGCTGAACAAACTATTTAGCTCCTGACAGCATAACCCTGGGAGGAGCATTGGGCCTGCAGCTGCTGGGAGGGATCCAACCAGTCCAACAACTCATCAAATTCCTCCTCATGATCCTCCATGTCCTTCCTCTGCTCTTCATCATCCTCCCATTCCAGATCCAGCTCCTCACTCCCTTCAGGCTCGTAGGGGGCATCTGGGAAGTCCTGCAAGACCCAGGCCATCTGTGGGTACTGGTACCTGATCCGATCAGCTCCCTTTTTTAGGAAGAATATGGTTGTCATTACAGTAGCTTCTATTTATGTCTCCATTGTTTTCGGACTAGTGAGATCTTTGAACAGAGATAGTTAAGATTCATTTCTTCAGTGTCAAAGAAAAAACACTTATATTATAACAGCGAGAGGAGAGAAAAAAAGATCATTCATCATGTAAAGTGAAGGAGAGTCACACTGCCAGCTGCTTGTCTCACGGTATTTTCCCTGTGATTAAGTGAAGGAGCAGAACATCTGTCTTCTCCTGTTTTTTGTCATTACCTGTGTACATGTAGGAAGCAGCTTTTCAAGATAACAAACTCAGGGTTCTTGTACAATTTTTAAGTCAAATCTAGAGATTTTTAAGACCTCTTTTAGAATGCAGTAAATGTTATTTAAAGGGATAGTTCACTCAAAAACGTATCTTCACTCATTATCTACTCACCACTATGCCGGTGTAGGGGTTGGTGAAGTCCACAAAACACTTTAGGAGTCTCAGAAGTAAGCTTGTAGCAGCTGAGTCCGAAACAATTGAAGTAACTGTTGACCAAGACTTCAGGCATAAGCTTTTATGTCCTCCTGTATCCTCCTTGCGTTCACATACACATGGACACACCGAAAAACAGCACACACTATAGCCAAAGGGAACACGCAGGGTGCGCATTCGCATTGCGGATGTCGCCCAAATATCAGAACAATTTAAAAGGGGCCTTGCACTCCATGCTAGGGCCCTAATAATCAGAAGTTTTCAAAATAATCTCAACAGGGAGTTTATCACGATTGAACATTGATTTAGGGGCGGCTGTGGTGGATGGGTTGTCATTTAACCAGGATAGCCGTTCAATCCTAGTCTTCCCCATCCTAATAGAAAAAAATGCTGCCCATAGATGCACCTTATGAATGTGTGTGTGAATGGCATTAAACTGTACTGTAAAGCACTTTAAGAGGACATCAAGACATGAAAAGTGCTTTAAAATACAGACCATTTACCATTTATGAGCAAAGATGTGATAGGCCACATCCACTTTTACCAATCAATATGGCAATACTTGACTCCAGAGCATATTCACCCAATATTGCTCAATATACTGTGTACTGATACTCAGTTTCTCATATCCCCAAAGGCTTTATAACAAGTTTGGTCAAATCCAAAATGTTTCATTCATGTTTGAATTGGGTGACAATTTGATCCAACACTGTGCCCTGAACCTTGATCATATGTGCTGTTATTCTAAGTCAAAACCTACTGTCCATTGATGTCATGACCATGGGGGGCACAAGTCTAAAGTCATAAAAGTCCAAAACTCTTTCACCAGTCAGTTTTTTTAACTTCTGGGAACATATTGGCTTCATCAAGGATCCATTCAGCAGGAAATGTTTCATTTTCTTTCATTGAAAACAGCATGTTATATAGGAAATCTATTGAGATGTTCTTACATCAATAAAGCAATCAGTAAAATGTCTCTTTTTTATTTAAAATATCCCAAATGTGACCTCAAATATATAATTTTCCTTAAAGGTATGACTTTGATTTGGCAGTTTACAGAACAAAGATATATTAAGTTACGTCTTTAACAACTTCATTCATTGTAAGCAAGCATGACGATCTCAAGGGAGAAGACTTTTAAAATCAGTGGTGAAGGTGTAACAGAAATTCTTGGCCACGTGGTGGCAGCACGTGGTTGGGCTTAGTTGTCATCATCATCGAACACATCAGCCACAGTCCTTTATATTGAGAAAAAGTGTGGTTACAGTCTGTAGTTTTATTAATGTTTTAACATTAAGTGACTTCGATTTAGTAAATTTGTCTTACTTGTAGATTGATCCAGTCATTTCATCAAGAAAACCTCCTGAAAAAGGAGGACAAGTAAGTGTGAGCTGGAGCGTTGGTCATAAAACCCACAAAGACATTTCTCATTAGAGGGGAAACTGTTGCACTTTCATCCTGTAATATTTTGCTGTTGATATTGAACTTTCCTTCGGTAGTTCTTGTTGGGTCAACTTTGGCCCCTCAACTTAACCTTCAGCTATTATTGTATTTCAGTGGGATTGATCTCTTTTTAACTATGAGCCAAGCCCAAAGCATCAAGTTTTGTATTAACAACAGCAGTAATTGGGCCACAAGAAAGTTTATTTTTGTAATATGATACTGCAAAAAGGAAATCTTTGTTTACTTACCAGGCTGGCAAAGAGTTTGGCAAATGGGACACACATTACAGAAACTGCACATCTGTGAACAAGAAATGCACATTTAAACAGCTCCATAATATCACAAACAAATCCTTCAACTTAAATGTATCTGTTTTTGACTTCGCTTAAACTAATCTATAAGTGATTAGTGTTTTGGAATGGTCATGAATAAAAGAAACAATGATGAAAACTGGTCACATTTAGGAATAACTGGTCACCTGTGTGAAAGTCCTATATTTGATTAACAATCATCAACCTCTTCCGGATCTCATCTTAAAGGAACATTATGTCTCTTTTCCTGAGAATAAGCGCCCTCCGCAGCCACATGTGGTGATTAGTTTAGTAGGGCTCCATATAAATAAAAATATAAATATAAATTTTGCAATTACGATAAAGGCAAACAATTTGGAACAAGACAACATATATTTCAACATTTTTTTTATATTAAATTAATTAATTCTACCATCTCTACCATCTTGGTTTGTGTTAGCTTGTTAACAAGTTACTATCAGCATTAAACACAGTGTACCCCAGTCTCATGGGAATGTCAAGAAAATGTCAGTTGTTTGGTGATAAACCTAAGTAATACACAAATTGAAAACTTAACCAGATGATTCAATATAGTGTATTTTCTCACCTTGCAGTCATCACAGTGTTCAGACTTTTCACCCTCTTCACAAGGACATCTTTCACATCTGTCACAGTGCTGGAAGAAGACACATTTAGTCAAAAATATGTTTAGGGATCAGATCATCAGAAAGGGTTGCATTAGGCATGATTATAAATAATAGAGTGGGACCATGTAGACTGTAGAGTGCTGGATATTACTTTAATTTTAACATAAAGAAACAAATCGCAGCTATTTCATCTTTAGCTAAATTAGTTTTCTACACTGCAAATTGATTGTTTTATTTTTTATAATTTCACTGATATCAGTTCTTTGAGGCTCAAGGTTACTGAGATTTGGTGACTTACATTAATTACAGACATACCTCACAGAATTCACAATATGAGCACACAGAGCCCATGTGATAAGCACCACCATCGTCGTCGTCGTCGTCGTCGTCGTCGTCGTCGTCGTCGTCGTCGTCGTCGTCGTCGTCGTCGTCGTCGTCGTCGTCGTCGTCGTCATCATCTTCATCATCTTCATCATCATCTGCACATAATATTGATAGTAAATGTATTACTTCTAGACTGAAATACTTGAACAGGTCTAATACTCAATGTAACATCAAAACACAAAAATCACTTTTGATAAAATACTCAACGATGCTAGTTATAGTTATATTCATGAATTAGAAGCACAAAATCTCTTGTCTTATCCATCACTCAAAGCACTTTCCAACTTACTGATCACTAGATTACCCTACAGTCTATTCTCTACCTCCTGAGCCATGTTGTCCAGTTTAAATGTACTTAGCTTTCAAATTCCAACACTAAGACAAATTACCAATTACATTAATTAGCCATGTTTTCTTTTAATTCTTAGTGTCTGGTACACACTTACTACTCTAAATCTAAATTCTCAATAACGCTTTCCCATGATGATGATCATTCATGAGATGATTTGGGAATGACTTTTGAGAATGGTTTATGTTTTTAATATCACGATGAAACTTCGCCCAGATCTGTATCGTGGTCCTCATTGTGATTAATCAATCAAATCAAATCAATCAAATTGTATTTGTATAGCCCATATTTACAAATAACAATTCATCTCATAGGGCTTAACATCCTCTGTCCTTAACCCTCAGCAAGAGTAAGGAAAAACTACTAAAAACCCTTTTAACAGGGTAAAAATACGTAGAAACCTCAGAGAGAGCCACATGTGAGGGATCCCTCTCTCAGGACGGACAGAAGTGCAATAGATGCCACGTGTAGGCTGTTGCAGACATGCAACATTATTACCCTAACCCTTACAATTGTCTGCCCCGGCCCCAACACACCCATAGACACACACACAGGACACACTTAATATGGAACATACAGTAGTCAGAAGAGATACGTACGCACAGATTGAATTGGTCTTGTCTCCGTACAGATAACACAACCAAACATTTTTGTTCATGTTTCTAGTTAAAGTGGTGATTTATCTTTACAATATTCTCTGTCTTTGATAAAAGAAGTTCATTTGAGCAGCGCATGATCATTTGATTTATTTAATGAATGAAAGTAGGGTTAAAGGCATAAGGACAGTGGTGATTGTCATATTTTGCACATATGAATGTTCACAGTCGTCACAAATAACAGTTAAGCTATACAAAACAAAAAAGCTGACAACCATTTCATCTCTTGACAATATGATATTTGAAAGAACTTTTACTACTTCCTCTATACAAAGAGATGTTTCTCTCTTTTTCCATGCGCTCTCTCCCTGGATGTCTAAAAAATCATCCAAAAATCAACTTTTGTAACATTTCATAACAAACGAGAAGTTAAACATATCTTCAGCTTGGTTTACAAATGTCTCTAATTCATTATATCATTGCCAAATACACAAAGAATGGTAATGGGAAAACCGCATAAAACTCAAAACAAATACCATCATGTAAGCAACTGAAATGTCATCCAAAGTTCTAATTGTATCTAATGATTCAGAACATCAGCATTTTAGAAAATATAAAGAAGTAACATTATTACATTATTCATAGATACATTGAAGGTTATTATTTAATCTTATCTGTGTTGAGTAATTTTACAAGTGCACAGACCAGATTTGAAGATTAAATTCTCTGTATTACATGCCTTTTCAACAGACAGCGGCATACATGTTCCACAGAGAAAGAAAGAGATTGAGAGATATGGAGAAAGAGAGAAACCTGACATCTGTTTGTATTCTAAGCTTTTTAAATGAATACATTTAGGTAGTGGTCCTCCTGCACCTCCCCTCACGCTTTATTCTCCCTCTGTCTGTTTCCTGGACCCAGGCCCCCCAAAGCTACCTCCAATATCACTGTCTCTCTCTCTTTCTCTGTAGTTTCACAAAAAGACGCAAATGCAGGTCAATCTGATCCAAAACAAACGAGAAAGGAAGATCCTGGTGGAGGAATCATTCTGGAGAAACCATTCTTTCAAACAAAACACAAATCAAAAGATCTTGGATTAGTGACTCCAATGACTGATTCCCAAGTCAGGCTTGGTTTGTGTGAAATAGTTTTTTTGTTCTTTCTCTCTCTCAAATCAATGCTTCTGTAGTCCCCAAGTTCATATCTAGTGTACTGTACGAAGGACCTCGGACAGTTGGACTTCAGGTGGGCCAGTTCAATTTCCCCAGAGTGCTCATAACTCTAGTTAAGCAGGGAAAAGAACACAGTGTCAGAGACAGCAAGGAAAATGAACAGCTGGAAAGGGGTGTAGGAGGGACTTTGATTACCAATGATGTCTGAGACATTAAAATAAGAACTAAAAAAGAGATGATGAGGTTGTAAGAATGTGTAAAAGGAAAGTGGCTAACACCTTTCTTACCCCCTATCCTTCACAGAGCCTTGTAATGTGGATGCACATTTTTGTACTTGAAATGCACCAACTGCACATCAAAGCATCAGCCATCAGAGACACCAGGACTTTAAAATAGCATCCAGTATGTGTATCTTTGTTGCGTTAAAGCTGTGGCCCTAACAAATAGCATATTGCCAATAAACATTCTGTGAAAGCTGATGCTTTAACAGTATACAGTCTACAGTGTGCTTTAGGTGTAAATGTTTAAGATATATGCCAACACAAATAGACAAAAACAAATGAGAACTCAGAAACGGCTGCATTTTAAAGTGACTGACCTCCATGATCGTCATCGTCATCATCATCGTCGTCGTCGTCGTCGTCGTCGTCGTCGTCGTCGTCGTCGTCGTCGTCGTCGTCGTCGTCGTCGTCGTCGTCGTCGTCGTCGTCGTCGTCGTCGTCGTCGTCGTCGTCGTCGTCGTCGTCGTCGTCGTCGTCGTCGTCGTCGTCGTCGTCGTCGTCATCGTCGTCGTCGTCGTCGTCGTCGTCGTCGTCGTCGTCGTCGTCATCATCATCATCGTCATCGTCATCGTCATCGTCATCGTCATCGTCATCGTCATCGTCATCGTCATCGTCATCGTCATCATCATCGTCATCGTCATCGTCATCGTCATCGTCATCATCGTCGTCGTCGTCATCCTCGCCATCGTCATCTTCGTCGTCTTCATCGTCGTCATCATCATCGTCGTCGTCATCATCGTCGTCGTCGTCGTCATTGTCGTCGTCATTGTCATCGTCGTCATCATCGTCTCCTTCATCGTCGTTGTCGTCTGCCACTAGACCTTGCTCAGAGCGGAATGGTAAATCTTGCGCCTTGGCAGTTGGGGCCAGTGGAGTATGGAAGGAGCAGAGCAGCGCCAGAAGCAGCGCAAGAATACATTTTCTCATTGATGCCATGTTCACAGCTACAACCGGGCCAATTACTGAAGAATTTGTCCCACACACAACCTCACAAATTAAAACCAACTAACTAGCACACAAATAAATATTTGCTACAGCTGGGGATGGACACCAATTATAATGGTATCCAATAGACAAGGTCCAGGGCAGATAAGATCGTCCAAGCTGAGATCCACACACTTGTTCCCAAGTCCGAGCAAAAAAGATCCTTAGAAAAAAAGGGGTTCCCCCTTTGAATCTGGTAAAGCAACAAGACAGGGTGTTGTTTAGTCCAGTGCAGTACTTGCAATAAGAAGCTGAGAGGAGCACTCTCAGTAACCGGTCAATGCTGGGGACATAAAGAGGACTGCAGTGAGAGTGACAGAAAGAGAGTAAGACCTTCCAATGGGGTAAGCTTGGAGGGGGTGGCAGTCAGATTGACTGACAGGGGCAAATGTTCTTGGCCAGGCTTGCACTGTCCATAGGTTAAGTTACTCAGAGAAGATGGGAGTGATTGGAGAGGGGTATAAGGAATACTAGCTTTTCCATCATCATCAAATCTACAAGTTTAACTTTAGAAGAAAATGCTCAAGCGAAACACTAAAGAGAACCACAGATGCAGGCCATGCAGAGATGACCATATAATGTGAGGGAAAGGAGAGGGATCAGTTGGTTTGGAGCTAGAATAACATGCAGTTATTCGATGTACAGACAGATTCCCCACCAGTGCCTGGGAATGAAAAGGTTAAATCGTTTTGGGGTTTAACTTGTCTATCCACCCAATGCATATACCGGTATATAAATAAATTCTGGTCATTTGGTAGATATTTATCCTATTAGAGGATGTTAGTAATGTTTTCACTGCCTGCCTTAAAGAATGAATTCAGGGAGAATCCTAATCACTTGGTAATTTCCTATGCACTTGCACTTGTTCTATAATCAAGTGAATGGGGATGCATTTACATGCATTTTACAATGTTTAAGCTAGACAACTAGAACACCAATGGAATTAAAACATTTTGAAACATTGATCACTTATCTGTAATAGGATTCTAATCCCAGGCTCCAGACTGGAAGCTGGATATGCCCACCCAGGGCTATGGGCTATGCCTGACAGAAACTACTTTGTCTCATTCAATCATGTCTTAAGCAAAGGATCTCGCCAAAGGCTGGGTGAAAAGCTTATTCTCAGAGTAAGGGGCACAATATCATTATGTTTAATTATTTGTTTGAAAAATTATAATGTCTAACTTTCAGACAAACATACATTGGTGGTGTTATGTACGTGGAAAGAGGTTGAGTAAAGAATGAAAAACAGCTCCATGGCACTTATGTTTCCCAAACTGTCCCATTAAATTAAAACAAACTGTATAGCCAAGGCCATATTACCACATTTTACCCAAGCTACAGCCTACACATTTAAATCAACTAGTTTGCATCAACTTTTCATGTGGATCTGTATCAAACAGAGTTATCTGAGAAATCAACAAAATGTAAATAAAAGGCTTATTAAAGAAGTTCCTGGACAGATTCATGGGCCTAAATTTACAAATCTAGGATTTTTCCCTGCCCTCATTACAACCTAGCTTTTGTTCAGTCATTTTTATTAAGGTTAGGGTTAGCACAAACCCCAACATCATATTGTCAGACCCTACAAACTGTAAAGCTGTACATTACAGTTTGTAGGGGCTGCCAGTGAGGCCTCAAATTGTGGGTCACAGCTACAGGAGCTGTGTCTTAAAGCTTCCCTATTGCCATCATGCTGATGTAGCCAGTGTATATGCACAACCAAGCACATATTTCAAGCCTAGACTGTGATCTCTACCCCATCTACTTGTCTGTCCCTCCTTTTACATGTTGCCCCCAAAATAGATGGATTTCTGCAGGGAGGAGTTGACAACCACTCTATTTAAAACCATACACTGTCAGAGTCAGTGTAATGTGAGCCTCCCTGGCTCTGTCCATGGGGATCCAGTACACCCTCTGTCAATTCTCATCGACACGTGTATGAAGAAAGAAGACAATGACAGATCTAAAACAGCTCCTTAACCAAACTTCCATTAAAAATCAATAAAAATAAGTACTTTTTCAGATGCCAGAGATACCCACTCTACTTGCCCCATTTTGTGTGTTCTCTGAAGGAACTTCAAATTGCGACTTAAGAGGTTAAATAGCAGAATCTAAACAAAAATTATGATATGCCTTTTGATTTAAGACTTCACGCTGATCTTGATAGTTTACGATTTGGTCAGTTAAAATACATTTACTTTAAATAAGTTGAAAACTGTAGCTTCCTGTACCTCTTGTTGTCTCTTCACCATATATCCATTGGTGGAACTGAGAGCCCAGTATGTAAGTATTGAAGTTTGATGTACTGTAAAAACATTTCTCTGAACTGAACATGAGTCAATTAATTAAATAATTATTTCTGGAACTTGTCACAGGTTTGCATTTCATTATTAGTCAGCCAGGACACAAACTAGGGAGAACATGAAGATCTATGATCTGGTCTAGACCTGTTCTTGATTCTCATATCAGTTAAGTGAAACAGTTAATTTAGAAGACTACACGGCCAATAAATGCCTTGTATTAAGCTATTATATTATATTTTACATAATCACTTGTATCCGTTGCTGTTCACTGCTATAGATAGTAAATAAGTTCATAATTTTGTTTCTATTGGTGATAGATAGTTATATTGCAAAAAAGCAGAGTTTGAAAGAGCAAAGGACAGAAAGAAGAAGGTCAGATCAAGATGCAGACTGCAAAGTGGCTGAAAGTGGAGATGAGCTCAGACATGCCAAAGACATTTCTTCTCGCTTAGTTTGGAACACTGACTCTGTCTGCATTTACCCACTTGACCCATTCAGTTAACTGCCACTACTGATTCTTTATCCCAATTTAGTCTTAAAGATAACATGCCAGGTATCATCAGTTTGGAATAATATTTGGTCCATATCTGACACTTAGTTTGGTTTTGCTTGGATTGGATATTGACATCTGAGTAGAGACCCCGACATACAACTTTATTAATTATAAAATGCATAGTTAAAAAACATAAAGAATGGGGGTTGTTTAAGGTTTCAGGCAGGGCGTTGTGAGGTGAAGGGATGATATTGCTTCAACCCATTCATGAACCAGATCTAACATTCCTCAGCCTTTGCCTCACTGAATCTGATACAGTGCTACATCTATCTAAAGCTCTTTCCATTTAAGGGCCGTCTAAAGTGGGAAATCACCTTCCATGATAAAATTACACAGGGGGACTGGTGTGTGTGTCTGTGTGTTTGTGTGTGTGTGTGTGTGTGTGTGTGTGTGTGTGTGTGTGTGTGTGTGTGTGTGTGTGTGTTTGTGTGTGTGCGTTTGTGTGTGTGTGTGTGTGTGTCAACTTCAACTTTATCGTCCCCGACGGGAAATTAGTTTTGCAGCCAGGCAAAAAAGAAAGAGAAACATGGCCTCAGACTCGGACACAAAAAAGAAAAACATTTCAATACATACTCTACATACATGAATACATCACATAAGAACAGAAAACTAAGAGCTTGTAAAATAATCAATAAAACCAAATATAAGACCCTCATCATGAGTGAAGAGGAAATGTCTAATGATTGATGATTGATGATTACAATTTAATAGTTTGATGGCCTGATTTGTAAAATAAATTTTCAGCTTCACAATTTAGATTCACACTTAGACTTTGGTAATCTGTATCTTTTGCCTGAGGGCAGCAGCTCAAATTCTGCAAAGAGAGGAGGTTGAAGACACTTAAGATTTCTCAAGCCTTAGTTGTAGCTCTCTTACCAAAGGTGGACTCAGTTAACGCTCCACCCCCTATTAATGCTCAGTCTATTTCTATCTTGTTTTGTGCAAATTACTTTCTCTCCTTTTCTCTTTTTGTCCCTACTGACACTAGTCAAGCGTCCTTGGGTCTCTTGACAGGCGCTATATATTTTCAAGTTATTATTATTATTTTGACCACTTAGTACTTTGTATTTTCATGGAATATCGTGAATTGTTATCGATAACAATACCCAGGTACAACTTCTCCATTGATAAAGTTTGAATTGCTGAATATGACTTATTCCTAAAATGTATGCACTATCTAACCATGTCTTTGGTTTTACTGATATTACAATTTTTTATTTTATAAAATCATCCATTCCCTGGGCCAGGCGCTGTGTCCTTCCTTTCAGAATATGCCTTGCTGTTTGGGAACTTCTGCAGTCGTCAGTGTAAAAGATGTCCAAATCTGTGAAAGGTAAAAACACTGTTTCATACCTAGTGAAGTCAGGACCACATGTCTAAAATCACTGAGGCCCTTAGGGGACCTGATCTTAGCTACAGGCACAATTGTCCGACTTTTCCACAGTGTAGGCACCTTTTGCTGATCTCGGGAACACTTTACTTTGTTGTGGAAAGTTAAAAGATAATTTACCTGCTCAGTGATTAAGTAGATGACTAGAGATATTGACAGTGCCAGGGCTTATGAAATGCCTCTAAAAGTTGGCTTTCTTTTAGTAAGTCCCAAAATGTAGCTACAGTCTTAACAAAACTACAAGCCAGCCAATCCCACTGAGACAAAAGAAGGACGCATGAGAAATAATTGCCTGACAAAGAAGTCCCCAAACAGCAATTAGTTATTCAAAGTGCAATATTCTTAAAAAACAGATACTGGATATAAAATATGGATGCTAAAGTTGAAATATATAGAGAAAGAGGTACTAATATTTAACTTTGCCATTTATAATGGGGAAAAAGGGGCTGTGCACTAGGAATCAAACACACATGTGCTTCTAGCCACACATTGCAAAGAGAGGAAGAAAGTGATACACACACATTATTAAGGAGGGGTGAGATACTGGTGAAGACCTGAACCCACTGCAAGGACGAGAAGTCTTGCCTTGACCTGTAACACTTAAAACAGACAAAAAGTCAATTTACCATGGTTTATAGATACACAACGATAACAAAATAACTCTTGGTGGAATTAATCCATGGATTACCTAATTACTGTTTACCTGAACATGTAACAAAGAAATACTTCACTGAAAAGTTTTTGACTGAGAAAACTGAATAATTATATTCCCAAATAAGAATAAGCCTACAATAAATTAAAGAGAAAAACTAATTTAGAATAAACAACTATTACTATAACTGTAGCTGTGTGAAGTCTCCTCCTGCTTCAACCACTCCACCATCATCCCAGTCCCCAGTAAATCCTCCATCACGGGATTTAATAGCTACATGCCCGTCGCCTGGACGTCTTGGTTCATGAAATCATTCGAGAGACTGGTGTCGACCCACCTGAAGGACATCACAGGCCCCCTGTTGGACCCACTGCAGTTTGCCTACCAGGCTAACAGGTCAGTTGATGATGCAGTGAACATGGGACTGCACTAAATGCTGCAGCACCTTGACTCCCCAGGGACATACGCAAGGTCTCTGTTTGTGGACTCCAACTCAGCGTTCAACACCATCATCCCGGATTTACTACATCCAAAGTCTCCCAGCTTTCTGTGCCAGCCTCCACCTCTCATTGGATCACCAACTTCCTGACAAACAGGAGGTAGCAGGTAAGGCTAGGAAACATCACATCCAGCACTGGGACCATCAGTACCGGCACCCCCCAGGGATGTGTGCTCTCACCACGGCTCTTCTGCCTCTGAACTAACGACTGCAGGAGACCCGTCTGTTAAACTCCTTAAGTTCTCAGACGACACAACGTTCATCGGCCTCATCAGGGAAGGTAATGAGTCTGCGTACAGATGGCAAGTTGAACAGCTGTCCCGCTGGTGTGGTCAGAACAACCTGGAGCTAATCAAGCTCAAAACTGTGGAGATGACAGGGGACTTCCGGAGGAGCCCCCAAACACACCATACTCAACAGCACTTTGTCTGCTGTGGAGACCCTCAGGTTTCGGGGATCCACAATCTCCCAGGATCCAAAGAACTGGATACCTAATTAGACATAATATCTGACCATGTCTTACGGAAGAATTCTATTTTATGAGTTCCACAAATTATCCTCGGCAAAAACAGCACTCTACATCCAATTTTTTTTTACTAGAGACTGGACTCGTCCATTATTGATCTGATTCTAATTTATAGACACTTGACAGGTCCTTTCCTGCGTTGTATGTGGGTCGTTTTCACACAACGTAAGCCTCAGTGAAAAACCTGTGATTCTGAAGCCTTGACAACATTCCCATTTCCCTTATAAAACTGAGGAATGCAATCTGTCTGACTCTTCTCTCGAAAAAGAATAAACCTTCTACACCTGTCAATGTATCTGAGATTGACAGAGTTCTAAAGAAGCACCCAAATTGCTACTTTGTTAATTCTTTAATCACTGATTTGGTCCAAGGTTTTCTGATTGTTTTAGGTGTTCTGCCAAAATGTCAGTTTTGAAAGAACCAGAAATAGTTGATAAGGTACTGTCCAGGGAGGTGGAGAAGGGTTCGATGATGGGGCCATTTGATGATTCTCAATTTCAAATATTTAGCATTTTTCCTTATGGTATAGTGACGCGGAAATAGTCACGTAAGCGTTTGATTATATGTGAGGGTTGACAGCTAGGAGTTAAAGCAACGCCCTGGTAGGTGAAATTGGAAAGCTCTCTACCTTTATGAGGATAGGTGCGGGCAATTACTGCCTCTTTGTCTGACGCCTGGTACAAGGTAACTGCTGTGATTGTGCAGTTGGCCAGCTGTGTCTCTCACTCTTTTCCTTGTTTTGGTTGGAATACATACAACCTTTAAAAAAAGATCGCAATTGTGCTATCGTTAGCATGCTAGCGTCCTTTTTTTAAATGATAATCCCATATTTTCAAATTGACTACTGATGACGTCTCATGTTTTCGTGACGACTACTGATGATGTAACAGCTTCTTGATCGGCAGTCGTAGGGGAAGATTTCAACCACTACCCCTTGTGACTCCATTTCGAGGGGCAAGATAACCTACGAAAAATAGGGATAAGGCCAAAGGGGTGAAAAGGGATTTGGCCGTAGTCCTGCAGAGAAAACGATTATAAACAGCTTTTTGCACTCACCTTTGGCTTATTTGAGTTTAATAGAATGCCTTTCGGCCTTGGCAAAGCATCTAGAACAGTGATTCTCAACTGGTGGGTCCCAACCAGTGGCCCTCCGAGCGGTTGTAATACATACGACCTTTAAAAAAAGATCGCAATTGTGCTATCGTTAGCATGCTAGCGACCTTTTTTTACATGATAATCCTGTATTTTCACATTGACTACTGATGACGTGTCATGTTTTCGCGACGACTACTGATGATGTAACAGCGTCTTGATCGGCTGTCGTAGGGGAAGATTTCAACCACTACCCCTTGTGACTCCATTTCAAGGGGCAAGATAACCTACGAAAAATAGGGATAAGGCCATAGGGGTGAAAAGGGATTGGGCTGTAGTCCTGCAGAGAAAACGATTATAAACAGCTTTTTACACTCACCTTTGGCTTATTTGAGTTTAATAGAATGCCTTAAAGGAGACATATTATGCCCATTTCACCACATTTGATATGGTTCCTTGGGGTCTTAATGAAATGTCTGTAAAAAAAATTGGTAAAAATACCACAAGGATCATTTAAAACAGAACCCTTTTTACCCTGTCTAAAACAGCCTTCCTCAGTTTGACCTGTTTTGAGGGCCCCGCCCCCCTCTCACCCCGCCCCCATATTAGCCCGTCCCCTTTCACCCCTCCCCCTTCTCACTCCTCCCCGCTCTCATGGAGGTGTAGGACTTAATGTTTTTACATCCATCAATTAGCCTGTGTGTTTGATATGTTCTCACTACAGAATGCATTCAACATCTATAGGGCAGATTATGGGCCTTACATCTAAGAGGAATAGAGCAGTAAGTATTTTTTTTTATGCAGGAGATATCAGTAATTTCTGCAATACAAATATAAATGAGGAATAAAATACAATAAATAACTCTTCCCTCTGTATTACTTTGCTAACTGCTCATCTTACACATGCCAATTGTTGACATGTTACATATCAAACACTAAAAGCACACAACTGTTTCTATACACGTTTATTGTCAGAAACATTGCTAGAAAGAATGCCACAGAGCTTTTTAAACATAGTTATTAAATGTACTGGCTGTGACAGAGGTAATAAATACAAAAAATACCAAGTATAATAAAAACATTGATTATAAAAATACACTTTGTGCCATCAGTATTCTGTAAACAAAAGAACACTATATTTGTGTGTCACCTTATATTCGATAAATACAATGTAAACTTTGCTCAGCCGTTACAGGTATTTGGCGTACAGAAGCTTTGTTAGCTGGTGTTGGGGCTATCTGGGCCAGAGAATCAGGGTGGTCCTGCACTCCTGCCTGGTGCTCCAGATACGACGAGTGTTCCCTGATGCTCAGGGAAGTTATACGGGGTTCAGACCTGCCCTTGATTGAACCTTGAAACATAGCTGGCTATAACTTCCTGCTTGTCAGGTTTCTCATACTTGGCAGAGAGATCCTCGGGTATTGAGATCTTTAGCACCTCATTAACATATGGGGCCGGGTCGAAAAACCTCGTGAAAGATGAGGTCCAACAGGTTATCCACGTAATCTGTAATACAAATTGGGGAAAAAAGTTGTACATTTTACACTTTTTTGTATTTATTATTTTCATTTTATAATTATTTTGTAATTATATCATTCTATTTATCGTGAAGACCATTTAAAGACAGCAGTTAATTGATATGTTATTTATGTTTCACATTGTACATTGTTTGACTTTGTGCAATTTTTAAATAAAGCCTGTGAGACTCACGGAAGGTTGCATCCGCTTTCAGCGGCTTTGCTGTGCACTCGCCCTTCTTATATTTTGGGAAGCTCACTCTAAAGAGCGGCTCACCAGTTGAACTTGTTGCTTGGGGACGGCCAGCAGTTTCACTGAAATGCAGGGCTTCCAGGTAGAGTCTTTGGGGAGAAAATAATATTAATAAGAGCATGTATATATGCGTGTATAATAAATAATAGGTATACATTTCTTTGACAAAATAATCGTACTTTTACCTGCATAACATTCAAAGAAAACGTTTTTTGGCGCAAAACGCAGAATGACGCTATGGAAAGACTCCAACGACGAGGTCTGGTAGTGAGGGCTCAGCTTCCCCACATCTTTCAGAACCCTCTTGTTAGTCAACACCTTCTCTAATCTGCAGAAGGCTGGTGTCCCTGTAAAAAAAAGGGGGAAAACATAACTATAGATAAGTGATTATGGCATTTGTTATTAGGTTTGTTTTATATATATATATATATATATATAAATATATTAACACAAGCCTTACATTTGAAATGCAAATTTGGTGAACATACCTGCTGTCAACCATTTGCTCTTGTCCCTAGAAGTGTGTTGCGGATGCAAACACTGGGGGAAAACAGGGTCTTCATGAGAGTGGATGTCTTGGACATGGTAAAGGATGGAGGTCCACTTTTCCACTCTCTCTGGCCCTGATGTTGTCATAGCGGCTGTCCAGTAGATGTGGGCGAACTCCGATGCCGTCTTCGCTAAGAGTCTCCAGCTGTCCTCGACTAATTGTTCAATAAAGTTATTAATAGTTGAACATGAAAACTCCTGTAAAGTCTCATCCCTGTCCCCAACCACTACATGCTATCCCCCCACCCCCTCCACAACATGCTAACGTCACTAGCCTCCACACAAAATGCTAAAACAAGCAAATACCAGAATTATTTAAAAAAAATACTTACATTTTCCTCGTCTTCAGTATTGCGACGGAGAGATGTGTCTTCTGAAGCTGGCGTCACATGAAGACAGTTGTGCTGATTTGTGCAGCCGACCACTGAGCATCTGCTAGTTAGCTTATCCAAGTGTTTCCAAGGCACGCACGCATGAAATGGCTGCCGGACACCAGTAGACTTTCTAAAAGGGGGTGGGTCCATCTAGGGGTGGGTCTAGTGGTGGTGGGGGACTGCATAGAGCAACGGAGGAGTGTACTACATGGGCAGGGATTGTGTATGACGTCTGAATTTGCCATATTCCCATTGGAAGTACTCTAGCACATAGTTTCTGACATAGAGGAACCACAACAAATCGCGGAAGTTGTTTTTTTCAAGAGTTTTTAGGACGGTAGACATGACTGATACCCATAGTAATGTGTAAAAGGACCAAAAAGTGGAATTTTCATAATATGTCCTCTTTAATAGAATGCCAGTATCATACTTATAATTCCTGGTGCAAGGTTATTATCTACAACTCCACTTCTGTCAATTCCATCCCATCTTTCTGGACCCAGCACTGGCACATACACACTTTGTCATCACATCACCATAAAAAAACATGTGAACATTGCCAACCTCAGAACCTCACCTAAATCTCCCCATCCAAACAGCAAACACTGTGTGAAACTCATTCTGTTCAACACCCGGTCACTAAGCAATAAAAGTCTCATCCTAAATAAATTCCTCACTGACAACAAACTTCACTTTATCTGTCCTAGTGGAACTCGGCCTAAACCCCTGGACTAATTTGCACACAATCAAACCACCCAAAATGGATTCCACTCAACCCAACAAGTCCTTTCACTCACCCACAACTGCTCCACCGGAATCACCCTCAACCACCTATTTGGCTCTGACCTAACCATCTCTGAACACTTCACCATCATAATGGACATTGACATCTCCATCGCAGAACCCTAACACATGCGCACTATCACTCTCCATAACATCAAGTCCATATGCCCCTCAACATTGCCAGACCGTCTCACTCGAGCCCCTCCCCCACAGACCTGGTCAACCTCCATAATGACCATATCTCCTCCTGCCTATATCAGCTTGCCCCTCTCAAAACCAGAACTGTCTCCTTCTGTCATGGTTTTGTCATCTAAGTGTTATTTCCTACTCTTTTTGAAGAGGGTTTTCAGTTTAATTATTACATCCTTGTGTTTCATGGTTATCCCTGTGGTTTAAATCTTATTTTTCTGATCGCTCCCAATTCGTGCAAATTAATGATGAGTCATCTGTGCGCACCACAGTTAATCATGGTGTTCCACAGGGCTCTGTGCTCGGCCCAATTTTATTCTTATTATATATGCTTCAATTAGGAAACATTATCAGGTCACACTCTATAAATTTCCACTGCTATGCGGATGACACCCAGTTATACTTGTCATAAAACCTGAACAAAGTAATCAATTAACTAAACTTCTAGCATGTCTCAAGGACATAAAAACCTGGATAATCTCCAATTTTTTTCTTATTAAACTCAGATAAAACAGAGGTTATAAAACTTGGCCCTAAACACCTTAGAGATACATGATCTAATGATATAGCTGCGCTAGGCGACATTGCCCTTGCTTCCAATGAAACAGTCAGGAACTTGGATCCTGATTTGTCCTTTAATTCTCACTTAAAACAAATTTCTAGGACGGCCTTTTTCCACTTGCGTAATATCTAAAAAATCTGACCTTGTCCTTTCTAACATGAGGCCTTTGTCCTACTACAAATTAGGGGTAAAGTGAGACAAACCAGAGAAATCTTTCCACTTTAAAACTACCTTTACAATATATGTTGTAATAGTTAAAATCCTGACAGCTAGATTGACGGCCACACATTCCAAAACTATATCGGTCAACTTAAGCACATTTATGATTATTATGAGTTATGTGATCTCTTGCCAGTGTTGTGCATGAACAAACGCAAAAAAACGCGTTCATTGAACACGTTCACTTTTAGGAGAACGATGAACTGAACGCAACTCAATGACAAATAATGAATTTGAATGGTGAACGTTCATATTGTAGCGTCCTCACGTATAGACGACAGGAAACTTCTCTCTTTATGTGTAACTTTATTAAAGTCCAGCGAACACGACACACTTCTTGCTTGTAAGTCCGACACTCTTATCATCCACCATTGTATTCTTCACTTCCATTCCTCATTCACCCTTGATAGCCAATGAGAGCCTGCCATTCCACAAAACCCTACACCCATTGGCCTATAACTGTCACGTGCCCCATCCCTACCTGTTCACTGACCCTCAGGACATTTCAATACTTTCTCCTCAGGAGAGACGCTGTCTAAATCAAATGCTTTCACCATGTCGTTGCTCAGTGCCCGTAACATGTCAGCGATGTAGCCGAACCTAAACCAACTAACTCGACTTCGCACTACGTTACCATCACTCATTGCCCACACATGCAGACCAAACAAGCAACGTATTCCAGGTGTTTTCTCCTCTGGCCAATGTCTCAGCTCACAGGTTATCTTGGCTCGCTGTCTGGCCGGTGACCAGCCGTCCGGACCGCACTGTGAAGAAGAAGGAGGAGATGTTTCTTTACTTGGAACACGTCCACTTTATTTCTGGGATATACAGCAGGAGCAACACTCGCATCACCTCTAGGTGGTCCGTCACTTCTCGTTATACACACACTTTTAGCGTCTTTTCCCACAATACCCAGGTGCACTACGTCACACACTACAAACTTTCCTTACAGGGGCAGGCCACACCTGCAACACAACAGCTCTCGGTCTCATATATAGATGGCAAGAGAAAGCAGAGACGCAGACTCAGCAACTACATCCGAGATCCGATGCACCTTATTATTATCTGAGGGATTTGTACACACTGTCTGATAACGATTCCAACAGTAAAGGCAAGGAGTAGTGATGGATAAGGTTTTCTTTAACAAGTTAAGTCTTTCATTCTCACTTTCCACCTTAAAAATATGAAATGAACTGAACTATGAACTAGTTCAGAATTTAAATGGTGAACTTTGAACGTGAACTATTCATTTTTACTTCTATGAACTGAGCTTTGAACTAGTTCATGAGAGGTGTGAACTTGCACAACACTGTCTCTTGCACACCCTAGCTTACCTGTACATTGTTTCTCTGTCCAATTGGCAGGGACAGGGATATTGTTTTACTCTGCATCTTCAAATGCCTGTTCACGGCACTTAACTGGAGCAAGGCCATGGAATTTGACAGCTAGTTGTTTCAAGTGTTACTTATTGTAAGTCGCTTTGGATAAAAGCGTCAGCTAAATGAAATGTAATGTAATGTAATGTAAAGGGTTTGGCAAGCTCCTCCTCCATCTCATCCCTGAATATTCTCTTTGCCTCAGCTACTGCACCCCAGGCTACAGATTTTACTTCCCCTTTCTCTTTTTTCTTTATGAATCTTTGAATGTTGTCTTGTCAATATTTCTATCCCTTCCAGCTTTTCTTAAGGACTTCTTTCCTTGCATGACCTCAGCGGCTGCACTCTCCATCTCTGCGAGGGGTGTTTGGCCCCAGATTGTCTTCCTGGAATATAGTTTCTTGGCATGATGGCTTTTCTACAAAGTTTATGACATTAAAAATAATACATATGTAATGTAATATTACACTAAAATATGTTTAAGACTAAACTTAACTTGTGCTTTATGGAGACACTGTCTCACTTTACCCTACAGCATTTGTTTCACTTTACCCGACAGCCACCCTTTTAGAAAAAACATCTCTTAGCATTTCAGGCTAATCTTCAGCTAACATCAATCACATGGTTTTATATGTTGGAAGTTCATCAACATGTATGATATAAGTTTTTCTACCTGAATTAAATTGTTTTGACTCAACAGTTGATTAAGTTTAAAGCAAGAAAATTTACATGCAAAAACAAATTTTTGTGAAAAAACATACTTACCACAGCACCAGCACCAACTTCTAATTCATGGCAAGGGGGGAATGGGAGGGGCTTGAAAACATAATGGTCACATGACCACAAATCTGTTCCGTTGCCTAGATACAGGGGGTGTCTCACATTACCCGATTTCTTACATTACCCCGCTCTCCCCTACTTGTCGTCCCTAAAGTCTGTAAAAGTAAAGTAGGAGCCAGAGCTTTCAGCCATCAAGCCCCTCTCCTGTGGAATAATCTCTCACTTTCAGTTCGGGAGGCAGACACCATTTGTACGTTTAAGAGTAAGCTTAAAATTCCTTTTCGATAAATTTTATAGTTAGAGCTGGTCCAGGCTTGTCTTAGACCTGCTCTTAGTTATGCTGCTATAGGTCTAGAAGGTTGATAATATCAACTGGCGGTATGCATTAATTAGTGCGGCAGAACTTAACTTGTCCTAGGTTCTAAAAAAGGAAGCGTTTAGTTTAAAGAAGCATAGAGGTATTGATGTCTAATCTACTGAGTGGGCCACATGATTTTCATAGTACTGCCATACAAACCCGTAGCCAGTCAGATTTTCCTTGAGCCTCATTGTAGCCTCAATTTCGGCCTTCATCATTGTATCATTGATTACAAGGCAAAAAACCCTGATGACGCAAAGGGAATATATGACACATGACACACGGAGCTTCTCTTTCCAGCTGCTCCATCCCTATCCCCCTTCCCCGGAATCCCTTTGCTTTATCACCCGCAGATCCAGGGCCTCTGTGGCCGCACCGAGGATTTACGATCTGTGGATCGCGCATAGGAGGTCACAATAGTGGATCCAGGATAGCGGATTTCTATATCATGTGGGCTGACCGTAGTGCTAATGGCGGATCCTGTGTCGCGTTAGCATCAGACATGGTCGGTGGACCAGGACCGCGGCGGCGGCTCATGATGGATCCTAATAAGCGACAGTGAACAATGACTGTGGACTAAAGTGGCACCTGATCTGGATGGCGGATCATGATCTTGCTGCTGACCATGGACCATGAGTGCATGGACTATGAGTGCAGCTTGAGAGGCGGTGGTCTAGTGGCAGAAACTTGGACTATGGGAAGAGAAGGTCTCTGGTTCGTCTCTGGTTCGATTCCACGGAAAGACAACAAAAGACGAACCTGGATTGATCTGCCCAAAAATCCAAGAGTCTGTCTAGACCCTGTCTTGTGCCCCTGAGCAAGGCACCTTACTCCCCCAACATCTGCTCCCCGGGCGCCATACATGGTCGCTCACTGCTCTGTGTGTCCTGCACCAGATGGGTTAAAAGCAGAGACTAAATTTCCCTACCTGCATGAGTGTGCCTTTGCATGTCTGTGCATCTGTGTGGGATAAATAAATGCATCTTAATCTTACTGCTTGACATATCGTATTGAAGTTATCCTTCAGAATGTTGCTAAAAACTTTAAATATTGATTATTTTTTCCTACACGTGGCATCTATTGCACTTTGGTCCGTCCTTGAAGAGGGATCCCTTACATGTGGCTCTTTCTGAGGTTTCTATGTATTTTTACCCTGTATAAGGGGTTTTTAGTAGTTTTTTCTTACTCTTGCTGAGGGTTAAGGACAGAGGATGTCACACCATGTTAAAGCCCTATGAGATGAATTGTGATTTGTGAATATGGGCTATACAAATAAAATTTGATTGATTGATTATCACTTTTATGCATGAAGAGGATCTATCGGAGATCTTCCCCAACTTTCGGACTGCTCTCAGGATTGCACTTACTGTGCAATCCTGTGTCACTGTGGCTCAAGCAGAGAGGAGCTTTTCAAAACTGAAGTTGATCAAGACATACCTTAGGTCAACCATGTCTCAGGAATGGCTGACTGGCCTAGCTGTCATCAGTATCAATCACTCAATAGGGGAGCAGATTTGATATGATGATATTATTGATGATTTTGCATCAAGTAAGGCAAGAAAGGTTAGGTTTTAGTTTTAGTTTGTATTTTCTTTTCTTAGTGCAATAATGTTATAATTAGATTTTCTTTAGTGTGTTTTTACATGTAATTATATTCTATATTATTCTTAATATTTTATATTTATCTATTTATTTATATATATTATATATTATATATATTTATATCTCTGCTCTTGTTAACTTTTTTCCATATCTGATTGTATATATTTTTGCCACTTTAATATTGTAACTTATACTGTGTTGTGCAGAATTGTTTGCATTGATTCTCTTAAGTGTGTTATTCAAATGATCTATTGAAGGATTTGTGCAATTGAGAAATTTAAGTTTCTCTTACTTTTATCATTATAATTATATATAAAAAAAGAAAGTTTGGATTTTTCGGTAAACTGACCTCAAGTGTTTGTACTTGTTCCCCTGATTCAAACTCAATAATAGCCGGGGTAATCAACATTAGATATTCTCCTGATTACCTAAAACGATATGGGTCAATACTAAATATTGATCAGTAGATGGCACTTCAAATGACATTCAAGAATGGCTAGAGTCAAACTGCATAGCTCCAGGCTGGCTCGCCAAGTTTTTATGGTAACCCACTTGTGATCAGGATACGATCTACTAGGTCCGATGAGGAGCTGAGGGACATAGACTGTAATAACCATAAATAAAAATAGACACCATACACAAACAATTAAATGCAAAATGTAACTTTACTAACTTAAAGTGGCAGGTGATAATTCACCTACCACCACATATTCAATGAATCTCTTCTTCCAGATGGAATCACGTTGGGAGGCTCGCCATCAATAAGAAAGGATCTTCAAAAGATGTTTTCACTCTGTCCATAAGACCTGACCGAGATCAATGAAAAAAACCGGGACCCTCCAGGTTTTGGCCGTTTCGCTCCAGACACCCTCTGTCTCTCAGTTAGCTGCAATCAAAGCTCAACCAACTTTAACAAACTTCCAGTGACTTGTCTCAACTCCACTCCCTATTCTAATCGCTCCCACATGAGCATGTTTATTCTTTCTCTCGCACACACCATCGATCAAGCAGGTGTAAAGTGATCTGTAAATCATGGTGAGCTGAAGGTGGGACATGACTAAACTATAAACTCTGAATGGGTGAAACTCTCACTACCTGCTGAATCTGCTAATCATGTTAAGTTGGAGGCGGAACATGATCAAACTTTCACTTCTGAGTGGCTGATCTCACTCTACCTATCGAGGCATTATCCTTGATGTACATTTTAACCCTTCATTGTAACTGGGTTACACCTGCAATATGTTTCTGATATATTTACTATAATATAGTGTTGGATTTGTATGTCTTTTGCATAGGACAACGAAACATGCAAAGTTAAATTACGTTGTCCCTCATTTTACGTATAGGTCAGTCGGCGGCAACACAAGACTCCGCAAACAAGTCTGTAAGCAAAGTAGACAAAGAAGGCGTTGAGGTTGCCGTCTGCCATCATGGGTTTTCACATATCGCTTGTGAGAACTTATTTCACTTCACCTTTGGATGAAACCACTGCCCTTTGAAACGAAAAGTCACTCGTGATTGGCTGGTCGATTTTTTTCAATTGGTAACCCTGGTTCATTGTAGTACACACATGGGTTAACCCCTCCCACACAATATTAATAATAATAAAAATGTATATATAGTTATTATCACTAATAATTCATATATTTGTTTTAATTATTAGTAAGCCTTTACCAAAAGCACTGCAGTTTTACTGAAGACTATACATATATTCATGTGATGCTTGATGTTATATGTTGAACATATTGTAGAGGGAAAAAAACATTTACAAGGTACATGTGGAGTAAAAGCTTTATTATATACAGCACAAAATAATGTAAAAACACAACTGGCCTAACCAGTGAAAAACTAATCAGGTGAAGCTTGAAAGGTCTCTTTGCCGCCTCTGGATCATAAGTTCTTTGGGGGAACCTGTCTGAATCTGCTCCAGTGTGTAGACATCTGTGGTGGTTAGCTGTGAGTTTCAGAGTAGCTTCTAGTCTTATTTGAGGTGTGGTACACAGGTCAATAAACTCCTGGCTGTGGAAGGATGGTTCCATGTCATCTGCCCTGCTTCAATGTGCTGTAAGCACTATCTGGACAATCAGCTCAGTTCAATGACAACATACACCCATACAACCGAAAATCTAATGAATCTAATCTTACCCTCTTTCTTCTCTGTCGACTCCTGAACTTCTCGATGCTGCTGCAAGAGCTGCAAGATCCGGTTGGATGTATCGGTAGTTCCTTCATACTGGCTCATAGTCCGTCTTACAGGCAGCTGGAAAACAACATGAGTTACTAGTATATATTATTAATTTACGAAAATAGCCCCTCTACTTCACCGTTTGAAGATCCACAGTAAAAAAAAACACAATAGTTAAACAATTATTTACATACAATCGTGTCATTTTCCAAACTGCAAATCCGGACATGCAGCTAGAATCTCGGACAAATGTGCAGTGACTGCCTCATTGCGGGGGGCTCAGGCTGTGAAAACACAATGATGAAGTAGATCAGATAAGCTGAAAATATAGAATGTATTTTATACAGCACAGCGGGTCACTTTTTTAATCTTACCCTTGCTCAAATAACAAAACCACATCTGTTTTGGTAATTGTGTAATGTCTGTAGTTGAACTTAACAAAATTAAGGCTTGTGATGTTTTTATATAACTTTTTGAAAAATTGCACACATTGTGTTGCACAGGGCTATTATTGACCATGCAAGACCAGGCAAAAATCCTGCAACATGGCTATCTCATGTCCTGCACCCCTAGTGGCAGCCGTCACATCCGGTGAAAATTTACTTGATAGGATGAATCAATGTGCCATGATAAGATGTGCTAATCCGTGGTAAGCCTAACTCGCCTAACATAATTTGAAATCTCATAAACACCACATTTAAATCCATAGATAGAATAAAGTTCTATGGAAGCATTTTATTTATATATTGCAAATAATGAATTTGCTATAGTATGCACCACAAAACATTACTCTGATAGTATAGTATTTTTGTTCTCTTGAGGTTGGAATAAGCAGCATCCCTCCACTCACCAACCCTCTATCATCCCTGCCAACCAGCCACCAATATATATATAGGATCCCTGTGTAGTATATTCAGCTAATAGATCTTTTTAGCATAACTATAAACCAGAATCACATTTTTAAGCATGCAGCCCTCGAGTGTAGAACATGGGACTGCATTTTTAGGCACGAGGCATGTCCTTATGATTTCATCATTTAATTTACATGTTATACGCTCAGACACATGCAGTCATGCCCTTCTCAACCACGGGATGTGGGACGTTGTCATGGGCGTAGGCAACCTCTATATATATTGTGTGCTCGACCCCTGCAAGTTAGACTTTCACTATTGGCGTGTGTTGCACCGGGTTTCTAGAGTCCGTCCTGACCTGTAAAATATCTGTGTAATAACCTTTAACAAGCAAGTTCTGATTCCGTGGAGAATTCTTCCTTCAAATCATTAGAGAGTGGTTGTTCTCCAACAAGAGGTTGCCGGTTAAATCCCCACTCTTCCCCATCTGCATGCCGAAGTGTCCTTGGCAAGATACTGAACCCCTAAAATGGCCCCTAAATGTTGAGTGTATTAATTGTTAGTTGCTTTGGACAAAAGCGTCAGCCAAATGACATGTAATGTAATGTTCAACATCGCTGACTGTTCAGAATATGCGATACCTGCAAAGATGCTAACATTAATATATACAGTTGCAATCAGAAATATTCAACCCCCCAAAGATTTTAAGGATTTATCAATTAAAGCTGTGTTTGCTTAGGCCTAATAGTGCATAAGCTTGGCTGTGCGCAACACTATATACCCCATGCAGGGTCATTCTCGAAATTTGTCATTGTCACTTCAGATCAAATCAGAGAGGGTTTGTGATGATTGACTACGTGAACTGAAGACCAAAAATCATAACTCTGAAACAGTGTCTGTTTTTTTGAAAAACAGTGGTCGTTTATTTCCATTCAGGGTTAAGTACACAGAAGGCAAAAAGGCAAGTCAACGGTATCTGCAAAGAAATTTACCCATTACATTACAGATCATTTAGATCACGCTTTTGTTCAAAAGGAATTATAATAAGTGCATTCAACCATGAGGGTAAAAAACCCAGAAGAGCCAGAATCATGTTAATACATTAGCTTAAATAATGCCAGATCGCAAACTACTACAAGTTGTGGTTTTTTCAAACCCCAGAGTTGACAATGGTTATTGGACAATAAACTGGACTGGTCCAGCAACACAGAGGCCGTCTACAAGAAGGGCCTGAGCCGGCTTTATTTCCTGAGGAGGCTCAGGTCCTTCAATGTCTGCAACAAGATGCTGCAGATATTCTATAAGTCTGTTGTGGCGAGCACCATCTTCTTTGCTGTGGTGTCCTGGGGTGCGGGCATCAAGGCAAAGGACGCCAACAGACTGAAAAAAACTCATCAGGAAGGCAGAGTCTGTGGTTGGCTCTAAGCTTGTCACCCTGGAGGAGGTGGTGGAGGAGAGGATGCTGGCAAAACTGCTGGCAATCATCGACAATCCCTCTCACCCCCTCTACAAAACACTGGACAAGCTAAGGAGCAGCTTCAGCCACAGACTCATTCAACCCCGCTGCTCTAAGGAACGATACAGGAAATCGTTCCTCCCAACTGCAATAAGACTGTACAACTCATCTACCTCTGTCAGAGCCACCATCACAGAAATGCACTAAATGTACCTGTCTCCTTGCACTGTGTACCCTGTACAACACTCCGCTCCATATACTGGAACACTTACTGCACATCATATGTGATATGTGTTAATATAAACCATATTGATACTATATATCATTTTATACAATAATATTGTCTTTTGCACACTCTGTCTACATATTCTTACACTCATAGTATATTACATTATCTGTTGTAGAGTCAAATACTTATATTTATACCTCTACTATATATCATATCATATTATATCATACTCTTTGTATATTCTTTGTATATAATATTTATACATGTGTACATGTTATTATTATTATATTTACTATTATTATTATATATACTGTTGCTGCCATTATTACTATATACTGCTATTATACTGGTATAATTACTATCATATATAAATATATATTATGTTATATTATATACTATATATACTGTACTATTTTTATATACTGTCTAACAATAACATTAAAATCATATCATCAGTACTATTACCATCATCTTGCCACTGCACCTTATCTACCTATTTATCTTGTGTTTCTGTTTTTGTATTCTTTCTACCTCAATATTTTTTATTTTATGCTATTGTATTGTATTTTGTTGTATTCAAATATACCTGCTGCTATGACAACTTAATTTCCCTTCGGGGATGAATAAAGTAATCTATCTATCTATCTATCTATCTATCTATCTATCTATCTATCTATCTATCTATCTATCTATCTATCTATCTATCTATCTATCTATCTATCTATCTATCTATCTATCTATCTATCTATCTATCTATCTATCTATCTATCTATCTATCTATCTATCTATCTATCTATCTATCTATCTATCTATCTATCTATCTATCTATCTATCTATCTATCTATCTATCTATCTATCTATCTATCTATCTATCTATCTATCTATCTATCTATCTATCTATCTATCTATCTATCTATCTATCTATCTATCTATCTATCTATCTATCTATCTATCTATCTATCTATCTATCTATCTATCTATCTATCTATCTATCATCTATCTATCTATCTATCTATCTATCTATCTATCTATCTATCTATCTATCTATCTATCTATCTATCTATCTATCTATCTATCTATCTATCTATCTATCTATCTATCTATCTATCTATCTATCTATCTATCTATCTATCTATCTATCTATCTATCTATCTATCTATCTATCTATCTATCTATCTATCTATCTATCTATCTATCTATCTATCTATCTATCTATCTATCTATCTATCTATCTATCTATCTATCTATCTATCTATCTATCTATCTATCTATCTATCTATCTATCTATCTATCTATCTATCTATCTATCTATCTATCTATCTATCTATCTATCTATCTATCTATCTATCTATCTATCTATCTATCTATCTATCTATCTATCTATCTATCTATCTATCTATCTATCTATCTATCTATCTATCTATCTATCTATCTAGACCTTAAACATCTAATCCAAGGTGTAGTCGGAAGAGATGTGTTTTTAGCCTGCGGGGGTAGATGTCTAGACTTTCTGCTGTCCTAATCATTATCATTAAATGATCCAATTCATAAAATAGGCAAGCAACCAACTCGACTCTGTGAACACTACAAAAAACCTGAAACTGTCTCTCATGTACTGATAGAATGTAACAAATATAATGAACAAAGAAGGGAATTAATATCAGGATTAAAAGACAAAATGTAGAATATTACCCTAAAAACATTGTTAGGGGGGTGCTGTACAGCTCACCTGGTGGAGTCTGCCCCAATGAGACAATGCCTCAACCAAAGAGTCCCAGGTTTGATTTCCGACCCCAATTTCTCTTTGTCCCCCCATCACAGCTTACTCTCTGTCCTATCCATTAAAGGCAATAAAAAAAATATAAATATAAAATGTTATGAAAGACATCAAGGAATAATCATCTTATTTTAATGAACTACTAAAGAGAAGTGGGACTTAATTAATGTTAAAAAAATAATTGTTTTGTTTGCTGCCAACCTACTGCTCCACACTCCAGTCCAGAAGGGGGCATTGATGCGCTTATTCGCTCGTTTAACAACCTCCAATAAACACCAGAAGAGTTAGAAGAAGAGTTAGAAGAAGAAGAAGAAGAAGAAGAAGAAGAAGAAGAAGAAGAAGAAGAAGAAGAAGAAGAAGAAGAAGAAGAAGAAGAAGAAGAAGAAGAAGAAAGAAGAAGAAGAAGAAGAAGAAGAAGAAGAAGAAGAAGAAGAAGATAATAAAGGGGACAAAAGATGGTTGCGTGTAATGGATTGGTGCTGCTAATGTACCTATTAAACGCTACTAAATGTAGTTTATGTAGTGACTAAACGATAGGTAAAAGTCTCGGGAAGAAACGGCAGCAAATTAAAAACCCATCAACTCGACATCGTTGGGCTGGCCTGAAGGTAATTCATTAGCACAAGGGTCCTCCTGTTCCCTGTTGCTGCTTAGCCACATTAAGCTACATCAGCTAACCAGCTAGCTCAATACCTGCTTTCGATACATCCTCACACACACAGTGCAAACGTCGTTTCAGAAGTCAAGTTTCATTTATTTAGTACAAAATCGAATTACGAATCACGTTAAGTACACAACATGCGAGCTACGAGGGTTTTCATCTATGAAGCGAGTGGCATGAACACGCCACTGTCAAATCAAACACCGGTTAAGCGTGAAATTAGATAATTAGAGGAAAGAGTCAGTTTCACCTTTTAAGATTAAGCGTTCAATGTCACTCAGACTCCGTGATTTGAAAATCTAGAAAAATTACGGTTAGGGTCAGAGGAACAGCAGACTGATGGGCTGTGTTGTGTTTAAATTTAGTATTCTGTCATGGACAAGCCCAGTGAGACCTCTCCTTGAGCAAAGCAAAGTATTAAGAAATTGCCTGTTTGAATTTTACTGTTAGTGAGGTACACTAAAAGGTATATCTTTATCATAGAGGCAATGTTCCTATGATGTGCACAACTTGACCCCACTACATTCTTATCCGCATTAATCATTCATGGCTTTCTCAGGTAGTCTTTCTGAAGTTGTCTCTTAATTTAGAAGTCGGGCAAATGCTGGTTTGGTGTATTTTTTACCCCCTCTTGCATATAATGTGTAGGATAAAGGATCAGTATTTCAGTCCATCTGTTTGTCCATTATTTTGTTTAGGGTTAGGGTTGAAAACATTTAGATTTCTTTTGTGAAACATCACAATTCTGTTAATTCAACTCAGAATTTTGAATCACAAAACATCAGAAATATTCCACACAGCATTCTGTTGACAGGATTTATTTTTAGTATTTATTTATCACTGGTACTGAATTATGGAATTACTCAATACTAGACACCTTCAGGCTAAATTAACGGTAAGTAATTAAATCCTTTGTTTGCAGCTCTCAGGTAGTAGGGTGGAATTATCAACTTGTTCTAAGCATTATGAATTGTAATCTTAAACGATACATAATACATTTCCTTCCACTGATGTATAACTGGCGATTTTTTTATTATTAGGCCTGGGTTTAACAAATCGAATGATCTGATATAGATTCATAACAAGAAGGAATCGATATTTAGAATGTATGCCTTTTCTAAACCATGAGTGAACCAATTTTATATAGCAGCAACATTTTAGTGAGTTGGCGAGTTTCTACTCTAATACCTGTGTCTGAAGACGGAGCGAGGTAGAGTTTACACACACATACACAAACACACACACACACACACACGCATACACATTGGGCCTCGCCCACAGTCACAGAGCAGTACAGTGAACAGAGAGGAAATGAGCAGAGTCTGTTAACGTTAAATAACTGGTTTCTCCAATCTGTTGAAAAACAGGGGCAATAATAAGTAATAATAGTGGGTTTCCATTACATTCCACCACTGCACAATGATCAGCACCACTGCTTCATGATCAGGGCAGAAGCAGCAGTTGGTTTGTACCATGTTGGAGTTTCCTGTGTACTCCCTCCATACTCCTGCTGACCTGCACTCACTTTAACTAATAAACACCAACACTATGTTATTAGGACCTGACCACTCAGTCCACTCGCCACAAACAGCATGACACATGCACAGCCAGGACATCAGGGTTAAAGTGATGTGACACCATAGATTAATAATAAAGTAAATTAGATTTTCAGTTTGTATGGGAAGAGCAACGAGCGATTCACTCCTACAGGAAACACTGGAATACTAACCTAATACTACATTATCTACCGTGTTTACGGAGCTGGTATTATATATCCTGTGCCAACTTTTTTATATTTATTCAAGAGCAGTTTTTGGTAACAGAGCCAGAGAGTTATTTATTGTTTTGGTTGTGTGTGGTTTGTTTTAATGAAATTAATTCATGAAAATTAATTCAATTTTATCTCAAGGCACTTTACATAGAAGGTCGAGACCGTGGTAAACCGTTTACTGTATCACACCTAGTAACAGTTATCACTGAATTATTTGCTTGTTCAAGCTTGGTGGTTGCAAGGTGACTGTTTTCACACTTCAGATGCATAGACGCCCTATATCAGTGTATTGTTCGAAAAAACGATTTAGCTAAGGATATTTCGGTGTACAATAGTTCTGCCTGTCAATGAAAGACATTTTCAGAGAACGAAAGCTGTAAACTGTTCAAGGAATCCTCTAACTATGGAATTCTTAAAAATATTAATGTTGGCCGTTCAAAATAACTAATGTTGTATGGGTTTGTGTTAGGGATGGGACTTTAAAGGAGTTTTCATGTTCGAATATTCATAACGTTATTGAACAATTATTCGAATATTCGCTAAGGCATGACGCAGGGCTCGAACTCTATGGACGATTCCATTGCGATATCTGGACTTCATGCCCACCTTGGTGCAGTGCACTTAAATGACGTGTTGAAGTAATATTTGGTCAGTCTCTGTTCGCTGATACTAAATTCGAATATATACTGAAGTTCGATTTTGTTGCTTGAATTGAATTGTGTTAAAGAGGCTTAAGGCCGGTGCCTGCTTCTGCGTTTTCACGGGCCCGTAAGCGCAAGAGCCTTTCCGGGCCCCTTACGTGCTTACGTGCGTCGCACAATTTTTCTAACTATAGACAAAGCTCTGCAAGCCTCCGCCAGCCCGCAAGGCTGTGATTGGTCTGCTAACTACATCCTTTTCATGGTCGCATTTCCGGTTTCATGCCCAATAATACCGGCAGAAACAACGGAAGATTTAGAAGAACGAATATGGACCTAATAGAAGAGCGGTTGTCAGAAGAGATCCGAAAGTATGACCGCTTGTATAACCCGTCACTGACTGGCGGATTTGTCCGCCAGAAAAGGGCTATGAGGAGCCGCAGTGGCGATGTGAATAAACAGTCGACGAAGAAGAAAGAAGTCGTCTTCGACAAAACACGTTACTCCGCCTAGTGTTCTGGCGGTGAACACGCGCAACGGTTGGGGAAGCATGAATGACTATGAGTCCTGCGCCACAGAGGCGTGAAAAGCCGCAGACGCAGTTGCAGAAGCATGCACGGCCTTCACTGTGAAAATATGTTCCATTATCTGAATGATAACTAAATATACATATATACAATAAAAAAATGTGATTATTTTTCAGTTTAGGAACCCTGGTCTTTGAGTTTACGGGAAAGGATAGGGCGGTTAGAGTGAATACATATTTTCTTTAGATGTACACATCACTGACCTGAACTAATAGTCCGTTAAGATATCTAACGGGGATTTAGCACCTGTTACACTCATCTGCTGTAGGAAGTCGCGCTCGCTAAAAATACCGGAAGATGTTGTTCTCGTAATGGGCGGGACTAGAACGATATTCATTAGGCTTGGATTTTTATTCGAATAATTCTTAATGAACGAATATTCGAATAACGATTATTCATTACCAACCCTAGTTTGTGTGCTTGCTCGTCACAATGTGTGTAAATACGTGTCTCATAACGTCTCCAGCAAATCAAACAACACAAAGTAAACTTCAGTACTCTTCAGGTCCTAATAACTTGATGATGAGTGTTGTGTTTTATTGTTAAAGTGTTAAGAGAGTGCAGGTCAGCAGTGGATTGAGGACAGCGAGACTCTGACATGGTACAAGCCAACCGCTACTTCTGCTCCGATGCTGAAGCACCAATGCTCATCATTTTAGCGTTTGTCTTTAGTGGAAACCCAATACTTCCAGCATTTTGCTCAATGTGACAAATGCAGACCACAATGAGCAGTTGTATATTATAGTGGAATTTTCACAAATTTGTATTGACTTACATTTTTATCTGATTGTGTTTACAAAAAACTAAGTTGTCCATAAATGTTACCTCAAACTAGTTACGTTTCTCAAACTTTTCAGTTAGAATTTCATTGTAAGCTAAATGTGCCTTGTCCTTTCTGCTAGGTTTGCTCCTGGATTGTGTTTTTAACACGTGGGCCTTGCTCATCCCCTCCGCCTCAGGTCCAACTGTCTGACCTCTGCACCATCACTTTACCTGGCCCATGGACTTGACTCCAGCACCAGGTTTCAAAAAGAGGGCTGCTGCCTCATCTTCCCGACATAAAGTTGGAGAGATTATCTGGAGCCCTCCTCCATGCTCTCCCTCCTTATCTCCTTCTTCTCCTTCATCTGATCCATCGTCACCCCTGTCTACATCCTCCTCTGTCTGTGCCAGCTCATCAGTTTATCAGGACCATGTAAAAGGTCAGACCCAGCAGACAGATGTGTCCTCCACTTCTGTCTCTCAAGCAGTGCAATCTCTCTCCACTGCTAAACCCAACACCATCTGCATGGATTTTTGCCGTCACACTTTGATACAGCCAAGTCAAGATTGTGAAGAAAAGGACGAGAAAGGGGAGATGTATGATCCTTTCCACCCAACTGAGGGAGACAAGGAGGTAAGGATGCAGGGGGAGGGTGGAGAAGGGGAAAAATATGACCCCTTTGACCCCACTGGTTCCCCTGCATCAGACTCGTATAATGGGAGTGACAAAGCCGGGGGAGGGGAGAACGTGAATGAGAGAGGAGATGAAAAGGAGAAAGAGGAAGAATACCCAGATTCCACTTTGACTGATCTGCTAAGCCCCTATCTGGTCGCCAATCCCCCATTGGGGAGTAAAGTGGACTGTAACACTTTCAAACCTGGAGAGCAGAGGCAGAGTGCTGACTCTGATCACTCAGAGATAGAAGAGGGGGAGATAGTTGGGGCTGCAAAAAGAAATCAGAGAGCAGAAAGAGCAATTCTCTCTTTGAATTCTCCCACCGTCTCCTTTTTTGGTACAAAGCCCGAGCGAATCCTCCGGGTGCTGGATGGGGATGGCTTTGTGTCTTTGTGTGCAGAGGGCAGCTGGGAGGTTGACAGGGAACCTGAGGAAGAGCCTTTGGTTGGAGTGGAGGACCTTAGAAGGAAGTTGGTCAGTAGGCGTAAGGAAAGATATTTGTCCTTTCCCACTTCTTCCCCCCTATCTCCTCAGCCACCACCTCCTTCCTCACATCCGCCAGCTTCTACATCCTCTTCAACTCTCATAACTACTGCAGAGCAAGATAGCAAGAAGCATAAGTCCTCCAAAAGTTCCAAGGACAGAGAAGGACAAAAAAGCAAGGATAGGAAAGCTGGGCAGAAGGAGGAGAGACGAAAGAAAAAAAGGAAGGAAAAAGTAGGAGGGGGGGAGACCAGCAAGGAAAAGGAGCAAGGGCACAAGACTGGAAAGGAGGTTAAGGGAATGAAGAGCAGCAGCCATAAGAGGAAGAAAAGACAGTACAACAGCCCAGAGACTTCACAAAGCTGCAACTTGGGCAGAGGGGGCGACATAAGACACTCTTTATCAAGCCTATCTCAAGAAAGACATCAAGAGAGGTTTAAAGATAAAGACTTAGACGTAGATAGAGATATTGACAGAATTAAAAAGCAAGGAAGAGGGAGGGAGAGGCATAAAGAGAGGGAACAAAATCACACAAGTAGCCATAGAAGAGATGAAAGAGATCGAGATTTTAGTTCAAGAAAGGAAAGGGAAAGGAAGGAAAGACACAATTCAAGTAGCAGAGAGAGATGCAATTCAAAGAGGTCTAAAAGAAGTAGGGAAAAGAAGGAAGGTGACAGAGAGAGGCAGTGCGAGAGGGACTGGCTGCGTGATGGTCGTCCTGTTGTCCCAGCATCTATTCAAGACCTTAATGGATCTGACCTCTTTGCTATCAAGAGAACCATCACAGTCACCACTACCACAACTACCACCACCGTACCCGGCTCTCCAAGACTTTCCCCAACCTCCCCGTGTTGGCCCAAACAAGACCCCGACAAGCCTCACAAGAGGAAAAAGAAGAGAAAATGGCACTCGACTGGAGAGGTGGAGGACATGGGATTTAGTCGCAGCCGATCACGGTCATTCTCACCTCCAAAGTATCGCAGCTTTGAGTCAGACCGGTATTCAGAAAAATTTGAGATTGACATGTTGTCTTTGGATGGTGAGGCTTTGGACTCAGACTATCCATCTTTGGAGGATACTCCTCCTTCTGCCCTTGTGCCAGAACCACCTGTCCTCAGCCCTAAAACTAAGATTACCTTAAAGACTGAACGACATCATCAGGGAAAGAAATCCCGCACATTAAAGAAAATTGGTCAACCTAAATCAACCTTTTCCAGTAGAATCAAAAACAAATGCCTCTCCTCACTGATGGTCACTTCAGACTCTCCCTCTGTCTCATCTGGGCTTCCCTCAATAAAGCAAGCCAAGAAATTGAGAAAGGACAAAGATCGGGACAAATGCAGTAGAAAAGATTCCGGTCGCTCTGGCAAGTCCAACAAAGAAAGTGGTAGCAGTCGGAAAGGGAAGCTTCAGTCCAAAGTTTCTGTGTTGGTGCGTGAGGGCGTGAGCAGCACCACAGGTACTTCAGTTGGCTCTGGAAAACTAGGCATGGACCTTCTAGGGCCAGGAGGTACAGGTGGGGGTTCTGGGGGCTCTGTGGTGGGTGGCTCCATTGCTGTAGTCTTCTGCAGGGACAATGAGAGCAGATCTCCATTTCTCAAACCCTGCTCAGAGCTGCCATCTCTTAGTGGTCGAAGTAAAGATCTGTCCAGCATGGGTAAGAGAAATAGCCTGGCCGCATCACCAGCGTCGTTAACTAGTTCTTCAGGACTAAATTCCAAGAAAACTAAACCCAGCTCCATCACATCCACTTCCTCCTCCTCTGCCTCCTCCCCTTCCTCATCTCTTGTAAACAAGCACTGCCGTCGCCTGGCCAAGAAGACTCGAGATAAAGGTGGAGCTGCAGTAGTAACTGCAGCTTGCAGCCAAGCAAATACCACAGCTGAGGGCTGTGGTGGGGTGTCTTTAGATGTTCAGTCTGCTGTTGGAAATGGGAACAAGTCAGTCATCCCACATACTGACCAAGCTGGCCCTCTACACTGTTCTTCCTCCTCTTCTACTACCAGTGTGCTCCCACCCTCCTCTTCTCCACAACAAACACCTCCACTCTCTATAGCTCCTTTGCAGGACACAGGGGGTTCTTCTCCAGACTCTCAGACTGTTGACAGTAGCTGTAAGACTCCAGACCCTTCTTTCATAGCTGACAACTGTCCAACTCAGACCAGCCCCACACTCCCAACGTCCAGTCCAACCAGTCTGTCTGCACCGCAGGGACCTGGCCTCAGTATCACCTTGTCTACACCCCCGGCCAAACCACCTCCTCTAGATGATGCTTCCAATACTCTGGTCTCCCCTTCATGCTCATCCTCTTCGGCAGGCTGTGGTCTCACTTCCCTTTCTCTGCCTCTGTCTTCGTCCGACCCCTCCTCCTCCTCTGTATCCTCTTCATCTGCAAATAAGCCTCCTCTTCCTCCCCCTCCAGCAGCACATGCCCTCCCCTGGAGTCTGCAGACTGGAGTGGACTGCACTACTGGAGGAGTTTTGGCATGTAAGTTTGCCAAATAGGTCAACAGAAGTCGCCATGTTATTATTAGGGCTACAACAAACAACTAATTTAATAAGCTGTCAAATTATTTTGTTTTATTTGGATAAAACAACTAGAGCTAGAGTTTACGTCGGAGTGTCTCTGCCAGGCCACAGCAGAACATGCTGTACTTGGCTTAATTTATGGCTGTATTCACGCAAATGTAGGACCTTCTTGAATGTCGCTCAGAATGTTCTTTATCGATGCTCTCTATAGAATCAAGCCTATAGGTCTCTCAACAACCGCTGCTTTCTATCTTGTTGATTCAGGCAAGCAACAGTTGACATAAGTGTGGAAACATTTTACATGACGACTGTTAGTTGTAATCTGTAAAGCTGATTGTGCATGGCATTGTAGCGCAACGTGCACCTAAAAGTTGTTTTTGATCTACCAGTAAACTGAGATGTCACCTTCACCCAAGGCTCCAACATGTTTTGTCTTCAGGTGTATACCTAAGTAATGTTGTGCAGTCGTGCCATGTGAAACATGAATTGTTACTTTATTCTGAAATAACTCCCTCTCATTTTTATTCCCAGTGACTGCTCTCCTCTTTAAAATGGAGGAGGCAAATATCGCCAGTAGAGCCAAAGCACAAGAGTTCATTCAAGCAACCAACCAGGTGAGAGACACACTGTGACTTAGATTGGTGAATAAACAGCTTTGTTTTTTCATACTAGTGTTGGTTATGTAAGTAGCAATAGCAAAAAAATTGCGCACTGCCTTTTTAATACAGTTGGATGTTCAAACATGTTCAACCTGGAAACGTAGCAAAACCGTGGAGACCATTTTGAGATTTAACATGCCATTACTTTGTGTCATGTCTTTCATACAGATCCTCTCACAGGCCAATCAGAGCCAGTCACAGCAGCATGGTCCTTCTTCCTCTGCCGCTGCCTCCTCACAGATTCCTCCCCCTCCCTCTGTTCCTCCACCTCCTGAGCTGAGCCCAGCCCAGTTCATACTCCACAGCTCCCTTCCATTGGTTGGCTGTTCCAAAACTCCAACCTCTCACATACACCCCTCTATAGGTGGTGGATGTATTCAGACTCCACCCTCCATTATAGCTTTAGGGTTGACAGGAGTGACTGGGACCTATGGTGACACTGGATGGGACAATGGGAGCAAAGACCCTGATAAGGTAAGGATGAACACATCAGGCAAAGTTGCCTTTAGAAATCAGTATACCTGGAAACATGAATGTGTGGATCTCACGGTAAGGATGTGTTGAAAGACGTATTGTTTGGTCGTATCAGCAGTGGTATCACTATTAAAAGTTAATTCACTGGACCATAATCTAGTCGGTGAGGGGCAAAAACAGAGAGTGGGACAGAGTATGCTCCGCCGCATAGCATTCGTTGCATGTTGGTGAAATGGAGGAGTAAATCTTATGCAGTTTGAGTTTACATTATTGATGACAAGGAATTAAGTAAAATTGGACCAGCTGGTTGGCTGCTGTTAAGATCCTGACAGATTTGATTTTACACAAAGCTTTAACCACTAAAACCCCAGGCTTCTCATATATGTACGTACGTAAGTACAAGTAATCCTCCATTGTGCCAACATCCTCTCCCAGAATATGCAGTGGCTGTGAAACAGTCCTCTTCCTCCTGAAGTAGATCACCATCTCTCTGGTCTTGGCCATATTCAGAAGCAGATAATGTCTACCAGCCCACTCCACAAAACTGTTCATTCCAACTGTTATGTTCTGAAGCACAAAAACAACTTGTATCGCTAAGTTTTAATACAGACATAAATTCAGCTCAGAGCAGCTTGAGTGTTGTGGATGACAGATACAGCTCCAGTCTCACAGACAGCTCAGGCACAAGCAGAACAAGTAGTTTTAAAATTTAGTCTGTGTTAAGCTTGATTATCCACATTAACTTGACAGATATATCAGCAGCGTAATTTTGACTAGTCATACTCGACCTGTGACGTGTAAGAATTTTCATATAAGATTTAAAAAACTACTAAATATTAAGTAATTCATGTGTTTAATTTCATTATAGAAATATACAATTCAGTAGAATTATATTATAGTATACTATAATCTTTCATTCCAGTTTGCGATATACACAATTTTATTCTGACTAGTCATAAATACAACACCATACTGACTATTGTTGGCTACAGCGTTACATCGACGCCTTCAGTCTGCAACAGCTCTGCTCAGGGGTAAATAAAATTGGCTATTATGGAGGGGAGCCTTAAATTCGTAGAAGCTAAATCCAGCCGTTTCAGAAAAGACAGTGAACTGGAGGGCAGCTGTGGCCGAGGGGTAAAGCGGACGTCCTCCAACCTGAAGGTCGTTAGTCCGATCCCCAGTCTTTCCCATCTGCATGCCGAAGTGTCCTTGAGCAAGATGCTAAACCACGTTTTGCCTCTCATAGAACAACAAAGTGCTGCTTATAGATGCACTGTATGAATGTGTGTGTGAATGTAAAACTGTACTGTAAATGGTAAATGGATTTGTATTTATATAGCGTTTTTCTAGTTTTGATGACCACTCAAAGGGCTTTACATTACAGTTTCACATTCACCCATTCACACACACATTCATACAGTGCATCTATCCCAGCACTTTGTTATTCTAAGGGGGGGGGTCATTCGGGGTTCAGCATCTTGCCCAAGGACACTTCGGCATGCAGATGGTTCAGACTGGGGATCGAACCGCCGACCTACATGTTGGAGGACGACCACTCTACCCCTCAGCCACAGCCGCCCAAAGCGCTTTGAGTGGTCATCAAGAATAGAAACGCTATATTAATACAAAACCATTTAACTGCAGGATCCATAGAGGATCAGTATATATAAAGGGGTTTTCTGAGCTGTAAATAGTTTTAAGATACAAACTCATTAGCTACTCCTATAACTGCAGTCCTGCTTAGTATTACAAGCCTCTGAATTGATCCCAGTGCAGGCTGCTGCTGTAAGTGACAGACGCACCTCCGGCCACATAGAAGCCAATTCAGTAAGACAAACTGGTTAAAACATTTTAAAACAAATGTGATTATCCAGAATTTACAGAAATCAGCAAATCATAATTTTAACTACCGGTAGTAATTCTTTAATTTGAATTAATTAAATTCTGAACACTGAAAACAATATCTGTTATTCTGTTTTAACTGATCAAACTATTTCCCATGCATGTGTGTTTCTCATAGGAATCTACAATTCAGCTGAATTATAACTCTCTGATTACAAGAGGATAAAGTTGCTTTTCAAATAAACTGTTGGAAACGACAAAATATAGCTTTTGTCTTCTCATCTGATTAATAATCGATTACTCGAAAAAGTAATCAATGGATCAATCAATTATCAAAATAGATGTTAGTTGCAGCCCTAGAATGGGTGTATGGATCTTACAGACATACTACTTTGCAACCAAAGAAATATAATGACTGTGAGGACCAAATTGTTCACTTCATCTGACCTCCAGCACAATTGTATTGATTTTGAAGAACTCTATCATGCTTTTTAATTATTTAAATTTGTAATATTTTTTTTAATTATTATTTCTATCTTATATGCTGCTTCCTTATATTACAAATAACAATTTAAAGGCTCACATGGTAAATAACAGTATTCCTGCAGAGGGATGGAATTTGTGTTGTGGAAATGTACATGATACATATATTATGGAATATGAGTTTGCATTAACCGGGGTAATGGGTATAATTCGAGGCAAATATGTCTTGTGGAAGCCTAACTTAAGTAAAGGCCTGGCTGTCTCTGCAGTTAAAGGGATATTTCTCCCAAAATTGATACTTCACTCATTATCTACTCACCCCTATGCCGGGTTCACAAAACGCTGCTGGAGTTTCAGGGGTAAACATTGTAGAAGCCAAATCCAATACAACTGAAGATATTAGGGACTTATCTTCAGACATAAAAAAACAACAGTAAAAACCATAACATGCCTCCATACTGTTTGTGTGGTGTCATCCAAGTGGCCTCGAGCCCCGACATTCATATTTGACTCTAAACGGCATAATTTACACTGTGTTCTTAGCCTAAATGTCCCCTTATATATAGATAATGAGTGAATTATCATTTTTGGGTGAACTATCCCTTTAAGGTTAGTGAACTGACAGTACTTATTCATGTGTAGCAGTTTAAATAGTTATATTTTCCATAATCTCAGAATTGTATTATTTATTTCATTATTAATTTAACATGTCTGATATCTGAATTGCTAGTACCTGAAGAAACTGCATACCCAGGAGAGGGCAGTGGAGGAGGTGAAGCTCGCCATAAAACCTTATTATCAGCGCAAAGACATCAACAAGGACGAATACAAAGACATCCTAAGGAAAGCTGTGCATAAGGTCAGCATCAAAACACAGACCCAATAACACAATAAGTATAGGAAAACACTGATTCAGTAAAACTATGTTTACTTATGTTTAGGGCTGTAAAATGATTACAAATTTTAATCAAATTAATCACAGGTTTCTATGGATTAATCATGATTAATCACATTACCTATTTTCTCGGTATATTTTTGTGAGAACAAAAAGATTTGACAAAAGAGAGATATATTCATTTAACATTTTTTATTTTTTTATTCATAAATAAAGAAAACAATGGTGCTGCAACTCAGCAGTTCTTTAGCAGTTGTTTTTATAGTATGGTTGAGCATTTTTCTATTTTTTGTCAAACAACCATTCACCACACCATGGCACAATCTAATGCCTCTAAATGCCCTCTTAGCTAGTCTTCCTTTAGCCAGTTGGTGAGGCAAATTTACTTCACATTTTCTGACAGTAAACCTGTCCGCTTCTTTTGAACGATGTGTCCTGCGAGTGAGTCTGGTTTGGCGGATTTCACTTGAACGCCCCTCGCCGACCAACGCATGCTCCGCGTTGCGGTGGTACTTAACTTTAGCCGTGTATTGCTACGGTGAAACAATAACGTCTTCCCGCAGAGTCTGCATATCACCTTGGTTTTATTGAATGTTCCATCTTTGTTTTTTTGGAACACAATCTTCCCATTCAGAAGGTGATGTTTGTTTGTTTGAATAGCAGCTGCCGTCTGACTGCATTAGAGCGGTGACTAGTGCGTTAACGCGTTATTTTTCACAGCTATACTTATGTTTATTATTAGCCTGCCAATTTAAGTAATCTGACACAATTTGAATTGATCAGTGGTCTTCAGTTGCAGTTCTTGACACTGCAGAAGCCATTTCCACTATAAAGCTTAGATCATGCCCACAAGACTTGCAGAACTTTGAGATCCCTTAACTTGATTCAATAGGCAGACCCCACATCTATTGATCTTGTGCTCAAAGCCTGTTCCTGTCCTTCAATGATTATGCCTCTGTGATGTCTTTCAGACCATTCTTTTAAAGCCACTGGTATGAATTCTCTATCTGGTATTTCTTCTATCTGCCGGTGGCAAATGCCGTGCAGGGACTTCATTATGATCACTCATCTTCCTCCGCATCCTGATCTGCTGTCTGAAGTATTCTCTTAGCATAGCATTACTTGGGCTCATCTTACTGATGGGATACTGGAACTTTATTTCTTCATCCTGGATGATGGCTCTGATGCTTACATGTCCTCAGCCTATCGCCTGCTTAGTGTACAAAAAACCCTCCATGCATTGTGATGAGCTTCATTATACGATAAGATAAGATACATTTATTATCTTCCTTGTCTTGATATCAGTGTCCTCTAACTCCTTCTTCTGGCCAGGTTATTGTAAAAATGTTGATAGCCTGGACCTTGTTCTTTCCATCCAGCTGACTTTTCAGAACCTGCCTTACTCTGTGTAGGTAGTTTGCTGTGGCAGACTTCTTTGCTGCTTCGTTATGGTTTCTATTTGCCCATGGGATCCCAGGGTATTTTCTAGCTGTCCTGACCATATGCTATAATGCCTTCTTTTAGTTTAACCCCATCAGTTGTGTTCATCCTGCCTTTTTTGATACCATTCAAACACACAAAAGTAGTCTGAATGACATTCCGATGTTGTTGTGATGAGGATCATAGAGTAGATGTCTCGCACCTTCCTGACACACGGCTTGATATCATCCATGTAGAGGAGATGGCTAATGATTTCTCCACTTCGGAATCATTATCCATAGCAACTCCTTGTGACGATCTACCTGAGGGTGTTCAGGCATATGCAGACCAGCAGTGCTGACAGAGCATCTCCTTGATATGCCGCACTTGATGGTTACTTGTGTAATCAACTCATTGACTCTAAAGTTGTTTCCCACAATCCCAGTTCTGATCCTAGAAATATTAGCCACTGAGCGTTGATATAGGGCTGCACAATTGATAGAATTTTAATCGCGATCACAATTTTGGCTGCCACAATTAAATGAGCGTGATCGTGAACGATATTGACGTTTAAAATGCGTGCTCTGCTGCATATCAAATCAAGCGCTTCCTTAACTAACAGTCAGCCAACCACCAGGGGGAGAACGAGATTGGAGGTGTCATGCATGCACCCTGCAGCGGCAGCCTCAAAACAAGTTCTGTCTGAAGTCGACTACGAGACTAGTAGAAGAGGAGAGAGACAGAACAGAGAGAAGACGGTCGTGGTTGTCGTGTGAAAGGTAAATCAAAAGTCAGGAGTAGAAGGCGAGGAGCTAGTCTCTCGAAAAGGATCATCATCCGTTGTCTGGAAGTTTTTTCGATTTAACGAACAAAATCATATGCACCGTGTGTCTTCGCCGCATAGCAATACAACTAACTTGTTCAACCACCTGAAAAATCACCACAGTACGACGAATGCATTGCCAAAGCGAACGTTAACTCACTGAATCTCCGTCCATGTCCAACGTCAACCCAGAAAACCATAACAGCGACACTGCATAACGCGACAGTGTATCCATCCATCTCCCAAAGACACGCTGAAATAACGGATGCAATCTCATTTCATTTGGCCAAAGACATGTGTCAAACAAATAATTTGCCAGGTAACAATAACTTTAGCTTTCTTTTAAAATGAAGCCTTTAGGTGAGATTATGATGCTTCAGTTTAAGGGTGATAAGCTATACTGTAACAGTTACCGTATTTTCCGCACTATAGGGCGCACTGGATTATAAGGCGCACTGTCAATGAATGGTATATTTCCGATCTTTTTTCATATATAAAGCGCACCAGACTATAAGGCGCATTAAGCGAAACAAAACAGTCAGTCAGTCAAACTTTATTAAACGTGTTCACAATAACTCCCAACCTTGTTCAGTTGTCACACGTAAAAAATTCCATTGGCAGATAGTAGTGTAAATCGCCCGGCGCTGTCTCCCTGTCTTGGTGAATGTGTGTGCGCCTCCTGTCATCCACTGCTCCCACGCAGCTCGCAGTTTAACTTTGAACTCTGTTGACACCAATATCTAGCGGCTGGAGTTCTTTAGTCAATCCACCCGGAATGATGCCAAGCTCGCAGATCAATAGGGACGGAGATTTTTGGAAAAAGTATGTATTACTCCGCGACGCTCCTGACTACGGTAGCTGTAATGCTGCAAGCGGTGCGGCTTTGTAGTTTACCAAAGTCGTACTAAAACATTTTGACAGAGCGCCGTGTACGTCACACAATCGCTTTGAGGTCAGTAAGCATAACCAAAATTAATCCATATATAAGGCGCTCCGGATTATAAGGCACACTATTGTTTTTTGAGAAAATTAAAAGCTTTTAAGTGCGCCTTATAGTGCGGAAAATACGGTACAGTATAATTTATCAATAACACCTTGTTATTGCCTTTTCTGCATAGGCCTGAATGGTATTTATTTTTAGTTAGCCCTTTATTTTGGGTAAAATTTATATTTTGCTTAAGGTGAATAAGAACTGTAAGTTTTATTTTGATGCAAAAACGTGTACATTAGCTGGAATGTAGCACAACAGCGGAAGTGGAAGCAGTGTTCTTGTAAATTTCAACGTGAAAGTGCAATAAAAAGATTTTGTCCCTAAAATTAATGAATAATCATGATAAATTATCATGATCTCAATATTGATCAAAATAATCGGGATTATGATTTTTTTTCCATAATCGTGCAGCACTACGTTAATGTACTCTAAGAGTGAACTAGATGGCTGGGTATTTCTAGCTTCTACTTCTTTACTGTACCACTTGAGGTGGTTAGCCCGAGCTGTGAGTCTGACACTGGTGGACTAGTGGCAGAAAAATTGGACTATGGGCAGAAAGCTACGGTAATCGGACTGGAAGGTCTCTGGTTCGACTCCTCGCAGTGACAATAAAAACATACCTGGATGGACAACACCTGGATCTGTTCCAAAGTCTAAAGAGCACTCTCCCTACCCCCACTGTCGAAGTGCCCCTGAGCAAGGCACCTTACTCCCCCAACATTGGGGGCGTTGTGGCCTAGGGGGTAGAGAGGGCGTTCTCCAACAAGAAGGTTGCCAGATCAAACCCCACTCATCCCCATCTGCATGCCAAAGTGTCCTTGGCAAGATACTGAACCCCGGAATTGGCCCCTCATAAATGTTGAGTGTACTAAAAATGTAAGCCGCTTTGGATAAAAGCGTCTGCTAAATTACATGTAATGTAATAACATCTGCTCCCCGGGCGCTGTGCATGGCTGCCCACTGCTCTGTGTGTCCTGCGATGTTCACCAGATGGGTAAAAAGCAGAGGACAAATTTCCCTAATCTGCATGTTGTTTGACTGTGCATGTGTTTGGGATCAATAAATGTATCTTCTTGTTCTTCTTGTACTTCTAGGGTAACCCTTTCATCACCTCACCTTTGTGCTGCTCAGATAGTTGGCTAACCTCTTCTGTGTAGCCTTGATCTTGGCCTGCAGCTTCTATTGGGGATATTGCTCCTTATTGCTTATGCAGTTCATCTTGTAGTTGGGTTCAGTATCTTGCCTAAATCACAGGTAAAATGGGGGACAACTTTATTAATGTAACAACATTGTATAGACAACTTTAGTATAACAGCACTGTTTTTATAGAGGCCTATAGCCTTCTCAACTTAAAAGATTAGTACCCTCAAAAATGATAAATCACTCATTTTATTCTCGCCTTAAGTGTTTGAGTCCACAAAACAGTTCTGGAGTTTCAGGGGTAAACAGCCTAGCACCCAAGTAGCAGCCAAATCCAATACAACTGAAGATATTAGGGACTTATCTTCAGATGTTAAAAAAAAACATAACACGCCTCCACACTGCTCCTGTGGTGTCCTCCAAGTGCCACAAGCCCAGATATGAGAGGACATATCAGTTTTGGGTGAACTATTTTCTTAAACTGTTTATTTTAATTTGAGATATAGCCAAGGGGTTTGTAGCAATGGTGCTGCTGAAAGACAAAATTACATGTAATGTGCATTGTTATTGGAAATGTGTCTTGTATCTGAAATGTCTTGAGGTTTATGATGCAACTTTCCCAGAATGCTCTATCGGAAAAAAGGAAAAACAAAACAAATATTGACTCACAATTCTTAAAAATCTAAGTCCATATTAAAATGCTACACAAGGTTCTGAATGGTATTGGAGGATAAGCATACCACCCCAGCCTTATTGCAAAGTTGATGTACCACCTATAAGTGAAGACAGTAGGCATTGATGACCACCGTACAAAGGCAGTGTTGCTACATGTTCTCTATTTAAACCGCGTTCCACATTATTATGCAAATTGGATTTAAGGGTCATAAACATTCATTTTTTAGTTTTTGAATTAAACTCATGGATGGTATTGTGTCTCAGGGCTATTTGGATAATTAAAACAATCTCAGACACCTGTGATAATTAGTTTGCCAGGTGAGCCCAATCAAAGGAAAACTTCTTAAGAAGGATGTTCCACATTATTAAGCAAGCTACATGTTTCAGGCAAAACGGGGAAGAAAAAGGATCTCTCTGCTGCTGAAAAGCACCTAATAGTGCAATACCTTGGTCAAGGTATCACGATATGGGATATTTCCAAAAGAATTGTGCGTGATCATCGGACGGTGAAGAAATTTGTCACTGATTCACAGCACAAGCTGGTTCGTTCAGACAAAGGCAAAATAAGGAAGATTTCTGCCAAACAAATGCGTTGGGTTAAGAGAGCAGCCACTAAAATGCCATTGAATAGAAGCAAACAGGTGTTTGAAGCAGCTGGGGCCTCTGGAGTCTCGCGAACTTCAAGATGTAGAATGCTCAAGAGGTTTGCAAGTTTCCTTAAACCTGTTATTCGGCCACCCCTAAACCAAGCTCACAAGCAAAAAAGTTTGCAGTGGGCTCAGGACTACATGAAGACTAACTTCCAAACTGTTTTGTTTACGGATGAGTGCCGTGCAATCCCTTGATGGTCCTGATGGATGGAGTAGAGGATGGTTGGTGAATGGCCACCATGTCCCAACAAGGCTGAGACGTGTTTTGGGCCGGAATCATGGGGGGAGAGCTGGTAGGCCCCTTCAGGGTCCCTGACGGTGTGAAAATGACCACGGCAAATTATGCAGAGTTTCTGATTGACCACTTTCTTCCGTGGTACAAACAGAAGAACCGTGCCTTCTGAAGCAAAATCATATTCATGCATGAGAATGCACCATCAATCAATCAATCAATCAATCAAATTTTATTTGTATAGCCCATATTCACAAATTACATTCATCTCATAGGGCTTTAACAGGGTGTGGCATCCTCTGTCCTTAACCCTCAGCAAGAGTGAGGAAAAACTACTAAAAACCCTTTTAACAGGGTAAAAATAAGTAGAAACCTCAGAGAGAGCCACATGTGAGGGATCCCTCTCCCAGGACGGACAGAAGTGCAATAGATGCCACGTGTAAAAACATTCATCATTAAAGTCTTTAGCGGCATTGATGCAGTCCCGCTGCAATCATAGTCCATGGTCAGCAACCAGCAGAACCACGATCCAGCATCCAGACCAGAGGCCACTCCAGTCCTTAGTCACCGTCCACCGGCGCCCACCAGGACCCACCACGAGCCATCGCCGTGGCCCTGGTACACCTCCTTTACCCAGTGCCAACGCGACACAGGGTCCACCACCAGCACCACGATCAGCCCACACGACACAGAATCCGCCACACTGGGTCAACCACTGCGACCCCCGATGCGCGATCCACAAACAGCAATCCATGGTGCGGCCACAGAGGCCCTGGATCTGCGGGTGTTAAAGCAAAGGGACCCCGGGGAAGGTTAGGGATGGAGAAGAGGAAGGAGAAGCTGGAAAAAGAAGCTCCATGTGTCATTAAATAGAGCAAGTTACGTTCTCATCTCACCATCTCATTCTGCAAAGAATATCTCTGGGGCATTGGCTGCTATGGGCATAAAAGGAGAGAAACTCATGGTGTGGCCCCCATCTTCCCCTGACCTTAACCCTATTGAGAACTTTTGGAGCATCATCAAGCAAAATATCTATGTGGGTGGAAGGCAGTTCACATCCAAGCAGGTGCTCTGGGAGGCTATTATGGCATCCTGCAAAGATATTAAAGCAGAAACTATCAAAGAACTCACAAGTTCAATGGAATTGTAACTTGACCTGTTAAGATGTTTTTGATTAAAACTTTTTGATTTCAGTAAATATGACCTCTTAATGCTGTAAATTCAACGAATGAAAATTTTTTGTTCTTTAAAACCTATAAAATATCTTGAAACTCTGAAACTCAGAAACTCTGCATAATAATTTGGAACACTGCATTTTGAGTTTTTTTATTTTTGAAAAACATACTGTTATCAATGGGAGGTTTGTTCAATAAAATTTGAATTATACTTATACAGTTGATGACTTGAAAATTATACTGACTGGCTGTGCATTATTATTTAGGAAAATCTGAGCAAAGTGTAATTTGCATAATAATGTGGAACGCGGTGTATATAGTGCTTGATGAACACGTGGGGTTGAACCACCGATCTTCTGGTGAGAGGACGAATGCTCTTACCACTGAGCCTTATCTGAGGTATTATGGTAGTCAGAGAAACACAACTAACAAAGGAAGATATGTCATTGGCTAAAGGGATAGTTCATCCAAAAATGAAAATTCACTCATTATCTACTCGCCACCATGCCGATATAGGACATTGTGTAAATGTCACCGTTGAGAGATGAATTTGAATGTCAGGTCTTACGGAAACTTGGATGACAGCACAGGAGCAGTATGGAGGCATTTTATGAGATTTAGAATCTGTCATATACTTAGAATAACTAATTGGTGGCTTCACATGATGGCAGATCAGCACAGTCTCAGACTTAAACCACATGGAGCTTGTTTGGAATTAACCTACTCATGGGGACAGCTTTATGTTTCATTTCTATTGTTGAAAATGTCACGCAGCTGATAAAAGAGTCAAATATTTAGATTGAATTCAGGATTTTAGATTTTAATCTTAATTATTTAATGCATATAGACATGAACACTGGATAATGTCTGGACAATAAGGTCTGGACTTTTTTTGCATTTTGCCTGGAGCGTTCAAGTATGAGGGGCAACATGCAGGAGGTAGGGCAATGACGTTTTAATTTTGCCCTGGAGAGCACTTGTTTTTGTTTACAGCACATCAAGACCAACGTTGGCCAATATCACCAAATGCTCTTGAATCTCGTTGTCTTTACAAATTGACATTTTTCGTCTGTGTATTTTATGTGTATAGCTCTTTTCCTCCCAAGATATTTACACTCTTTTTAATTTTTCTTTCAATGTCCATCTCATGTTAACATCAACAACGCGTCCACTGCTTTATTCTCACCTTGGCTCATTAGGGCATTATGGGGACTTGCAGGAAAAACTCTGAAGCTTCTAATTAGGACATTTGTGGTCTCATACAGCCCCTCTGGATAATTTCAGGAGATTATGAACGAAAGCACTATTAATCACACTGTTCTCTCTCAGATCTGCCACAGCCGCACAGGAGAAATCAATCCAGTCAAAGTCAGCAACCTTGTAAAGCTATATGTCCAGCGCTACAAGTATTTTCGGAAACATGGACGCAAAATGGATGACGAAGAGAGAATTGACAGTGAGCCTGGAGGACTACAGTCCTCTGACTATTAGCAGACTTTTAAAAAATGGTTCTCCACACCGCCTTCTGCTCAAGGCCTGAGCCATCCACTGATGATCCACAGTTTTTGTTATTTGTATTGCTTTTGTAGCCCACCTTGTTAATGCTTTCATGTGGTCTTAAGCTGGGCATACACTTAGAGTTGAGCCAGATTTTGAAGCAATTTCTGAGACACGTCTCATTTTAGAGTCGGACTGTTGTTTCAGCTTCGTGGTGCGTCCTTTTTGCCTTGCAGTATACAATGTCAGAAACTTTGGTTGGCCGTCGTCATGCTCTGTTTGGTTTGCCTTTCATATATAAAGAACAGAGAGAGATTATCCATACAGACCTGTTCATGGTCAACATAAATCTCTTAAGCATTCAGGTATGAGCCAGATTTTTACACAGTTTCTTAAGTTGTGCATCTCATTTTAGACTCAGACCAGTTTTCAGCTTCATCGTGCGTCATTTGCCTTGCAGTGTACGGGGGATGCAAGGGGGCGATCAACAGATACATTTTTGAAATGTCCGAAACTTTGGTTGGCCGTTGTCAGGTTCTGTAGAAGCATAGTCACGAGTCGATTCCAAAATACCAAAATCAGCACATTTTCCCTCACTGTGTCTGCACAAAATGGCAAGACACAATTGTAAGAAATGTAGTTTATGGCTAGAAGCAATTGCAAAACAAGAAAGAAAGTTGCACTGTGTATGCCCAGCTTTTTTTGAAATATCTTCCTTTATGTCTCTGATCTCGTTGTAAATATATCTCACTTGCAGGATGTAATATGTTGAAGAAGTAGATGCTGTCATGTGCACCTGTTAACCTGTTCTAAAGTATTCCAGTACACCGTCCCTGCAATAAAATACCACCATTGTGAAGTGCATAGAATTTTTTACTGTGTCCATTATAAGTTTTATAGTGGTGGTACTAATCCCAGGGCCTTTCTTTTTTAAAGCAGCATTTGATTAGGTGTTAATGCTTGTTTGTCCTCCTCATACCAATGTGTATCAGAATTCAAGTTGAGAGAAGATGTAATACCCAGACATACACATTCAAATATATTTTATATTGTACCTTATTATATAATGGTACACCCGGCACACATACTCGACCCTATCCCCGAGTCTTTGTGGACCGTATGCAAGTTAGAGTTGGCCAATTTAATGAAAACACAGACACTTGACCTCTTAGTTTTTTGATTATGCCATCTGTGTTGTGTGCATGTGTTACTAAGGTTGCTAAATCTCTTTATAAAATTACTTTACAAACCAAACATACATGTTGCTTGAAAACTGTTCAAAGTAGAGTGGTCTTATTGATTTGTTTGTTCTTATGTGTCGCCCAACCACTTTGAAATAAAATCCTTAGACCTGATAAATAGCCAACATTAGTCTGTAAAGTTTGTTACTGACACAAGGCGGCACAGTTACAATTACAGGACTCTGCATTGACTTCCATTCATTTAGGAGAGCCAACCAAAACCTAAATTCAACCTAACCTTAAACTTATCACAATTTACATCAAACCCCTTACCTGTACCAGGTACTCAAAAATTATGTTTTGGTCACCATAAAGTCTTCTAACCCCGAAAAATATCCTATTTATCCTGAAGAAGGGCTTAAGAAGGTAACAAAAACCAACAGAATATCCCTCTATTAACACCCTCCCTTCCTGAGCGAGAGAAGCACTACAGAGGCTTTCCTGGCTCAAAAGCCAGACGAAAGCATCGAGCGGTCTTCCCTTCAGTGATTAGGTGTCTATAGAAAGATTTATAATTTATAACGATTTTTTAGTCTGTAAACTGTAGTTGATAGTGTGTGTAGAAAAGTTGCTACTGCGCTGTGGTAGTGCTTTATTACTGACTTAGATAGCTGAATGGTAATGCAAGCTAACATTACTTTTTTAGTCTAAACAGAGAGATGGTGTTAGTAGGAGATGCATGTTTACAGAATGAAACAGCCTGGAACTGTACTGAGGTGAAGAGAGAGGAGGAAGATATAGGGGAAGACGAGCTGTCAGGGGGAGAGACGCGGGAGAGTTCCCAGAGCTGCAGCCAGAAGACACAGGAGGAGAGACTGAACAACTGCAAAAGAACCAGACTGAATCTACGCAGGTTTGTGTATTTATTATATTTGTGTAGCCTGCATGATGGCAACAAAAACAATATAACATAGTGTTTTTATACAATTTAATACAACTCTGTTTACATCTTACTGCGTAATGTAACTAACATTAGCTGTGCAGTGCATATCAGTCACTGAATTTAATACTCAGCGACACCATTGAACAATTATATGAATACTTTAAAGGGATAGTCTGTTACATGCATATTTTGACTTGTGAAACCTGTTATTGTTTTGCATATGGGATAAAAAAAAACGTTACAGCCGACAACCCCTAATCACTGAAATTAACCTATAGTCAACCTAATATACTGCTAATAATAAAGCCTTATCTGTGTTCTCCATTGTTTGGGTTTCAGTTACTTATTTAAGAGATGAGTGTGGTGCAGCACAGGGAGCTGACCGCCGCAGGCATGGTGACCCAATTTCTACTGGAGTCAAGGTGTTCTCATAAACTGTAGGGACACACCCTTAGCTTCATACAGTACCCCAAGTATTCACACACCTGCATCTATATCATGGATATAATTACTGTTATTACTATTACTACTACTTCTGTTTTATTTGTTTAATGGAATTGTTTTTCTGTTACTATTTTATAAACATTTGCTTAGTACTTATTCTTTTTTGAATCAATATATTCATATTCTCCATCAAGTATTGGTTCAATTGAGTTTACACTGAAATTAATTCATTACATTACATTGATAAAAAGATTGCATTACTTATTAAAATAATATTCAAAATGTTTTCCAGTTTTATAAAAGCAATGCTTGTATGACTGTCAGGTTATTTTTTGCAACAAGAAAGGCAGAAAAAAACTAAATTAACTACAGTACATGTCTCCTGACTTTGGTCTGCATCAATTCTGATGTGGCTAGTGCAAGCTTGGAGGATACCAGTCATCATCGTCGTCTACGTGGCATCCCAACTCCAATTGTGATTTCAGCGATTAAAATCCCCTACCCTTAGGTGTATGCATAGGTTTCTTTCAGGCTTTCTTTTTGTATAGTATTGTGAAGCTAAAATCACAGTTTTCAACCATTCAGTATCTGATATACTGCACATGTTATCTTTGAACAGTGAATGTGCATGTAAATAATGACTTGCAGGTGCTAGCTATGGTAACAAACATAATACTATAGCTTTTCCAACTTTTCTTTCACAGATATGGTGGAATGATTGTCAACTCTACATTACATATCACATATCATCTTTTCTCCAAAGCAACTTCCAATAAGTGCATTCAACCATGAGGGCACAATCCCAGAACAGCAAGAATCATGTACATTAGCTTAAAAATGCCAAACTACAAAGTGCTACATGTAAGTGCTACATATAAGTGCATCTTTTACCTTTTTGATTATTAGACCATCTTCTTAACAAATGTGTAGTGGGAACTTCCGACCAGCACTTGTACTCCTACCGCTCTAGGCGAAGAATAATTACACCGGCCATCTAATGCAACGTTCCATACAAACAATAGTCTTGTTTCGTTGTGCTACGGAGGTGGTTTTTGTTTTTTTCACTGAACCGCGTTAAAGTAAGCCGTCGTGTGAAAGCGCTGTGAAGCCGACACCCCTTGGATTGGAAGATGGAGATAAAAAATGATTTAGGGATTTATTTTTCGTCATACCGTGTGACCGTGGCGTGGCTTCAAAGTTTGATTAAACGCCATCTGTATCTCGAACATACATGGTCCAATCAAGTCCAAACTAGACATGTAAGACAAGAGTTCCGGCCTGATGACATCTACACAGAAATTATGACTTGAAATCACAGCGCCCCCTGGATACAACATGAAGTGACATGTTTTATACTTTGATGAACTGCTCCTTGCTGCTTTACGATATACAGCTCAAATGAGCTCAGTCAAGTCATTGGATCAAGGTCAGAATTGTGACATTTCCTCAAACCATGTTAACATTGAGGTGCGGCGAAGGATCATCCTTCGCCAAAGGACACAATGTTTTCATAAGCCCACTGTGCATTGTCCTATCACTACTTAACTTCTGTCACATGATCAGAGTCCAAGCCTGAACAGCTCTATGTGTCAATATCTCTTCAGTGTCATAGTGCCACCTACTGATTCACCATGAAACAGGAAGTACTTTGTTAATCCACTTTGCATTATCCAACCGGCTCCAAACTACTGACCTATGATCACAATCGTGATCTGAACAGCTCCACAAATTAATATTAGTTCAGGGTCATAGCGCCACTTACTGATCATTGTGAAATTTAAGTTGTGGAAACATTGTCCAATTTACACAAAATTGCTCACTCTACATCAGAGCGCCTACTTGAATGGATCTATATGTCTGTGCATTATAATACTGATGGCGACACCTACTGGCCACAGGAAGTAAGCTTTGTTTTACAACTATCATTCGATTTACATAAAATGTTCACAGTGTGATGTGCAATTGATAGCGTGGACCATAATGAGGAATTAGCAGGCAAGCATCGACATCGCATGACGGACGCAGGAAGTGAAGCGTTTATCTTTGCTGCAGTGCGCAAAACGCAAGCAACTTGGAGACTTGTGCTTGGTCATCGATCGTTCTCTCCATCGACGGCAACAGGCTTCAACGTGCGGGTGCTTGGGCCCGCAAGTGCTACAACGTAGCCCTAGTTATTATTATATTTACTATTATTATTATATATACTGTTGCTGCCATTACTACTATATACTGCTATTATATTGGTATAATTACTATCATATATAAATATATATTATGCTATATTATATACTATATATACTGTACTATTTGTATATACTGTCTAACAACAACATTACCATCATCTTGCCACTGCACCTTATCTACCTATTTATCTTGTGTTTCTGTTTTTATTCTTTCTACCTACCTCAATATTTTTTTTTAATTCTATTCTATTGTATTTAATTGTATTCAAATATACCAGCTGCTATGACGACTTAATTTCCCTTCGGGGATGAATAAAGTAATCTATCTATCTAAAGGCTGGCGCATCTCAACTTGCCTTTGTCAGAATCTTGATACCTGCAGTGGTGTTGAAGATTCTGTCCCGCTTGGCCAAGTGTTTGCTCAGTAACTCTGTCTGTGTTCAAATCCATTCTCTGTAAATTGTCTCTTGACCACTTATTAAATACTATGGGATCATTGAATTGATCACTGAGTGTGATGGTTTATTTCCTCACCAGGGAATTAAATACAAATTTCCACCACAACTGACATATCAGGAAAGACCAATCTCAGTTTTCTAAATTAAACTACTTTAAGCTGTGAAGCAATTACTACAGTTGTTTGTTAATGAATATATTTTCAGTGTCTTACCTTTCTTCATGGTGTTTGATGTTCTCTCAAAAAAGCATTTCCTAGTACACGTACAAGGATTTGAGGTTGAGTGTGTCAACTTTAGATTCGTCAACTATGATTGCACTAGCTCAAATTGTTACCCACAGTAATGGTCTGCATGATGAGCTACACAGACAGAGTGGAATAAGTAAAATGCAAAAGAAACGATGGGGGGAAATTAAACCACTTGTTTGGCACTCGAGAGATTCAGTTTTTTTAATTACACTTCAAATTTTGTTCCATTTGCATTTCACAATGCTCTCTGTTTCTTTATCACGGTAAATATAAAATACATCTTTTTGAAGATACTTGCTTTGCAAAATACACCAAAATAAACAATAAATAGTGCAAATTGTGAGCATAACGACCTAGAGAGAGAGAGTCAAATATATACATTAAAAAATAAAAGAAAAAAGAAATTAGGAAAGAATAAATGTCATGTGCAATTTAGATGACTGTCGAACTTTTAGTTCCGAATACACACTTTCCGGTTCAGTTACTGTATTACTGGGAAACTTGAATGATTATTGTTGAAGATTTATGGTCAGAAATGATTCAGGGATTTAAAAGCATATGCAGCAACTCCAGCTTTCAGCCCTGGCTTGTTCCAGGTCCTTGGTTTTCATTTCCCGGCACTGTTAATGGAACTATTGTTCGAACTTGTCACCTTGAATCTATATAATGACAAGGTGGAAATCTCAAATATGATTTTCAGATTGTAAATGTTCCACAGTTTAATCAATCAATCAAATTTATTTGTATAGCCCATATTCACAAATTACATTCATCTCATAGGGCTTTAACAGGGTGTGGCATCCTCTGTCCTTAACCCTCAGCAAGAGTGAGGAAAAACTACTAAAAACCCTTTTAACAGGGTGAAAATAAGTAGAAACCTCAGAGAGAGCCACATGTGAGGGATCCCTCTCCCAGGACGGACAGAAGTGCAATAGATGCCACGTGTAGAAAACATTCATCATTAAAGTCTTTAGCGGCATTGATGCAGTCCCGCTGCAATTACAGTCCATGGTCAGCAACCAGCAGGACCACGATCCACCATCCAGATCAGAGGCCACTCCAGTCCTCAGTCACCGTCCACCGCCGCCCACCAGGACCCACCACGAGCCATCGCCGTGGCCCTGGTCCACCTCCTTTACCCAGTGCCAACGCGACACAGGGTCCGCCACCAGCACCACGATCAGCCGACACGACACAGAATCCGCCACACTGGGTCCACCACTGCGACCCCCGATGCGCGATCCACAAACAGCAATCCATGGTGCGGCCATAGAGGCCCTGGATCTGCGGGTGTTAAAGCAAAGGGACCCCGGGGAAGGGGGGGGGGTTAGGGATGGAGAAGAGGAAGGAGAAGCTGGAAAAAGAAGCTCCGTGTGTCATATGTCATTAAATAGAGCAAGTTACGTTCTGCCTCACTAATTAACTCTAACTATAAGCTTTATCAAAAAGAAAGGTTTTGAGCCTACTCTTAAACAAACTGATGGTGTCTGCCTCCCGAACTGAAATTGGTAGATTATTCCACAAGTGAGGGGCTTGATGGCTAAAAGCTCTGGCTCCTACTCTACTTTTAGAGACTTTAGGGACGACAAGTAAGCCTGAATTCTGGGAGCGGAGTGCTCTAGCTGGTTTATAAGGTATTAACAGCTCTTTAAGGTAAAAAGGCGCTATATTATTAAGGGCCTTGAAGGTGAGGAGGAGAATTTTAAATTCTACTCTAGATTTAACTGGAAGCCAGTGTAGCGAAGCTAATACTGGAGAAATGTGCTCTCTTTTCTTTGTTCTTGTCAGGACACGTGCTGCGGCATTTTGGACAAGCTGTAGAGTCTTTAACGACTTACTGCTGGAGCCTGATAATAATGAGTTACAATAGTCCAGTCTCGATGTAACGAAGGCGTGGACTAGTTTTTCTGCATCTTTTTGCGAAAGGACATGTCTGATTTTTGAGATATTACGCAAGTGGAAAAAGGCAGTCCGAGAAATTTGTATTAAATGACTATTAAATGATAAATCAGGATCGAAGATCACTCCCAAGTTCCTGACTGTTTCGTTGGAAGCAAGGGCAATGTCGTCTAGCGCAGCTATATCATTAGATAATTTATCTCTAAGGTGTTTGGGGCCAAGTATTATAACCTCTGTTTTGTCTGAGTTTAATAAGAGAAAATTGCGGGTCATCCAGGTTTTTATGTCCTTGAGACATGCTCGAAGTTTAGTTAATTGATTACTTTGTTCTGGTTTTATTGACAAGTATAACTGGGTGTCATCCGCATAGCAGTGGAAATTTACCGAGTGTGTCCTGATAATGTTTCCTAGTGGAAGCATATATAATGAGAATAAAGTTGGGCCGAGCACAGAGCCCTGTGGAACACCATGGTTAACTTTGGTGCGCACAGATGTCTCATCATTAATTTGCACGAATTGGGAGCGATCAGAAAAATAAGATTTAAACCAATTAAGGGCAGTTCCATTAATTTGAATTAACTGTTTGAGTCTTTGTAATAAAATTTGATGGTCAATTGTGTCGAATGTTGCACTGAGATCTAACAGAACGAGGACAGACACAAGTCCCTGATCTGAGGCTATTAAAAGGTCATTAGTGACTTTTGCCAAGGCTGTTTCTGTGCTGTGATTGGCTCTAAATGACCTTGGGTAATAAGAACTGTTGGGATTGCACGCATAGACACTGCAGAGGTATGCCTTGTGCATCTATGAGACACAGAGGGATGCCACAGACCCAGTGGCAGATAGAGTTGCATAGTTAAAACAGGTAAATTTTTCCACAGCCATTGCATTATGCAATCAAAATTGATTAATACGTATCTACATAATAATTACTTAAAGCAAGAACAATGTCTATACACTGGTCATTGATGTTGCCAAATAAGTAACTACAGTATCAGTTTTCAAATAATTTACAATAAAATCTCAATGTAGTTTGAGTTAATTGTGAATATGCACTGTATACACTGTGTATATAGACTGATCAGCCATAACATTATGTCTGCTGACAGGTGAAGTGAATTACATTGATTGTCTCAGTACAATGGCATTTATCAGTGGGTAGGATATATAAGGCAGCAAGTAAACATTTTTTTCAGTCAGAACACACAGTACATCGCAGTTTGTCGCGCATGGGGGTGCGTAGCCGCAGACCATTCATGTAAAGAATGTAGGCATAATGTTATGGATCATCAGTATAAATACTCAGCTTATATGTTTTCAATTTATATATTGAATTTCAATTTCTACTTCAATAACACCTGAAAATCTTACAACAAATGCTACTATATGAGACTTTCAGGGCTAGGCAATCAAATCTTAAGTTGACCCACTCCATACATATCCTTGTACGTGTACTAGGAAATGCTTTTTTGAGAGTACGTCAAACAACATTGAGGAAGGTAAGACACTGAAATTATATTAATCAACAATTATATAACTTTTGAAAGTGTAAAAGAATTATGAGTTGTGTTTTTGTCATTTTTTGTCGCTCCAACTCTCTATACCCCTTTACCATAAAGGCAAAAGTAGAAAAAACAAAAAGTGCGGCTGGCTTCACCGTGCTTTTACACATGAAGCCTTACTTTACTCCAGTGTCACCGGCGGTGGTTCATCATAGCTTACACCCCCGGGAGTGTTCATGTTCCGTTTTTTATTGGGATGGTTATGATGTAGTGACAAACTAACGATTATGTATTAAGTTATTAATCTGTGGGTTGGATCATGTATCTGGATCTCTCCAGTCACTTTAACACTGAGTCGTGACTGTGTGTGTCATGTGTTGTACTGTTTTTTGAATGCTCGTCTTTCAATAGTTGCTTCTTTATATATTCGCAGCCAGATAATATTATTTTTAGTATTCTCTGTAATAGAAAATTATATCATTATACCACACTATAAATTATCTCCGCTTATGCAAGCTATTTCTGCTTGTGTAACTGCCAAGATGACATTAGAGCCACAAATCTGAGACTCTGCTCCTCTCCCCCCAACAAGACCTGTGTCTGGGTCTAGTCTTATCTCCTGGGATTTTCATTATTTACTTACTTCACACAGATAGTTCACTCTTGCCCCGGCCAAACGCCTGGGCAATTACCTAGTTCTCCTATATGAATTTCTATTCACTCCCATGTTAAAAAGCCAGACTTTAGAGCAGAATTAAAACGGGTTAGTCTAAATCACAAGGTTATTCCTTTCTAACTCACTCATTTCAATTATATATAGGTTTGAAATTATTAATAATTATCACATGATGGACAGGTGACTTTAACATTACATTTAATTTAGCTGACGCTTTTATCCAGAGCAACTTCCAATAAGTACATTCAACCATGAGGGTACAAACCCAGAACAACAAGAATCAGAAAGTACAATTTCTTCAAAAAAAGCAAAACTACAAAGTGCCATAAGTAAGTGCCATTTAAGTGCTACTAAATTGTTAGTTTCAAAATGTTATTCACGGAAGAGGTGTGTTTTTAGTTTGCGGCGGAAGATCAATCAATCAAATTTTATTTGTATAGCCCATATTCACAAATTACAATTCGTCTCATAGGGCTTTAACAGGGTGTGACATCCTCTGTCCTTAACCCTAAGCAAGAGTAAGGAAAAACTACTAAAAACCCTTTTAACAGGGTAAAAATACGTAGAAACCTCAGAGAGAGCCACATGTGAGGGATCCCTCTCCCAGGACGGACAGAAGTGCAATAGATGCCACGTGTAGAAAACATCATCCAGATTAAAGTTTTTAGCGGCATTGATGCAGTCCCGCTGCAATCACAGTCCATGGTCAGCAACCAGCAGGACCACGATCCACCATCCAAACCAGAGGCCACTCCAGTCCTCAGTCACCGTCACCGCCCACTAGGACCCACCACGAGCAACCGCCGCGCTCCTGGTCCACCTCCTGTACCCAATGCCAACGCGACACAGGGTCTGCCACCAGCACCACGATCAGCCCACACGACACAGAATCCGCCACAATGAGTCCACCACTGCGACCCCCGATGCGCGATCCACAAACAGCAATCTATGGTGTGGCCATAGAGGCCCTGGATCTGCGGGTGATAAAGCAAAGGAATTCCGGGGAAGGGGGATAGGGATGGAGAAGAGAAAGGAGAAGCTGGAAAAAGAAGCTCCTAGTGTCATGTGTCATAAAATAGAACAAGTTACGTTCTGCCGCACTAATTAGCTCTAACCATAAGATTTATCAAAAAGAAAGGTTTTGAGCCTACTCTTAAACGAACAGATGGTGTCTGCCTCCCGAACTGAAAGTGGTAGATTATTCCACAAGTGAGGGGCTTGATGGCTAAAAGCTCTGGCTCCTACTCTACTTTTAGAGACTTTAGGGAAGACAAGTAGGCCTGAAGTCTGGGAGCGGAGTGCTCTAGTGGGTTTATAGGGTACTAACAGCTCTTTAAGGTAAAAAGGCGCTATATTATTAAGGGCCTTGAAGGTGAGGAGGAGAATTTTAAATTCTATTCTAGATTTAACTGGAAGCTAGTGTAGCGAAGCTAATACTGGAGAAATGTGCTCTCTTTTCTTTGTTCTCGTCAGGACACGTGCTGCGGCATTTTGGACAAGCTGTAGAGGCTTTAACTACTTACTGCTGGAGCCTGATATTAATGAATTACAATAGTCCAGTCTCGATGTAACAAAGGTATGGACTAGTTTTTCTGCATCTTTTTGCGAAAGGACATGCCTGATTTTTGAGATATTACGCAAGTGGAAAAAGGCATTCCTAGAAATTTGTTTTAAGTGACTATAAAAGGAAAAATCAGGATCGAAGATCACTCCCAGTTCACTGTTTCGTTGGAAGCAAGGGCAATGTCGTCTAGCACAGCTATATCATTAGATAATGTATCTCTAAGGTGTTTGGGGCCAAGTATTATAACCTCTGTTTTGTCTGAGTTTAATAAGAGAAAATTGCGGGTCATCCAGGTTTTTATGTCCTTGAGACCAGAGGTGTCAAGTAACGAAGTACAAATACTTCGTTACCTTACTTAAGTAGAAATTTTGGGTATCTATACTTTACTGGAGTATTTATTTTTCAGACGACTTTTTACTTCTACTCCTTACATTTTCACGCAAATATCTGTACTTTCTACTCCTTACATTTTTAAAATAGCCTCGTTACTCCTATTTAATTTTGGCTTGTTTTCATTCCAGTTTGTCATCGTTCAAAAACACACAAACCGTTTTTTTGTGAGACGTTAAACCCCCCTCGTCCCTCTGGAGGAGCGACTCTGAGGAGAGTTTGAGTTGGGTGCCCGCCGCACGCGCGGGAGGACGGCCACTCCGAGGCCGCCACACAACCGCACCGGAGGGGTTTCGAAAAGGAGGAGAGCAAAGCCAGAGCTGCGTGGGGCACCGTCCTCGCAGCATCCGTCATCCTCCCGCCTCCGCTGACGTGCCTCGCTGTCAGGTCCGTCGGCCATCGGAGCAGGCCGGCAAAGGCGCACGGAGGTGGGGGATGGAAGAGCGGAGAAGGAGGCACCGCACGGTCGTTGACAGTGCTCAGACGAAGAGGAGGAGACAGAAAAATAGAAGGTGTGGGGGGGTGGGTGGGAGATCACTCGCGTGCCACACCAACACAACCCCGGCCTCGGGAGACACGCTGGCCCTGGGGTGCAGCGCGAGACCCTAAGCACCTGTGGGGGGGTTTGGGGTGCCATGCAGTCGAATCCGGCTGTACCGGTAATGATCCTTCTGCAGGTTCACCTACGGAAACCTTGTTACGACTTTTACTTCCTCTAGTGCAGTTGCAGGGCTCATCTTCAGGCCAGGTAGAGCATGCATAGGCTCAAATAACTTTGAGAACCTGCTGCTTTTGCGGCTGAACAAAGCCTATCGGTAGTGTTGTTGTACATACAGGTTTAGACCAGATTGTCTCAAGGTCTCTTCCAATAAAGGTTATTGATAACATTTCACTGAAGTTTGACTTTTTGCATTATTACAATACTTATTGGCAGCTAGTTATCATGTCTTTTGCTCCATGAAACGCATGTTAATGCTCAGTAGTACACATATGGTACTATAATGTATTTACAAAAAAAAATTCCCCTTACATTACTTTTACTTTTATACTTTAAGTAGTTTTGAAACCAGTACTTTTACACTTTTACTTAAGTAAAAAGCTTGAGTTGATACTTCAACTTCTACAGAAGTATTTTTAAACCCTAGTATCTATACTTCTACTTGAGTAATGAATGGGAATACTTTTGACACCTCTGCTTGAGACATGCTCGAAGTTTAGTTAATTGATTACTTTGTTCAGGTTTTATTGACAAGTATAACTGGGTGTCATCCGCATAGCAGTGGAAATTTACAGAGTGTGTCCTGATAATGTTTCCTAGTGGAAGCATATATAATGAGAATAAAATTGTCTTAAGTTTAGATGCGATGTCGCCGGCTCTGGCCCCTGGGATACAATTAACTATGGTTGCTGGTGTCGCTAACCTGACGTTTCTCAGAACCGAGTCGCCAATAATTAGAGTTTGTTTATCAGCGGGTGCCTCGCTGAGTGGAGAGAATCTATTTGAAACGTGAGCTGGTGGCTCTTTAATCGTGGGCTTTTTAAGACTAGCACTATGCCCCCTCCGGACAGTCACCCAGCCGCCCTGGGCTCGCTGCTGCACGGGACTAGTCAGGGGACTGCTAGTTGAGGCTAAGCTACGTGCTAAGCTACGGGGCTCCCTGGCTAGTGGGAGCCGGCTAACTACAGCTAACGGAGTTTCTAAGCTGCGGAGCCGAGCTTCTAAGTCGCTAAGCCTCGCCTCTATCGCTACCAACACACTAAATTTATTACAAGTACCACTACTGTTAAGGGAGGCAGAGGAGTGAGTAAACATAAGACACTCGGCGCAAGAGAGAGCAGTGGAGCGAGAGGGGGAGAGAGGAGACATCGCTGCTATAGAGCTACGAGGGTGAGCTGACACAGAACACAGAATCACTAAGAACGATAGAGTATGGGTTTTTAGGTGTGGGTGTTTAACTACAGACCGGTGATCGTAGTGCTACAGAGAAAAGGCTGTGTTTAGCAGAGGAGCTAATACAGAGAGCGACCAACACCGGAAATGACGCAGAACGCTTCATATATATACTTTATTTTCTAGTTTAAATTTTGATATCCTATTTTATACTATTTCTATTTTATTTTTTAGGTTGTAATTACTTGAGCATTGCTAGAAGAGAGCCTGTGACTCAAGCATTTCACTGCCAGCGACTGCTTAATGTTATTGTTGTGCATTTGATAAATAAAAATCTTGAATCTTCTTGAGTAATGATGGCAGTAAGGGAGAGTTGGCTGTCAAGGGTCACACCCAGGTTCCTAGCGGTCTGAGTGGGGTTTAACCACTCAGAGTGCTCAAAGTTAATAGTCAGATCATGGATGGGAGAGTCTTTCCCTGGAAGGAAAAGTAGTTCAGTCTTGTCAAGGTTAATTTTCAAGTGGTGTGCATACATCCACTGAGAGATGTTAGTCAGACAGGCAGAGATTCATGCTGCCACCTGTGTTTCAGATCGGGGAAAAGACAGGATTAGGTGGATGTCATCAGCATAGCTATGGTAGTGAAAGCCATGTGAGTGAATGACAGGGTTTATAAAGCTTGAAGTTTGTTTTTATTTCAGTTTGTACTTACTTATTAACCAGTAGAGTTCTGTTAAACGTGGGTTCGTTCAGACGTGGTGCTGGTAGAAAGCGACTCGCGTTGCGACTCTGCCTGTCGGAGATTTTTTTTTGTGGCACGTTCGCGTGACTAGGTTTAGTAAGACGTGAATGATATTCGTTCACAAGTAATAATTACATGTTTCGTTATTTTAACTTTTTTTTTACTTTACTTACAGTTCAGTGCAGCGTAATTATTTGCATTGATAATTAAATGCCAGTGTGAAAATAAATGACCATTTAAAATCATCCAAACTGACGGGCATTTATAATATCGCCCCGGCTGCTCAGATGTGGCGCCCCGCGACCGGCTCACCGTCGCTCCGGTACACGAGGAGCAGCGGGGGCCCTGCTCAGGGGGTCCTCGTAGCCGCATCAAGACAGGCTCTCACCGTGTGTCCCTCCTCTCCGCAGCTCTCTCTCTCTCCCTCTCTCTGCAGGTCGTTGGAGTAAACTGTCAGTTGGCTCTAACCAGTTTTATTTTACTTCACGCACTGAGTGTCTGACACTTTCTAGGTAGTAGTGGTATAAAAAATATTACAAATTAAGCTACACACACACACTCCCCCTCCCTCTCTCTCTCATGATCAGTGATACAGAATAATGAGTGATACAGAGAGTATTTCAGCTGACAGTGGGTTAAATCACACCCACTTCCGGGTTAGGCCCTGCCCACTCCGAGTACGGATACGGATACAGATAATTCATATGGTTAACAGATACAGATACAGATACAGATAATGCTGTACTCGCTCATCCCTAGTAGTTTACAAAGTGGTGTGGTAGAAGGGAGGAAGGGGGGGGGGACTGGGGGGTCAGGGAGGTTGGAAAAGATGGAGATGAGTTTTTTGGGGTTAGATTATGACGATTGAATTGTAGTTTGGTAAAAAGTGCTTTTGGCTGTGGAAATAGAGGCAGAAAAAGAGGAGAGAATGGACAGGTCATCAAGGTGTTTTGATTTCCGCCATTTTCTTTCTGATGCTCGCATAGTGGCTCTGTCGGCGCGCACCGAGTCAGACATCCACGGAGCTGGGAAGGACTTGCTGACCTGTCGTGACGTAAGAGGACAGAGAGAGTCAAGAGAGGAGGATGTATTAGAAAGGAGAATGTCTGTGGCAGAGTTAGGATGAGTGAGAAAAAGTCAGTGGAAGGTAGGGCTGATAAAACAGAGGAGGCTAGAGAGCAAGGAGAGAGGGAACGAATGTTGCGACGGACAGGTACAGTCTGTTGATGTGGTAGGGTTGTCAGTTTGAGACAATGAGAGAGTATAAGAGATAAAGAAGTGGTCGGAGACATGAGGTAAGAGGTTGAGCACTTTCTTGTGAAAATATAGTCAAGGTGATTACCGGCTTTGTGAGTAGGAGGGGAAGGACTGAGTGAGAGAGCAAAAGAAGACTGTAAAAGTAAAAGGTCAGATGATTTCTCTGTCAGGATGTTAAAATCTCCCAGAAGGATAAGTGCAGGGCCATTTTCTGGGAAGTTTGACAGGAGGACGTCTCATTCCTCCCAAAAATCTCCATAAGAACCTGGTGGACGGTAGAGAACAACAATAGTAAATTGTACCGGATGAGTAACTGTCACAGCAAGTAATTCAAAAACGTTGGGGTATAAAGTTGAAGCGTAGAGCAGCTGGGTTGGATGTGTTGTCCGGTGTGATCCAAGTCTCAGTCTTCACCGTTATCTCACGACTCCAGCTCCTAGCCTGTTGCCTGCTCGGCTTCACCAGAGCTAACAGGCTAATCCCCATCAATGAACACGACCTGAGTACGTGGAAAGGTTTTCATTTACATATCGGATGAATAATACGGTTTGATGTTCGGCTTGTTCTCCTGACGGAACAATTTAAAGACATCAGACTTTACAGAATTATTGTGTTAAATTTGTGGACATGCAGAATAATGTATTATTTTTATCACATAATAATAAAAATGAATGAATTAACACTCAATTGAATCAATATTATCCATGACACTAAGAAATGACTGCCAACTCTAAACAGTTGCATGCCATCTGTAGTTAAGGAAGGAAAACATGAAGTGTTGTGCAGATGAAGGTGGTGCAGGTCATCCTCATGTTGACCAGCCTAAAGCTGCCGATTTCCACCATGTTGTTGCTGCCACAATGGATGCCGAGGACATCAGATGCTGCAGTGTATGCTGTGTATGTTCCAGCCAAGACTGGTTCCTACAGTTTATTTTGCGTTCAGCAGGTGGAAGCACCACAGATTTCAGACAGAACAGATGTTTTGGGTTTGTACCCTCATGGTTGAATGCACTTATTGTAAAAGCTTTGGATAAAACAACAGCTAAATCAATCAATCAATCAATCAAATTTTATTTGTATAGCCCATATTCACAAATTACATTCATCTCATAGGGCTTTAACAGGGTGTGGCATCCTCTGTCCTTAACCCTCAGCTAGAGTGAGGAAAAACTACTAAAAACCCTTTTAACAGGGTAAAAATAAGTAGAAACCTCAGAGAGAGCCACATGTGAGGGATCCCTCTCCCAGGACGGACAGAAGTGCAATAGATGCCACGTGTAGAAAACATTCATCATTAAAGTCTTTAGCGGCATTGATGCAGTCCCGCTGCAATTACAGTCCATGGTCAGCAACCAGCAGGACCACGATCCACCATCCAGACCAGAGGCCACTCCAGTCCTCAGTCACCGTCCACCGCCGCCCACCAGTACCCACCACGAGCCATCGCCGTGGCCCTGGTCCACCTCCTTTACCCAGTGCCAACGCGACACAGGGTCCGCCACCAGCACCACGATCAGCCGACACGACACAGAATCCGCCACACTGGGTCCACCACTGCGACCCCCGATGCGCGATCCACAAACAGCAATCCATGGTGCGGCCACAGAGGCCCTGGATCTGCGGGTGTTAAAGCAAAGGGACCCCGGGGAAGTTAGGGATGGAGAAGAGGAAGGAGAAGCTGGAAAAAGAAGCTCCGTGTGTCATATGTCATTAAATAGAGCAAGTTACGTTCTGCCTCACTAATTAACTCTAACTATAAGCTTTATCAAAAAGAAAGGTTTTGAGCCTACTCTTAAACAAACTGATGGTGTCTGCCTCCCGAACTGAAATTGGTAGATTATTCCACAAGTGAGGGGCTTGATGGCTAAAAGCTCTGGCTCCTACTCTACTTTTAGAGACTTTAGGGACGACAAGTAAGCCTGAATTCTGGGAGCGGAGTGCTCTAGCTGGTTTATAAGGTATTAACAGCTCTTTAAGGTAAAAAGGCGCTATATTATTAAGGGCCTTGAAGGTGAGGAGGAGAATTTTAAATTCTACTCTAGATTTAACTGGAAGCCAGTGTAGCGAAGCTAATACTGGAGAAATGTGCTCTCTTTTCTTTGTTCTTGTCAGGACACGTGCTGCGGCATTTTGGACAAGCTGTAGAGTCTTTAACGACTTACTGCTGGAGCCTGATAATAATGAGTTACAATAGTCCAGTCTCGATGTAACGAAGGCGTGGACTAGTTTTTCTGCATCTTTTTGCGAAAGGACATGTCTGATTTTTGAGATATTACGCAAGTGGAAAAAGGCAGTCCGAGAAATTTGTATTAAATGACTATTAAATGATAAATCAGGATCGAAGATCACTCCCAAGTTCCTGACTGTTTCGTTGGAAGCAAGGGCAATGTCGTCTAGCGCAGCTATATCATTAGATAATTTATCTCTAAGGTGTTTGGGGCCAAGTATTATAACTAGGGCTGTGAAATGATTAAAAATTTTAATCAAATTAATTACAGGTTTCTATGGATTAATCAGGATTAATCACATTACCAATTTTCTCGGTATATTTTGTGAGAACAAAAAAGATTTATGACAACAGACAGATATATACATTTAACATGTTTTCTTTTTTTATTCATAAATAAACAAAACAATGGTGCTGCAACTCAGCAGTTCTTTTGCAGTTCTTTTTGCTATTCCATATGGAACATTCATTCTAAACAGAATTTGGGCTTCTTAGCCATTGTATGGGTTAATACAACTTTTTTCTTTTCTTTTTAAATCAAACAGAAATTATTTAGTCCTCTTAGCCATAGTATGGTTGAACATTTTTCTATTTTTTGTCAAACAACCAATCACCACACCATGGCACAATGTAATGCCTCTAAAGGCCCTCTTAGCTAGTCTTCCTTCAGCCAGTTGGTGAGGCAAACTAACTTATTCACATTCTCTGACAGTGAAGCAGACCGCTTCTTTTGCACAATGTGTCCTGCGAGTGAGTCTGGTTTGGCGGATTCCCCTTGAACGCCCCTCGCCAACCAACTCATGCTCCGCGCTGAGGTGGAACTTTAAGCGGCTTTGCTCCGGTGAAACATTAACGTCTTCCCGCAGAGTGCGCATATCACCTTGGTTTTATTGAATGTTCCATCTTTGTTTTTTTGGAGCACGATCCTCCCAGAAGGTGATGTTTGTTTGTTTGAATAGCAGCGGCCGTCTGTCTGAGTGCATTAGAGCGGTGACTAGTGCAGAGTGGGCGGAAATGTGGGTAAATTGGAAGGTCCTTCTGCGCATGCGTTAAATACGTTAAAAAAATTAACGAATTAATCCTGTAATTTAATCATAACGCGTTAACGCGTTATTTTTCACAGCTCTAATTATAACCTCTGTTTTGTCTGAGTTTAATAAGAGAAAATTGCGGGTCATCCAGGTTTTTATGTCCTTGAGACATGCTCGAAGTTTAGTTAATTGATTACTTTGTTCTGGTTTTATTGACAAGTATAACTGGGTGTCATCCGCATAGCAGTGGAAATTTACCGAGTGTGTCCTGATAATGTTTCCTAGTGGAAGCATATATAATGAGAATAAAGTTGGGCCAAGCACAGAGCCCTGTGGAACACCATGGTTAACTTTGGTGCGCACAGATGTCTCATCATTAATTTGCACGAATTGGGAGCGATCAGAAAAATAAGATTTAAACCAATTAAGGGCAGTTCCATTAATTTTAATTAACTGTTTGAGTCTTTGTAATAAAATTTGATGGTCAATTGTGTCGAATGCTGCACTGAGATCTAACAGAACGAGGACAGACACAAGTCCCTGATCTGAGGCTATTAAAAGGTCATTAGTGACTTTTGCCAAGGCTGTTTCTGTGCTGTGATTGGCTCTAAACCCCGACTGAAAGTCTTCATATATATTATTTTCCTGGAGAAACTCACACAGCTGATTGGCTACCACTTTTTCTAAGATTTTAGACATGAAGGGGAGATTAGATATTGGTCTGTAATTGGCTAAAACCTCTGGGTCTAGGGTGGGTTTTTTGAGAAGGGGTTTGATTACTGCTATTTTAAAAGACTGTGGTACATAACCTGATGATAATGACAGATTGATTGTGTTAAGTAACGAACTATCAATTAGGGGCAGAATTTCTTTAAGTAATTTTGTAGGAATGGGATCTAAGATACAGGTTGTTGGTTTAGAACCTGAGATTATTTTGGTAAACTGATCACAAGTGATCAGAGAGAAGCTGTCTAAATAATGGTTAGGATTCTCAGCCATTTCTGAGATTTCTGTTATTGGGAGGGTATTAGTGCCAATTGAGGGCAGGAGATTGTTGATTTTATTTCTAATGGTTAGAATTTTATCATTAAAAAAGGTCATAAAGGTATTGCTATTTAGGGATGGAGGAATACTGGGTTCGGTGGAGGTGTGACTCTCTGTCAGCCTGGCTACAGTGCTGAATAGAAACCTGGGGTTGTTTTTATTCTCTTCTATTAGAATAAAATTAAATGTAATGTACTGAAAGAAATAAAACATTCTACAAATAGATACAATGCCTTTCTACCTCAACTGTAATATTCAAGGTGATAATCTATCACAGAGCTGCTGATAACAGTCCACATCAAGTCTCTCCATTTCTCTGAGTGTGAAAACATAATGATATAATAAATATGAAAACTGTTTACAACATGTGGAGATTATAATCATATCTAAACTGTCTAATTCACTGTAAATTCCATAACAGGCTAAATAAACACGGTGGTAATAGTAATGGGGGGTTTTACCAGCCTGTATCACGTCCATTTATATATACAGTCTATGCCAAAGCACACAAACACTGCATACAGAGCATAGGAAATTTCCCCATTGGTGGGACTAATAAAGGATTATCTTATTTTAAGGATTATCTTATCTTATAGCAGGAAAGAAAATCTTTTTTGTAGGATATTTAAATGCTCCTTCACTTGTGAAAGCTTGTGTAAACAAGAAAACATGCAGCAAAAATATATAAGAGTGCAATGTATGATGTCACAGTAAGCAATGTAAATCCATCTGTCTCTGGTCATCTACATCATGGGCAATCCTTTCCCTTGCTGAACAACGGGAGAGTCCCTTTTCATGCTGCATCAGAATTTGTATTCTCAAGGATTTACTAAGGGAATTTATTACGGAGGAAAACCTTTGGGGCCTGTGTGTGTCGGTCTGGGTCAAAGTGCACCACACTACTGTGTTTAGTGAATGAGTGTGTGTTAAGATCTTTGCCAACTATGTGTTTGATTTAAAAAAGCTGTTTTACCTTAAAGAGCTGTTAGTACCTTATAAACCCACTAGAGCACTCCGCACCCAGAATTCAGGCCTACTTGTCGTCCCTAAAGTCTCTAACAGTAGAGTAGGAGCCAGAGCTTTTAGCCATCAAGCCCCTCACTTGTGGAATAATCTACCACTTTCAGTTCGGGAGGCAGACACCATCTCTTCGTTTAAGAGTAGACTCCAAACCTTTCTTTTTGATAAAGCTTATATAAGCTTTATCAAAAAGCTCTAGCTCTAGAGCTAATTAGTACGGCAGAACGCAACTTGTACTATTTTATGACACATGACACACGGAGCTTCTTTTTCCAGCTTCTCCTTCCTCTTCTCCATTCCTATCCCCCTTCCCCGGGAATCCCTTTGCTTTATCACCCGCAGATCCAGGGCCTCTGTGGCCGCACCGTGGATTTCTGTTTGTGGATCGCGCATCGGGGGTCGCAGTGGTGGACCCAGTGTGGCGGATTCTGTGTCGTGTGGGCTGATCGTGGTGCTGGTGGCGGACCCTATGTCGCGTTGGCATTGGGTACAGGAGGTGGACCAGGACCGCGGCGGTTGCTCGTGGTGGGTCCTGGTGGGCGTCGGTGGACGGTGACTGAGGACAGGAGTGGCCTCTGGTCTGGATGGTCGATCGTGGTCCTGCTGGTTGCTGACCATGGACTGTGATTGCAGCGGGACTGCATCAATGCCGCAAAAAACTTAAAACTGGATGATGTTTTCTGTCCGTCCTGGGAGAGGGATCCCTCACATGTGGCTCTCTCTGAGGTTTCTACGCATTTTTACCCTGTTAAAAGGGTTTTTAGTAGTTTTTCCTTACTCTTGCTGAGGGTTAAGGACAGAGGATGTCACACCCTGTTACATGAGATGAATTGTAATTTGTGAATATGGGCTATACAAATAAAATTTGATTGATTGATTGATTGAGTTTGTGTTTAAGCGATTCAGAAAAACTCTAGGATGGAGGTAAATGTCTGATATAGTAGAGATAGCTGTTTACTTCCCACCTCAGGCCTGTGTTAGCGAGGTGCTACAACACCTGGCTGACCAGATATCTAACACGGAACACAAACATCCCAGAATCCCTGCTCATTGTTCTTGGGGACTTTAACAGAGCAAACCTCAGTAAATAACTGCCAAAATAGACAGCTTGCATCTTTGCGATTCTCTGATCATTGTCTGGCAGAAACTAAAATCTGCAAAGCCTGTGGTCGAGACTTTGAGGAAATGGACAAACGCGGCAAAGCTGGAATTACAGGCCTGCTTTTACTGCACCGATTGCTTTTTAGGGCTGCTCGATTATGGAAAAAATCATAATCACGATTTTTTCCAAGATCAAACGATTATTAATGTGCCCTTATGTTCTATTCTTGAAATGCCTGGAGTGTGCGCAATAAAGTGAATCACATCCGGGTCAGGTAAACACAGATGACTGCTGCATATCTTATTCCTCTGTGAAACCAGGATATCGGTGCCCGGTTATTCAAACCCTTAATGCGGGCAACCCTAACACTCTCTAAACGACTGACCGGCGCGGAGAAATGCGGGTCCGGTCTAAACGGTCTCAACAGCCAGGTGGGAGCGCGCTTGAGAATGGCGGTGCGGTGCGCGACCGCTACATGGTCTGCTGCTGCTCGAACGTTTTCGACCCTTTTTGTTGATCAAACAGGGCTGCTTGAGAGTGAGGGCCTCTCAGCAGGGCCTCTGAATGCTTTGGGGGAAGGACTGAATTGTGTATGCGCGTCTCTTTCGAAAAAAAAACGAAATTAATCGTTTCAACAAGAGATCGTTTGACCCAATAAACGTAATCACGATTAAATTTTGACTACTGAAGCAGCCCTACGACTAAAACTTTAACAAAAATAAACCCTGGTTCACTGTAAAACTCAGGCAGCTTCTTCAGGCCCAAAAGGACACCTACAGAAGTGGGGACATGATTCTGTACAACTAGCTCTGGTGTTGTCAGAACAACCTGGAGCTGAACAAGCTCAAACTGTTGAGACGACAGGAGATGCCCCCCCCATAGTCAAAAGCAATGTCTATTGTGGAGACCTTCAGATTCCTGGGATCCACAACCTCCTAGGACCTGAGGTGGGCCTCCAACATCGACACCATCACCAAAAAGGCCCAGCAGAGGATATACCTTCTGCACCAGCTCAGTAAGTTCAACCTGCATAAGGAGCTTCTGAGCCAGTTCTACACTACTGTTGTCCAGTCTGTTCTCTGCACATCTATCACTGTATGGTTTGGATCAGTCACCAGACAGGTCAGGCACAGACTACAACGGACAGTCAGGTCTGCAGAAAAAATTATTGCTGCAAGCCTGCCCTCCATCCAGGACTTGTACATCGTCCGTCAGGAAAGGGCCAGAAGACATCACTGCAGACACATCACAACCTGGACACAACCAGTTCAAACTCCTCCCCACTGGTAGGCACTACAGAGTACTGAAGGCCAAAGCTACCAGACACCAGAACAGCTTCTTTCCGCTTAATTAATCATACAGTATCAGGAACAATCCGTGTCCAATAATCTGGTACCTTTATATTCTAAATTATATATATATAAATATGTATGAAGTATCCTCTGACAATCTTTCCCATATTTGTTCTAGCATCTCTGCACTCTGCACCAATGCACTATTTCTCCATTTCATTTCATTGTCATTGTGTTTTATGTTCATATATACAGTACATACTTTGCACTGGATCAGAGCATCAGTGAGCTCCTGGACAGTCTGTGGCTGTACTTGGCGACGTCAGATACACTCTACATAACTTCCATGGGTGCTCAGTTGTATTTAGGTCAGGGAAACACTAGGACCAGTCATTGGCATCAATGCCTTCGTCATCCAGGAACTGCCTACACTGTGGCCACGAGGCTTGGCTCTGAGGATACAGTTGGGTATGTTATTACGGTCTGTTCAACCCAATGTTACAGGCAGCATAATGTTCACCACCCCATATCCACTCTTTCAGGCCTGTCACATGTTCTCAGTGTGAGCCTACTCTCATCTCTGAGAGTAGGCCAGCCGCCAGTGTGGGACATTCATATTCTGTTGTGCTCTGGCGAATGGACCTGCTCTGTGCTGTGAGCACAGGTCCCACTGGAGGATATCGGGCCCTCATGGACACCATTTCTGACAGTTTGGTCAGAAAAATGCACACCAGTGGCCTGCTGGAGGTCATTTTGTAGGGCTTTGGCATTGCTCCTCCTGTTCTTCATCTCACAAAGGAGCAGATACTGGTCCTGCTGCTGGGTTGATGCCCTTCTAAAGGCCCTTCCCAGCTTCCCTTGTGTAACGACTGGTCTCCTGGTATCTCCTACATGCTCTCGAGACTGTGCTAGGACACACAGTTAACCTTCTTGTGACCGCACATATGGATGTGCCCACCTGGACGAGCTGGACAACCTGCGCAACCTAACTGGACTGCAAATACTGCCTCATTATCAGTGAAAAGGACACTAGCAGAATTAGTCAGTTAGTTTAAGGAGAGAACATTTATCTGTGGCCACCACATGCAAAACCATTCCCTTTTTGGGAGTTGTCATAATTTTGCCTTTCCATTGCACCCATTGTCACTTTCATTTGCACCAGCACCCAATTGAGTGAAATGGGTTGAGTCAATTGGGCTTCCTAAATGAACCAGTTGATATCCCTCAAGTTTAACCGACTTGTCCACCAACCACACCATGTCAATTTCCAATATATGCAAATATACATGGCAATAAAAGAATTCTGATATACTGTGACGATTAAGTGTTTCCTTCGTTTGTCTGAGCAGTGCGTTATACAATGAGGCGAAAAGTATTGGCCAATAGTCATTTAAATTTCATACATGTGAAGTATAAGGTATAAGTATATACTTATCTTGTGTCCAGCTGAGGCGCTGAAAGGATTACATTTCATAATACCTGGAAGAACTGCTTGCCTTGTAATTTTCTGCATGCCAATTCTGACATTAACGCACCATTCCATTTTTTGTCTTAATGCAAGCACATAAATTTACTCAGTGAGCAAGACTGATTCTGTTCATGTGCTCCTTCACCTTGTGGTTTTTTTTAAGCCAATGAGCACCTGCAGGACTTCAGCTGGCGCCAACTCACAAAGTGAGCATTCAGAGACAATAAACACCAAAAAAACTATTTAATGCACTGAAGCAAATTAACTATTTGTTACCACACCATTCAGACCAATGTCATTAAAGCTATTTCAAAAACAATTTGTGAGTAGTGGTCTTTTATTCATAATGAATGGTAAAGAAAGGAAAGTATTGTAGTGGTGTAGTGAAAAACAAATGTATGTGTAATGTAGCAACTCAGGCTGTCAATCGCAACTTTATTAAAATGACCCTGCAAAACTAACATACATACATACGACAGGATATTCCAGTAAGAACAAACAAAAAAGAGGTCACATTTCCTTCAACTTCACATACATTGAGCAGAAACTGGTTACTGTGTCCAATTTATCATACAATGAAACAGGTTTATGAATAAGGAAACAAAAAACAATCTACCCATCTCAAAATGAATAGATAATTTCAAAGTTTACTATAGGAGAAAAAAATGAAGTTGAGTTCAAATTATTTGTTGTAATCACTGATAACATTTAGTGGCCGATTAGTTGGGTGCTGCAACTTTTGGTGAAATCAAATCAGGTATATGCATGAACTGTGTGCAACAATATCAAATGGAATATTTCAACGGATTCTTGACAGCTAGCTAAATGTGTGATACTGAGGAAGCCCCAACCTCTTTTAGGCTTTTTGATCCCTTGGCAGAAATCGAGGGGCAATTTAAAGGATAGTAGGAAATTGATTTATGAGTGGTAGTCTACTTGGAGAGGGGCCAGTTCAGTATTCATCACCTGGTACCTCCATCTTGTAGCCATTTTCACTGGAGCCATAGCCATCAGCAGATGGCACTGACTGCTGGTCAATCATCCCATCCTGACTGTAGTCCTCCATGTGAGATGGTGCTCCTCCCTCATCCTCAAGGCCCACGTCATCCTGCGGGCCCATGCCATCACGCAGAGATCCATGCCGTTCTTCCCTGCGATCCCCTTTTTCTCTCTCACCACGCTCCCTTTTGTGCTCCCTGTCTCTGTCCCGATCTCCCCTGCGCCTCTCTTTGTCCCTGTGGCTACGCCTTCGGTCTCTGTCCCTTTCTCGGTCTCTACGCTCCTCCAAGCCCTCACCAACTTCTCCTTCATGTTCCTCCAGCACCCGCTCCTCACCATCAGGGGCAACGTCTCCCTGGCTGACTTCCTCCCCATCTAGCCCCTTGCCTCTTTCCCTGTCCCTCTTACGATCCCGGCTCCTGCTCCTTCTCTTCCGTTCTCGACTCCTCTCCCTGCTTCGGCTGTCTCCTACCATTGTCCCCCCCACGCTCCCTCTCTCGCTCTCGACGCCGGTTACCACTGCTAGCATCCTCTACTCCCACAGTCGGTCTTTCTCTCTCTCTTTCACGCTCTCGAGAGCGTGTGCGACGACGGCGTTCCCGTGATCTAGATCTCCGACGGTCTCTATCCTTTTCCCTGTCACGCTCCCGGCTTCGTTCCCGCCGATCTCCACGGTCCCGATCACTATGAAAAGTCCGGGCAAAGTAAACTGTTATACACAGCAGAAAACAATTGTATACAAAACAGATTATCTTAAAGCACTTACGCCCCAAGGGTGCGATCGTCATAACGTGATGCATCATCTCGGCCAGAGTGCTTTATGTTGACATCAGCTCCACCTCTCCTAGTGCCACCCAAACCACCACCTGATTAAGAAAACAAGCAAAACAATTAAAAAAATACAAACAAGAAATTTAACAAGTTTCAAATCAAAACCAGTTTGCAGGGAAAAGGCTGTAATTTACAGTAAAGCCAAAGAATTTGGCTCTTAAATTGAGAAGATAACAAAATGCACAAAACATGAAGGGGTGCTAATGCTTTCTGAAGTAACTATATTTAACAAAAACTACAGATGCAATATCAAAATCGGGGCTGACCTAGCCTGCGAGGTTGCCATCCTTTGACAGTGCGTCCTCGTTCCACGTCAACTAGCACCCTTCTACCATCAATCTTCTTCCCATCTGCATGTTTGTAGGCGGCTGGAGAAGAGGAATAGGAGAGGGAATAGAGATGTGAGATCAGAGTATGACTTCATCAATATGGCCAAGGAAAGCAACAGTGCATTATTATACTGACCAGGAGCAGGCGAGGCCGAGATGGCTGCTCTCTGGGTAAAAGCTGAAGGATAATGGGAGTATACTTCCTTACACCCAAATAACTGTTACTTCCAATACCAAACTTGACTGTTCATTATTTAAAAGTTGCAATGTGTACATTACTGAGGTGGTGTAGAGTCTACATTGTAGCCATTTTATTAAGTTTTAAAGATCAACAAGTGACACCTTATATTTTGATGGCTGCTCAATCTCTGGTTTAACGGTGATTAGGACAGCCAACCAGCCCTTCTGGAACAGTTGATAATCTACTTCCCACTTCTTTACCGGGGAAATGTATTTTCTAGGAACATTTTAACATTTCTTGAATAAATGGCTGTGCCAACAAAAGCTTGCCAGTAGTCAGACATATAAAATGCATTTTTCACTATAAGCAGTATAGACTTTAAACCAAAATCTATGGTATGACAGCAATCTCGTCTGTTGTAGAAACATCAATCTTTTGAAACCTTTTACAAGAAAATAAGTGTTTATTTTTGTGCTCACCAATAGCAACACTTGTTAACTGACTAATAACCGATTAAAATATATCATTTTATATGGCTGATGAATGAAGATAGCATATTAGCTCTTTCAGCAAAAAACTGCAGCATCCACATTGCAGGATGGAACGCTTCCACAGGTCCTTCATTCCTATTGCTGTCAGTCTTCAATACCACTCAAAATGTAAAAAAATGTGTCCCCTTTTGGGGTTTTTTAAAATCATACCTACTCACAACACTAATTAGACAAATTTTATTTTGCACATAAGTTGTTCCTCTCGCACGTGAACTGTATAACATATCAATTATTATGAATTAAACCCGTTTGTGTAAACCGGTGTAACAGGCTAAATTAACACTGCCCAGATTAAACCTTGGTATACTTTAGCCCAGGCCAGGGTATATACCCCGGGGCTAAACTGTCCTTGGCCAAACTATACCTGGGGGTGCGAAATAGCCTTGGCCATACTATACCACTCCTGACAAGGGTATATCCTAGGGGATAAACTGTCATCAACACATAAGTCGGTGAATCCATGGATCGGTTGACCTATCCCGCAAGCTTCAATCCGCGGTCATCAACAGAACATGCACTTTATTTTGAAAACAAGCAGGATCATTTTGATGTGATATCAGTGTTTAACTTAACACATTTATATTGTAGCAAGGACTTGCTAGTCTAAGAAGTTTCAGGACATAATAATCTTTGATCTTTGTGAAGGTAATAAAAGTATGTTTTAGAGTTTTAAGATTTAAGTCAGTTAGCTTACTCACTTAACGTACCTGACAAAGCTGAACCCCCAATAAAATGTTAACGAATAAAGTAATTCTTGCATATATCACTCAACACTACTGATATAATGGGGGTATAATCTGGCCTGAGGGCTGTGAATAGGCCTAGCCCATACTATACCCGGGGTATAATCTAGCCTAGACCCATTTATTTCCAAGGTATAGTCCAGAATGGGGGTATACCATGTCATTTTACACCGGCATCACTCTTTATATTCATATTATGGTCTAATCTATGGTGAATTTGTACCCAAACATTTTTAAAAAAAATGAAGACTGTTAAATCCCACATAGGATCTTAATGAACAAAAAATGTATGTTGAAAATCTTAAATGATATAATTTATGTAATCCATTTAAGACTAAATATATTTATAATTGTAAATGATCGGCAAAATTATGAACCACTTGAGAACTGGACTTAATTGTTAATTTGAAATCACAGGCTGATCCAACTTGTGAATTGCTTTAACAACAAATAATTAAGTTGTGTATGATCACCACGTGCATGCATGGAATCCAAACAAGGTCTGGTGTTTTGGGAGATTTCTTCCCAGACCTGGATCAGAGCATCAGCAAGCTACTGGTAAGCCTTTGGTGCTATTTGGCAGGAGCGGATACGCTGATACATGATGTCCAAGACATTCTCAAGCACTGTTGCAACGACTCAAGTGGTGGGGAAGTAAGCCAGCCAATGCCATGACTTGCATAGTTCAAATGACAGCTCTCTCTTCTCTGGAGAAACTGTTTGAAAAATGGCAGATGAAAATACTGCAAACAATACAGAGGAGAAGGGGGCAGAGGCACTGTACTAACAAGGATCATTACTTTTGTTAAATAAAAGCAAAGCAAGTATTACGTAGTTTGGAGGGAGCAGACGATTTCGTTTGACTACCCGACCCAGGCTTGATGGGACCGGACACAGATTAAAAAATAGTTTGCATGTTACGTCTAATTACTGAGTAAACAATAAATATTTTTTAATTGTTTTAGACCACAATGTCTTTTGATGGGGACAAGGTGCCAAAACATGTCTTACCAGGTATATCATACATCTTAGGTTATTTTAACAAGTCCCTTTTATTGTGACTGATATGATTATTTTTTTTGTAACAATTATAGCATCATTTTAACTAGGGAAAGCAATATCTGTAACTGTTTTGAGTAGTAAAAGCTAAAATCTTAACTTCAATCTTATTCTACTCAATATTTTAGGTTGTCATGAGATAGCTACATTTCTGTTGAAATACAATTTTTTGTTCAAGTGTACATATCAATAATACAAATTTTGACCAATATCTGCTGTATGTATGTATACACACACACACGCATATACACACTCAAATTCATAGTTTGTTAACAGCTTAACTGTTAATTAGAAACATCAGTAGAGGACAATAGGATGGAATCTAACAGTGAAGAACATTTATCAAAAAGGCATTTGGCATACTTGAAAATTTGTGTACATTTTGCCTCACAGCCACTATACCACACAACAGCCTTTCAATCCATCTTGCATGATCGAAGGATGTGGCGAAATCCAGCCTGGTCATGGTGGCTGCTAGACTGGTCTGATGTGGTGATGATCACTGAGGGGATAACTTGTCTGTCCAAGAAAAGGTCCTTACCATAACCCATCAATAACTACCTATACTGTTAATGGTCTTACCATAATCCCTCAATGAGGGGCAGCATGACAGTTCCTGCCCCCGTTGTGGAGCTTGAGCAAAATCCTTCAGCACCGAAATACACATACTGTCACAACACCTCTTTTAGGGGCCTTACCAGAACCCCAAGTCTTCCTGTGTTCACTAAGGATTTCAACTCCGTATCCAATGTTAGGGCCTTACCAAACCCCCAACAATCCTACCAAGATGTCCAACTTAAACAAACATAAAAGTAGGGGAAGGAGTTACTCAACCAGCTAATGAGAAAGTAAGAAAATACTTTCTTTTTATCTGAACTCAATTTAGACATGTTCCTACAATGATATGTTTTGAATATGAATTGGGCTGTCTAACTAATTTAGTGTGGCCAATGTCCAAATAGATTTAAATAACAAGTCTTCAGTTGATACTAAATAAATTTATTTGATCTGTTCATGAAGCTTAAATCAACCATCTGCCTTAAGGTATGTAATGAATACATGTATAAATGGCCCACGAGGTAGGATATCCAAGAGAATACCCCCTAATCTGCCTTTTCTATTAAAGCCAGCACAAATTTCATTAGTTTAGAAAGCATTTTTCCCAATGCATTCATAATTTTTTGAACAGTTGGGTTTCTCTCCAATATTTTAAGGTATAATATATCACCTAGATTCAAAATACTTCGATACAGTTTGAGCTCATCAAAATGACATTGCAGTCATCATTCACTTGATTTATTAGTAATCAGAATTAGATTGTAGACATCTTAATAGTCACAATGAAAGTACGACTTGTCTAAATTACGTTGTTGCTCCAAACATCTTTATCTTATCGTCTTCATAAGTGTGGGAACACTTAACATAAAGCCTTAAAAAAAAACTGTTGGCTGCAAAACGTGCAAAGCTGATTTCACATGACACAGCATCACTGTGGTATACACTTTAAATGGAAAGATCACTATCTATTCACCACTATGCCGATGGAGGGGTGGGTGAAATGTTTGAGTCCGCATTACTTTTGTAGTCTCAGTGGTAAACAGTGTTGCAGCCAAATCCAATACAATTGAAGTTAGTGGTGACAACTTCTTCAGACTTAAAACAGAGAAAAGCCCCAACAGTCAAATTAGTCGAAAACTGCGTAATTTACAGCATGTTTTAAGCCTAAATATCCCCTGATATCCTCCTCGGAGCCGTGTTAATGTTTGCACATACACACATCGGAAAACCGCACTCACTGCAAACAAGCTCTGTTGGGTGTGTATTAGCAATACTGCGTCCACTAGCATCGCCGATTCCAGGAGTGGACTTGTAGGCTTAAAACGCAGTGTAAATGATGCTGTTTCAAGTCAATTTTGAATGGCATAGCTTGCTGACACTTGGATGACACCATACTTGTCTGTTTATATTAAGTCTGAAGGAGTCAACAGTAATTTCAATTGTATTGGATTTTTTTCTGCAACACTCTTTAACCCTAAGACTGCAAAAGTGTTTTGTAGACTCACCTATTCTCTACTCACTCTAGTTTTAGATTTGCCAGTACATTGAGAGAAGGAAAGCGCCTACATTGTTTCTCTTTAGGTGATCGAAAGTGATGATGTGCTGCTGTGCCATGCACGATCAGCTTAACATCTTTACGGTCTCTATTGTCAAGTGTTCCAACACTTGATGACTTGTCTCCATTGAATCATTAGTGACGTTTGCCCAACTGATTGATTATGAAATAGGTATACAACTATTTTTCATTTGCGATTAAATCGACAATAAAATCAGTAGACAACAATTTTATAAAAAGAATACATCGATAATTAAATTAGACAACTACTTTTATTGGTTTAAGTTATTGCAGCCCTATCTGGCACTACGGAATTGTATATTGTGGAGGCTGTTTTCCAATTTTACCAGCTGACAATAAGTGACACGAGCAAATGCATGTTAACCATTTATCGCTGGCATGTCTGCAAAAATATAACTGGTGCGTAATTCTATATATAAATGCCTTTTCTTTAGACCTATATTTACACGAGAATCCATAATTAGCTACATACCAAATAAGACTGAACACTTGATGAGAAGCTCCTAGAAATTCAGTCACTGCATTAATCAAACTCCGCAAGAAAATGGTGGGACTAACAGCTGTGTTTCAACTTTTCTCTTTCTTGCACAATGACCATTAGTGCCTCCATACAGCTAGTTAATAACTATTCTAAAAGCATTCGATAACCCGATGGTGGCTTTAACACAAAAGGCAGAATCATTTGGCAACAAATAATTCAATAGTGGTCAATAGTCAAAGCCTAACATCCAATTAGCATTCATAGCACTGAAAGCTCTATAGGGTTTGCAAAGTTGCTTTACCCATTGAACATCGCTTATTCTTCCCTATAAAGGAGATGGAGGGTGGAAAGAAATCTTACCCATCATACAAACCCATTATACCAACCATATACTGAGCTGTGGTAGTAGGGTGTAGATGTATCATAACCATCATCATCTGCCAGCCAGCTCTGGCCAATAGCCATCACAGACGGCGGCTGCAGTGGCAATGAGAACAACACACAGTTAATATACTGTTTAGCCCCACATCCCCCCGCAGTTCACCCCTGCTGTGACAGCATAGCTGTGATTCAGCAACTCTGGTCTTGAAGAGCAAATCGCACCAATAACCCAAAATGGTGTCACTGTGTTGGATGCACCATATACTTGTCTAATGACAGTATTGTGGCATTATTCACTGTGGTATCGCCACCAGCTAAAAATCTCACTAGTGCGGTGAAGATGAACCATTCTCACCATGACCAGGGTTGAGGACCACCAACTAAGATAAACAAGCTCAAAACCAAGTTATAAAAATAATGGGTTTCCATAAAATCGTTGTCACATACGTCTGAAACCCCATTCAATACTCAGTGACCAGTCTGACCATTTGCTTACCGTTAAAGTCCAACCAGGAGAACTGCTCCTCCACAGAGCTACAACATCTAACTGTTAAGACAATGTGCCCCTTGACAGACAATGATGGGTCAGGGTCACCGAGGAAACACACTTCTACCTCTTAGTTCTCCCACTTTTCCAATGATGCCCCACTGAATCAAGAAATTACCTTCCTCTGCCAGACTATTAGTTGGCTGACGACAAGCATCAAATACAAACACATATCACACGACAAGGCGTTTTCAACATGCAAACCATAGCATAAACATCTGTAACAACTGCTCGGACTCCTTTGATGTCAACTTATCAATTCTCTTATAAGCTATAATAGTCACCTTCCCAAGGTCTTGAAACCTGCCACCCCCATATCATTACAAAAACATGGATGTACAACAAAGGTTTGGGATAGAGGGTTCACCTGAAGAACCACCCTGCAGGTCACAGAGATCAGTCCTCGTCAACATGTGATTAATGGTTTTGGCTCAGTGTTCCAGGTTGGTACTCACAGTGCATGTCTCGTTCATGCTCATACTCAATGAATGCATAGCCGCGAGGTTTCCCTGTCCTCTTGTTGTAGACTATGTAAATCTGGAAGAAGCAGATGGAGACATCATTATACACAGACATATCACAGCCCAAAAAAAAATATATTACAGACTTGTCACAATAAAAATCTTAAAGGGGACATATTATGAAAATTCCACTTTAGTAGTGCTTCTACACGTTAATTTGGGTATCTGGCATGTCTACCGTCCCCAAAACTCTGGAAAAAAACAACTCCCGCTATTTGTTGTGGTTCCTCTATGTCAGAAACAATATGCTAGATGACGTCAAATGGGATTACCACCGAAAAATATGTCATTGTCCAACCATGCCCTATCCCTACATGGCCTCGGACCACCCCCAACCATCATCTCACCGGCTCCTGGAAGAGACGGCACCGACGGACCCGGGCCGGGCTCCGCCTTCTCTCCCTGGGGAGCTAACGCTGCAAGCTATCGTTAGCTCGCTGCTGCTACCCGTCAGACATCTAAGTAGGGATGCACCGATCCGATATTTATATAGGTAGCGGTTCCGATATTGAAGAAATTTCTAGATCGGGTATCGGTGACAATTGGCCGATCCATATCGGCTGATCTATTCAGTGTAATTCTATGCTGTGCGCTGTGAGTGACGTCATATGCAAGCAACACGCCGTGCGGAGCCTACAGTGTTTACAAATTGGAGCGAGTGAGAAGATCGGCTATCTGGAGCTATTACACATTACCTCAGCCAACAAGCCCGGCAGAGGCTTCCCTAAAGGCCGATATATGCTTCTCCGAGTTCGTTGAGGACGGACTGACGGACGGACACTTTTTGATTTATAGTTCACCGTTACTGAAAACAATTGGGCGCCAGAACAATAGGGGGCGCAACGGAAGACGAGCTTAGAGAAGCCTACCTTATTAGTTCTCAGAAGAAGTCCACTTTCATTATTTACCTGCTCCTGGCTTTTCACACACACGGTGTACGATGGTAACTAAATAAAATAAAGTGACACCCAGCGGGTCATAATGTTTATATTATCGTGTCTTAGCGCAGCAGTTCCCCGGTATTGTTTCCGAACTGCGTTGCTAATTCAACAGCTTGAAGCTACACGGAGGCAGCTAGCTTCCCCCCCCAGCTTCCACACACAGTCAGCAGGGACTCCCGATACTAACTACTACCAAGTGTTTGCTTCTAACCTGACGGGGTTTGAGAAACAGTGTCATGACAGCCGTGGAATTAAAGTCAGCGGGTTTTTGCGCCACTCCCACCGCAGTTAGCATGGTGGCTAGCGCCGTTATGACAGGGCTTTATAACCATATGTGACTGTACGCACATGTCGTTAGTGCTCTAACCAGCCACCGTCAGCCGGACAACTCCACTGGCTTAACACACTTGTCACATTAATCATAGAGTTGTAGTTGTGTTTGGGTTTATTGTGCTATAGGGAATGAAACAGAATGTTTAATTCCCATTTGCACTAAGCTATATAAAGAGCTGATTGCTATTTATTTTGAAAGTCTACCAACCAAGTTAGTGAAGCTATTGTTTTCTCAATTTCAGCTCCATTATTATTAATTTTGTTTTACATTCTATTTTGAATCCCTAATTGCACTGACTGAACCAGTCACACTATATTTTTATGATTAAGATGGTTTTACTGGTGCACAATTATTAAATAAATAAATAATTCAGTACATTTATATCTGTTTATTTGTTTTAAAAAAAATAGGAAAGAAATGTTTCAGTCAAGTCTCATGATCCCAGTCTTTTCCCCCCAATGAAACTTACAGTTTGTTACCATAATTTCGCTCTGTTTTTCTATATCGGTATCGGATCGGTATCAGCCGATACTAAACCTCAGGTATCGGAGGTGAAAAAAGCAGATCGGTGCATCCCTACATCTAAGTGGCCGCATAAACATGCCGATTGTCGAGGCGGAGACCCCCGGGACACTTCTTAACGTTGACTCAACAGTGTGGAAGGATGCTGCGCCATCTTCCACTGCGGGGCTGCGCTGGGGCTCTTGCAGCCAGGCTTCGGTCAACCTGACTCCAGTTATAAGCGATATGGTTGCAAGATTGTATCTTCGTCTCCAGTAGCCATACTTTTACAGAGGTAATGGATAGCTAAAAATCTGGGCGCTTGTATCTCGTGAAGGAGGAAGGAGGTGTGAGGGGGAGGGGTAACATTTCCTTAAGAGCCCAAGGAACCATATCGACTGTGGTAAAATGGGCATACGATGGGTCCTTCAAGATAAAAAATTCAGAAGAAAAGCAACAACCCAGCAGTGAAATGGTGCAAGCAGGAGGAACCGGACAAGCGCTGCAGCTGCCACTGGACGTCATCCAGGATCACCAGTTTGGCGGTATGTCAATTATGCTTAAGGGACGCATTTCCTTAGAGTGTTGCACCGACCTAACTGTGCTAGTCAACAGCACCCTGACCACTGTTCGGTAATGGGATGAAAACCTCAGGCCTAATGTCCGATCTTGAGAATACCAGAGCTGATACAATGGGCCCTTGGTCCCCTTCTGGTGCAAGACAATACCCTGCCTAATGTGGCAAGAGTATGTAGGCAGTTACTGGCCGTCACTTGCCCCCCACGATTCAACTGAGTGAGATGAACGTTTTGCCGACACGTCAGGAAGATGCACAGGTGTCGTTTAGACTGCATGTTAAAGCTTATGAGTTGGCGTGATGAAAATTCAAAAGTTGGATCAGCCTGCGATTTTTCAATTATCACTTTGATTTAGGTGATTTTCGAAGCATTTTTGAAGCATGAAGGGTTTTATTCACATCCTGTGTGTGATTAAAGTGTTCCCTTAATTTTTTGGATCAGTGCATTTTTCTGTACAGGATTCCATCAGGTTTCAGCTGTGAATTTGTACACCTGCTTCAAAAAAATTGAGAAACAGCAGCTAAACTTACCCGTTTGACGGGGCCATATACCTCAAACTCACGTCGAAGCTTGGACTCTGTGGTATCATAGTTCTACAAAAAAGACAAAATGACAGTAACATAATAAATTATCACATTTGCTTATTCCCAAAAATGTATGTATGATTTGAACATACTCACCACTCGTGCAACAAACAAAGTCTTGAAGGCATCCCCTTGTGCATTAGGGTCATTATGTGGGTCCCCTGATATAATGAAAATTACACAGCAGGATTAGTCTAAATCACGCGACCGAAGGATTGAAAATTCAAAACGGAGACAGAAGATCACAGAAAGGTAGAACACTTCTGTTGGATGATTCACATTCAGATTTAAGAATTTAGATCATTACGTCTAGGCAAGTCGTAAAAAAGTTAGTCAGTAAAGGGGTCACAACAGGAGGCGAAACCAAATTAGGTAGTCCTGTACAGGCTTATTTATAATCCAATCGGCTTCATGCTAGAACATGTTTGCATTATTTTCCTAAATTTGTACATATTGTGAGTTGGTTTGAACATTCAACCAATGCTTCCATCATCAGAAGTAAATGACGTGCAGAAAATGTAATAATGCTACCTGTGGGAATTTGAGTGCACAAGGCTAGCAGAAAGTAAAATGCTGGAATTATTTTAATTTGAATGGTTTGGGATTCTTTGGGGAAATATGTATGTTTCTGACATACTTTTGATAATTTATCACAAACATAAATGGTTGGAACACTTCCTGTATGCGTTTCAAAATAAATATGACAATTTGTTTTAAAAAATAAAGGGGGGTTATTGTTAATGCACGGCTTCATACTGTATATTTCTTGTATTTAATTATGTACAAAAGACTACTTTTATACAAGATAATAATAGCAGCCTGTCAGGGTGATGGTTGAGTCTCCGTAACTGATATTGATGATAAAATATATGTTATTGTAAGTGTTACACCATCATGTTTTGTAATAGTCTGGATCAGCCTTAACCATTGCATTACAGTACAATATGCAGCAAGTTAAAATAATATGAGATGCCGTCTCGGGCGTCTAGAGCAGCCATCAGTTGTGTCAGGTCACACCCACCTGACCTTCACTACACATAAAATTACATTTAGGTGACCTTTTTATCCAACGCGACTTACAATAAACCAAAATGCGTGCTCCGCAAGAGCAGGGAACTTGTCTAATAAAATGTCTAATGTTATGTGCACCATCTTGTCTACAGGTTGACGAGTTGGCATGAGGTAGAGTTTAAGCATAACACCAGTCACCAGCATCGCCAAGTCGGTAAAAGATGGATATAAGATACATCTGTAAATTGTGCTGGATCTGGAAAATAAACCCTTTTCAAGATTTACCTGCCTCCTGGAAGTGTGTGACATTGGTTTTCACAACAAAAAAAGGTCTATTTGTTGGACACGAGGCAGACTTAATAAACACTCCTTAGACTTAATATAAGTGGCTTTTGGTAACTTGGAACAAAGTAAAACGGCCACTACAGCTATAAGGTGGCAGTCAAGTCCTGCCAGCCATCTCACATTCCACCTGAATTATTTACATCACCCCTGGACACTGCAACATTTAAAAGATACATAAATATATTAAGTTTTATATTTGATTCAAAGTAATGAAATATATAATCATTAGGAAACCATGATCTGGATACAAGCATGCAAATTTCTTGTGACTGCTGTGAGAGGTCTTGACCACTAGTAAATTCTGTGAATACCTTTAAGAAAACTCAATGTGAGAAAAATCTGTTGGTACAAACATCTCTTGCATGAGGCTTATATGTTCAATTATCCATTTGGCCAATTCCCTAAACATTGGTAAATTGTTTTCACATTTAATTTAGAAGGCTTAAAAAGTTAATCTTCATGGGAAAGTAGAACCAGAGTTTTACTCAAGTATCTGTAGAGTCTGTCTCAACCCAGAGCCTGAGGTCATAGAGAAAAGCAGGAACTTGCTCTGGGTCCATAGAGAAATAAGACCCAACACAATGAAAAGGGATGTACTGTAAATTACAGTGACAACTTACAAAGCTTGAGTTCTGTCTCCACCACTGCTTGCCTTCTCTCAATTTTTTCTCGCCTCTGCAAAAACAAAAGGTTTGCATGAATTAAAGCTTCAACAATTTCATTATCAGATACACCTTTCCTAAGCCCCATTTCAGACACTGTATCCTCTACTGTAACGGATGACCTTTAAAATGTTGTCTCTGCTTAATTTTATGTACAAATTTAAGTTGGCCACTAAGTACCTAGACTTTGGTGGCCCACCAATTTCCTTATGAACTAATTTATCTTAACATCCTTTCTGACCTGGTGTTCTACGCCATTGTTTCATAAAAATCAATAGCACGTCTGAATTTGTTTTAATCTGTACTTTATGAATAATGCCCGGGGAACAACGACCCCTGCGTTTTGCACGGTAAATGAAACTAGAAAAAGGGTATTCTACAGGAAGTTTTGAAAACATAATGTTTGTGACTTATTGGGTAGATAAGCATAGAAACTGTGCTGAAAGATCATTTTCTGTCTGTTCAACTGTGAACCACGTTCACAACACGCAAGGGGGTGTATTGATAAAAAACGTATTAATAATTATTCAGCGGTCCAGCACTGCTTCAGGACCAGGACAGATGCTCATTAAAAAGGTCCAGTAGTCCTGTGTCACATGCGGCTTCCTCCTTACTCCCCCTCAGACCTGCACTCACTTTACACTTTAACAATAAACCCCAACACTGATAACAAGTTATTAGGACACTTCCAGGACTGACGTCTGATTTGAGTTTGTTTAATTCGTTTTGGAGTTTGAGACGCACGTTTAAACCTACTACACAACAAGAGACTGCACTTAAATGGCACTTTCTTATAACACTTTGTAGTTTCGCTTTATTTTTAAGAAATTGTACTTTCTTGATTCTTGGTTGTCCTGGGTCTGTACCCTCTGGGTTTTATGGGGAAATTCAGTTGTTGCAGCAGCAGTAGAATAAACTAAAATAGATTAAATCTGTGTACATTATATATACCTTTTAATGTGGTGGTTTGTATGAAATGTTATAAATAAAGTGCAGTGGCCTCACATCTTGAGTTATTAATCCATTATATTGGATATGACTCTGGATTTTGACTTTAACCCTGATGTCCTGAATGTGCACGTCTATTTATGTATCATGTTGTGTAGTGGGTTTAAACATGCGTCTCATAAACTCTAAATTGATTCGCACCAACACACAGTAAACCTCAGTCCTATATGTGTCCTTATAACTTGGGATCAGTGATGGTGTTTATTGTTAAGTGTAAAGTGATCGCAGGTCAGAGGGGGAGTGAGGAGGTAGCATGCTCCGACACAGGACAACTGGACTTTTAACAAGCGTCTGTCCTGAAGCATTACTGGTTATAATTTCCTCTGTGTCTCCATCATTCTCGCTGTGCGCCGCGCGACTGCGTCAAACCAAGCGGAGTGCTCCCCGCCACTTCCTCCAGTCCCATACTTTTATTAAGTTTCCAAAGTCTGTTGTTTTTACTTAGATTGAGTTTATAAATGTGCTCGATCAAACTGTTGATTTGTGAGTGTGTGTGAGAGAGGAAAAGAGCGATCGAGCGTCTGGTGTATGCACTGCTCAGAAGAAAAAACTTAACTCATAATTGAATCAATCATTATGTGATGATCAGTGTTGATAATGTGGCAACAAACAAATCGACTTAGAAATGTAGCGAGAGAGAGAGATTCATTATTATTTTATATAATTAACCGCTCATACTGATGTATCGGAATGCCAAAGTGTCCTTGGGCAAGATACTGATCCACAAATTGTTCCTTCTCATAGAGAAAAGTGCTACACACAGATGCATTGTACGAATATTTGTGTGAATGGAAAACTTTACTGTAAGCTCTTTTAAGTAGTTATCAATACTAGAAAAGCGTCATATAAATAGACCATTTATTACAAATCGAACCTTTCTCTCCAGCCGCTCGTCACGGGTCTCTGCCCTTGTTGGTGGAGGAGCATCTCTCGGGTCCTGATCACAAAGGGAAGATAAGCAGTTGTTGCACAGAGGAAGGCTGGCACACAATCAGAATATTGCAGAGGATTAAATGTTCACCTCGAAGTGCCTGATGAATGGAGCAATGCCACTGTAAGGCTGGTTGTGATGTTTCTCGTGAGGCAACTTCTCCAGTTGAGGCAGAAATGGAATGGGATCCCGAGGTGCAAAGAGAGCCAGCAGGTTTGGTGGAAGAAACTGAGTCATCTTTCACCTGATTTAGCAGTAACATGTGTCAATAGTAGTACAATTGAAGTCAAGCAAGCCATTTGTCTCATAGTCAAAACTTGAATAAAAATCATTTCTACATCTTCCATATGTAGTTTATGAACCTAACATATATTTAGGCATGCACCGATCCGATATTTGTATCGGTTCCGATATTGAAGAAATTTCTAGATCGGGTATCGGTGACAATGGACCGATCCATATCGGCTGATCTATTCAGTGTAATTCTATGCTGTGCGCTGTGAGTGACGTCATACGCAAGCAACACGCCGTGCGGCGCCTACAGTGTTTACAAAATGGAGCGAGCGAAAGGATCGCGGTACAGGCAGCCTGAAACGCTGCGCTAGTATTTAGCACCAGCTTCATTCATAAAGCCACACCATTGCCAACATGCAGGAATGGGCGAATCAGCTCAGCGTGAGTAACCGATCGAACAGCGCTGTTAACGATATTACTATCGAGTCTAAACGGCCTGCACTTACTTTATCGTCTCGTATTTGAATGCACCTCCAGCTATGCTAGCCAAGAAGCTATTGTTTTGTTCAGATGCTTTTGTAATGGATGTTTAATTCCCATTTGCACTAAACTATATAAAGAGCTGATTGCTATTTCTTTTGAAAGTCTACCAACCAAGCTAGTGAAGCTATTGTTTTTTCTCAATTTCAGCTCCTTTATTATTTATTTTGCATTGTATTTTGAATCCCTAATTGCCCTGACTGAACCAGTCACACTATATTTGTATGATTAAGATTGTTTTACTGGTGCACAATTATTAAATAAATAAGTAATTCAGTACATTTATATCTGTTTATTTGTTTTTTAAAAAATAGGAAAGAAATGTTTAAGTCAAGTCTCATGATCCCAGTCTTTTCCCCCCAATGAAACTTAGTTTGTTACCATAATTTCGCGCTGTTTTTCTATATCGGTACTTCAGTTAGTTCAATATTGAATGGGAGATCGAATCAAAATTTTGTGAAAATATTTGGGAAATCAGTGGCCAATACCCAGCCCTAGTTAAGAAATTACCAACAAAACTGTCCAGAAAAGGTACAGGGTTCGAAACCAACCAGAGTGCGACTAAAGGCCGGCACATGGTTCTGCAACAGCGGCTGTGGCTTTTCAGGCAGTTGTGTCGATGGACTAATTTTAATTTATGGTTCTCGAGGGTTTGCGCGTGTTGTCACTGCCAGAACACTAGGTGGATTAGCTTTTTTAGTAGAAGAAGACTCTAGAGACACCTTTGTATGTGGCAGTCGTTGTCGACTGTTTATTTCTCCACACACACAGTGACCGATGGGAGAGAGGACCGTGCGCCGACCTTTAACACTCACACACAGGCACTCCGACAATGAATCCGGGATGTTTGTCGGATAGTGGTGACAAATAGTGTGTGCACAGGGTTTTCATTACAGACCATCGATGCAAAATGATTAGCGCCTCTGCTCGAGTTCATATTTGTCTGCCTGATTAAAGAAATGTTACCGAATCGTGAGGCTAGTGAAGATGCACATCATTATGGCCACTGGTTTCCCAATTGGTTTGTGAAAGGTATGGTTTTTATCCCACATCAAGGTTAGACGAATGCTTATAACACAGCGGATTGCTCCAACTTTGAAGTACTTCATGGCACATAGTATTTGTACACGTAGTGTTAAATCAGAGATTCAGTGTCAAAATTCAGTATAACGATTATTAGTCATCAGTGATATTGTGGTAATGCTAAAATGGGCTGCAAATGCAATAACATTGTTAATATACAAACTATAGTAATTTCAACAGTCGTATATTAACATTATATATATTTTATCAATAACACTTGCGCAGACGATAAACCCCAAATGTCAGAGTTAGGGCAAAAAATACCCCCAAAATATCAGTTAGTAATCCCTGTTCAGCTATGGACAGAGATTACTAGCAGTTATCATGCCGTTACAGTCCCAACCTGCTTGTCACTCTTTTTGCCATGTATTTACAACACAAAGAAAAGGCTCTGCTTGCATCTTGGATACGTTGAACTTTGGTAGATGTTGGACAGTATCAGCCAATTCATACCAGCATTTCTGGTAATTAAAGATTTACACTATAATTAATCGTCGAGAAGATTACCAGTGTACTTTTCAAGTGGTAATCATTTCATCCATACTAAGATATTCCTGTTGCAGAACCATTTGTTGGCAGTGGTTTACTCCAGCACTACACATCACATGGACTAATTTAAGAAGCACTGTGTGAAAGGTGTAATGCTCATTAACTAACTGTGAACTCATTTGTTTCGATCCCACATCAAAGTTAGAACAGGCTGAATTTAGATAAATAGAAGGATCTTTGCCAGTAAATACTCCAAGACACAAAAAGTACTTCAGTATATATACAATTAGTTTAAGATGTATATGTGTAAAGAAAAGATTACTTATGGAAGAAAGGTACCATCAGGTTAGATCCTATCAAACTACAAATGTTTAGTTACAGGTGTGGGACGTCTAAGCTGAAATGTATCTGAATGGAATGACTGCTCAAGTTTAGTGTTTGAGATCATTTTAAGATCTTAACGTTCATGTGAATATAATCTTGCGTTCATAGTATACATTATGACTCGACTCAACGTTATATTGTAACGTTACGTTATATCGCGCTCAATCTGACTCAATCATGATTCATTTAAATTGTGTTCAAGTTTAGGGATGGTACATTTCAGATATTCTGGTCACGAGGGCTTATAGTGATACTGTAACTCTCGTCTTCAGACAGTAAAAAAAATTGCCGCTCTCGTCAGATGCCCTAAGACGCTTAATCGTGTACCATAATGGACTGAATACGGCGTCGGGCGCACTCCAAATGTACATCAGTACGGCTGGTTTGACAACGTAGAGACAACCAATGACAGGTTTGATCGCATTCGAGTACACGATGGGCCAAAACTAGCAACGGAAGGATATATTCATGTGCAAATGTTTGTCCACCCCAGCAGTGCTGCCACGTGGCCGCCGCGGACCCCTTTAAACAGCCAAACAGCACATTTATACACTTAAATCACCACCCTTGCGATAAATAGTCTATGTTATATAGACAATCAGACTCACTCTGGTCTCTTAAATTTGCACTCGTTAAGCGCTCTTCAAAGGCCATTTGGCTAACTATGCTAACAATGAGCCTCGATTGTGACTCTTACCTTCTCTCTCCTCCGATGCTGGGCAAATGTCACACCATGGAACGTACTAACAAGCGCACGCTGTATGCAGGTCTCCTCGTCAAGCACGCGGTTAAGATATGGTTAATAACGAGTAAAAACGGTCCACTAGTGCAAGCACGCTCAGGAAGGCCGCACATTAGTTTTGAGGAGTACGAACGACTGCTGTTGTCCTGGAGTAAAATGGCGGGTTGCCGTACAGGGATGACCGTTGTCGTAAAGTACACCACAGCTGACACACTTTTTTTTAAATATATATATATATATATATATATATCAACATTTCAATCTGTACACTGGTGTTGATACAGTGTTAAAGTAAACAAAACAAAAACCAACTAAAGTAGAGCATAAGTAAAACACATAAATAAAATAAATTAACTGAGGGGCGTTACTCAATCAGCTTAAACCAGTAACTGTCATGTATTGAAGAGAGTTTGCAAATATCAGTTGTTCATTCTTTCTTCCAATGATATCGAGAAAGACTTTGAGATATATTCAACAGTGAATAAAGTGTTATTCCAAATATTTATTTCGAGTAGGAAACTACTGGTTTGATAAATGTCATTCAAAATGTTGAATATGAGTTATTTTTGCTACATTTAGGATCGGAGAAGATATGTATAATTTCTTTAAGTTATATAACACATATGAAATGGTTCTGACCTGTTGCAGGAGTCTCATGAAATTAGTCCACTGACATTCAAAACAAGTTTTTCGTAGTATAGTTTGTTTATCAATTACAAATAAATATATGAGTAACACTTCATAATTATGTGGACATTAATCTGTTTAACTCATATTCAGTATTTTATGCAGGCAATTGGTGTTAATAAACTCTCTAATTCATAAGACCTCATAAACATGCAGACATAACTGATTGTGGATGTGCCTTCACTCTGCTGGTGGCAATTTCTTCTATACATGCCAGTTTATTTTTGCCTGCTGTATATTGTATAATATTACAATGAACAAAGGCATACTAAGCATTTGCAGAAAACATGCCAGTGCAGCATTAATTATTATTGAACATATTTTTTCATCAATATTAGTAACAGAGAGAGAGAAACAATAGGGTGGTGAGATGTTTTTTTAAGCTTCTTTCATGTCAACCATGTCTTGCTTATTTCAGAGAAGGTGCACAGTGACACAACATTAGCAGCACTGCTTTCATCTATCTTTTAGATTCACTGACAAAAACAACTTTCTTATCTGGATATCTGAGAGCAGAACATCAATCTTGAAACTCATTTGGTTCTTGCGATGTAAAGAGTAAAGTCGTTCTTTTGTATAAAGGAATACTTCTGACTGTGGTTGCTCCGCGTATTGGCTGTGCCACGGTTCTGCTGCATGTGGTGGTTCTGTTTTTCATACTGACAGCGGGACGACTGCGTTTCTACAGAGGAGCTGCTACTTCCAGAACTATGGTTTTTTCATGAGATTGCCCTGAAAATGGCCATATATAAGAACGAGAAACTAGCACGAGAAAGTTTCTGGTGCGCCCGTGGTATCTGCCAGACCACAGTGCATTTTGGCTTGTTTTGTTTCTATGTGGATGAGACAGTACAAGAGGTAGTTGTACATACAATTACATTAATGTTGACTGTCAAATTGAACAGAGAGTCACAGATTCTGACTATACAGATCAATAACTAATAACTATTCTGCCGCCATAACAAATATGTGCCGTGTGTGAACAGCACTTAACTGTACAGTAAAGTGCTTTGAGTGGTCACCAAGACTAGAAAAACGCTATATAAATACAGACCATTTACTATTTACCACTGTTGTTTACTCTACTGTGGAGAGAGGAGGGTCAAGTTGCAGTCACAGCACAAACGTGAAGAGGAACTGTCAACATACTGTCTAGCTGTTATGTTTAACTCCAGTCTATCAATTAATCCTAAACCTAAACTCAGCTACAACTCATTTGAATGTCTTGTTCTCATGACTTCTTCCACACAAATCCAATCCAAGAAACACCAACAGCCAATCTGAGATTGACCCTCTCGTCGATAAATCTGCAGACTCAATACGATTAATACAACCCTAATCCCTAATACAACAGGTGATGACATGTTTAGCCGCATGTTGTCTTTTAACCGCTGGCTGTCGACGTGGTGTCCTGTAAACGGTGTGGGCTTTGTAGATAATTGGCTAACTTTTTTGAGAAAACCTGGTCTTGTTATGAGAGACGGCGTTCATCCCACTTGGGATGGAGCAGCTCTCTTATCTAGGAATATTACAAAGTCTATAACATGTCAACCCATAGTTGGGACCAGGAAGCAGAGCTGCAGTGCTAAACACTTCTCTGCGCTCCCTCTGGATCAGTCACACAACCCCATAGAGATTGTGTCTGTCCACCGTCCGATTAAATTATTGAAATTAAACAATAACAGAGCGAGAACTCCACACAAAAATCTAATAAAAATTAAAACAACCTCTGCAACAACACAGGGAACTAAGACTTTTAAATGTGGTCTTTTAAACATTAGATCACTATCAACTAAGGCTCTTTTAGTTAATGAACTAGTCTCTGACTACAACCTAGATGTATTGTCCCTCACTGAGACGTGGCTGCATCCTGATGAATATGTCAGTCTAAATGAATCTACTCCCCCCAGTCATATAAATGCACAGGTTCCCAGAGAATTTGGGCGAGGAGGTGGAGTTGCTGCTATTTTTAACTCCAGTCTATCAATTAATCCAAAACCTAAACTTAACCTAAGCTACAAATCATTTGAATGTCTGGTTCTTAGTCTTCCACGCCAATCCAGGAAACACCAACAGCCAATCATATTTGCTGTAGTTTACCATCCTCCCAGGGCTTATACTGAATTTTTAACGGAATTCCCTGAGTTTTTATCAAACTTAGTCCTAAAGAGCGATAAAATTATTATTGTTGGTGACTTTAATATCCATGTTGACAATAAGAAAGATTACCGTAGCGTAGCATTTAATTCAATACTAGACTCAATTGGTTTCAGTCAGTGTGTGCGATCCTGATTTATCTTTTAATAGTCACTTAAAACAAATTTCTCGGACTGCCTTTTTCCACTTGCGTAATATCTCAAAAATCAGGCATGTCCTTTCGCAAAAAGATGCAGAAAAACTAGTCCACGCCTTCGTTACATCGAGACTGGACTATTGTAACTCATTATTATCAGGCTCCAGCAGTAAGTCGTTAAAGACTCTACAGCTTGTCCAAAATGCCGCAGCACGTGTCCTGACAAGAACAAAGAAAAGAGAGCACATTTCTCCAGTATTAGCTTCGCTACACTGGCTTCCAGTTAAATCTAGAATAGAATTTAAAATTCTCCTCCTCACCTTCAAGGCCCGTAATAATATAGCGCCTTTCTACCTTAAAGAGCTGTTAGTACCTTATAAACCCTCTAGAGCACTCCGCTCCCAGAATTCAGGCTTACTTGTCGTCCCTAAAGTCTCTAAAAGTAGAGTAGGAGCCAGAGCTTTTAGCCATCAAGCCCCTCACTTGTGGAATAATCTACCAATTTCAGTTCGGGAGGCAGACACCATCTGTTTGTTTAAGAGTAGGCTCAAAACCTTTCTTTTTGATAAAGCTTATAGTTAGAGTTAATTAGTGAGGCAGAACGTAACTTGCTCTATTTAATGACATATGACACACGGAGCTTCTTTTTCCAGCTTCTCCTTCCTCTTCTCCATCCCTACCCCTTCCCCGGGGTCCCTTTGCTTTAACACCCGCAGATCCAGGGCCTCTGTGGCCGCACCATGGATTGCTGTTTGTGGATCGCGCATCGGGGGTCGCAGTGGTGGACCCAGTGTGGCGGATTCTGTGTCGTGTGGGCTGATCGTGGTGCTGGTGGCGGACCCTGTGTCGCGTTGGCACTGGGTAAAGGAGGTGGACCAGGGCCGCGGCGATGGCTCGTGGTGGGTCCTGGTGGGCGGCGGTGGACGGTGACTGAGGACTGGAGTGGCCTCTGGTCTGGATGCTGGATCGTGGTCCTGCTGGTTGCTGACCATGGACTGTGATTGCAGCGGGACTGCATCAACGTAAAGACTTTAATGATGAATGTTTTTACACGTGGCATCTATTGCACTTCTGTCCGTCCTGGGAGAGGGATCCCTCACATGTGGCTCTCTCTGAGGTTTCTACTTATTTTTACCTGTTAAAATGGTTTTTAGTAGTTTTTCCTCACTCTTGCTGAGGGTTAAGGACAGAGGATGCCACACCCTGTTAAAGCCCTATGAGATGAATGTAATTTGTGAATATGGACTATACAAATAAAATTTGATTGATTGATTGATTGATTAAAATTTGATACAATAGCGCCTCTAAAAAAGAAACATGTAAAACATAGTAAATTAGCTCTGTGGTATAATTCCAAGTCACATGAGTCAAAACAAGTAGGGGAGAGCGGGGTAATGTGAGACATTTTTTACATTTGCTACGCTCTAGGCGAATTCAAATGATATTTCAGTAATATTTACACATTTCCCATTAATTCAGGATGTTTCCTAGCAATGGAAATGATCAGAATTTCTTCAGGACAAAGGGCAGTGAAAATGTGATTGTTTTTTTAAAAAGTTGTTTTGTGTCTCACTTTACCCCAGCTTAGGGGTAAAGTGACTTTACCCCTACTTGCTGAGGGTTAAGGACAGAGGATGTCACACCCTGTTAAAGCCCTATGAGATGAATTGTAATTTGTGAATATGGGCTATACAAATAAAATTTGATTGATTGATTGAAAGTGAGACAGACCAGATAAATCAAGTGGGTAGAGTGATCCACTTACTTTTTCCACTTAAAACTACCATCACAACACATGTTGTAATAGTTAAAAGCCTGACAGTTAGATTGACAACCACACATTCCAAATCTAATATCGACCAGGGCTACGTTGTAGCACTAACGGGCCGAGCACAGGCGTTTTCAAGTCTTTTGCAGTCGGTAAAGAGAGAGCACATCATCCTGCGGCGCACATCATCCTGCGTTTCACATCATCCTGCGGCGCACATCATCATGAGGCGCACATCATCCTGCGGAGAACATCATCCGGCTGCACACATCATCACATCATCGTGCGGTGCACATCATCACATCATCCTGTGGCGCACATCATCGTGGTGCGCCCATCATCAAGCGACACACATCATCCTGCAATGCACATCATCCTGCTGTGCGGTGCACATCATCCTGCGGCGCACATCATCAAGCGGCACACATAATCCGTCGGCGCACATCATCCTGCGGCACACATCATCGTGCGGCGCACATCATCCTGCGGCGCACATCATCTTGCGGCGCACCTCATCCTGCAGCGCACATCATCACATCATCATGCTGCGCACATAATCCTGGCGCACATCATCACATCATCATGCGGCGTACATCATCGTGCGGTGCACCTCATCCTGCAGCGCACATCATCACATCACATCTGGCGGCACACATCATCACATCATCCTGTGGCGAACATCATCCGGCGGCACACATCATCACATCATTGTGCGGTGCACATCATCCTGCGGCGCACATTATCACATCATCCTGCGGCGCACATCATCGTGGTGCGCCCATCATCCTGTGGCACACATCATCCTGCGATGCACATCATCCTGCGATGCACATCATCCTGCTGTGCGGTGCACATCATCCTGCGGCGCACATCATCTTGCAGCGTACATAATCCTGCGGCGCACATCATCATATCATCCTGCGGCGCACATCATGGTGCGGCGCACATCATCCTGCAGCGCATATAATCCTGCGGTGCACATCATCACATCATCCTGCGGCGGACATCATCCTGAAGCGCACATCATCACATCATCCTGCGGCGCACATCATGGTGCGGCGCACATCATCCTGCGGCGCACATCATCCTGCAGCGCACATCATCACATCATCATGCGGCACACATAATCCTGCGGCGCACATCATCCTGCAGCGCACATCATGGTGCTGCGCACATCATCCTGCAGCGCACATCATCACATCATCATGCGGCACACATCATCCTGCGGTGCACATCATTACATCATCGTGTGGCGGTGGTCTAGTGGCAGAAACTTGGACTATGGGCAGAGAAGGTCTCTGGTTCGATTCCACGGAAAGACAACAAAAAGACGAACCTGGATTGATCTGCCCAGAAGTCCAAGAGTCTGTCTACACCGCGTTCCACATTATTATGCAAATTACACTTTGCTCAGATTTTCCTAAATAATAATGCACAGACAGTCAGTATAATTTTCAAGTCATCAACTGTTAGAGTATAATTCAAATTTTATTGAACAAACCTCCCAGTGATAACAGTATTTTTTTCAAAAATAAAAAACTCAAAATGCAGTGTTCCAAATTATTATGCAGAGTTTCTGAGTTTCAGAGTTTCAAGATATTTTATAGGTTTTAAAGAACAAAAAATTGTCATTTGTTGAATTTGCAGCATTAAGAGGTCATATTTACTGAAATCAAAAAAAGTTCAACAGGTTACATGTTAACATAGGACCCCTTCTTTGATATCACCTTCACAATTCTTGCATCCATTGAACTTGTGAGTTTTACCACAAGTTCAATGGATGAAAGTGTCCTTAAACCTGTTATTTGGCCACCCCTAAACCAAGCTCACAAGCAAAAAAGTTTGCATTGGGCTCAGGACTACATGAAGACTAACTTCCAAACTGTTTTGTTTACGGATGAGTGCCGTGCAACCCTTGATGGTCCTGATGGATGGAGTAGAGGATGGTTGGTGAATGGCCACCATGTCCCAACAAGGCTGAGACGTCAACAAGGAGGTGGCGGAGACATGTTTTGGGCCGGAATCATGGGGGGAGAGCTGGTAGGCCCCTTCAGGGTCCCTGACGGTGTGAAAATGACCACGGCAAAGTATGCAGAGTTTCTGACTGACCACTTTCTTCCGTGGTACAAAAAGAAGAACCGTGCCTTCTGAAGCAAAATCATATTCATGCATGAGAATGCACCATCTCATGCTGCAAAGAATACCTCTGGGGCATTGGCTGCTATGGGCATAAAAGGAGAGAAACTCATGGTGTGCCCCCCATCTTCCCCTGACCTTAACCCTATTGAGAACTTTTGGATTATCATCAAGCAAAATATCTATGTGGGTGGAAGGCAGTTCACATCCAAGCAGGTGCTCTTGGAGGCTATTATGGCATCCTGCAAAGATATTAAAGCAGAAACTATCAATACCAGCTCTCCCCCATGATTCCGGCCCAAAACATGTCTCCGCCACCTCCTTGTTGACGTCTCAGCCTTGTTGGGACATGGTGGCCATTCACCAACCATCCTCTACTCCATCCATCAGGACCATCAAGGGTTGCACGGCACTCATCCGTAAACAAAACAGTTTGGAAGTTAGTCTTCATGTAGTCCTGAGCCCACTGCAAACTTTTTTGCTTGTGAGCTTGGTTTAGGGGTGGCCGGATAACAGGTTTAAGGACACTTGCAAACCTCTTGAGCATCCTACATCTTGAAGTTCGCGAGACTCCAGAGGCCCCAGCTGCTTCAAACACCTGTTTGCTTCTATTCAATGGCATTTTAGTGGCTGCTCTCTTAACCCTACGCATTTGTTTGGCAGAAATCGTCCTTATTTTGCCTTTGTCTGAACGAACCCGCTTGTGCTGTGAATCAGTGACAAATATCTTCACCGTCCGATGATCACGCGCAATTCTTTTGGAAATATCCAATATTGTGATACCTTGACCAAGGTATTGCACTATTAGCTGCTTTTCAGCAGCAGAGAGATCCTTTTTCTTCCCCATTTTGCCTGAAACATGTAGCTTGCTTAATAATGTGGAACATCCTTCTTAAGAAGTTTTCCTTTGATTGGGCTCACCTGGCAAACTAATTATCACAGATGTCTGAGATTGATTTCAATCATCCAAATAGCCCTGAGACACAATACCATCCATGAGTTTAATTCAAAAACTAAAAAATGAATGTTTATGACCCTTAAATCCAATTTGCATAATAATGTGGAACGCGGTGTAGACCCTGTCTAGTGCCCCTGAGCAAGGCACCTTACTCCCCCAACATCTGCTCCCCGAGCGCTGTACACAGTCGCTCACTGCTCTGTGTGTCCTGCACACAGATGGGTCAAAAGCAGAAGTTAAATTTCCCTACCTGCATGAGTGTGCCTTTGCATGTCTGTGCATGTGTTTGGGATAAATAAAATGCATCTGCATCTGCGCACATCATCGTGTGGCGCACATCATCGTGTGGCGCACATTACATTACAAAGCGACTTACAAGTACTCAACATTTTTTATGAGGGGCCATTTAGGGGTTCAGTATCTTGCCAAGGACACTTCGGCAAGCAGATGGGGAAGAGTGGGATTTGAACCGGCAACCTTCGTGTTGGAGAGCCCCGGCTCTACCCCCTACGCCACACCGCCAGCACATTATACTGCAGTGCACATCATCACATCATCGTGCGCGCACATCATCCTGCAGCGCACATCATCCTGCAGCGCACATCATCCTGCAGCGCACATCATCACATCATCGTGCGCGCACATCATGGTGCAGCGCACATCATGGTGCAGCGCACATCATCCTGCGGCGCACATCATCACCTGACCTGAACTGTTTTTGAGGTTTAAGGTCAAAAACAGTTCAGGTCATAAAAGTCTCAAACAGGCTATAATATGTATTGTGACAGATCTGCAAAAACTTTCTTTTCAACTACAAAATAGGTTTCAACCAAATCTGACTAGGTTTGTCTCCCACCACAAAGAGCTTGAAGGCCTCTTGCCTTCAAGCACCTGTGCCTGGGTCTTCTCTTGGCCATGAGGTCTTCAAAATTCACTCAGTTCACATACAGTGGTTCTCACAACATATAGAGTAATTCTCATACACAGAGTTCTTACAACACATAGTTTACACACACACACACACACACACACACACACACACACACACACACACACACACACACACACACACACACACACACACACACACACACACACACACATCTCTTCATTGCATCTGTATAAAAAGCATACACCTGCATCTGTTTCTTTGTCATATCCTCTGCAGAATGCTCATCACACAGTGTATGACTGTCTGACCTTCCTGGCAAGGAATAAAGTATATGATTATTATTAGTATGATTCTCTAGCCTCTTTATGTCTGAAGTTTCACGAAGTCAAATTTCCATCACAGAATGCAGACATATTAGCAAAACAGTCATTATAACGAACTACTATGCAGGTACCATTATGCAAAGCAGAAACGAAAACAGTAAGATAGATAGATAGATAGATAGATAGATAGATAGATAGATAGATAGATAGATAGATAGATAGATAGATAGATAGATAGATAGATAGATAGATAGATAGATAGATAGATAGATAGATAGATAGATAGATAGATAGATAGATAGATAGATAGATAGATAGATAGATAGGTAGATAGGTAGGTAGATAGGTAGATAGATAGATAGATAGATAGATAGATAGATAGATAGATAGATAGATAGATAGATAGATAGATAGATAGATAGATAGATAGATAGATAGATAGATAGATAGATAGATAGATAGATAGATAGATAGATTAATTTATTCATCCCCGAAGGGAAATTAAGTTGTCATAGAAGCCGGTATATTTGAATACAATAAAATGCAATTCAATAGAATAAAATAAAAAATAGACATTTGTACAAAGTGATATGAGCAGAGGAGAGAAAATCATTGTCTGTCTGAGCATTGTTCATACAAGATTAAATGATACACTTCAAAAAATAGGCCAGCACCACTCTGGATTCTGAGAACACTGCAAACAACTATAAACTGTCTCTTGTGTATTGATAGAATGTTAAAAATATAATGAACAAATACGGGAATTCATATCAGGCTTAAAAGACAAAATGCAAAATATCACATAAAAAATAGAAAAGACATCAGAGAAAAAATATACATCACCTTTCAATGAACTACTTCTTGTGTTGTTTGGATTGCTGCTAATCTACTGTTCTACACTCCAGTCCAGAGGGGGCGGTAATGTGTCTATGAGATGGTTTGCCAACCGCCAATACATACCAGAAGAAGAAGAATACAGATAAGACTGACTGTTGCCTGAGTCACGAAATCGAAATGGCGGCATTAGCAGAGAGGATGGAGGTAAGGTCTCATTACAAAATATACTCCGATTTCTGTAATTTAGTAATGCCTTTATCTTGTGTATCAAGGCTATATTAGTCAATACGACAAACGGTGTATTAGGGTGTTTAAACGACTATTTTAGTTTTTATAGGCATGGGTGGTGGGGTCGAGGATGCATCCATTTTAACTTGAGCAACGTGACTGCCGTTGCCGTTCATTTATTCGCGTCGTTTTTTAAACTGAGGTCCGATTTAATATATTGAACTCCGTTTAATGGGTATCAGTTTAAGCGTTTGGCAAACCACACGAGCGAAAGTGAGTAACGTGAGCAGAAGACGTTGTAGGTCGCAAGCGTGTGACCATTGTGACGAACCGCATGGTATCTGTTAGCTGCAGAGCTAGTTAGCAGGCGTGGGCGCTGCCTCTGTCTCCCGCTTGATTACTTAAACCAGCATTTAATGGGTGCGTGCATCGCACGGGCCAAGATGGTTTCCCTGTTGGATTCGTTCATTTGTGGCAATTACATTATTATTTTGTATGGGGATTTCTCTGTAGTCGCACAGCGAGTTTAAGCAACCCTGGTCTTCCACAGTCCTTAGTCTGCATTACAGAGAACCGGGCTGTTAATATCTGACGGCATATGTTACTCTAGGATTATTGGTGAGTGATGGGTTTAAACATGGTCTACTTTGGTTTAGACGTGGTGTTTGGATGGCTGGGATCGCAACCATGTGGCAAGCTAATTATTTTAGGACTAGTAGCTAAGCAAGTTGCCAGCCCACCGAAGTTGGAGATAAAAACCAACAAAACTCAGCTAACTGCTTAGACAGCAGCAAAAATTTTATTTATTCAGTTTTGGAGGGGAACGTGCTCGGGATGGTTCCGTCGTGATGTGATGGTCAACTCGAGAGTCCCTGCATTCATGCTTTAGCTGTTCAATACCCTGCTTGAAAAAAGCCCGACAAGCTCAGCAGGGATTTCCTCCACAATGATTCCCCACGACCATCTTAGGCCTGTTGGTAACTTTTATCAAAATAACTAAGGTGCATAGTGTAGACAAATGTAAGCTGCTCAAAAACGCAGAAGCAGTGTCAAACACTTCACTCTCACAATTACAATTGGATTTTTGACAACACATTGCGCAGTAAAGTTGACTCTGAAATCATTACGTCGCGATAAAGGCCGGCGCATGCTTCTGCATTTTCAGGTACATGCGTGGCCCTTGTGTGCTTTCGTACCCGGTGTTGCGTGCGTAGCCCAATTTTTCTAAAGGCCGAGTTATACTCCTGCGACTGCGCAAGGTCACGCAGCTGCATCGACGGACTCGTTTTGGTTTATACTTCTCTAACGTGCTGCGCGTGTTGCAACGCAATTCACCGCCAGAACACTGGGCGGAGTAACGTTCTTTTGTCGAAGACAAAACACACAAAGAAGAGACTTCTTCTTCGTCGACTCTTTATTTACATCGCCGCTCCTCATATTCTATTTCTGGCGGACAAATCGGCCAGTCAGTGACGGGTTATACAAGCGGTCATACTTTCAGATCTCTTCTGCCAAGTGCTCATCTATTTGTTCCATATTCGTTCTAAATCTTCCGTGATTTCCGCGTATTATGGGGCATGAAACCGGAAGCTAGACTCCGGACGGGAAGTAGTAAGCCGACCAATCACAAGCCTTGTGGGCTCCGTGAGGCTCGCGTCGTTTTGTTGGATAGTTAGAAAAATTGGCTGACGCACGCAAGACGCCAGAGGGCACAAAAGGGGCGAGATTGGTCTGCTTACTACATGATTTCCGGTTTCATGCCCCATAATACCGGCAGACTGCGTAATAAGCCGCAGGAGCATGCGCCGGCCTTTAGCTTAGCCGTAGGTATTATGGCTGCAAACGTCCGGTTTTTAAGTGATTTTAAGAGCTGTATCCTGAACTTAAAAATGCAACAAATAACACATCGTTAAAGCAATAGAACACCGGAGCTAAGCCTCTCCTAGACTGTAACTGTGTATATCTTTTGAGGTTTCTCAGGGGGAGAGCTCAGCCAAGCCTGCTGCTGAGGATATGACCTCAAAAGACTACTACTTTGACTCATACGCCCACTTTGGTATCCACGAGGTAAGAAACTATTGTGGAAAATGTCTAAAGTTCAAGCCTATTTTACCAGATAATGACCTTTTGGGCCTTTTAATGACCCTATAGGAGATGCTCAAAGATGAGGTTCGCACGCTGACCTACCGCAATTCCATGTTCCACAACAAGCATCTGTTTAAGGACAAAGTGGTGCTGGACGTGGGCAGTGGGACAGGCATCCTGTGCATGTTTGCTGCCAAAGCTGGAGCCAAGAAGGTTATAGGGGTAAGTGTGAAATCTTCCATTTGTGTAGTTTTCTAGATTGACTGCCATTGGTCAATCTGGGATATGTTCAATGATCTTTTTAGAGTGGCATAAGTAGAGAATATGTGAATTGAAATGTTTTTTGTCTTCATAGATAGAGTGCAGTAGCATTTCAGACTATGCAGTGAAAATCGTCAAGGCCAACAAGATGGATGATGGTAAGTAAATTATCTATGGTGATAAAAGTAGGGTTTCTGTATGTGCAAATCAGGGTCATACAAATTTTGTTGTGCCTCCTGACGTACTCTTGTGTATGCAGTTGTGACTATCATCAAGGGGAAAGTGGAAGAGGTGGTCTTGCCCGTTGAAGGAGTAGACATCATCATATCTGAGTGGATGGGCTATTGTCTCTTCTATGAGTCCATGCTCAATACAGTAATTTATGCCAGAGACAAATGGCTGGTAAGTACATGTGTAAGAAGGAAAGAGCTTTGTTTTATGCTCTACTTTTCAATGTCATATTTTCCGTCCTTCAATCTTCAACACAAACAATCATGTCTTCGAGTGAACAGACTTTGGAAATCTAGAAATGAATACCCTTTACTTGATCCAATATTGTTTGCTGATACTGGTAACCCAATAAGTACAAAGCAAATTGTATTTCATTTTAAAAATTATACCAAAGACGAATTTTTTTCATTTCTGTTTGCCCTTACGGTGAATCCATGCTTTGCAGGGCCTTTCATACAACTAGCAGACACGCATTGCGCAGACATATTTACGCAATCGATATCGTTTCATCCAAGCCCTAATCTGCACTCTGGATAACCCTCAAGTTCTGCTCCTGAGTTTCTTTTTCACCTCTCACCCCTTCACAGAAGCCAGATGGAATGATTTTCCCAGACAGGGCCACACTTTATGTCACTGCCATTGAGGACAGGCAGTACAAGGACTACAAAATCCACTGTAAGTAGTATTTTCTCCTGTCCCAACCTAAGCCTTTGAGTTGCAGTGTTCCCTTTTAGGCTTTTTCTGTGATTCCTGGGTTAGAGGAGACTCAACAATAGCAAAGCATTGTTTGTTCTAAACATTTTACTAATTATTCAACCCTCAGCTCATTAATTGTTAGGAATGGAAAGGCAAACATACAAGGCATAGGACTGGCCCCCACTGTCTGTAATCAACATTTTGTGTTTAAAGTCCACTGTTTGTGCTCTGTCAGGGTGGGAGAATGTGTATGGGTTTGACATGTCGTGCATCAAGGAGGTGGCGATTAAGGAACCCTTGGTTGACGTGGTGGACCCTAAGCAGTTGGTCAGCAATGCCTGTCTCATCAAGGTGGGTCAATCAATGATAGATTTAAACTTAACAGGGTCCTTAAAGACTAAGTTGGTTTTGTGAATATCTAGTAACTTAAAGTTTAACTTTATGCATTTTCAGACCTACGAAACTGCTTCTGATCTTACTTATGCTGAGCAGGTTGAGTTTGTGATTACAGATCAAAACCTGTCAAACTTCTGATCAATCAAACCAGTCAAAGATATACATGATTCTGTAAGGCACACAATTTTACAATGAATTGAAAAGTGATGAAGAGCACTATATATATATTTTTTTTAAGACGAGTGGAATTTTCGTTGTTCCAAACTGTGTCCATTTTTAATACATCAGCGCTGTCAGTTTCATTTTACTTTGATTTCTTTTAGTGTTTATGCTTAAACTCTCTTTTACTGTAGCTCTAATTTAAAAACAAGGGTAATAGAAAAAGCACAGATGTCTTTATTCAAAAATGACCCACACATTGTTCAACATTTCCCATAATAAGCATTTCATTACATATCCTCACGTCATTTTCTCCCCTTTACTTCTCTCAAATACAAAACAGCTAAGACCAGAGGCAAACTAATCCAATGTTATTTAAAATCAAATGGCATACAAAATCAAAGATTGCAGGTTATTGTCATTTAAGAACTTAATCTCCTTAAATGGGCGGCTGTGGCTGAGGGGTAGAGTGGTCGTCCTCCAACCTGTAGGTCGGCGGTTCGATCCCCAGTCTGAACCATCTGCATGCCGAAGTGTCCTTGGGCAAGATGCTGAACCCCGAATGGCCCCCCCTTAGAATAACAAAGTGCTGGGATAGATGCACTGTATGAATGTGTGTGTGAATGGGTGAAACTGTAATGTAAAGCGCTTTGAGTGGTCATCAAGACTAGAAAAGCGCTATATAAATACAAATCCATTTACCATTTAAATACGCCTTAACCCAGATGATATGTTGAACCTGCTTTATTTTACAGGCCTTACAAGTATCTCTTTACTTTGCTGCAGAGGTATTAACTCTGATTTGTGTTTTTTTTTATTCAGGAGGTGGACATTTACACAGTGAAGGCAGAGGACCTGAGCTTCACGTCACCATTCTGCCTCCAGATCAAGAGGAATGACTACATCCATGCTCTTGTGACCTACTTCAACATAGAGTTCACCCGCTGTCACAAGAGGACTGGGTTCTCTACAAGTCAGTCTGCTCTTACACACATTCCACCTAGTTTTTACACAGTGGCAATTGGTCAGGCTTCATGTGATGTAATTCATACTGGAGAACTGCTTGGACAGATGAACAAAGTAACATTGATAAGTTCTTAGTTCTCTTACAACCAGTAAGATACTCTTGCATTAAAGTTCGGGGGATGCTTGTTAGCCATAAGAACAGCAAGTTGTCAATGCAAACATTACCTATCATCATGGCTGCATTTGATGCCGTTCATTTTGTGAAGTATTGGTAGTCAAGTGAACTCTTCCATATTACTTATGATTCTACCAAAATAACCCTTGTGGACTTCACAGCTTTAAACTTTTGGCGCTGATGTTTAGGCTCAGATGTACTCTTTTGTATCTTCTAGAGTAGTGGTATCAATGGACATTTTAATTTGTGGTTGGAGGGTGGTTTCCTTTTTTTCATTTGAATATAAGGGCTTTTTTCTTTGTAAGGTCTACTGTTGAGGCCCAACCAAGAGACAGAATCAAGTTCTCTGATTAGCAAGAGCTCTTACTGTCTGTAATTACAAATTTTGCCTATTTTTACCAATAAGGCCTCAGATGCCTCCTCGACAGATGTTCCGTCATACAATTTGAGCCAATTGGTTATTCCCACATCTCCTGTCTTGTCTGTTTAGCAGTGTACTGACTAAGACTGCTATGACAAATCAGCACCCGGTAATCGCTGTGTGGGTCTGATATTATCTTATGTGACTAAATTATGAAATGTTCTGTATAACTTCTGCCAGTTTTGGTCTCAGTTATAGTTTATCAGTTGCTGACCAATGTTTCAGACTTGACAGTTTTTTTCTTTTAATTGAAAACTGTATAATGTAAATTATAGCATATGTATAGTACAATACTGTATACAATATTTCTTGAAAGCATTTTCTAACTATATATTGATACCTGGCTGACGGTTGATGAACCTACGTATCACTGCATTTTAATGGTTATCAAAAAATCGTACTTGAATTGAGAGGCTAGTGAAGACTCACTAGCCTCTCAATATCTCTCGATATCCAGATTATGCAGTTATTGATTTTCCACTGTTGTAAATCATCTGCTACATTTACAGGTTGTGGTAACAGCTTAAAACAAAGCATTGAATGCTCTTTTATGGGGATTTGCGTTGATTGTTGACATGTTTCAAATTAACACATTTAGCATTTGACACTACATTCATTCCCTATTTCTCAGGCCCAGAGTCTCCCTACACCCACTGGAAACAGACAGTCTTCTACCTTGATGACTACCTGACTGTCAAGACTGGTGAGGAGATATTTGGCACCATCAACATGAAGCCAAATGTCAAAAACAATGTAAGCAGAGCTCTGGAAGGTCTTACATTCTTTAAATCAAAGCACAAGTATAACATATATTTGAGTAGCATCAACACTGTATCTAGTTACTGTTTGCATCTTTGCTGAATCATTGCTGAATCATTGCTGTATGGGTTTTCAGAGAGACCTGGACTTCACCGTAGACATCGACTTCAAGGGACAACTGTGTGAGATATCAAAGACGTCAGAGTACAGGATGCGTTAGAAGTTCCTCTACCTCCCCGTTTCTTTGGTCAAGGACAGATGATTCAGTTTGACTGGAAGTCTGTTCAATAGTTTGAAGCTCCCATGCAGCAACATTTTAAAGATCTCTTTTTTTTGTAGTTTCTTTTCATTTACTTGTTCAAACATTACCAGTATTAAAGAGGTTTTCACATTCTTACAGTCCAGAGTGCATTGATTCAGTAATTCATTGAACAGTCGTCTCACTTTTGGTTTTTACTTTAAATGAATTTCAAATGTGCAATGAACACCAGACAGGTTTAACAGGCTTAATGACATGCATAGTTTAACTGTCTTAACATTTAGTCTACTCTATCGTCATTGCGTAAACCAGTTACTGCTCTGCCCTTGACATGTATTGAAACTGTGCTCGAATAACTTTTTAAGGGTGTTCCGATAAGGAGCTTTGGGCCCCGAAAAGCTGATCACTGGCCGCTTGTAGCAGTATCTTCCGATAAGGATCACAGGTGATTCAAGACCCCACTTATGATCGGATTTGTCCTCCCTGCTCTATATGCAAATGAATGCTAACCATAATTGTCAGTAAATGTCCATTAAGTTGTTACTTTTTTTCCCCCTTAAAATAAACATGTCCCCAATGATGTGAAATTATGCAAATGATGTATTCGCATTTGCATAATTTACTGCTCAAATATCTAAAATAGTCACAGACAAGAGTTTTCATAAAGCTTCAATTAAGTACAATATCATAAAAGTCAAAAACTTAAACGAGCACAAACGTGTCAATTGCAACACAGACAAATTGTGATAAGACACCTGGTAACTGGAAAAGAGGTTCAAGATGCCTCACTCATTTGCTATGTCCATCAGCTCTGGGAACCAAGTGAAAAATGGCAAATGGTTTTGTATTTATAAAGATTTTTTTTAGTCTTGACCACTCAACGCTCTATCCAGTACAGTTTTATATTCACCCATTTACACAGTGCATCTATTAGCAGCACTTTTGTTGTTCTGAGGAGCAATTTGGGGTTCAGCATCTTGCCTAAGGACACTGCGACATGCAGATGGGGAAGACTGGCAATCAAACTACCCAATTTGGGAGAGAAATTATTTACGGAAAAAGAGTAACACTTCATGAGTGGCTCCCTGATTGGTGTTTTATATATATTGCGAATCAAACTAATTAGAGGGAATATTGGCCAATATTTTTCTGAGATTCCTTACTTTTTTTTGGATGATCAAGAAACCCTGCTTACTAAACGTTTGTACTGTCATTTATGGTTACACAAAACTATCATTTAAAACTGTCCATCAGATGCCATCAGGTTTAGTCCTTTTCCAATGAGCTGATGAGTACAAACGCAGAAGTTAAACTGCATATACCCCTGAGGTGTTCTGATCTCACCCCAGGAATGTGTTCCTATGTGCATTTACTGACTGCCAGTTATTTTGTGCGAAACATCAAAATAGACTGAAGTAGTTAATTGTGGATTCCTTTTATGCTGGAGCATTGCCACCAGTCCAGGCCTGCATGATATATCTAAGATTCATAGTTATCGTGATAGCAACATGTGTAATATACATATATGGAAAAACTCTTCTTGAACTGCAATAAATGGTGTTCCATGTGTCAAGCCTTCACGGTCTACACCGTGTTCATAATTATTATGCAAGTTGTATTTTTGAGGATTCATTTTATTATTTAACAGCTACAGTGCTTGCGGCCACTCCAAAATGTTACTAAAACTCCAACCTGAATATAAAAACAATATCTGTGCAGAATTATTGGGCAACTATTAGTGTGCAGAATCATGCAAATGAATGAAAATGAAAAATGTCTCATCTCACTTGTTTATTTGCATCTGTTAAAAAAAAATCCGTGAAATATAACATCCCTCTTTTCAATAACAGTAATAAGCCTTCCATAGATGGATTCTGTCCTTTTCTTGATCTGTTGATCAACTTTTTTTGCAGCAGCAACAATAGCCTCCCAGACACTGTTCAGAGAGGTGTAGGAAAGGGGCCGATGTCATTATTCTTAGATCTTTAAGGCCTTTACTGGCTAGCCACACAGTGGAGTACTCTGATGCATGCGATGGAGCATTGTCCTGCACAAAAATCTCTCCCTCATTTCACAAATAAACGTCCTCTGATATGCTTAAATCCAATAGGCATTCAAGTTTATACAGCTTGGAGTTGGAAAATATGCATAAAAATGAAGATATGTTCAAAATACTCACCTGCCTAATAATTGTGCACACAGTGTTCATGTCAATATATTTATTGTCTGTATGAGACCAACAGCTGGAGACCCAGAAGAGGAGCACTCCGCCTTCATCTGCAGCCTGCTCATCACTGTCCGCTCCCGGTACATGGCCAAGTCATTCATACTTTCTGTCATGTTTATTGTTAATCAGGGGCAAACATAAATTCAAATGAAATTCAAATTGTCCAGCGGTTTCTTCTGATTTCATGGCAGCTCAGCTGTAGCACAGGTTCTTCCCTCCCATCTCTCTTTCTCCTTTGTTTTCCTCTTTGTTTCTGAGGTATCTCTCTTTTTTCTGTATCTGTACATAAAACAACCCATTTAAGTTGTCATATTTCTATCTATTTTAATGAGAGAGAGAGAGAGAGAGAGGAGAGAGAGAGAGAGAGAGAGAGAGTGAGAGAGAGAGAGAGAGAGAGAGAGAGAGAGAGAGAGGAGAGAGAGAGAGAGAGAGAGAGAGAGAGAGAGAGAGGAGAGAGAGAGAGAGAGAGAGAGAGAGAGAGAGAGAGAGAGAGAGAGAGAGAGAGAGATTGATTAAGCACGGACTTTCTGCTGACATTTAAACGTTATTTATTTTAGTCCGAATGCTTTCACTGGGATATTTGCTGTCAAACATATATCGCCTCAGAAGAAAATGCGAAGGATATCTGGATCACTAAGAAATAATCTTAAGAATATAATGAACTGCCAAGCAGGACACTATATTTCAATATAATTCAGTATGTTGCAATCGTTATGATCGGTTAGTAAAAACAACATAACAATTGAGAAACTGCTATCCCTATAACATAATTTTCCTTTATATCAGCTGGTTCATATCATATAATATCCGGGATGTTAGACTTACTATAATCCAGATAAAGAAATAACCTGGGTATTTAACTCCTATATCGTACAACGGTCTAAATTCCCAATGTTTATAAACCATAGGTATAAACCTATAAAATGGCAGCAGAAGCGCTTTTCGCTTGACCAATCCGCGTCGCGCTGCGCTCTGCCTTTAGAGATGATCGTGCGCGTTCACGGCTGGTTGAGCTGTTACGAGCCTTATTCGAGCCACGGAGCGAGGCTAAAGAATTAGAGCGGACATAACCATACATCTTATCTGCTGCTTAAGAAAGAAAAAGAGAGAGGGCGAAAGGGTAGTACTTCACACCACAACCTTGCTGTTAAGTGTTTCGATCAAGTCATTCCGGTTAACCTGTGATGCATTCCAGCATTTATTTCTTGCAAGCTAGCTAGCTAGTGGTTGAGCTAGCGCTACGGTGCCTCAGTCGGAGTAAATTAACGTTACATTTTCGGACTTATTTAGTATAATACACCTTACTGCGTACACCCGAGAGACCTCCAAACAGTTGGTAGTTTTGACCTAAGTTATGTAATGCTGTAGATGTCGTGCGTGTCGCTTCTGTCCTAGCAAGTACGGATTGAATGAAATAACGTTAGCTTGCCTGAGGCAGCGGAAACGAACCAGTTTACAAGGATAACGTTGAATTAAACTACTGCTGACTGATCCACCACCATCTAGCTAATAAAGCACATGCTATCCGAACTAGGCAACCACAGGCACACCGCTGGGTAGATCACCCCAAATAGTAGCGAACGACCGGAATCGTGAAGAAGCTAAATCCTACCAAAACGTCAAGTTGGCCATCTTCCACTCCTGTTCAGTGTGACAGGCTGACCAACGTCAGGTTGTTTTTTTCGGATAAGGCCGGAGTGAGGACAGGAACTTGTGAACATGCCGGCTGTGTCGAAAGGAGATGGAATGCGCGGATTAGCGGTTTTCATTTCGGACATTAGAAACTGTAAGTGTATATTTCTTGGATTGCTATTGCAAATGTGTGCCTGCTAAAACCAGTACTATTAGTTGATCTTCTACCTATCTGGGAAGTGTTTATCAAGAATGTGTGTGTAAACAATCCCAATATAATCAGTATGTTGCAATCGTTATGATCGTTTAACCGTAATAAAGAAAAACAACTTAAGAACAACTGAGAAAATATGGTTCACTTCGCAACCGAAAAGCAATCTTGCCACTGACTTAGCATAGTTGATGGCATGGATATAAGGAATTTTGGATGCAACCAGGGGTTGAGTGTTTCCTAACTCTACCAGAAATGCTGGGTTAATGTCAACCATCTCTGCCTTATTTCTCTGATGAATTAACAAATAATTGAAATCATGGATCCATCCCCTTAAACAAGTCTAGGGCTGCAACTAATAGTTATTTTGATAATCAATGAATCTGTCGATCATTTTTTTTTATGGATTATTATTTTTGATGAAAATACTTTTACCCTTTCCAGCAGTTTATTAGAAAATAAACGTAATCCTCTTGTACAATGCGGTTTCTAAATGTATTACAGACATCTGCAGTTTAATTATGAAAAAGGTTAACATTTTTTTTATTTTATGGGACTGGATCAATGCACAGTAGCTGTGCTTCATGTTACACCAGGGCAGTAGTGGTAGATGGGCAACATTTCAAAAGAAAACCCACACAACTCATCTCAGACTTATCAGACATGCTCAATGTCTTTAACCAAACTGTGTAAATTTGTAGTTACTGAGATGGAGGCAATGTTGAAACATTTTGCCTAGACAATACTGGTGTTTAAATTAACCAGACAACACAGTCTTATATGTGGATCATTAGTAGAACATTTTCTAATTGCTCCTGTAAATTAATGTTGCATCAATAATTGTCAATTTTAAGATCCCTTGAATGCCTTCGAAAATGGTGTTGTTGCCTTCGCGGTTGGCTCTCCCTCGCTCTACTGGAGGTGCTAGCGAGGTGCTTCTAGCGCTAGCTGAAGATGACACACTTGGGGCTCGGAGAATGCAGAACATTAAACACTGTACAGTCTTTCAGATCAACGCTGTGCTGCCTTGTCGTTGTCTTTTTTTAAAGTGAAGCCACACTTTAACGCAGCTCATCTTAGCCACGTTAGCAATGCTTGCTAGGTAATTGAACAGAATTGTAGATATCTACAGTATAATGACAAACCACCCACAAGAATACGCAAAGTAATTTGAACCTACAATGTATTTGCAGATCTCTCGCCCTCCTCACTTAATTGGGGAAGGGACAGTCGTTAAAGAACACTTTACATTAAAGCCTCAACGAACTTGTTGAAGCTTATATGACATGACAAGCACAACATCACTATGGTATGTACAGTGCTGTGAAAAAGTATTTGCCCCCTTCCTGATTTTAAATTTCTTTGCATTTTTGTCACACTTAAATGATTCAGATCATCACAAAAATTTGTATATTAGACCAAGGTAGCCTGAGTAAATACAAAATTCATTTTTTAAATGATGATTTCATTTATTAAGTGAAAAAGTCTATCTAAACCTACTTGGCCCTCTGTGAAAAAGTATTTGCCCCCTAAGCCTAATAACTGGTTTTGCCACCCTTGGCGGCAACAACTGCAATCAGATGTTTGCGATAACTGGCAATGAGTCTCTCACATCGCTGTGGAGGAATTTTTGACAACTCTTCTTTGCAGAATTCTTTTAATTCAGCAGCATTGGATGGTTTTCGAGCATGAATGGCTTGTTTAAGTTCATGCCACAGCATGTCAATCCGATTTATATCCGGACTTTGACTAGGCCACTACAAAACCTTAATTTTGTTTATTTTGAGCCATTCAGATGTTGACTTGCTTGTGTATTTCAGATTATTGTCCTGCTGCACAACCCAAGTGCGCTCGTGCTTGATGTCACGAACTGATGGCCGGACATTGTCCTTCAGAATTTTTATGTTAGAGAGCAGAATTCATGGTTCCATCAATTATGGCAAGTCATCCAGGTCCTGAAGCTGCAAAGCAGCCCTAGAACATCACACTACCACCGCCATGTTTGAGTGTTGGTATGATGTTGTTTTTATGAAATGCTGTGTTAGTTTTACGCCAGACTTAACAGGACCCACACCATCCAAAAATTTCATTTTTTTTATGATCAGTCCACAGAATATTTGTCTAAAAGTCTTGGGGATCAACAAGATGTTTTTTGGCAAATGTGAGACAAGCCTTTGAGTTCTTTTTGGTCAGCAGAGGCTTTCGCCTTGGAACTCTCCCATGGATGCCATTTTTGCTCAGTCTCTTTCTTATTGTTGAATCATGAAAACTGACCTTAACTGAAGCAAGTGAGGCCTGCAGTTCCTTAGAGGTTGTTCTGGGGTCTTTTATGACCTCCTGGATGAGTCGTTGATGTGCTATTGGAGTAATTTTGGTAGGCCGGCAACTCCTGGGAAGGTTCACAACTGTTCCAAGTCTTCTCCATTTGTGGATAATGGCTCTCACCGTGGCTCACTGAAGTCCCAAAGCCTTAGAAATGGCTTTGTAACCCTTTCCAGACTGCTACATGTCAATAACTTTGTTTCTCATCTTTTTTTTAATTTCTTTAGATCGTGGCATGATGTGTTTTTTTTTAGATATTTTAGTCTACTTAACTATGTCAGACAGCTTCTATTTAAGTGATTTATAGATTTATCAGTTCTGGCAGTAATCAGGCATGGGTGTGGCTAGTGACATTGAACTCAGCTTTCCAAAAAATGTGGTTTATCACAGTTTATTCAGGATTTATCAAGAGGGGGCAAATACTTTTTCACATAGCGCCAGATAGGTTTGGATAGCTTTTTTCCCTTAATAAATGAAATCATCATTTAAAAACAGCATTTTGTATTTACTCTGGTTATTTTTGTCTAATATTAAAATTTGTTTGATGATGTGAAACATTTAAGTTTGACAAATATGCAAAAAACTAAGAAACTCGGAAGGGGGCAAATACTTTTTCACAGCACTGTACAAGATACATGTATTGGTCCCACACACATGCAAAGACACACGACATGCAAAAGGGGGGACATTTTTCCTCTGCTTTTGACCCATCTGGTGAACACAGCAGGACACACAGAGCAGTGGGCAGCCATGCACGGCGCTCGGGGAGCAGATGTTGGGGGAGTAAGGTGCCTTGCTCAGGGTCACTTAGACAGTGGGGTAGGGAGAGACCTCTTGGACTTTTGAACATAAAGTTGTTTACAATCAGAATATAAATTGAGAGAATAATGGCTCAAACATGTTTCTCTTCAGGATCATACCGTGGTGATGTGCTGCTGTGCCATTTTATATCAGTTTTGTAAATTTTGCAACTAAGGGTCTTATTTAAATGCTGAATTGTAAAGTGTTCCCACACTTGTGATGACTCGTCCCCACTGTATTGTTAGTTGTGTTTTTGTCTGCCATTTTTCAAATATTTACTCAAGAGATTAGATTGTGTCATCATGTGAGCTACACAAGGTACTGGATTTGCTGTGCTGTGTATTGTAAATGACCTTAAAAATCACAGATTAATTATTTGCCAACTGTTTATTTAATGGGTTATGATCGATTAAATCGATCAGTTGTTCCAGCCCTAAATGACTCGTTCAAAAATGAATAGGTTATTCCTTGGCCCATACCTCACCCCTCAACCAAGTTTGAGTATCATCTGTACATTAATTATTTTTAATCCACAAAGAGACAAACGCACGTCAATGAAAAGACAACCTCCTTGCCTGAGACTTTTGGTTAGAGTGGCAAGTGACTGAGTTGATGTTGAGGTTCACTAAGCTCAATTGCTAATAATCATCAGCAAGTCCGTGTATAAAACTTTCCAGATAAAAGTTACAGCTTCTCATTTTTCTGAGCACAGCTCTTGTTAAAAATAAGGCGTTGTAAGTTCAAATAGATTTTTTAAGAATCTATTCTTTTTAGCTTTACCCCAACATATTTATATCTGAACTTTCTACTCATTACATTTAACAGGCTTGTTACTTTCGTGTCAATGCATTTTAAGGGAATTGTCAGTTTTATATTTTGCCTTACCGAACGGCACCTTCCCAACATAACGACAGATTTACACCTAAAATACGATTAGTTTTTGTGATCCATCTGTGCAGATCATGCACAACATGCATACCAATGGCTTAAGTATCAAGACTAAAGAGCCAAGATATGGAGACTCAACTGCGGAAAACATTGGCTAAATTTCCTTCTTCCAAATTTTAGCTTTCTTTTGCTTTCAACCTGATTTTATAATTTATTTTGGAACTAAGAGTAGTGTAAGTTTTCAAACTACATGATGTGACGTGAGTCTCAATTTCCTTTGCAGCCGATAGAAATGGCCTCCAGAATAGCGTCTGCTGAAGTGATAGCAAACGATGACAATTTGACTATAATGTTATTTTCAAGACTGCCATTGAGTGCTGCTTAGGCATCTCTTCCTCGTGTTTGTTTTTTAGTGTGTTTAAACAAGTTTGTGCTTCTTGTTCTCTGTGCAGCAGTAAGTAGCAATGCTCTCAACAGTACAATGGTAGAAATTGATAAGCAGTTTTTGAGAGAGTTTATTGCACCTTATGGTCCTCAGGAACAACAGGTGTTAAGCTTTTTTTTCCTGATCAACAGTGCGGTGTTCCCACGCTTTGTTATTCCTGAAATCAATTATGAGTATCTTGTTTTTGTTGGTGTTGAGGATCAAGACCATGGAACACCATGCACTGTTGTGCTCGGAACCTAATAATTAACAGGAGAATGAACGAAGGGGACTATGGTGTGTGTGGTCTTCAATAAAGCATGTGTTGAGAGTGGGTGTATTCAAGTGTGGTGTGTAGGAGGAGAGAGATGTTGGAGGAGCTAAAAATGTGTGCTGGCGAGCCGTGAGATGGGTAGTTCCGTACCTGGCAGACGAAGACCTCCTTTGTCGGCTGTCAAGACACCAAAGACAAAAGATAGACTGTCTGGTCTTTCCATGATCAGAGTGACCAGCTGGTCCTGCCCCCATTGCACTTGGCTAGTAACAGAGCTCAAGTTTTTTTTTATAAATCTTTTATATTTATGCCGTGGTTGATTTGCAGCATAATCAGTGGCAATTTTAGCCTGAAATTTCTGGTGGGGCAATTTTGTATGACGTCATGTCACCGTCACAAAAATAGAGGTAGCTGATTATTATAAGCAGTAGGCCTATATAGACCACCAGTAAGATATATTATGGGCTGCATTTTGAGTGCCAGCAGGCAGCAGAAATCCTATTTCAACTACATTTCACATTCTTTAGCACTCAGCGCAACACAAAGATGTTACCTATAATACAGCATTAAAGTAAAATGATTGCAACAAAGTAAAAAGATTAGACAAATAACTTAGCTCAAATAACTTTTATTATTTATTAAACAAAACTTTGTACATGTCCTTCAGCTCCAAAAAAAAAGCTTTGACTCACAAATACGGATCACAAACACACTCATCCTCATAAGCTAACGCTTATCTCTGCTGGGTGGCCCGGATCATGTGGCTTCATGTCGGGTCAATAACTCCGTAGGCTATGGTCCCGTTAGCATCGCTATTACTGCTGCTGGCCTGCCTGTGGGCTAGCCGAGCTAAGCTAACACCCAGTTACAGCAGGTACTGAATCACTACTTTTACAGATAAATACAAACACTAAACTTGACAAACCTCACCTCAGAAACGGGAGCTCACACGTCTTCAGCCTCTCTGCCAGGAGAACAAGCTGAACTTCAAAGCGTATTATTCATCTGATGTGAGTGAAACTCTCCACAGACCGGGTGGCGCTCACTGACGGAGGTAGCCTGTTAGCTCAGGTGACGCCGAACCGGAGCGTCAGCCTGTTTCCGGGTTACGCTGGAGTCGAGTAGCTCTCTGGGAAACGTCGTGGGGCTCATCTGCATAATCACTACTCTCCAATGTTAACAGTGGCCTGTGTGCTTCATGCTGATTGGTGCTCCCATGGCACTGGTCTGCAGCTTGCCCGTTGTGCCCACAACAGAGAAGTACGGCAAGAGGGAAGCGTTTCACAAAGCAAACACACAGACAGAAACACACACGAATCAAATGACTCCAAAACAAGACTATAATGCTTGTGAGTCTCGTTTATTCACACACACATTCACGCTTTTTGCATATAAAATAAAATAAAATATATTTTTGCCACAAAGTTCAGATATGCAGTATTTAGCTTTCTGCACACCAGCGCCATCTGGTGGGGCAGTGCCCCACCTGCCCCTTATGTAGAAACGCCACTGAGCATAATACTCTGATGCATTGGACATCTAGTCGTGTATCATCTCCATTACTTCCTTGAAATTCAGTTCGTCACTGAAGCGCAATAAATGCTAGGATAGGTTGGGTCAAGAAGGTGCTACCGGTTGGAGCCTTCATTTCTCTATCACTTTCAACCATAAATGGTCAATGCAAAGCATCTCATGAATATTAAATTGTGCTGGTGACAAATGGGTTTCCAACATAAGTCATGACATAGTCATGCCATCAAGTGACGAGAAGAGGAAGCGAACATTTCTGACACTGACATCGAGGTGTTTGTTAGTGAGGTGAAGAGCATATAAGAAAATTCACTGTCCATATTTTAATCATCCAAAACAGATCTATAGAAACTATATCAGCTGATCAGACATTGTTGAACCCTCGTTTCCTCCTCATCCTTCCATTCGCATGCATCCATCACACAGAATCACGCACCAGTTTCACGGCAGTATTTATTTATGTAGTGCATCCGGACCAATTACCTCACCTCAGTGAATCCTGATCTCTAAGCTGGTATTTTATTTAGAAAGTGAATAGTTTACCTGGTCCCTCACTAGTGGGAGGGATGGGCGTGGTGGCTCCTACACAGTTTATCTATCCCCCCCTGGGGGTCAGGACTGCTACTTTGATAAGCAGTGGATATGCCATTCTAAACCAATCAAACTCAGAAATATATCAATACTGTGATGGGCACAGTCAGGACCTCAGAGATAAAGTGACTGGAACGATCCAAAGTCATGATCCAACATCATGGAATAATAACTAAAAACCTGTGATTATCTGTTTGTGTGTGAAGAGGGACAGAGATGCATGCACACACACACTCCGGCAGAGAGAAGTTTCCCCCCAAAACATATAAGTACATAAAAACATCGTACATAAACACACGTTTTTTGATTTATATTGCAATACATCTTTCATATCGGCCGATATCAAAAAGATGATCATGATAATATTTTTTTCCATATCACCCAGCCCTATTGGGACACCAGGTATACATCTGGTTGCCAGGACCTATAACTGAATATTGGCATGTAGATGACTTCAGTCAGGGACCCCAAGATTTGACAAAATATGCCTGTTTTACAAGCGGCTGTTCCACAGCGAAAATCAACCCTGTTATGCTGCTAGGGCACAATGAAAACTCGAACTTCTCTTTGAGCTTCGCTTCTTTCGTTCTCTTTCTTCTCATGCCCCTCTAACACCAGATTGTAGAACCTTTTTGTATCAGGAGGAAAGACACTCAGACAGCACAAGAGAGCGAAACTGGAGAGCACTTTTAGTCGTCATCAATACCAAAAAAGCGATAAATAAATTCTTATCATTCAAATAACCTTTGCACTGGGACTGTGTCTTAGCACACTCACATTAAATATGCGGGTTTTGTGGCAGTGCTGTGAAGATCTTATAAAATTGACTAGACAAAAACACCAGATATTTTCCCCACAATATCTCAAAGATAAAAGAGTTTTATTTCCCATGAAGAGATGGTGACCCCTCTGATTCTTGAACTCAAAAGTTCAAGATCTAACAGATCCAACATTTTCATATATTAAACACTGACATTTTGCTACTCTTTTTCCCTTGTTAGGTAAGAGCAAAGAAGCAGAGATCAAGCGGATCAATAAAGAGCTGGCCAACATACGCTCCAAGTTTAAAGGTGATAAGGCTCTGGACGGCTACAGCAAGAAGAAATATGTCTGCAAGCTGCTCTTCATCTTCCTGCTTGGCCATGACATTGACTTTGGACACATGGAGGCAGTCAACCTGCTGAGCTCCAACAAGTACACAGAGAAACAGATAGTAAGTTGGCAACTGCTTGTCTTGTTTGTTACAGTTTTTGAGTTTGTTCAATAAAGATCAGTGAAAGATTTCTGCTGTTATAAAAAATACACGTTAAAAATCTCTGATTCAGTGCAGGCAGATGTTTCAGTCTGAAGACATTTGCAGATTAACAGCGACATGAATACCAGGCAAGAAAGATCTAATATTTCTAAGCGAAATTCGACGCCCCTGAATATTCACATTAACTGCTCTCTACAAATAAATTATAGGGGTCGAAAAAAAAATTGTGCCTCAGGAAAAGAAAGGTGGAATCTTCATGAAGTAATGGTGATCCGGTACTTAACCGTAACAAATTTGAATTACATTACCAACTATACCAAAGCCACTTAAAAGTGTATTTTATGATGTCCAAAAGACAGTTTGAAGATCTGCTGACACCAAGATAATAGTTTTTAATTGACTTAACAGTAATTCAATTAAAAAAATTGGCATATTTGATTAATTTTCTTCAATAGGAGCTTGTTTAACTGTGGCTTTATCTAAGGTTAAAGTAGGCTATAAAATTTTATTTTAAAGCAGGGATCTAGACTAACTTTAAACATTGGTTGCACCGGTTCGATGTTTTGGGACCTGGTATTTGTAACCTAAAGTTTCGGCCTACATGAGTAGTCAAAAGCATAATGCTGCCTGTCCCTTTGTTATGGAGAAAACCAGACCCTTCAGAACTCAGTCTCCCAGGGGGCCTCAACGTCATACAAAGGTGGGAAAAACCAACCAGGGGGACAAGTTTCCACTTCTATTGGTCACTTTGGGCCATATGACCTGTGAGGTTACCGAGCGATGGAGGAGAGATGCAGCTCGTAGCCCACGTCAACAAGGAAACCACCTCGCAATCCAAGCTGTACCAACCTTCAAGCAGCGACGCAGCAGCACAGCAACTATTTTTTTCCCTGTCCATGGACGTGTTGCTGTGATATTGTGGTTACAAGTTATTTGAAAGTTAATGTTACATATGATCATCAATCTTTCCTTGCATACATCTAGTAACTTTCTCTAATTTTGCACACACAGACACACTGATGTCTCAGCACCAATCTCTCTGACCCCCGCCACATGTCGTAAACATTTCAAAGAGGGAGGTCCGTTATCTTAGAGTGGCCAGCCGCCATTTTGGAAGCATGCTCACTCACACCGATTTTTTTTTATTAATGTTGCACAAGTGAATTTTGCCAACCTCTACACTGTCAAGAACTCTATATCCCTCAAATTAGCTAACTATATATATGGTAATTTTGGTTATAGTTATTCATTTAATTGTTAATAAGAGTTCCATATTTGTAGTTAGTACTTTTATGAGACTTAATCAATAAATGGGCTATGTTTTTCCTTCCTTTGAAGGTCAGTTCTCCAAGGTAACTTTAATCAATTAAAGTTATTATTTAATATTAATATTTTTAATATTAATATTCAATTGTTTATTTTGATAACCACATTTATTGAATACCGAAAGGCACATCATTTTATGGTATCACGTTTAATGCATTATTTCACACAAATGCTATAATTGTACACCATTTTATGTCACTGATATGATAATATTATAGCATATTCATAAAAGTACACTGTTTCAAGCGCAATGACCTTCATTTTTAAGAATATTCAGTCTGACTTTAATTGATATTACAAATATAAAAATATCCTAAATGTTTAATACATCGATAAATAAACCACACACAACCAATACAATAGATCAAATTGGCTTTCTGGCTCTGTTTACATATATTGCTCTTAAAAGGTCCTCAGGGTCTGCAAAATAGCAAACGTGAACCCAGAAGCATGACACTTAAGCATTTTTGGGAGTAGCAAGAGTTCTGGTTTAATGGACGATCAGAGGTTGAAAACCAGGCAGACAGTCAGAGATGTCAAAAAACTCCGATGGGGAGCAGGCAATAAGGGAATCCAGGGTCCAGAAGGTAGGTCAGAGCGGAGATCAGGCAGTGAAACAAGGTATGACGCTGGAAAGCTTCATTGACCAGCCTGACGTCCCACCAGGCTGGTCAGGATGGACCCTATGGAAATCCTTGATGAGGTCTGGGTCAAAGATGCTGCGAGTCGGGACGCAGGAACGCTCTTCATGTCAATAACCCTCCCAGTCCACCAGATAATGGAAGCCTCTTCCCCACCGTCGGGACTTAATGAGACGGTTAACAGTGTGAGCAGAATCCCCGTCTATAAGCTGGGGGGGGTGATGGGGGTCTGGAGGCGGGCTGAAGCTGGGCTTAAGCTGGCTTTCTTTAACAGGTTTAAGCTTGGAGACATGAAATGTTTGATTGACCCTCATGGACCGGGGATGGACTGCAGCAGGGTTAATGACCCTGGCATTGGGAAGGGACCCACAAACCGTGGAGCCAACTCCCTGGAATCCAACCGGAGTGGGACATCACTAGTGGACAGCCACACCTTCCGGCCAGAAGTGTAGTGGAGTGCCGGGATGCAGGAAATAGTAGGGGCTGGTAACCTTGGGAGCCAGTGGTCCAGTAGCCGAACTGGCCATTCAGACGGAAAATGTGGTAAAGAACAAGTTCAGCCATCTCCATGGCTCTTGTTAATTTAGGCAAAGGAATGAAGTGGGCAAATATGGAGAATCTATCCACAATGGTGAGAATAGTTGTGTTGCGTCTGATGGAGGAAGTCCAGTGACAAAGTCGAGAGAGATGTGAGACCATGGACGACAAGGAATGGTCAGTGGCTGGAGCAGACCGGAAAGAGAGTGGCGGGCACTCTTGTGCTGGGAACAAATCTGGCAGGCTGCGACAAACTCCTTAATGTCCTCCTTCATGGATCCCACCAGAAGCGTTGCCCCAACAGATCTAGGGTGCGTCTAAACCAGACATGGGCAGGGTGGTTTTTTTGCCCATGTTTTTTAGTAGCACTTAAATGGCACTTTGTAGTTTTGCTTTATTTTTTAAGAAATTGTACTTTCTTGCTTCTTGTTGTTCTGGGTTTGTACCCTCTGCGTTGAATGCAGTTATTGTAAGTCGCTTTGGATTAAACGGCAGCTAAATAAAATTTGACGTGTATAAGGCTTGAAAGGGCTTGCCCTGTGAGCCCTTCTGTAAAATGAGCAGATCAAGGAAACGAAAATTGGACAATGAGTGCCGACTGTTTAACACGGAGTGAACAACAAAATACTTTTTCGCTGAAGTCCAATCGAAGGCTGTATGCCTATTATGCCGAGAAACTGTCGCAGTTTTCAAGGATTACAACATCAGTCGTCACTTTGCTACGAAGCATGCTAACAACGCTAGCAAGCAGTCAACGCAAGAACGGCGGCTACCGCTCAGAGGTTGGCGGCTAATTTACAGACTCTGCAACATTTCAGTTTTTTGGTGGCATTCAAAATAGCAAAGGCTAGCAAGCCTTTCTCTGAAGGCGACTTTTTGTTAAATTGCCTTGCAAATAAATGCTTTGCTACTTGTTAAAGGCCAAATCCTTTCTTGTAATGATTTTTCCATGTCATTTATATTAGTTCACAAAACCACTCTATCCATCTGGTCCTGGCCCGGCCCCTCTGTCAAATTCCATAACCCATTGTGGCCCGCGAGTCAAAAAGTTTGCCCACCCCTGGTCAACCCCTTGGCGACAGGCAAAGCAAGAAGAGGGTCCCAACTGGAGTACCTGAGAGCATCGATTTGCAGGAGCAAAAGCCCGGTATTTTACTGGACAAGATGACACATAGTGGCCCCCCTGGCCGAGCAGCCTCTCGGCCAGGGGTAGCATGGTCAAAAATCTTCCGGAGACCATCAGAGAAGGCTGACGCGGAAAAACAGATCTCTGATTGCTTCTCCCAATCGGCGGTTCCTCAATCCCGTGCCCGTCCCGAAAGCTTGGTGATGTGGGATATGTGAGAGGCTGAAGTTCAAAAGTCAATGAAAAGAGAGTAAGAAAGGACCGGCAGGTACTGTGAGCTCCGGAGAACTGTTCGGGAGTGTTAAGGCAAGGTTCTGGTCTGCCTTTGACATTGGCAGTGGCAGCAGCGTACCAGATGGTGATGGAGTAAGTCAGGATGGACTTGAAACAGGTGTAGAAGTGCATCATCATTGTCTTTGGCAGGTTTAACTTTTCCTGCTGCCGCAGGAAGTACATCCTCTGTTGAGCTCTTTTGATGAGGTCTTTTGCTGATGTTCAGCTCCCACATGAGGTCTTGGGAGATGATTGTGCCCAGGAAGTGGAAAAACTCCGCAGTTTTGACTGGGGAGTCTCTCAGGGAGATGGGGGTGGGTGGGGCTGGGTTCCTTCTAAAGTCTACAGCCAACTCCATTGTTTTCAGAGCATTGAGGTGGTGTCGTCAGTGAACTTAAGTAGTTTGACGGACTGGTGACTGGAGGTGCAGCTGTTGGTATAAAGGGAGAAGAGTAGAGGAGAAAGAACACAGCCTTGAGGGGAACCGGTGCTTATGGTCCTGGAATCAGAGACATGCTTCCCCAGCCTCACGTGTTGCCTCCTGTCGGACAGGAAGTCTGTGATCAACCTGCAGGTGGAGTCAGGCACACTCAGCTGGGAGAGCTTGTCCTGTAGCAGATCTGGAATGATGGTGTTAAAGGCAGAGCTGAAGTCCACAAACAGGATCCTGGCGTAGGTTCCTGAGGACTCCAGGTGCTGGAGGATGAAGTGAAGGCCCCTGTTTACTGCATCGTCTACAGCCCTGTTGGCTCTGTAGGCAAACTGCAGGGGGTCCAGGAGAGGGTCAGTGATGGAGACATTTGAGCACAAGGCGCTCAAATGTCTTCATCACTACAGACGACAGGGCGACGGCTCTGTAATCGTTGAGTCCAGTGATCAATGTTTTTTTGGGGACAAGGATGATGGTGGAGGTCTTGAGGGTAGGTGCAGTTGATGGGCTGGAGGTCGGTGTCACAGGGGATGGTGTCAAGACTGTCCCATTGTCTTTCAAAGCGACAGTAAAACTCATTCAAGTCCATCTTATTATAAAGTTATCTTACGTTCAATATAAAAATAGAGGGAAGATACATACGGTATGCCATGACGCTTTATCGAATGCTCGACAGCTAAACTCTGGAGTAAGCACTGGACCCCTCGATGCACCTCTGCACCTAGGCCAGGACAGCGGTCTGTTTTAAGTGCACAAAGTCGGATTAAAAAACGAAAAATAAAGTGCAAACCCACATTCTAATGTTGCTAGATCACGTAACTTGCAACTGTAAGTGTATGAGAAGAACCATCATAGATGGACAAGCCCCTGCATGGCATGTACCACTGATGGATAGAGGCTATGGCTGATATCAAAGAAGCCTACAAGTGGCTGGAAAAGGCTGGTCTGACAGACCACATGGTTGCACTAATCATGGCAGCACAAGCATGGAGTTAGATTCCAGACTGACGAACAGCTGCTGGCTAACCAACTGGACTAAGTGATGGTGGCAATGACCAGAAGAGGGCAGTAGTGATAGATTTATAGTGTGCACAAACCTTATGGAAAAGATCATGAGAAAATTGAGGACCAAGGGCTGAAAGAGAAACTAGAAAAAATGTGGAGGGTAAAATGCCATGCATCGTAGTAGGAGCATTAGGGGCCAAAAGTGGCTACTGACTGTAAAAATATGGGGATGCAACATGTCTGTCGGAGCTTGATCCCCGGTATATGCAAATATATAATAATATATAAGGCTGTTTCTACTGTAACAACGAAAGTTTTTACAGTTACACAAATGAGAATTATATCCCTATATATATCTGAACCGGTCGGTGTCCGTCGCCGGTTCAGAAGGCGGGGACCGGTTAGAGGGGACCGGTTCGGCGGTCGGCGGCAGCGATGCTGGACGCGTGTCTGTCCCTTCTCGCGGATCACCTCAGTTACGGCGCCCGCTGGGGGAACCCTCCGTTCGCGCGGGGGGCCCCATCCGGCGGTTTTCTAATAGTGAGTGTTGGCAAAACCGGTTCTCATTTTTATGTTGAGGTGGCAGGGGTGTTTTGTCGGCAGCTGCTGATTGTAAATAATAAAGTAACTTGTAATCTAACTAAGTTACTTTTATAATCAAGTAATCTGTAAAGTAACTAAGTTACGTTTTCAAAGTAAATGTGGCAACACTGCCCATTTTGGCAAAGAGCTCCTGAGAAATTTTACACACTCTGCTCTTTCGATTGTACATAACTGTCTGCTCAGCTGTGATGCATTCTCTGCTTCATAAGCTGCAGTCAGCGCTATTGTGAAGTATTGTGAACTATGGAGTCATAATGGTGGTCAACTGGTGCACATTCGACAACATATGTGATGTTACTTATGTATTTGTCATAGGCCACTATTGGCTAATACTTTTGGCGGACCTTAAATAAATATTCATGAGTGCAATATGTATCACAGACCTGTTGGATCAAGCTGAATCAGTTTAGCTATAGGGTGCCTAATCAAATGTAAACTATCAGCATCAGGAACATTTGTTTTGACACACCAATGTGCATTGTATTTTTGTTTTGTTTGTATTTTAGGACCTAGTTAGTCTTCTTTCATCATTTTCGTTATTTCAGGGCTACCTGTTCATCTCAGTGCTGGTAAACAGCAACAGTGAGCTAATCCGTCTGATTAACAACGCCATCAAGAATGACCTGTCCAGTCGCAACCCCACCTTTATGTGCCTGGCGCTTCACTGTATTGCAAACGTTGGCAGCCGCGAAATGGCTGAAGCCTTTGCAAGTGAGATCCCTCGCATCCTGGTTGCTGGGTAAGTTCACTTTTTCTTATGTGTTGAATGATGAATAGAAATATAGGGTAACATCAGGTCACTTACTGTCACTGTGCCTTAATTGCTAATATGTGACTGTGATGCACTGCAGTGACACAATGGACAGCGTGAAACAGTCCGCTGCCCTGTGTCTTCTGCGGCTTTACAAGACTTCCCCTGACTTGGTGCTGATGGGTGAGTGGACGTCGCGTGTGGTGCACCTGCTCAACGATCAACACATGGTGAGAGCATAGTTCACACCTCTAGATACAGGGAATTTTTGTTAGTCAGCAGGCAATAACTACTGAACGAAAACTTGGTGGAAGAATGATACATGAGATTTAAATAGAACCGTTTCACTTTTTGGGGCAGTGGTACATCCCTGAATATCCATGTGCGTAGCTTCTAGCAAACAAATAAAAGCTGAGGAAAATATAACCTTGTGGCGCAGGTAATTGTTTTAAATCAAACAAGTCGATATTTTTTAAGAAATGTTTGACTGTCTTGTGTTGTGGAGGTCAAAGGGAACATAGACAGTCAACATATTTTCTTATAAAACAGGAATAGTAATAAAGTTATCAAATCAATATGGGTAAGACATTACAGGGAGTAGTTTTTATGAAGTTGCACCAGTGTTGCCGGTGAAAATCTTGCCTTTGGCACCAACATTTCCTGAAGTACACTATACAGCTTTGTGCTGTATATTTATGTGTTATGAATCTTACATAGTTTTTCCTTTTAGTTTAAATAGTGAATCTATCAAAGTCTCTTTTGGATAAGCTAACACATTTTCATTTGGTAATTGAGAAGGTAACTGCAGGACTAGTCACTACTGGGCCGTGATGAATCAGTGAATTTATTTATCTTCTGCAATGTGTCTGGGTCTGTGTCTCTGTGGTTTAGGGTGTGGTGACAGCCGCCATCTCTCTCATAACTTGTCTGAGCCAGAAGAATCCAGATGAGTTCAAGACCTGTGTTTCCCTAGCTGTTTCCCGACTCAGCAGGGTGAGTGTGTATGCGCATGAGAATACTTGTCTTTCTGTGATTTTGTGAACAAATTTAACTATGTAACCATCTTTGTGAGGACATTGTTAGAATTGGTTGGGGTAAGGTATTGTGATGGGGTGGGGGGGGGGCTTGATATAATATAAAATATAACAGCCCTATGAGTGATTATAAAAGTTAAAGTCAAATCTTAGATTAGGTTAGTTTATTATGTCAAGTGCCGATGCTGTGCCTTGTGTATCTCATGTGACTATCGTGTCTCCTCTCTGGAGTAAACACTTGATAAATGGTTGAGCCAAACACCGCTAACGATACAGTGGAGACAAGTGTACAACCCAAGCCATCAAAAGTGTGGAAAGATCATAAGCTGCAAAATGTGTAAAGCTGATCTCGCATGGCACAACATATCTTAGGTATTGAACCAAACAGAAAACATGTTAGTCATCTTCTCTCGGTTTACTGACTGGTCATAAAGACTGCATAACACATGATGTTGTGCTGCTGTACCATGTGAAATCAGCTTTGCACAGGTTTTCTTTGAAAGCTTTAATGTGAATTGTCCCCACATCTATGACAACTGTTGCTTCCCTGGCTCGAAGAGGAGAGAGCAAACTGCAGTGGCCAGGACACCTATAGACTAAATGAAGAGAACAAGTGCTGCTAGTGAAAACATAACAGTGAAAAAAAAGATTAAAACAGGTGTTACTAATCACATTAATTAAGGCTCTATTAAGATAATAATTTATTAATTACACTTTATAAAATCCTTCAGAGGCCATCAGCTATAAATGTTTATGCTGATTTCACATGGAAGAGCACCACAACATCACTGTTGTATTAACCTGGAGATGAAACATATTGGAGCTCTTCTTCTTCCCTGAGTTTACTGGTAGATCGTAAACAGCTGTAGGGTTTATACCGCAGTGATGTTGTGCTCCTGTGTCGTGTGAAATCAGCTTAACAATTTTTTTTTACTTTAATGTTAAATGCTCATACAGTTGTCACTTCCCTGACTAAGATCAGCTTTAAGGAAATTTGTTCAAATTTGGCAGAACCATTGACTTGTCTGGAGGTCAAAGGTCTAGGTCACGACCAACTGAAATTAGAGCAGTCGTCCTCTAACCAGAAGGTTAAACAATCATAGCCAATCATAGCCAATATTCACAAATCACAATTTGTCTCATAGCGCTTTAAGAAGGTGTGCTATCCTCTGACCTTAACTCTCAACACCAAAAACTACTAAAATACCCTTTTAACAGGGTAAAAAGACCATCGAAACCACAGAGAGAGCCACATGTGAGAGATCCCTCTCACAGATCCCAGTCCTCCCGAGAATGCATGCCAAAGTGTCCTTGTCAAAGTGTCCTTGTCCCCCTGCCTTGCGCTGACTGGCAGACATACACAAAGAGACACACACGCTCACTCACTGACTCAGATGATGTCTCTGACCCGCTACAGTTTAAACGTTGATTTAACGTTTAAACTGAAAAAAATTATAGTACCGGTATATAACTTATAGCACTTATAAAGACATTTTCTGTTGGTTTTCTAGATTGTGTCTTCAGCCTCCACTGACCTGCAGGATTACACTTACTACTTTGTGCCAGCCCCATGGCTCTCCTGCAAGTTGCTGCGACTGCTGCAGTGCTATCCTCCACCAGAAGATGGTGCTGTCAAGGGTCGTCTAGTAGAGTGCCTGGAGACTATCCTTAACAAGGCCCAGGAGCCACCCAAATCCAAGAAAGTCCAGCACTCCAATGCCAAGAATGCAATCCTGTTTGAAGCTATCTCACTTATCATCCACTATGACAGGTGAGCATTCTGATCAACATGACTCTGCACTTCAACAAAATATACACAGTAAAGTTGCTTAAACAAAGTTATAGTATTTCTTTCATTAAATCAGCAGTGTAATATCTGGAGCTTGAAATTAATAAAGGTATGATTACTGCTATTTTTGTCACTATTGTTACTATTATATTTAAAAACCCTAAATATTCTGATTGGCTTGATGGAGGACTGATTTAAGAAATTTTCCAATTTAAGAGGAAAATAGACACGGAGACGTTGTTTTAAAGGGCCTGTCTCTAAAATTGAGATGAAAGGGATCTATTGTCAGAAATTTTATATAAAATAATTCTTATGATGTTTTCACTTGCGTGTAATCATCTAAATTGTACTAAATGTTATTTTCTTTAGCCTAGAATTGACCCCCTTGCATTTCAATACGCTCTATTTACATCAGGAGCGGGTCCTTTCTATGGAGGCTGCCATGTTTTTCTCACAGTAGCCCAGACTTGACAAACTAAACACCTTTTACAGTTTTTATGACAACTAAAGGCTACCACAGGTTCTCTCTCATGTTTCTAAAGGGAATGTAAGGTTAGGGGTATTCAGCTGCAACATGCAACTTTACCACTATACAGTGCTGTGAAAAAGTATTTGCCCCCTTCCTGATTTTTTAATTTTTTGCATTTTTGTAACACTTAAATGATTCAGATCATCACACAAATTTGTATCTTAGACAAACGTAGCCCGAGTAAATACAAAATGCAGTTTTTAAATGACGATTTCATTTATTAATTGAAAAAGTCTATCCAAACCTACTTGGCCCTCTGTGAAAAAGTAATTGCCCCCTAAGCCTAATAACTGTTTGTGCCACCCTTGGCGGCAACAACTGCAATCAGATGTTTGCGATAACTGCCAATGAGTCTCTCACATCGCTGTGGAGGAATTTTGGCCCACTCTTCTTTGCAGAATTCTTTTAATTCAGCAACATTGGATGGTTTTCGAGCATAAATGGCTTGTTTAAGTTCATGCCAGAGCATCTCAACCCGATTTAAGTCTGGACTTTGACTAGGCCACTCCAAAACCTTCATTTTGTTTATTTTGAGCCATTCAGATGTTGACTTGCTTGTGTATTTCGGATCATTGTCCTGCTGCATAACCCAAGTGCTCTTGAGCTTGAGGTCACGAACTGATGGCCGGACATTCTCCTTCAGGATTTTCTGTTAGAGAGCAGAATTCATGGTTCCATCAATTATGGCAAGTCATCCAGGTCCTGAAGCTGCAAAGCAGCCCCAGAACATCACACTACCACCACCATGTTTGAGTGTTGGTATGATGTTGTTTTTATGAAATGCTGTGTTAGTTTTACGCCAGACGTAACAGGACCCACACCTTCCAAAAAGTTCCATTCTTTTTTGATCACTCCACAGAATATTTGCCCAAAAGTCTTGGGGATCAACAAGATGTTTTTTGGCAAATGTGAGACGAGCCTTTGTGTTATTTTTGGTCAGCAGTGGCTTTCGCCTTGGAACTCTCCCATGGATGCCATTTTTGCTCAGTCTTTTTCTTATTGTTGAATCATGAAAACTGACCTTAACTGAAGCAAGTGAGGCCTGCAGTTCCTTAGAGGTTGTTCTGGGGTCTTTTATGACCTCCTGGATGAGTCGTGATGTGCTATTGGAGTAATTTTGGTAGGCCGGCCACTCCTCGGGAAGGTTCACCACTGTTCCAAGTCTTCTCCATTTGTGGATAATGGCTCTCACCGTGGCTCACTGAAGTCCCAAAGCCTTAGAAATGGCTTTGTAACCCTTTCCAGACTGCTACATGTCAATAACTTTGTTTCTCATCTGTTTTTGAATTTCTTTAGTCATCCTGCATGATGTGTTGTTTTTTCAGATATTTTAGTCTACTTATCTTTGTCAGACAGCTTCTATTTAACTGATTTCTAGATTAAACAGTTCCTGCAGTAATCAGGCCTGGGTGTGGCTAGTGACATTGAACTCAGCTTTCCAAAAAATGTGGTTTATCACAGTTTATTCAAGATTTATCAAGAGGGGGCAAATACTTTTTCACATAGGGCCAGATAGGTTTGGATAGCTTTTTTCCCTTAATAAATGAAATCATCATTTAAAAACTGCATTTTGTATTTACTCGGGTTATCTTTGTCGAATATTACAATTTGTTTGATGATCTGAAACATTTAAGTGTGACAAATATGCAAAAAACTAAGAAACTCGGAAGGGGGCAAATACTTTTTCACAGCACTGTATGTCACTAAATTCTACACACTGAACCTTTAATGTAGATGGTATTGAAGTGGCTTTAACCTAAATGCATGTTCACACTTAGATTAATAAAGATTGTTAAGGATATCATTTAGTAGTTTTTTATACTTCTCTCTTTAAATACTTCTTTTGTCTTGTTTAATAAGTCTTACTAAGTAATAAGGTGATCTGCTGATGAGCTTTTTCCCAATCTGAGTTTGACCTGAACAGCTGTTAATTAAGTTTTGGTCTCTGTTGGACAGTGAACCAAATCTGTTGGTGCGAGCCTGTAACCAACTGGGCCAGTTCTTGCAGCACAGAGAGACCAACCTGCGCTACCTGGCTCTGGAGAGCATGTGTACTCTGGCAAGCTCTGAGTTTTCCCATGAAGCTGTCAAGACACATATCGAAACTGTCATCAATGCCCTCAAGGTGGTGCCTTTTACTAAATACTATCACTAAGCATGTCGGAGCAGTATTTTGATAACAGACTTGTACTAAGCCTTCCAAGATCTACGCATAAACCAGTCATCTTACATATGTTGACTTCACAGTAACATACTCTATCTTTTAAAAGTTGTATATTGGTCAGTTGTACAGGACAGTCCCCCCTCCACACAATTTTATCGAATTGTCTGTAGGTCATTCTCGTCTTGTTCATTTTGTGTTGTTTGTCTATGTAGACTGAGAGGGATGTGAGCGTTCGACAGAGGGCAGCTGATCTGCTGTATGCCATGTGTGATCGCAGTAACGCCAAGCAGATTGTAGCCGAGATGCTCAGCTACCTTGAGACCGCAGACTACTCCATCAGAGAAGAGATGGTAGGCTTGAGAGATTTTTTACAAAATATATATTTTTTAACTAAATGTCAGTTTCTTAATATCAGGTGCATTCATCAACATCAAACCATTCTTTAGAAAATTTATATTTATTTACATACTCAGACGTACACGTGCACTCGTTAGTTCAAAATTGATTTATTTTCGACTGTTAATAAAACTACATTTTATCTGATTAAGCTGTGCCTGACTCTTTCAGGTGCTGAAAGTGGCCATACTTGCAGAGAAGTATGCTGTGGATTACTCCTGGTACGTGGATACCATTCTCAATCTCATTCGCATTGCTGGTGACTACGTGAGTGAAGAGGTGTGGTATCGCGTCATTCAGATCGTCATCAACCGAGATGATGTGCAGGGCTACGCAGCCAAAACAGTGTTTGAGGTATTGCTTTATAAAATCTTAAAATGTAACAAAAATGATGTTAGAGCTGGATGTACACACTAGATAGGTAGCCTGGTTCCTGTTTCATTCTGTCCAGAAGAAAATAGTTTACCTTCACACATTATAGATATTTGGTTAGATGACAATGCAAACTATTTTCACAAGAAGATTAATAAAGATTAATTAAGATTAATGCGTGAATGAGTTGGTAATTTGCATTGACTTCCGGCAAATGGTATCTTTGCACAGGAGCAAATATAACAAGACTGCTCAGAGATATACCTTAGTTTTATCAAATCACACATATAATGCCTGATTTTCAGGCAGTCTGTGGGCCATAGAAAAGTTCAAAAGGGCCCGATATGGCCTGTGGACCGCTAGTTAAACAGGCCTGCTGTACACTTTCGACCAATAACCAAGAGACATCTCTACAAAGTGATTGGTTTCTTCTTTCTTTGTTTATTGTCTATTTTTAGTTTTTTCTATCTCTCTATTTATGATTTGTCTCATTTTGTAGAAATTTGTGCCCCTCTGTCTACATTTGTATCTCTGTGCTTGTATATCCCTGTTCCTTTTACTCTGCAGCTACATACTACCAAACACACACACACACTTGAGCACACACACACAAACTATCATTAATGCATACTTTTGTATAATAAAATGATATATTATCACGGAATTATGTGACATGGAATATCCATGAGATTGGTACTCTGACTAAAAATAGTAACATTTACATCATAAATGTATATGGATATCTGCAGAAACATTAAAACAGTTCATGAGTCATGTTGGTCTTAATATACAGAAACGCACTGCCAGATGGAGCTTCACTCTTCTTAAAGACACACAATTTGATAGTTTAATTTAAAAAGATTGGGCATTCTTCTTGAATGATTCCCTGGAGGCGGTGGACTAGTGGCAGAAACTTGGACTATGGGCAGAAAAGGTCTCTGGTTTGAATCTGGTTCAACTCCACGGAGTAAAAACAAAAGACGAACCTGGATTGATTTGTCCAAAAATCCAAGAGGATTCTCCCTACCCCGTCTAGTGCCCCTGAGCAAGGCACCTTACTCCCTTAAAATCTGCTCCCCGGGCGCTGTACATGGCTGCTCACTGCTCTGTGTGTCCTGCACCAGATGGGTTAAAAGCAGAGGCTAAATTTCCTAACACTGCATGAGTGTGTCTGTGCATGTGTTTGGGATAAATAAATGGATCTTAATCTTAATCTAATCTTAATCTTAATTTACAAATATCTTGTTCATCCTCTGTCCATAGAAGAAACCGAACTGGAACAAAAAAATCTAACAATAAGAAAACATCGACGCAAGTAACCAAACAGAAAAATTCAGAAAGAGCTATGGAGCCGTGTGACGATATTCAACAGCATTATCGCATGTTTTCTTTCTATTCTGCAGCCTTATTTTTGGGCATCTTTTTTATGCTTTGAGGTAAAATTTAACACCAACTTTAATCTGAGAGATCCAGTAATTCAACCAGATGCAGCTCCAAGGGTTGGATCAACAGGGACATTAAAGCCCTTCTAAACAGGAACAACAGGATTTTCATGGAGGGGTACAATCAGGAACAAGAATAATCTTTTTTTTTAACCGTAATTCAAGGTAAAAAATGTAAATAATCCAATGAAGTCATATTGCCCAGCAATAATCCAGAGTGAACTGAAGAGGGAGCTAAAGAGGAATGAAGACTACAACAGACAACATAACTATATGGAGATAATATAAGCAATATAACACTTAAAGGAACATATATACTTTAAGGCAGTAAAGAAGTGTCAAAAGATGAGTGGAGCTCACGCTTTTCCCTTTTTTCAGTTTTTATCTACGCTTATGTTAGTTCAGTTCTTTTTCAGTTTATATTAGACCAGTGTTTATATTAGTGCGGTCTTGTGTTTAATTTAAGGGCAATAGACTTTTTTTCCTGAGTCAACTCTTTTTCCTTTCTCCCAAAAGAGAAAATAATCACAGTTTCAAATAAACCCAAGTGAAACACCACCATACCTTAGTTTAGACACACAACATAAAGTAAAGCATAAAATGTTCACTTAGTGCAAATCAGAGTTTGTTTCCAATTTAGTTCTGGATGAATTTCTCATTCAGTCCAGTTCAAACACATGAAAAGATATCGATACTCATACCACGCTAGCAGCGAGTCACCAAAATCCAACCAAAGTTCAGTCCGGCATGAAAAGGATGAAGGTTCTTGCCGTTACATGCAGATTCCGTGGGTCTGGCTCGCCATCTTGTCTTGTCCTGCATTTGATTCTCTCCCCACACACAGATGTGTCTCCTTCACCAGATCAAAAAACACTGTTAAAAAAAAACCGGTGTGATAACTAAGTTTTATCCTAAAATTGTTTACATTTTTTATAGTTAACTTCTCTGATTCTCTTGTTCGTCCCTCTCATCTGCCGTCTTTTCCAATTCTCACTTACGCTGCATCACCTATGTCACCTCAGCAGAAATACTCTCTTAAAGGGGAAGGGTCAGTTTTAAACATATCCCTGTTAAATTATTATAAACTTGTTTTTTAACTGACTTTAAATGAATTATTGAAGGATTTTAACCATCACCTATTTATGAATTTCAATTGACTATATATTTACAGATTTGAATGCGTATTTAATTTCACATATTTTATACTCTTTTTTTATGTAGGCTACATCAATGTGGATTACATAATCATTGTCTCCTCCAGGCATTGCAGGCCCCTGCTTGCCATGAGAACATGGTGAAAGTTGGGGGCTACATTTTGGGAGAGTTTGGTAATCTAATTGCTGGGGACCCACGTTCCAGGTATGTTGGGATATTGAATTGCAAGGCACTTAGTTAATGCTTGAAATGGCAAACAGTAACTTCTCTCTCCTGTTATCCAGCCCTTTGGTCCAGTTCAACCTTCTCCACTCAAAGTTCCATCTGTGCTCCGTGCCGACTCGAGCCCTGCTCCTCTCAGCCTACATCAAGTTTATCAACCTTTTCCCAGAGACCAAGGCCACGATTCAAGAAGTGCTCCGCTGCGACAGCCAGATCCGCAACTCAGATGTTGAGCTGCAGCAGCGTGCTGTCGAGTATCTGAAGCTTTCTTCCATTGCCAGCACTGATGTCCTGGTTAGTACCGATGACTGTGTCAGACTAAACTCAACTCAGCTCAGTTCAGGCCCAGTAATGACTGAATGAAAAGCTTTTGCAGGGAGCACTGGTGTGCATAATACATTTTATTACAATGTTTCCATTTCTATCAGAATCTACAGCCTTTTAGTCTTTCTACTGAATATGTTGTCGATTTATGGTGATATTAATTTTTAGTCAGATGCTGAAAACTCTTTTTGCCCAAACCTACAGTATTGTTCTCCTTTCTGTTCCTCAGGCCACAGTCCTGGAGGAGATGCCTCCCTTCCCAGAAAGGGAGTCATCAATCCTGGCTAAGCTGAAGAAGAAGAAGGGACCTGGTGCTGTGTCTGTAACAGAGCTGGAAGATGGCAAAAGGGAGGGTGGGGAGTTGAATGGAGGGGGTGACCGGGGTCCAGAAACAACTGCCATGGCTACCTCCAATGCTGTGAGTGTCTCTCTGCACAATAAAACATAATTTTTTTTTCTAGCTTAAGTACTGGCAGCTCGAGCAAAAAATGTGGTGACCCTAGTGCATCTTTCCTTTATTTTTCAGTCAACCCCGTCACCATCTGCAGACCTCCTTGGGATTCGTTCTGCTGCTCCCATTAGTGTTGCTCCAGCAAGTGCTGGCAGCTTATTGGTAGATGTGTTCTCTGAGACAGGGCCTGCTGCACCTTCTGCTGCTGTGAATGACGATGGCTTCTTAAGGTAAAAAGTCACCCTTTGATGAGCAGATGTATAATTCACTATAAGGCACAGTCCAGTATAAGTTGTTACAATAAAACTCATCAATAAATCTGTAGTTCTCAGAGGAGAGAGAAAGTTAAGTAAGGCCCAGAACTTGATTGGCTTTATTCTAACCAGTATTGTACCTTTAGGCATGGACAGATCGTTCCCGAGACAGATCCTTGGGACTGACTCAGGACATCACTGATTCCTACTGTACTATATCACTTACATTTATTGTTCATGCAGTCTTCTTGAATAGGTTAGTGAGTGACATTACCAATTACACCTGAGGTTACAGCTGTAACCTGGTTACTGAAAATGTGCAGGGTTTCTAATTATAGATAACTAGCATTCAGTTGCATTATTAATATCTTTTATTCCAGTTTCAGATATCTAAAATTTTATTCTGACTAGTCAGAATTCAAGTTTGCGATATCTGCACTGCAATTCAAACTTAATTCAAGGTATCTTGAACTGAGGTAAATTAAAAATATGTATAATACATGTATAAAGAGAATTGTATAAGGAAACTAGTTGCTTTTTGAATTAATAATTGGAAAGGATAAAATGCAATTCTCTTTTTATCAATCAATCATCTATCAAATTGTATTTGTATAGCCCATATTCACAAATTACAATTCATCTCATAGGGCTTTAACAAGGTGTGGCATCCTCTGTCCTTAACCCTCAGCAAGAGTAAGGAAAAAACTACTAAAAACCCTTTATCCAATTAATAATAGATCAATTCAAATACTGATTGACAGATTATTGTCACATTTTCAAAATAGTTGTTAGTTGTGGCCCTAAACTGTTGTATTCAAACACTGTCATACTAGTTACAATAAAAAGAATAGCTACACTTAAGATAGTATTCAGAGGTGGGGAAGTAACTCGTTGTTTCAGGTAGAGGATACTTTATGGTTTCTGTCAATAGGACTTTATCTGAATTTCCATATGAGAACACATCCCACTGCATAATAATATGTCCTTTAATTCATTGCTGAGTTGTTTATTTGTCTGCAGTTTTTGTCTTTTACACATGTATCAGTTAGAGGGCAATTTAAAAAGCAGTTTTCACAAGCTAGTGAAATCAATGATACCCTTGAGAACATAATGTTCCAAGAGTGGCTAGACTAGACTGTGTGCAACTGGTTTTGGACCTTAATGAGGAAGAACCCTGAATTGGTCATGCAGTTTTATTTCCACTTGTAAACTGTTAACGTAAATAGTTGTGATGTTTGTGCTGTTAATCAACTAGGACTTACTAGTTGCCCACGTTTGTTGTGGTTCTGTTGGCTCTATCTTTCTTTGACCTGTCAACCTGGAGACATTCATAGGCAAATACTTTATGCTGATGTTACTTCTACTTACTAAATCTAACACTATGCCGATTAAGGGGTCGGTGAAGTGTTTGAGGCCACAAAACACTTCTGAAGTTTAAGGGCTAAGCTTTATTGCAGCAGAATCCAAATACAATTAACGTCAATGGAGAGTCCTTCAGACCTGAGACCTCAGAAGAGTTTTGTCCTTTAGATTAAGTTATATACATATATTAAATTATTATGATTTTTTTAAATCAGATTTGATAAGAAGAATTGGAATTGATCAAATTAAAAGTATACCCAGACCCTAGACATTGCAGGTTTCAGGTGGCACCTTAAAAAGTCCCCCAAAAAAATCTTCAATTTAAATCCACTAGATTAGGGTCTTAAACGGACCATAAATTTGCTACATGGTAATACATTTGCGGATGGTGCATTTAAGGCTAACATAAAATCGTCTTTAAAACTTCATTTCTGAGACACTGCCTTTCTAATCGCAAAAGACTGATGTGTATTGATTTCTTCTACGCTGAATGTCAAGTATTCATGTCGGCAGAGCACGACACATCGCCACAGTTCAGAGTCTTGCAAATCAGTGGTCAGCTATGGATCTGCAATGAGCCCTGTAATACTGACAGTGATGTCTATCCATGTCAGTTGTAGTGTGTTTACCAGTAAACAGCGTAGTTGCTTAACACAATCAAACGACTGCAAATTTAAGAAAGAAGCAGTGTGAAGCAGCTAGACACATTAATGTATCATTTATATTTTCTTTTTTGGGTGTTTTTATAAAGAAATTACAAGTCTACAATCTTTGCCGGTCAGCTCGCAGCGGAAGTTAATTGGAAACGGCGGATGTACCTCAGAAAGCGTTGATGATCGACCATTTAAGTGAGTGGAGCTGCGTCCAGTGGAGAACCTGCACAACCAATTAATGAGCAGACTCACATCCCGTAGTTCCCAAAACATGAAGACCCCCATTTTACTCTCATTTAGCTGGCAGCCCACACCAGGAAGTAAACTTGTTTAGTCAGAAATGAAACAAATACAAGTAAATTGTAAAAGATTATTATGTAATAAAATTATATTAAACCTTTTTTATAGGCTTTTTTGTATCAGAATGTTGGAGAGTCTGCTCACCAGCACCCATATTGACCAGCCGCCCCTGCCCAAATCCATCCTGAACCTTCCTTTATTTCCATTCACAATTTTTCGTTCTGTTTTTTTTTACCCAGTTTCAAGAAGTTACAGTCTCAGTGTTTAGACATTTTCAGACTCCGCAGCAAATTCTCAATTTGACTTGGGTAAAAAACGGGTAGGAATTCAAGGCACTGCCTTAAGCATACTTCCCTACCTCTCCAAAAGAACTTTATCAGCCCCTCTAGAGCTGCCTTCAGATATGCACTGAAATCCAGAATCAACACGCGACAGAAATCAAAAAAACTAAAAGCTAAAAGAAAGACACTGACAAAAGATGCCAAGAGCGTTTGTGGTTATAGCAGCTGATGCTGGTGTCGATGTGCTGTAAACAAAATCACCTGATCTCCTGTGCATAATTTAACATTAAATCCTGCCTGTGACACACACACACACACACATTGCCAATAGTTTACCAGCTTACAATAATTGAAAAAAAGCTGCTTTTTATCCCACTAAAATAAGAACAAACATGTGTATTAACGAATCTTGGCTTGATATCTTGCTTGAATTAAAGTAAATCAAATAATCACTTGTTACACCTGGACGGAATAATGCAACCATAAGTCGGGAGTCAACCAAAACAACCTTCTGATTAGTGGATGACCAGCTCTACCTTCTGGGTCAATTTATTGTCCCACAAAATATCTTATCGTGACAGGCTTTACTTAGTATTTCTAAGAATACAACAAATTAAAGGGTATTCTTGCATAAATTACAGATTTATTCAGAACATTTTCTTTCTGGAATTAAACAATGAAATATCCTTAACTGAAAAAGTAGAATGGGAAAACTTTTCCATTCGAAACCTTGTGAATAAGAATCAAATAGATTTGGGAAATAAATACCCATCACTCGTTGAGAAATTACAGATTTTATGTTACCAATGGTGCTGAAATGAGCTTTGAAACATATTAGGTGCATCTATATTATGTACTAGTGCACCTAAATACATAAGTTATGCATCCCAATGTAAAAGGTTACTTTGGAGCTCTGAATAATGTATGCATCTCAAAGAAAAAACTCTGACATATTTAGGGTTCTGATATCTTCTGTACAATTTGGTGTCTGGACGTCTGGTATGTGGCCTTGGCTGGGGTATATGCTCTTAAGTTTAATTATGTAGTAATCAGTTATCTGGTGTTGTTAGGCTGATGTAAGGCTGAAACATAGCATGGTAAAAAGCAAAGCAGGACAGTGTTGTGTTGGTGATTCACACATAGGCACTCACATGCACAGACAGAAGGTGCTGTAGACATTTCTCCAGGTTGGCAGGTCTGCTACTGTTCTTTTTATCTTGCTGTATATGTGACTGTCTTTCGTCTTTTTCTCCTACCCTTGTGTGCGTGCGTGCGTGCGTGCGATTCTCTACAATGATTGGACATTGACAGAGATCTGGAACAACCTACCGAGACCTCCGATTCCCTATTGGTGGAGGGTTCTGGTGACTTGGAGTAAGGGCCCAGTTGCAAACTACATAATCTCTACAAAAATACAATTAAGTCACAACCATATTGTTTTTCTAGGACATGCCTTTTAATCTGTAGCAAAGTTTGCCATTGCTGATACAAAAAATTAAGTAGGAAGTTGAGCCATTTTTGTTTACATAAAAGCACTGAACTGCTATACTCATAAATTGATGCCTCTTAATATTTTATTGACAACTTTAACACATCAGCTGTGTTGCCTTCCATTGTAATCAGATTAACTGCATAAAGCATTGGAGAACAACCAACACACTTAGCAGCTCCATAGAGCTGTTTGCTCTCTAGCTCTTCATTTGGTTGTATGGCTTGTAGCTTTTGCTGTCATCAACCAAATGTCCAGCCGCAGGGAGCAACTTTTCAAGTTGTATTGAAGCTGTGGTGGTTAGGAGATGTAGTAAGTGATATGGGTTGTCAAGTCAGGACACCGTAGCTATGTATTTATGCACTCTTTTACTGTTGTTAAGCATTGTGCTTTTAAAATGAGGAAATTAAATGCATTAAAGTTATATTTTGGGGCTATACTATCTCTATAATTAACTTTTTTCTCATAAATGGGACTTAGAACTTTTAAAAGATAAGCAACAGCATAGATAAATAGGTATTAAAGACAAAAAATGGGCATGTAAAGAAATGTCCTTAACCTGGTGCTGAGATCGATTAATAATTACATACATGTGGTTATCAGCTTATGTGTGAAGGGGGAAAGACACACCGTCCTGTGTTCTTCCCGCAGATTATGATGCAACACTGTGTTTTAACTTCATTTTTGCAGAAGAAGTGACGCCCCATTTCTCCAGGAACATGCATATAAATACGTTTTTTTAAATGATAGAAAAGTCACATGTTGATCTGCAGAGTAATGCACCTCGGTGCAGTGGTGCTGCCAAGGGGGTTCTAGATGGGAGCCACTTTGATAAAGTAAAGGCTATAATCAGAGTTTGTTAAGACTTAAGTACAGCACACAGGTGTAAACTGAATGACAGGGAAATCAGTGTGGCGAGCACTGACCACTGTCATTTACTTACTGTTGTAGCACAGCGGTCACAATTTGCTGCCATTTTGATTTGGGGTGACCTTGTTTGTGTTATTCAGGTGGTGTCCCTCTCAAGGGAATCTTTGGTATGCTGTTCTTTTCCACTTTGGCGACATGCGTAAGCGCCTGTATCCGTTGATATCTGATCTCTAGTACCACCATGGTGGCTCTTAGTCTTCTGGTAATATCATTTTAGGCAACAAGATTCTAAATCAAAGGAATTCTACCAAATGTTATTTGTATAGCGCCAGAACATAATATACATTATCCCAAGGCACTTTACGTGGAAGGTCAACCCAACTTTATCCACAATGGGCAGCACTTTGGCGACTGTGGAGAGAAAAACAGCCTAATTAATTTCTAGCAGAATCCGACTTAATGTGGGCAGATGGGGAGAGTATAGAAAAATGGGGAGGAGAGGGGAGATGGGTGGAAAAGAGGGGAGAGATGCGAGAGAGATGGGGGGAGAAGAGGAGAAGGGAGAGAAGAGAGAGACCATGAACAGCATCAGGTTTCAGCTTTGACTATTTGTTATTATGAAAATAATAGGACCGATAATTATGAATGTAAAGATGTAATTATTCACAGTTCGTATAATAATAGTTGATGTCTTAATTCTGCAGCTCTGGAGTCAGAAATAACTTCAGTGAGAGAGAGAGACTATGACAGGGGAAAAAAAAACCAAAGTTAGTTACATGTACTAAAATAAATAGTTAAATAGGGGGCAGAAAGACCGAAAGAAGGGGAGAAGTGCTCAATGCATGATGGGATTTTCCCCAGCAGGCTAGACATATAGCAGGATAGCTAAGGGTTGGCTCAGGAATCACCTGATCCAGCCCTAACTATAGGCTTTATCAAATAGGAATTTTTTAAGTTTAACCTAAAAGGTAGAGATGGTGTCTGCCTCCTGAGCCAAGAGTGTGAGCTGGTTCCACAGGAGAGGAGCCTGGTAGCTGAAGGCTCTACCTCCCATTCTACTCTTACAAACTCTTGGAACCACAAGAAAGTCTGTTTTTGGGAGCCCTACTTTGACATATGAAGTGGCTTGATTGTTAAGGGATTTGTATGTGAGGAGCAGGATCTTGAATTATATTCTGAATTTGCAGGTAGCCAATGCAGAGAAGCTAAGACAGAAGTAATATAATCTCCCCTTCTAGTTCATATAAGCACTCCTGCTGCAGGATTTTGGACCAGACTTACTGGGACATCCTGATAATAATGAATTACAGTAATCCATTCTGGAGGTAACAAATGCATGGACTAGTTTCTCAGCATCCTTCTGAAACAGGATGTTCCTAATTTTCACAATATTGCACAGGTGGAAGAAAGCTTTCCTAAGTTTGTGTGGGTCAAACATACTCCAAGGTTCTTCACAGCAGAGCTGGGGGCCAAGCTAATACCATCCAAGGTGACTATCTGGTCAGACAGTGTTTCTCTGAGATGTTAGGGCCAATTACAATTACCTCAGTTGTGTCTGGATTAAGAAGTAAGAAGTTCCGGTTCGTTCAGGCCTTGGTGTTCTGGAGGCATTCCTGAATTTGAAGTAAGAGATTATTCCTTAGGCTTCATAAATATGTACAGCTGGCTGTCATATGCGTAACAATGGAGGGTACATGGTACTTTCTGATTATGTTGCCTAAAGGGAGCATATATAAGGTGTAGAGTATCGGTCCAAGGACAGAATCTTGTGAAACTCCATGATTAACTTGTGTGTGCATGGAGGAGTCATTTTCTAACATTAACAAATTTAAATTAATTTGATTAATATGACTTAAATCAGCCTTATGGCATTATCCCTACAAGCTGTTCAAATCCCTGTAACACAATCTTATGATCTATGGTGTCAAATGCTGCAGTAAGATCCAGCAGGACTGAGTATTGATAGTCCATTTTCTGTTGCCATGAAAAGGTCTTTAGTAACTTTTAGCAGTGCTGTTTCTGTGCTGTGATGGAACCCACCCACGGTTCTCCTCTCCTGATCCACAGCAACCTTGATGCAACTTCTGCTCCTCTTGCAGTGGCTAAGCCCTTTGCAGATGGTGTACGCTATGGCCTTCACGACTTGGTGATTGGCTTTCAAACTTTTGAACTGCGGCTGAGGATGTGCTCCAGGCTCGCTCTCTTAGAGCACAGAGGGCAAGCTGGTGACTCCACCTTCCCCCAGCTAAACAAGTTGGATGGGCTTAATAGAATGTCATAGACAGCCGTGATTAAGAATTTTATATGGTTTTTGGGAAGTATTTTCAATGTATATATATATACATATACACAACCTTCACTGGCCACGTCATAGTGCACCACCCCTGGCTAGACGCACACAGAGGGAGCTCTGCTCCTACACAAGCCGAGTGAGTGAGATCGGCTCACAGGAACGCCACTGGCCAAGTCAGAGTGCGCCATGCCCGGCTAGATGCAGACGGAGCGAGCGCTCCTCTCTCTCACACACACTGTCATTATAAAAAAGAAAAAAAAATGTTGAGAATGTAAACCGTCTTTTTACTTAAGACTTCTTAATACTACATGTGTTTCACTGAAGTTTAAGAAAAATTTCTTCTCAATAGTTCTCTTACACTTGTGATTAAAAACATTGATCTGAAGTTCAATTATAAGGCTGTTCTGTAAATTGCTTTATAATAAACAATAAATATAGCAACTTCTGAACATCAGGCTTTTTTTGTTGATTAAACAGATACAGATAATGGTGGACTCGCACATCCCTACAAAATACCAGGCGCTGTTTGACCAATCAGCGTCAAAGATTGTTATTTACAGAACTGCGTCGTACAGCTAGATACTAATGCAACATATCGTTAGAAAGCTAAGATTCTTCTGATTCCACTGATGTAAACCATTTCAGTCAGACCGGAAGTTAGAAAAAAGTTGACGTCGCTTACCTGAGAATCATCATATTAATCCACAGATCGATAAAATTTGGTACATCGCCAAAGGTCCAGACGATCCAATCCAGTAATATAATCAGTCCAGAACACACTATTACATAAAAGAATAGCCACAGTCTGCTGTTTACACGGAGGTGCTGTCTGCTATTTGTTCATGTAAACAAAGATCTCAAAATGGTGGCTAGCAGCTCCTATTGGGTTAAGTGAGCTGTCAATCTAAACTTGACCCAATAGGAGCTGGCTAGGATTGTCCACAGCTTACAATAGCCAAAGATGCACCTCGTTGACTGACAGAGCCTGCCCATCTTCTGACGTGTAAAGAGTGAGCCAATTGCAACCGATTGTTATGATGACTGGCGTATCGTTTAGCCAATGAAATTTCCATTATAGAAATGTGATGGTCCACGGGAAATACGGAGGCTTCCAGCTGGTGCCAGAGCGCCGTGCGTCAGTGTTTCATCCCCGTCGTGACTGCTACATGTTGCTAAAATATATGAAAGATGTTTATTTGTATACATTTTAAACCAAATGACCGGTTTTGTCTCCTTTATATAAAAGTATGATTTTGAGTGTAAAATTAGCCTTTTTAGCCTGGTTGGTTACCATGGTTACAAAGGGCCCGTTGGAGTCTCCAAGTGGCCTTGGTGGAAAACGCCTAGACATGGCCTTAGTCATATATTAATTTTCTGTGGTATTGTTATCAAATTTGAACTTGGGCTAGTCAAGGCTTCATGCTAGGGTCCCATTGTGTTTTCCAGCTCATAAGTCCCAGCTAGAGTCATCAGCAGGCATCTGTTTACCAAAAATATTCAGGCGGAAATAAAAACCTTCTACTTCACTGTGTGCCAACTGCTATTACTCAATGCCAGTAGCACTTAGAGGGATTCTGACTGTTGGGGGGGGGGACCAAGACCATGAATGTACTCCAAATGGTTCAAGAACAGCGTTTAATTTGGGTGTCCTCAAACAGGTGTTTTAGGCGAATTTCACCCGCCTCACAGCAAAACAAAAAAATTCCAAATTATGCTACATGTATGGCTTTTTGTGCCATTTTGCCACCCCCATATGCAAGACCTAAATTTCTCATCATGCGAGGCCTATATGATTTTCAATAATGCATCAACTTAGAGATTTTCCTGCACAGTTTACAGCTTTAGTTCTCAGAAGATTTATTTCATATCCAAGCAAAATTGGTATTGTAGACTAACATATCCCTAACTGAATCGATATTGAATCAAAACTTTGTGAATTGAATCAAATCGAATTGGGAAATAAGTACCTTTTGTTTTGGCGGAGACTGGGGGTTCAAGTGAATTAAGGCCTCTAGTATCTACAATGGTGGCAGAATCAGTGCTACTGTAGGAATTGTTTCCCTTTTGCATGCTGTTGCCCAATTTTTCAACATTCAAACAATTGTGTGTTCACACAGTTTTGAAACAAACACGTTGAAATCAAACCTGGACATCAGTAATTTACTCATGACTATTGTTTAATTTCTTATTCAACAGGCTTGAGTACAGAACCAAAATACCAGTAATTGTCCACATACAGTATATGCTGACTGACCTGGATGTATTTAAATTGTGTAATAATTTTTCACTAACAACCCATGCATTCTATTCTTTTATCTTTCTTACCTCTTTCTTTTAACCAATTTACCACCATATAATGTTGAATGGTGTTTTTTCTCATCTCCTGTTTCTGCTCTATCCATTTATTCCTTTATGTCCTGTTACCTATCTGTATCATCCTTCCTATCCTGTGGGCTGTCTCTTCATCCCTTTGCTCTCTTGTGGTCTCTCAGCTCTGCTACTCCCTCTGAGGATCCTGCTCCTCCTCTGTCTGAGGCTGACGAACTTCTTAACAAGTAAGGGTTTTCTCTGTGTACATTTTGTGTTTCTGCCTAGCTTTGCATGGTTATTCTAAAAGGGGTTGACGAAAGGGCAAAAGATAAGCCCTGACAGTAAACTGTAAAAAAGCCATTCTTTTCCACCAGAAGCCTTATCAATCAGGTTATATGATGGACTTTTCCAAACTTCACAATTCTTTCAGACACTTATTACTACTACAATCCCGCGGAGCAGTTACCATTGTTACTAACCCACCCTGCCTTACAGATGCAGCAGTGGAATTGTTTTTTCAAGTCACTGTTCTGTTTTTGCTCCATTCTGAGGAGGGCTATGTTTTATAATCAATAATCAATCAATCAAATTCTTATTGCATAGCCCATATTCATAAAATCATAGTATCTCTGATAGGGCTTAACATGGTGTGATATCCTGTAGATACCAAGAGTAAGGAAAAACTACTAAGATAACTGTATTAACTTTTATTTTTTGATTCATCATTTTTTTGTTAAATTATATTCCAAAACCATACTATATTGCATTGACATTGAAGTAAAACCAAATTTAAAAAAAAAGAAAATTACAGCTCTTAGCAGTCAGTAAGCTGAGACATTGCGTCTCCCTCCTACCTCAAGCTATATAGTAACTATCTACTATTTGCCTTTTTTACAGAGCAATAGATAAGTCTGTTTACTCTGAAATTGTTGCATTTTTATTACTGCTGTCGGGATTGGGATACTTGAAAATGTTAAAACACTGTGGAGAAAGCAGTGTTCTTAATACTGTAATAAGTCTCTTGATTAAAGATAGTAGACAATCTGCTGCCTTTTACACCAGGAGCTCCAATGACCTATGGAGACGAGAACAATCAGTTATAAGTCTATAATGCAAAGTTATTAATATCAAATTAAGTTTATGGTTTTCATTCAGGTCTTTTTGAGAGAAAAGTAACTGTCAAATTTACATTTATTTTGAATAACCATTTAAATGGCTTCATTCTACAGGTTTGTGTGCAAGAACAATGGAGTTCTGTTTGAGAATCAGCTGCTACAGATTGGCATCAAGTCAGAATATCGTCAGAATCTGGGTGAGTTGTCCTCCCAGAAAAGATGGTGCAGCCTGACAGTGTTAATCATCACATGCACATAGTTTGGCAGAATTCGTTACCGAACAGTTAAGGGATGGTGGACATGTGGTTGTGGTTTTGTATATTTTTGTTTGGAAATTGCTGTTTGTTTTTGTTCATTTATAAATGGTCATAAGTTGGAAATTTCAGAACACCTCCATGTTAGATAACAAAGACACTTTTGGTCACCAAAATCAACAATAAATGTGTGAAAATCTGAGCTAAGGAAGAGCAGGACATATCACCGATCTCTCTTTATGGTACAGTTTCCTGGTGTGTCATGTTTTATAGCTGTATTCATAAAGGAAATGTGCTTTTAACTGTGTGTATGCATGTGCGTGTGTTTCTGTGTGTCTCAGGGAGAATGTACTTATTCTATGGCAACAAGACTTCGGTGCAATTTGCCAGTTTTACCACCACAGTCAGCTGTCCTGGGGAGCTGCAGTCTCATATCCTTTCTGTTTCAGTGTATTCTGAAACCACCAAAGCTTCAAATGAGAACCTGGATCAATAATTTAAAAGTAATTTCTGCAGGTTCAAAATCATCACATTTCCGTCATAATCATACAATAAATCTTTCTCAAAAAGCACAGAGATGATGGAATTATATATTTATAATTTTTTCACATTATTCACATTTTCAAAATCGCCTTTGCTATAGGAAACCAGCCTTGCCAGATGGGCAATGTTGACATATCGTACCAGAAGCTGCATATTTTTTGTTTAACCTAACAATTAAATCTTGAATCTAACCCGGGCCACATTGGTTCGTGCAGCTGTGTCTTCTAATGCAGTGGTCCCCAACCCCCGGGCCGTGGCCCGGTACCGGGCCGTGGGTCATTCGGTACCGGGCCGCACAGAAGAATAAATAAATTACATTTTTTTCTGTTTTATCTATTATCCGGTCATTTTTCAAAATAAAACGGTGTTTTATTTTGAAAAACTACCGGATCCTCTCGTTTATGACTCATGCTTTACGCATTTCAAGACGCTTGTCTCGGTCACGTCACTTTTTCGCTGAACACAAACCAACACGGTATTTGTCGGACCCATTTATCAACAAACCAGGTGAATCCAGCATGTCTGTTTAAGAAGAAGATCAGCTGCTGGAGATCGCAAATGACGGCGGCCTTAAAAGTATGTTTGAGAAAACAACTCCGGTGTCCTGGAATAAAGTCACGGCAGAATACCCTGAGATCGCCACAACAGCACTAAAAACTCTGATGCCATTTCCAACATCCTATCTGTAGTGACATCGGTGGATTTTTTTTTAATTAACGAATTAATTTTTTATTTTAAATAACCAAAAAAAACCTCTCCAAATTCCATTAAATAAAAAAAAATCTACCGCTGTCACCAGAGGTACCAGAGGGACTCCGTAATGAGGTTCCGTAGACACACCTTAACGGCCGGTCCGTGAAAATATTGTCTGACATCCAACCGGTCCGTAGCGCAAAAACGGTTGGGGACCACTGTTCTAATGCACACGTGAGGCAGGAGGTGTATCCACAAATAAAATGTTCATAACTCAAGAATATCAAGCTGTTTGCTTAGTTACAATTGTCAGATGTGTATCTATGTTACAGAAAGCTTGGTTAAATTCAGGAGCAATCAGCTTCTAGGTGTGCTCAGTCCCTATGAGAAAGTAAAACGCATACAGTGCAGGCTTGGCACAAACAAATAAGGTGGTGACAACCCTCGGATATTATACAAGGCATGTCACCTGTTAGATAAACAGTAAAATGCCATGGCTAACAAATAACAGAGACAATAAACAAAGTTTTTGTTGGAAGGCTCTTTTTTGGATACCAAACTGAGCTTGTGGGTACTTAGACAGCTTTAACTGTTTTGGAATCTGTTTTCTTATCCCCTAAATCAAAAAAGTTATCTTGAGACCTCGCCTTCAGCTTGGTTGCTGGTATGGAGGTCTTTTTTTGTCAATTAATTTGTCTCTCTAGTCTGCCCTTTCACTCTATCAAGTCCACTGACATATTGTATATTCTGCCACATTTACAATTTTAACTTCACAGCTGTCCACCTGGTTCCTCCTGTTCACGCTTCTCTTCTCTCCATCTCCAAACTTTTTATAATATACTGAGCTTCAAAACAACATATACTGTGATAATAAAACAAAGACAGCATTAATGATGTAAATATACAAGTATTTGGGGATAATGCACATTTGCTGACAGTATATCAATATACTGCTATATCATTGTGATGTCCACTGCAAAGAATGTAGGGAAACATTAGCTAACGTGGCTTTATAACTGCGTTATTGACTACTAGTCCAATTTCTTCATGCTCCCTTTTTCTCTGTCAATCCTGTTCTCGCTTATCTCCCTCTCCATCCTCCTCTAGTTAGACAAAATCATTGAAAAGTCCACTTTAATAACTGTGGGTAAATTAATGGGTAACATGGATTTATAACTATATAGTCTTGACTACCTGTCCATTTTCTCAACTGGTTCTTGCCTTCTCCCTCTGTCCATCCTGCTCTTTCTCCTACTCTGTGTCTCTATCATCCTCTCTCCCTCTCTGTGCTTTCAACCAGATGGCAAACATAACAACCAAATAATTTATAATATGATATGAGGAGGGAAGATGAGGCAAATCCATTTCAATCTTCAGCATTTTTCAATGCTCAATGCACTCAGGTAACATAATTTGACCTCACTCTCTCACCTAAACCTGGCTATTTTTACATATCCATCTGTGGAAAAAACAGATAAAAATAAGTTTCTTTTAAATGCTTTTTACCACAGCTAAAATCTGCACTGCGTTAGCAAGTTCATGTTGCATTTTAAACAAAACAGATTGGTAAAGCTCTAATGTTTCAGTTTAATTGTCATAACAAGACACTTTGTTATTACTTTAACTAAAATGAGCTACCCTTTTTTGAATGCAGACTGACCAACACTGTTAGTAATTAACTTTAGTCCCTAATCTCAATGTCAGCCAACGTTCTTTTAAACAGGGGAAATTAATGGCGTTGTAATGCTGCTTTAAGTCTTACTGACCTAAAACTTGCTTTGGTTTTATTTTGTTACATAAACACATAAAAAGAAGAGAATATATATTATATAATATTTATTATATTATAATAAATATATATAACTTAAAACATACATTGAGTAAAGTAGAGATGATGCATACAAAAAAAACAGTACACAAAACCTGGATGTACACGGACTCCAAGTGTTAAGAAGTTAGTCTGTGTGATATCTTGATGGTCCTTGACAAATGAGCACAGCTCAATGTTCAGACCAAACCAGTGGAACCGCTAGTTGAAGGGGGAGCCCAGATCCAGCAGGTCCTCAATATTGAGTGTCTGACTGACTTCTCTGACGCCCCCCTGCTCAACATCAAGTTCAGGTGAGCTCATACAACTGACCCATCTTCAACAGTGAGGGGGGACAAATTAGACATTGGGACTCAGTTTCGTGAGAATATTTTGTAAACTGACTTAAAAACTGTAACTTTCCTTCACTGTATGGATTCACAAATAAGACATATGGAAGACTGGGTATCAATTGAAATGTTCAGTATTTTTTTTCAATTTGTTTTCACGAAACAGTCCTGTTTAAATAAAGCTGACAACACATGCAGTGTATCAAACAGCAGTGTGTATGCATATGTTTTCATTTTCAGGTATGGAGGAGCTTTGCAGAACCTTACACTCAAGCTGCCAGTCACCATCAACAAGTTCTTCCAGCCAACTGAAATGGCCTCACATGACTTCTTCCAACGCTGGAAACAGCTTAGCCAGTAAGGAGGGGGGCGGAGGGTGGCGTGGTGGTGGTGGTGTTGTTGGTACTTTTAGTATATGAGGTTTTGGTCATATCCCACACAGCCTTATCATTAAAGGGATAATTAACAGAAAAATGGAGATTTGCAGATTTTCTACTGGCCACTTTACCAATTGTGTCCACTTCCTCAGACGTAATAAAATAACATAAAAAAACATAACATGACTCAATACTGCTCGTGTGGTGGCATCCAAATGTCAGCCCCGACATTCATATTTGACTCGAAACAAGGTAATTTACACAATGTTTAAAGCCTGAGCATAGTAGTGAGTATATAATGAGTGTATTTTCATTTTTCGGTGAACAATCATTTAAAGTTAATTTACATTAAAGTTATGCAAAAACAATTGCACTGTCACAGCCAGTCCAAGTCTCTGGTAAAGCTGAAGTTTGCTGTTTGAACTCTTTTCAGGCCTCAGCAAGAAGCACAAAAGATATTCAAGGCCAACCACAGTATGGACACTGAAGTACTTAAGGCAAAGGTATGTCCACATTTCTTATTCTGAAGCCTCTTATAAAATCTTATCAACAAAATGCCTACATAACACAGGCTCTTTGTTGAAATAGCAGTACTGTACTCTTAATTTCTTGGATTTGTTTGTAATTGTCAATAATATATATTGATCACTGAGCAGCTGAGACCAGAGAAACTCTGTATTTCACTGTTATTCTACAAAGTCACTGACCTGGCTGCTTAAAGGGAACGAGTTCTGATCTCACTGAGTGTGTCGCTCTGAGGGAGTGAGGGCGGGTATGGGAACAGTGTGTCATTCTGCACATGCAATTGAAAAATGTGTAAGTCACATCAAAATAGATAATCTCATCTTATCAAAGCCGGTTATATATGAGAGTTCTTTCTCTTCACAGTAGCCTAAATGCTTGCTCGTTGTGGGAACTCTATGGTTTCTCTATAATGTTATTACTTTGTAAAGCGCCTTGAGATAATGTATGTTATGATTGGTTGCTAAACAAATTAAATTGAATCGTATTGGAAAACTGATGTGTTGGATGCTGAGTAGATATTGTACATGAGTGAGAATTTTTGCTCTTTGTCTGATGATGGAAAATTATTGTGAACATTTTGTGTAGATAAAACATTTAAGTGATGTTGGATGGTTTTTGCTGACAGCTGAAAGGATAGAGAGGTAGTTGATGTGTGACGATCTAACCAACATTTTTTAATTATTATTTATTAGCATTGGGAATATTAAACAATCTGCAATAGACAACAGAGGATTTAGTTTTGATTTACCCTCATTTTGTTCTGAGCAGCAGTAAAGGAATAAGAGTAAAAAATGTAAAGTACCAACACTGTGAGACTAAAATAATCTTTGTTGAATTGAAATGATGGAACAGTTAATTATAATAATGGTTATAATGATACTGATAATAGTTGTTATGCTGAATTCATTTGGAGTGATAAACCCTCCCTCCTCCCCTCAGAACAACATGAATAATTACATTAACAAAAGTCCTGTCCATATTTACAATACATCCTTAGCCTGACTCCTGACGCTTGTTAAGCTAATTGCTAAATCTTTCTCAGTTAACCAAAAAATCTTTAAATGTGGCAGAAAGTTAAACACTTAACCTCTGTTTAAGAAAAAACAAAACCTTTTGTTCCAAATATACTGACCAAAGGAAAAGCTAATTAGAAACCATCTGTACTTGGTCTATGGTTTCGAGAATGTTCTTCTTCTGCTTTGATGTAGTCTTTAATTACTTTCTCTTCTTCCTTTGTGGTGTTGTTGGGATGCATTTGTGTAGCTACTTGGACTAGGAACAGCCCTGCTGGACAACGTTGATCCCAACCCAGAGAACTATGTGTGTGCTGGAGTGATCCAGACGAAGAGTCAGCAGGTTGGCTGTCTGCTAAGATTGGAGCCGAATGGCCAGGCACAGGTAGAACACAGAGCTCTCTGAAAAGTCACTGCTAAATGTTTGGAATAAATAAATCAAGATATTGATTTGGCTCAAGGGTACCACCTTATACAATAGAAATAAGTCATGTTCCCACAAACTTTACGACAATTAATCAACTATAATCTGTGCCATTTGAATCTGCTAATCAAATTGATTTTGCATTTATTAACCATCCAAATTTTCCTTTCTGAATAGCTTGTTGGAGATTAGGCTGGGTTTTAACAATTCTCTGATTCAAATTGATCCTCATTTGAATGATCCAAAATCCATACAAAAATATTATGGATAGATGTTTGAATATATAGCTTTTCTCCCATTGTTTTCATAAAAATATGAAAAACCAGGGGGGGAAATAAGTTTGTTTGTGGTGCTGCCTTCAACTCGAAAAACCAAAACATTACACGAAGGACAACCAAGTTAGGTCTCCCAGTGTGCACAGTTTGTCCATTTACGCAGTTAATTAACGTTTAATGCACTACTATGTCAATTGTTAAACATTACCACTATACATAGAAGTGCACTCCAAATTATTCAAAATTATTTGCACATGAGTAATTGGTTAATATTTTAATACATAAGTAAGCCTATCAGAGGTGTGAGCAGCACTTGCTCTTCTCTACTAAAAATTCTGACTTTGAACAATTTCACACCTGGGCATTTTGCGCACTGCGGCAAGGATAAATGCTTCACTTCCTGTAGCCAGCAGGGAGCGCTGTTTAAGTCACGATTTTTGTAAAGATGTCTTCAAGTCGGGACTCTTGACTTTGACGCCACACCACGGTCACACGATATGACGCAAAAGTTGGAATATTGATAAGTTTAGATCTCCATCTTATAAATTATAAATTAAGTAGATGCAGATGCATTTTATTTATCCCACACACATGCACAGACATGCAAACGCACACTCATGCAGGTAGGGAAATGTAACCTCTGCTTTTGACCCATCTGTGTGCGGGACACACAGAGCAGTGAGCGACTATGTACAGCGCTCGGGGAGCAGATGTTGGAGGAGTAAGGTGCCTTGCTCAGGGGCACTAGACAGGGTCTAGAGAGACTCTTGGATTTTTGGGCAGATCAATCCAGGTTCGTCTTTTTGTTGTCTTTCCGTGGAATCGAACCAGAGACGAACCAGAGACCTTCTCTGCCCATAGTCCAAGTTTCTACCACTAGACCACCAATCTGAGCAGTCTTGCTCTAGGCCTGCTTTGGGGTCTCATTTATAAAAGAGTGTGTAGGATTCATACTAAAAGTGTACGTACGTACAAAACCTGAACGCAATGTTCGCTTTATAAATCACAGTCCACCTGGAAACGTTCGTACGTGGATCTGCCTGCAAATCCGCCATCCACACGCCCACTTTCAACCATAAATGGTCAATGCAAAGCACGGCACGAATATCAAATGATGCTGCTGACCAATGGGCTTCCCCTGTGAGTCCTGACAGAGTCACGGTATCAGGCGATGAGAAGGAGGAAGTGAAACTTTCTGACACTGACATCGAGGCGTCAGTGAGGTGGAGGTGAAGAGTGACTTTATGGGATCAGAAGTGATGTCACTAATAAAGAAAATACACTGACAGTCTGCCGCTGATGTGGATAACACAATGTATGAGATCAGAAATCACTGAACCCTCGCTTCTTCCTCGTCCTTCCATTCGCATGCACACATCAAACCGAGCCCTGCACCACTTTCACGGGAGTATTTATTTATTTAGAGCATCGGACCGATTCCCTCACGTCAGTGGATCCTTTCGTCCACTCTGTATTATTATATGGAAGGTTTCTTCATTTCTTGTAATTGATCTCCTGTGCGCTTTGTGCGCTCTGTGCACCTGATGGCACAGCCACTTCCACTGCAGTGATTTGATGATACACGCACAGTGTATTAAAAACTATTAATGACTCGGCTCCGTAACTCTGCTCTTAAATCGAATCTGAACGTAATTTGCTTTAACTTGTTTTTATATATTTTTTAAATTAAAAGGCTTGTGTGGAGCAGATGTCGCACGAGCAAAACTAAGATGTTTGTTTTAATGTAAATGATAAATTGGATCAATAATCTGCTTCAGTTTGCATCGCCACTTTCCAGTCTCCAAAACGTCTGTACGCATGGGTCAGAGTTTGCTCGGAAATACGCACATTTTCCCTTCAAGTTTGTTTTTATAATTCCCATCTGCAGCATTTTTGAGAAGCGTGTTATCTGTCCTTAAAACATGCTTCAAACATGGAGTTTAGTTGGCTGATTTGTTTCCTCTGGTTTCATTGATAATTATATAACTATATTGTCCACATGAAAATAAACATTTACAATGTGATAAGGTTTCCTAATGGAAACGTATATAGGGTAACTAGAATTGAGCCGAACACAGCACCCTGAGGAACTCAACCTCAGGTTGAATTTACCTGTTAAATATAGGAAATTTTCAACTTTTTTTTCCGTTTCCTCTAAAAAATATTAAAAAAAAACAGAATAATACAGAGTTCTATCAAAAAGAGCAGTAGTATCATTCAATCTTAACAATACCACTCCCTAGTAATATCCAAGTGTTAACAGAAGATGTTTGGAACAGTTGCACTAATTCCATAGCTTTGAAGTTATTTAAAAAAAATCCAGGCTGCATGCTTTGCCACTCAGACAAATGTCTTGCCTCAGTATATAAGCAGTGGGTCAATGAGACATTATGTTTCAATAGATGTCAATAAATATATTCAAACATTTGTAGTGAAGTTTATAGTTTTACATGATGATATTCAGAATGACTACCGAGTTTGTAAAGATATGTATGCACATTTCGGGAACAGAAATTTCCCTTGCTTGAAGCCAAGTAGTTTTAGTACGATAAAAAGTAAATGCTTGCACTTGTATGTTGGCAGTTGTGACAATCATTTGCATTTGGCTGACGAGCTACGTCCACAATCCAGAATCATATACTATTATTGTACATAAAGACACTCAACTGGTGGACATTTTGGGAATTTACACATGCTCTAGGGCTGTTGGAACAAACTTCAGGATTAATATCATTAAAATACTTCAATTGATACCAATCAAATGCTGTAATCATTATTCGAATGTGGAATTTTATTTAGTAAATCTGTTGGCTTATCGGTTCGGCCTGTGCCTCTGCTTCCATTGCTCATCCCCTCTGAGCGGCTGTGGCTGAGAGGTAGAGGGGTCGTCTTCCAACCTGAAGGTCGGCAGTTCGATCCCCAGTCTGACCCATCCGCATGCCGAAGTGTCCTTGGGCAAGATGCTGAGCCCCGAATGGCCCCCCATAGAATAACAAAGTGCTGCGAATAGATGCACTGTATGAATGTGTGAATGTAAAACTGTACTGTAAAGCGCTTTGAGTGGTCATCAAGACTAGAAAAGCGCTATATAAATGCAAAACCATTTACAATTTATGTGTGTCCACACAGGGAAATGCTGCTGAAAGCCTTTCTACATTTATTAATGTTGTATTTTTTACCATTGTTTCTAGAAAGAGACAGAGATAAAGACAGACTCACACAGAACTAGAGTGTATGCACCAGAAAAAAAATTATCCTTCGACTCTATTTTACGTCATTGTGACACTACAGATATAGACATTGCACCTCTCATGAAACATGATCCACGCTCTTTGGGTTCCATGTATTTTCCTCCCTGTTTATTATGGTTTCTCTGTAGTTTCTCCTTACTCTAACTGAGAACTAAGATCCCTTAGGACAAACTGTGATTTGTGAATATGGCCTATGCAAATTAAAATGTATTGATTTATTGATTAATCTAATGATGTACTGTTATATGATGTTACATGGATTGTCATCAGATTATGTTTGCTGTGAGGGGTTTACATTTTATCAAAAATATGAATATTATTTCAGTATTAAAAATATTATAAAAAGGAATGGGATTATAGAGGAAAATCTTCAGACGTATTGTGCTCTATTATTATTTTTTATAATTACATTATTTGCCTTGATTGAATAACTCTCCAAACGTGTGTGTGTGTTTGCAGATGTACCGTCTGACTCTGCGCTGCAGCAAGGACTCTGTGTCCATGCGTCTCTGCGAACTGCTGGCCCATCAGTTCTAGTTTTCACACTTCTACCATGACCAGTGCTCCCATCATCCCCACCAGCGACCGCTCTCTTGAGCCCTGCTGCCAGACCTCTCCTCCTCCCTTCAACAAAGAATCGTTAAGTACAAAATGTGTAACTGACATAAGGGAAAAAACTGCCGCTGCTAAGCAGCAACGGCAACATTATCGATATTGTTTGTCCCAGATTCTGATTCCAGTTAATCCTTATGCTACATTCTTCACATTCTTGGTTTGTTGGTGTTTACCTATGTTTGTGTTTGTGTGTGTGTGCGCGCACGTGCAAGCATGCATGTCTGTCTATAGTTAGGAAGGACAATTTTGGTTTAATAGCAACGTTGTGAGGACATTTTGACTTTGTAAGGACATTTTGGCTGCTCTTCACAAATTAAAGGTCTATTTGAGGGTTAACACTTGGTTATATGATTTGGCTTACAATTAAGTTTAGGTTAGGGTTAGGCATTTGATTGTGATGGTTAAGGTAATGGGCAATGGAATACATTATGCCAATGAGTGTCCTCATACCTATGAGACAAATATGCGTGATGTGTGTGTGTGTGTGTGTGTGTGTGTGTGTGTGCGTGCGTGCGTGCGTGCGTGTGTGTGCGTGCGTGCCCGCGTTGTGCTGGGGTCTGCTTCATCCTACCTGCATTTTAACGCTGATGCTGACATTCCTTGAAGTAAAAAGGGAGAGGCGTTTAATCGCACACATGCATTAATCCCTCTCGTCCCACACACACACTAGTATAAACTTTCCATGTCTCATGATTCTGGTGGGACCAACTAATGAAATCAGTTCTCTGCAGCACAGATCAGCTCATTTCTGTCTAGCATTCCCAGTCAAGATGTCTTTAAGGTGTTTTGATCCATTCCAGCATGAGCTTGACGTTTCCTGACCAGAAGCCCTGTAATGATAATTTCATTAAACTAGTACTCTCACTGATGGATGTTATTGATTTGTTTATAATATATGCTAGCAGATTACTTAACTGCTTTCTGAGACATTTCCATTATTCTTTTTAAGAAGGCCTGTGGTTCTCTAACCCAAGCCATCCAAGAAAAGCTGTGGCATAGATTGGACACTGTAGATGACTGGTACAGAGATAAAACCTGCAGTGTTAAAACAGACCGGTTTGAGTCTGTCTCATCTATTGCCTGTGAAATGATTTTGGGCGCTTCACATTGAAAAGATTAGGGAAGTGTCTGTGAATGTTTTAGTCTGTCTTCATGGAAGTGAGGACATTTATCAGACATAAACTTGACAATCCAACCACAGGGTTCTTATCACTGTTATCTTTTGTTTCCTAAACCTGGAACACCCATTTTGGATACATGTATGAGTAAACCTAAATCTTGTGGCTTGTTGAAAGACTAACTAATTGTTTGACAAATGTAAGCCGGTGTAAGTTCCCCCGCCTCTGATAAGGAGCAGTGCACAGCTGCTTCCCCAAGTTTCTGAATCAGAAGCTGGGAATGTGGAGAAGATAGACCCAAACAGGAACAAAATCATTGCTACAGAGGATGCTATTACTATATACCACGGCTTTATAGTCTTTACAGAGGGGGCAGGAGCTGAATCTATAGCATAATTTATGACAGAGACATCACTGGTACACACACAGATTCATATTATCTCCAGCCATGCGTATAGAAAATAGATCAATGCCAACCAGTCAGATGTGTACACAACCACTGCAGTAAATGTTTAGACAACTGAGATGTTCAGCAACCACAAAATCTTTAAATTGATGTGTCAAGGATGAAGACTCAAAGGATTTAGAATTAAAGATGCCCATGACAACTACCAGTGACTTGGTGTGTGTGCGTGCATGTGTGAGCTAGTTGTTAGCACATTTAAAAAAAGAAGAAGCCTAAAGCTGTTTCTAATACATGGTCACATTCCATTCTGTGGCTGCTTGGAAATCACAGGACATTCAACTTGTAGTGGAAAATAGTCATTTTGTGAGCGTGTGTATGTGAGTTAGACGTGTGTGTGTCTGTCTATGCAGTATGAACTTGCTAATACAGCTTCATGTATCGGTGTTATGAACCTCTCTAATACCTGTGTTAGAATTAAAAAATTTACTGTGTAATGAATAAAGTGAAAGTAAAACTATGCTATATATCCAACATAGTGCCTCCTGTCTTTTGTCAAAGTGATTCAAGGTACAGCACATATAGAGGAGCTGCCAACAGGACTTAATAAAACAGACAGTTCTATAACTTTTGAGAGATTTACAGTTTGGAAGCAGGTGTCACACTCTGAGGTATGTAAAGATTAGATTAGATTATTTGTCCCAAAATGGGGAAATTTGCTTGTGTTACATTATCAAAGAGCACACTCAAAGAATATACAGTAGTAAATCAATAGGTAAACATGCTATATATACAAATGCAAGAGAATATAAAATATGTAAATGGTAAAGAAATAATACATACAGTTTAAACAGAATATGTACAGTATGAGAATATACAGTTAAACAAATTGCAAAGGTCGAAAATTAATATTGCACAGTTGATGACACCTGAGTCTTCAGTGGACTTATTTGTTGGGTTGTCTACTGGTAGCAGTGCTGGTTGTACAGTCTTAACTGTTAAAGAAAGAAATATCCTGCGATACTACTTAAGAAACTTTGGGTTGATCAGTCTGTCACTGAAGAAGCTGCCCAGTGCTTTGATGGTGTCTTGCAGGGGGTGAAACTGGTTCAACGTCAGAGTAGGACAGCTTTGCCATCATTCTACTTTGTCCCACGTCCACTGGGTCAAGGGGGAATCCTCGGACTGAGCTGGCCATCCTAGGCTGTCTATCCAGCCGTCGGCAGTTGAGATGCTGCTGCCCCAACCACTCCGAATAAGATTGCTAATGCTACCACATAGTAAGAAAGGATCTTCAGGAGCACCCCCTTAACATCAAAACACCGCAGTCTCCTGAGCAGACACGGTTTGCTCTTACCCTTCTTACAAAGTGCAGTAGCATGATCAATCCATTCAACTTTACTGTTCAGGTGACCACCCATGCTGGCAGGGGAGGCTGGTTCCTAAGTTACTGAACAGTATTATAGGGATGGGCATTCGATTAAATGGTTATAATCGATCGTCGGGAGAATTAACGATCAATTTTCGATTAATCATTAACATTTTTATATTAAAACTCATTATTTATAGGCTATATTAATATGCAGTGAAAATAGAAAAAACACAGCGTGTTTCCTCATTGAGATCTTTATTACAAGATGAACAACACTGGTTACACATGAAAATATGCGCTGCTGTACTCTTTAGCGAGCAGCAGCTAGCCGCTGACAGCTAGCTGGATTTGACGGTTCTCGACCTCTCAGTCCGGTTGTTGTCACGCCCTCACTCCCGGAACCCCTCACCCAGCCCCGGGTCTGTCCGCATTCCCCTCCCCGTGGACTGAGGGTCCGTGTTCGGACATGAAGCCGAGCAGCTTATGGCCGATTTATAGTCCTGCGACTGCAATCGCGGAAGGCCACGCAGCTGCATCGACGGACTCGTTTTGGTTTATACTTCTCTAATGTGCTGCGCGTGTTGCAACGCAATTCACCGCCAGAACACTGGGCGGAGTAACGTTCTTTTGTCGAAGACAAAACACACAAAGAAGAGACAACTTCTTCTTCGTCTAATCTTTATTTATATTGCCACTCCGGCTCCTCATATTCTATTTCTGGCGGACAAATCGGCCAGTCAGTGACGGGTTATACAAGTGGTCATACTTTCAGATCTCTTCTGCCAAGTGCTCATCTATTTGTTCCATATTCATTCATTAAATCTACCGTGATTTCCGCGTATTATGGGGAATGAAACCGGAAGCTAGACTCCGGACAGGAAGTAGTAAACAGGCCAATCACAAGCCTTGCGGGCTCCGTGAGGCTCATGTCGTTTTGTCGTATAGTTAAGGCTGAAACATGCTTCTGCAACTGCGTCTGCGTCTTTTCACGCCGCTGTGGCGCAGGACTCGTCATTCATGCTTCCCCAACCGTTGCGCGTGTTCACCGCCAGAACACTAGGCTGAGTAGCGTGTTTTGTTGAAGACGACTTCTTTCTTCTTCGTCGACTGTTTATTTACATCGCTACTGCGGCTCCGCAGAGCCTTTTTCTGGCGGACAAAACCGCCAGTTAGTGCGGGTTATACAAGTGGTCATACTTTCAGATCTCTTCTGCCAATCGCTCTTCTATTTGGTCCATATTCGTTCTTCTAAATCTTCCGTTGTTTCTGCCTGTATTATGGGGCATGAATCCGAAAATGCAGCTCCAGAAGGGATGTAGAGCAGACCAATCACAGACTTGCGGGCTGAGTGAGCTTGCGGAGCTTTGCCGTAAATTTTTGAAAAAGTGGTTGACGCCCGTAAGCACGTAAGAAGGGATACATAAGCACGTAAGGGACCAGGAAGGGCTCTTGCGCTTACGGGCCCCGTGAAAATGCAGAAGCATGCACCAGGCTTTAGAAAAATTGGCTGACGCACGCAAACGCCAGAGGGCATGAAAGGGGCGTGTTGTGTGTCTTGCGTGCGTGCGTGCGAGCGTACAACATGACTATAAATCGGCCTTTAGCGGAGGCTAGCACCGGACTGCTTCCTCCAGCTGCTAACATCCTCGCTGTGCTGCGTTCAGGGCAACTCGGATATTCCGACCTCCCGACACATAGTGAGCATGCAATAGTTTTCCACGATGAAAAAATTATGTCATCGACGAAATTCTTAATGATCAATTAATCGATCGTCAATTAATTATGCCCATTCCAATAAGGATTATTTCTCAGAAAAACAACAATTGAAGTATGCATTGTCGGTCACAGCTGACCACTTGAGGCCCCGTAATTCAATTTTATTGAGCACCAAACCCAGAGAGAAGTCCTTAATTCGTCATTGTAGTACACATTTTCAAGATTACTCCTGTAATATATAGAATATATGTAGTGACTTATTTTAAAATGTGCAGCTCCAGTCTGTTGCAGACAGAGCTTAACAGAGGATATGTAATAACCAAACACATGAGGATCACCACACCTGAAAAGAAGTTGCTGGCTTTTACAAACCAGAGGCCATGCAAGGCAATAACTATGGAAGCCCATTTCCGCAACTATGATGAAGAAAATAAAAAATGTTATCTCGTAATTATGACAAATTTTGACTTAGTATTTCATAATAATGACTTTCAATTTCATAACAATGACTTACCATCTCATAATTATGACTTTATGACTCTCTCTGCGGAAGTGTGCGTTTCTGGGTGTGTGTGTATTTGCTTGTCTCTGTCCCTCTTCACTAAAACTGATAATCACATGTATTTTTAGTTATTAATCGATGATGACGGATCATGACTCCGGCTCTTAACTCCGGATTGTTCCGTAACTTTAATCCTGATGTCCTGACTCAAATAAACACAAGGCGAATGTAAGTCCTGTACGTGTCCTAATAACTTGTGATCAGTGTTGGTTTTTATTGTTAAAGTTTAAAGTGAGAGCAGGTCAGATGGGAAGTGACATGGAAACAGACTCCGACACATATAGGAGGATCGCAATTTTATTGAGCGTCTGTTCTGATCCTGAATACATTATGCAGCCGCAGCATATCGTTAAGACAATGATTGGAGCAGAAAACATGAATCGATTATGTTATGTCTCTGTATCGATGCATAGTGGCCCACTTTCACGAGACCTGTGGTTGTCCTGACCGCAGCCTCTCAACCAAGGCTTCCCTCGTTTGATGTGTTCCACCCACATTCTCATAATAATGCGATACTAAGTCATGATTATCAGATAGTAAGTCTCATAATTAGGACTTAGGACACGTACAGGACTGACGTTTACTTTGTGTTTGTTTGAGATACTATCTCATAATAATGAGATACGAAGTCATAATTTTGAAGAGCAGCTCCGCTATTAGAGACTAAGTGTTCCAGATAAAGACAAACTAAAATGGACACATTACAAAATGTAATATCTCAAGGCACTTTATATAGTAAGGATACAACCTTACAATATTAGAGACAAACCGTACATTTTTAACATGAGGAAGCAATTGGTGACTGCGGGGTGAATTTTGTTTTCCTTTTATTTGGGAGAAACCTCTTGCAGAACCCGATGCTCTGGGCAGCCATCAGCAATGTCTGGTTGGGATGGCTGGAGAAAAATAGGGGGGAGAGAGCCCAGGAACAGCTGAGTAACTGTCATATTTAAGCTCCGTCAGACTGGTTGATATAATAAGGTATTACTTGTTAATTGATATGATTATTATTAGGGCTGGGACACCAATAGTGCGAAGGACCTATTACATTATTTTACATTTCATTACATTTAGCTGACACTTTTATCCTAATGAAATTGGTCCGATTTTTAAGGGCCAAGGCACAGACCCTATCGAAATTGAAATGATTATAATTTACATACTCTGGAGTAATTTGAAATGGGCGTGGCAAAATGGCTGAACAGGACAAAGCCCCTGAGTTTGCTTTAACCGATGTTCATGAAAATCCGTACACACGTGTATCATGACCAGACCATTGATATTAAAACTAACTCAAAATGTGAGTTTTTGTCACACAGTTGACCATGGCGTGGAGTTTGGTGTTTTTGCAAAGACCTTATGCAACCTCAATATATAAGTGTTAAAACTGCAGTCTTTTATTTATAACATCACTGACAAAAACAACATCTTTAATTACAGCAATATCATCGCTGAATGTCATCTTATGGTGTAAACACAACTTTACCCCATAATCTTTTGCTTTGGATTTTTCCTCATCCAACTGGAGCCAACTGTTGGCTTCTGAGATAAACTACAAGCCAACTCATTCCCTGTGTTTTCAAGATTAAGTCTTGGACTCAAGGACAAATTACCCTCTTCAGTTGAGCCTTCATGACTTAAGGCCTCTGTATGCTTCTCCGAGTCCGTCAAGGACGGACGGACGGATGGATCGGACGGACACTTTTTGATTTATAGTCGTGCAAGCCTTTTTGTACTGAAAACAGTTCACCGCCAGACCATTAGGTGGCGCAACGGAAGACGAGCTTAGAGAAGCCTACCTCATGAGGTGTGTAGAAGAAGTCCACGCTGGTTTATTGACGTCCTCCCGGCGTCTCATGCACAGCGAACGATGGCAACTAACAGACAAAGGCTTTTGATGGCGCGACAGTTTTTGCTTAAATAAAGTGACACCCAGCGGGTCATAATGTTTATGTTATCGTGTCTTAGCGCAGCGTGTCTTGTTTCCGAACTGCGTTGCTATTTCCACAGCTTGAAGCTACACAGAGGCAGCTAGCTTCCCCCCCCAGCTTCCACACACAGTCAGCAGGGACTCCCGATACTAACTACTACCAAGGGGTTTTTGCACAGTTACCACCGCAGTTAGCATGGTGGCTAGCGCCGCTGGCGCCGTTATCATAGGGCTTTATAACCGTATGTGACCGTACACACATGCCGTAAGTGCTCTAACCAGCCACCGTCAGCCGGACATCTCCACTGGCTTAACACACTTGTCACATTAATCGTAGAACCGTAGTTGTGTTTGGGTGTATTGCGCTATAGGGAATGAAACAGGAAGTTTGAGGTCCGGAAATGTCGTTAGCTGACCAATCACAGCCACGGGCTATCCGTAGGCTCTCCGCCATGCCGACGTGAAGTTAGAAAAATCAGAGGTGCACGAAAAGCTCTCCGAGGCGCTTGGAGTGGGCGTTTCTCTGTCCATGTCCGTCCGTTTTCGAAAAAACGGAGAAGCATACATAGGCCTTTACCCAAACACCTGCAAACTCAAACAGCTTTTGCGTTTTGGTTATAACTTTTGAAAATGTACACATGATCAAGGCAACTAGAGTATACGACAACACTCTGCCCATTCTCATCTACCATCCCATCCACACTGCGTGCATGGGATTCAACCACTGCATAATTCCAATATTTACCACTGATTGCACATGTAAATGGTAATGGTAAATGGTTTTGTATTTATATAGCATTTTTTTTCTAGTCTTGATGAACACTCAAAGCGCTTTACAGTACAGTTTTACATTCACCCATTCACACACACATTCATACAGTGTATCTACTCGCAGCACATTGTTATTCTATGGGGGGCCATTCGGGGTTCAGCGTCTTGCCCAAGGACACTTCGGCATGCAGATGGGTCAGACTGGGGATCGAACTGCCGACCTTCAGGTTGGAGGACGACCACTCTACCCCTCAGACACAGCCGCCCCACATGTATGACCACTTAATGTCAAAAGCATGTTCCATATTTCAGACATCTTTTCTAGTCCAAATTTTAATCTGGTGTGCACACCTATCGCAATAAGCTCTCCCTCAACCACATAAAATTCTCGGGCTAGATAGTCACCATGTACAAACAAAAAGTTGTGTCCATCAATGTGTGGGCAGAACAAAACATTGTTTGGATTCTTAGACATCCCAGAAAACACGCTGTCAAGTGTATGTTTTGCTAGTCCTACCAAACTCATAGCCATACACAGATGTCCTGCATATTTGAGGTCAGGTCGAGTAATGACTCTCTCCTCTTTATCAGCAGTAGCGCGCTGGGATGGGCAGTCCCCAGAGCAGGAAGGCAATGGCTGGCGAGAGAGCCAGCATGAATATATATATATATATGTGTGTAGATGAAAGATAAAAGTAGCCATTACGAAAATGCCTGTGTTCCTTAGTGTTCCTGACGAGAGACCCTTGGCAACTGAGTGGTCAGAGCAAGTGGACTACAATCGGCAGTTCCTGGGGATTCTCCAGACCCAGATGGAGCAGCTCCGCTCCCGGTCGACGGTCGCATCGTCGCCTGAGGCCTGCTTCCCGTAGGCAGGCATAACCCTACACAAGCTGATGGACATGTTGAGAGAACGTTAAAGTAACGGTGATCAATAACAATCAACATAAACTTATCACACAAACAATTGATGCAGTTTGTAACTGAGATAGTACAGAATATCACAGTATGCAACCATAGACTGTATATATAAGTATGCAACACAAAAAAAAAGTTTAATTATAAACCAAAACGACCAACAGGTGGCGATGTTAGAGAGGAGTTATTTCCCTTTTACACTCAATTAGCTGCTTTTTAATAAAAACCAAAAAGTGCATTGTAAGGACAAAAGGTAATACAACTTACATAACAATTCAGTAACTTCAGCCTTTTTAAACAGACTCAACAGTTCATCTACTGAGAAGTAGTTTTAAAACGACCCAAATTATGGAGCTTTAGCTGAGAATACTCACTCACTGAATCTATGACAACAAACAAAACTGATCCTATTCACATTCCTTAACAAATACTGTTAAGGAGTGTGAAACAAATACTGTTAAGGAGTGTGAATAGACGGCACAAGATTTTTTTCTTTAACATCTTTTTTGCCCGCGACCCACTGAAAACGGTAGGGTTGCGACCCACCAGTTGATGCCCCATTCCAAGTGGGATGAACGCCGTCTCTCCTAACAAGACCAGTTTTCCTCCAAAAAGTTTGACAATTATCTACAAAGCTCACACCATGTACAGGACACCACCTCGACAGCCAGCGGTTAAAAGACAACATGCGGCTAAACATGTCATCTCCAGATGTTTTAGGGATAGGGCCAGAGAAAATTACTATGTCTGACATCGTTTTTGCTGTCCAACATGCATATAAATATAGATCTTAACTAGCATTTGTACATGACGAACATTACACAGTGATTGCTTTCAGACATGCCCCCCCCCGTTTAATTACTTTTATATTTTTCCTATATATTGTTATTTATTTCTATTTCTTTATATCGTTCACCCAAGTACTGAATGCTACTTATGTATTGCATTTCTGCTGCTGTGACATTGCAAATTTCCCTATTGCGTGACTAATATAGGACTTATTTACTGCCAAATGCGGCTCTTCAGCCCCTCTGCAGTGGCTATACAGTACAGTGTTGTGCATATTTTTCGCGAACATTGAACTTAACAAATCAGTTTTCATATTATTAACGTGAACGTAACCATGAACGTGAGTGAACGTCACGTTCCTTTTTTTAATCATCATCGTATCAGGCCATCACCAGGAGCGGGCGTGTGTGTTTGTGTCTGTAGCGAGCGCACCGGCCCCAGGTCAAGGGGCTCCGACATCTCCCACTCGCTCGGAGAGACTCACAGTGAGCTCTGAGCACAGAAGATGGTCTGAGCTAGAGACATGCCGTTTACTGTGCTATCAAGCAAGCCCCTGTTTATGAGGCAATTTATTGTCCATAGTGTGCAGGGGTAGGAAACCTTTACTATCAAAGAGCAATTTTGCCCCCTCTTCTGAGCGTGTTGGCGGAGTCCCGGGACCCGTGGCTGGTGCGCTCGCTACAGACACACACACCACACACACACACACACACACACACACACACACACACACACACACACACACACACACACACACACACACACACACAGTTGCCCTCGCCCGCTTCTGGTTTTTCATGATGGCCTGATACGATGATGATTTAAAAAAAGAACTTGATGTTCACCGACGTTCATCGTGACGTTCACGTTAATACTATGAAAACTGATTTGTTAAGTTCAGCGTTCGCGAAAAGTATGCACAATACTGTACTGTAATGCCACTGCAGTGGGGCTGAAGAGCCGCATTCGGCTCCATAGCCACTTCTTAATCTTAATTCACAGCAAGCAAGGGGGGTGGGGGTCGGTTACGCTTTCAACATGTGGGACGACGCAAAAAATTAGGAGAAAAATATTGAAAAAGTGGTCTCATACTTGTAGAAGACACTGATAAGATGTCTAGTGTGCATGTGTGAACAGCAAACTGCAGGTACATTACGGACCCCATTCTCCGGACTTTATCTGAAGGTCGTGTCTGAAAATCGCTAGTGTAACATATACTCAGTAAGGCAGCATCAATGCAGACTCATCATTGGAGGATTATATAACACACTTCCACTCCCCACTCATTTATTTGGAATGGAAATTAATGTGCCAGACCCTGCGAATACGCAAATATGCTAGATTGGCAAAATATTTCAAGGGGCATAACAGGTTGTACTTCGGTTCAACTCCTGGTCCAGGATTAACAAGCTAGAAGAGGAAGAAGTTTTCAATTAGAAACTGAATTAATGTCGACAGTCCCAATGTCAGACCAACTGTTGTCACATAACCAAGGTTACTTGAAAATTTGTTGTAGGTGATAGCTTGGTCATATGATAAATGGGTACCAGTTCTAACTCTACACTACGGTAGATGTATTTTACAGTAGTTACAGTTTAGTATTGGGTATCTTTGTTAAGCAATAACAGGAAATGATACATGGTGTGTGCCAGTGCATAATATGCCTGTGTGAAACAATGATAAAAGGCAAAAGGCCCTTTATTTATATAGGGCTTTTCTAATCATTATGACCACTCAAAGCGCTATACAGTACAGTGCTTTTACATAGTGCATCTATATTCAATACTTTGTTCAATAACATCACTGACACCCTACTGGCACAGCAGTCAGGGGCAATTTGGGTTTAGTATCTTGCTGCGGGTGACTGGGATCAAACCATTGATCCACTCCATCTTATGATATATGATATCTTATGAGATCCCCTATAACTTGATATTTTATATCAGTGATTCAAACTGTAGAACTCATTTAATTGACTGATTAAATCTAAACGCATTTGTAAGCAGTGAACCTAGTAGTCTAAAGGCCGGCACGTGGTTCTGCAACTGCGGCTGTGGCTTTTCACGCATTTGTGTCGTTCTAATTCATGGTTCTCCAAGGGTTGGTCCGTATTCTTTCTTCTAAATTTTCCTTGGTTTCTGCTGGTATTATGGGGCATGAAACCGGAAATGTGACTCTGGAAAGGATGTAGTTAGCAGACCAATTACAGCCTTGCGGGCTGCGTGAGGCTTCCATAGCTTTGCCGTAAAAATTGGGTGACGCACGCAAGAAGGGGTAAGCAAGCATGCAAGGGGCACGCAAGGGGCACTTGTGCTTGCGTCTCCTTGCGTGTCTCTGAAAACGCAGAACCATGCGCCGGCCTTTAGGAGTTGTTGCAGATTGCTGACTTTGCCTGAATGGTAAACCAGCTTCAGATTTATCAAAAAGTTTGCATTGCAAATCAAAAAGGTTTTTATTAGTCACTACTTATTGTGTTTAAGCAAAGTAGTGGCAACTTCCCAGACATGTCATTAAAATACACAGACACATTAGTGAAATAGGCAACACAAGAGCCTTGACATATTCTCTGTCTATTATTTCTATTTAATTTGAGGTAAATTACAAACTGTGTCAGTTTAAGCAATGTGGGTCAAACACACACACAGGTGTGGATAAGGCAAGCTTGCACTCGAAGCCAGTGAGTACATAGACAGGTTTCTGGAGGTACCTCCCACCAGCTGGTATGCTGTTCAACAGGTTTGGAAAGCAGCATAACATATTTTTGTCCTGACGGTTGCAACACAGACCTTAATGTGAAGTGCGGTGGTGCCTACATGTTACTGAATATATAGAAAAACCAGGAATATTGTTCTCCCAGAAACCTTGGACAGACAAAGCAAACTGCAGTGGACAGGTAAGTGTTAGAGGATTAGCCTTCAGACTACAAGTGTTGCAATCCCTTCCACAGACGTGTTTCTTGTTGTTTTCCATGTAGTTGTTTGCTACAATGGCAGCCAGACCAGAGGTGTGGATCCCGGCATTGTCCCTACTGCAGCTGGCCCACTGTGCTGTCACCTACAGGCAGGCTCAAGGTAGACAACACGCCTGCTCTCAGAGCTACTCAACTTGTAGAAAGGCACTCTGAACTTACTGACATATTTATGTAGCTTGTGAGACTCTTAATTATTTCTCATGCCATCAGAAACATACCTCACTTTTATGAGATATAATTCCAGGATATAAGAAAGGAATGTAATCGACAGATACTCTGTTGAAGCTCTTTGTGTTTATGATCATGGACATTCAGTCCGAGTTAGTTAATACCTCAAAGCAGAAGTAATATATAATTCAGCCATCTGTTTTTTATTTGTATTTAGTTTTCTAAAATTGAGGATGAGAAGAAGAAAAAATATGTCTTGCTCTCAGTTTAACAAAAGACGTCTAGGTTCATTCAGCTTATCTTCATACATTTATTTAAATTTTGAAACTATTTTAGTATTTAATATTATTTTCACATCACTCCTTAAAGTCACATAACTTTTCTCTCTCTAATTTGATGAAATGTGGTCATTTAAACAATAACACCTTCATTACACTTCTTTCTCTATTTTATTAGTCCCATAAACGTTGAGATGTTCACACTCTGGATTATATGTCATCCAGAGACGTTGATATGCCTCTGGATGATATGTCATCCAGAGGCATATCATCCAGAGGCATATCATCCAGAGGGTGAACTGATTGAGCTCTCAATAAGCTCAATCTGTAGAACTCCAAATCTGCAGTAAGATGAGTTCCTCTCCATCCAGCAGCTAGTCTGGCAAACCCACTAACAAACCAGGCAAAGCAAGAGCAGAGGCAAACATTTCCTAAATATGTTGGAATCTGTTGAGTATTATGAGAAAGTGATGTGTATTTGAGCATATTGTGTATTTTGGCAAGTGAATTATGTGGGCAGGCTGATGCTTCCTAGGAGCATTACTGGCTACAGGTCTGCTCCCACTGGAGACATGTTTTTTTTCAAAACAACTGTACTTTCAGTTTTAAATAATGCTTAGTAATTTCCTTAAACAGCAGGTTTTTATCATATGGCACTCACACAGGAGGCAATAGTGCATTTCTGGGGGAATACGTTTAGTTTAAGATCCTTTTTGGGGATGTTGTTAGCATTAATATACTAAAGCTGAATTCAGTCAACTTTAACTTCTGCAATTGTCTCATCTGATCACTTATGATATGTGTCTCAAAAACAATATTCCTCAAGGGCATTTTTATATCGGCTTAGGGGCATGGGGGTTGTAATGGTTTCAGTTAGTATGTACTCTGTAAGTGTATAAGGCCTGTGTCTTTCAGGAGAGCCTGTGTTGTTGGATGAGCAGTCAGCAACCTCCTACCTTTCGCGCACACTGCTTTATAACAGCTGGGACTTTGAGCTGTTGGTGTCTGACGATTTGGAGAGGGAGTGTAAGGAGGAGATGTGCAGCCGTGAGGAGGCCAGAGAGGTGTTTGAGGACGACACTCAAACGGTAATGCGGCTTGTTGTCACTGACTCTCTTTTCCAAATCAATTGAAAGTAGACCATTTTTGTGGTATATATCATTAAATTTTGCATCCATTTTTAGGAAATATTTTGGACCAACTATGTCAACAGTCAAGGTAATGGTTTAAAGGATTAATATTATCCATGACCGCCATCTGCGGGCTTTGGTTTTGGGCTCATCAACTGTGATAGCTTTTTCACATTAAAGATATATTTGAACCAATAAATGTATCCCATTGTTATTATTATTATTATTATTGCATCGCTTATATTATAATTATTCTAACTGCTTGTTTATACTGTCCACTGACAAATTACTGAGGGAAGTTGCCATTCTACCTACCAAAGAGTGTATCTGAAACCAGTTTAAGAGCAAGAGTTCACAACGCTAAAAAAACGTTTAAAAAAACATCAATGTTTCGATTGTAATTATGCTTGTTTTTTAAGCGTATGCTCCCAGATTGGATGTGTCGGGGCTGGTGGCAGGTATCCTGGCTGTCCTAGTGTCTGCTGTTATTGCCACTGTCCTGGGAATATACTTCTACAAAGCAAAAAAGAAGGATGGCCAGACGTCAGCCCAGTAAGTTTACCCAGATGTGTAACATTTGAAAACAAATTGCAAATTAAAATCCGATTTATTATAATCATAGTCCCTTAAGGATTAGAATAGGCTTTTGAGAGCTGAGGAAATCTTAGTCCAAAGGTTATACAGAGTATTTCGCAAGTGAACCCTCAGCAGAGCCACATTAATCACATTGAGAAGCGGCCGATGGGAAAATGCGGTTCAGCTTTGTTTTTGAGTATTGCAGTCTATGCATCACTTTGTACTGGATTAATCTGTAGGGTGTATTTATAGAACAACAATTAATCCAAGTCATTGCCACTTCCCAGAGCTCCGCTGATGTATCCAAGTTCAAGTCCCTAGCCCAGGCCTCCCTAATGAGGTCAGAAGAAACCTGACCAGCCAGACATTCGACAAATGTTGATATTAGGTGCTTGAAGCCCAGAGGGAGCAAGACATTTTCACGGAAAGAGTTAGTGGTGATGGGGGATTTAAACTCTTGGCACTCTCCATAAAAGTAATGCCTAGCTTAAAAACATATAAAAGATAATGGGGGTTGGGAAGATTAAACTTTGTATGCAGTTGACTAAATAAAGCGAATTGGCTATCAATATACAAATATAGGAATGTTCTAATGTCCCTCGCTCTCCAAAGTGCAAAGACCCAGGCTTGAATCTGTGATTTTGGAAAATTGGTGTGTGTATAGAGACACTAGGCGCCCAGCGGGCCAACTTTATCTGATTTAATGTTCGCAAGAATTCAACAGGGTAAAGTTCAATTGCATTGACTTCTCTATGAGGGCAAAGCTGGAAAACAAAAGGAAGTGAGGACTTTTTAACAGCAGAGGCCTCAAGTTGTAGCCACAAAGAGCCCCTCTCCGCCTCTGCACCTCTGTCATTCCAGTAGGAAAGCCCTAGATTTAGCTGCCCAATAGTAGTGTTTTAGTATTGGCAAACCAAGACCACCGTTTTTATTGGGCTTATGTATGTTTTAAAAAAAATCGCGTTATGAATCCCATGTACTGTTTTATAATTGAGACCCAAGATCTTTTCTCCAGCACCACCATCATCACCAAAATATTCAATTGTACACCACACAATCTTGGAAAGCCCTTTATCAACACAATCAAACAAATTTGCTGTCACATTTACTGACATTATTGTTTGTTTTATGACTTGAATCTGGACTGGTTCATCTCTATCAGATATATTTCTTATGCACAATAACTTTGAAAATAGACACATTTTCCATTATCTTACACTGTTTCTTCTAATCAATGTTGTAAAAAACTGTTATTTTTCTAAGACAAATTGTGATTTGTAAATATGTACTATACAAATACAATTTGATGATCGATTGAACGTATGTAGAATTTTTCTGATTTGGAAGCCTGCTTCTTGCTTTTTGTCCGACAGAGCTCCAGTGAGGATGGCAGCAGATGGCCGTCCAGCCCCGGAGATGGTGCCCCTTGCTGGGATCACTGCTCCAGGTCTACCCAGCTACAATGAGGCTCTGAATCGCAGTGGGCAGCATGATGCCCCACCACCACCTTATTCAGGGTAAATGAGTGCTCTACTAAGGACATGCGCCTTATTGGAATCCAGGCAAATGTTTAAAGTATTCCGAGAATCCACACACAAAATAAAAATAAAACAAATATGCATAATTTACTAAGTATGTTTAATATGTACCTTTTATAACCAATTTCTGACAAACAGATTTTCCCAAGTCACAGTAAATTATTTAATTTGAAAAGAAGCACCTGAATATTTAACACTTTTCCACACTACAATTGTCCGCACACCATTTTACATATTCAAATCATACAAACAGGGATACATACACACATTTTACACTAGATAAAAAATAAAGAATAAACACATATACTGCATCTCATCAACACTTAACTAAAATGACCTTTTCTTCATTTTTAAAGTGCTTTTGTGGGTCACTTACAAAATATATGTGTGCAAAATAGAAAGACATGGCGCTGGCACTGATCTGCACATGACATGACCTGTGTGAGCTGCAGCATTTTGGTAGTTATGTGACTTGTTCTGCTTCAGTGACTGTCGGATGTTTGAGACGTTTAATTTTCTCTGCAATAGTATGTGCATAAATGTCAAAAGAAGAATGAATGTTTTTGGACTCTTTGTCGTAGTTCCAGGGTAAACCCAAGACATGCTTCTGTCCCTTCCAAACATATGTATCTCCAGGAATCGTTGATTGAAAATCTGCCAAAAGAGATATCATGGTGACAGAGAATGAAGAAAGACGCCTGAGATGAGTCATTCGAGAGGGAGCAAGCAGATAAGGACACTGGCTCCCACTAGCATCTATGATTGTGTGTAACACAAGATCACCAAGAAATAAGATGGACAAATTCCAACAACTGTCAAAAGCCTGCTTTGTGATTCCTGTATAATTCTCCTCACAGATATTTTGTTATCACCAGCAATCCCTGACCCTACATTCCACAAATCAGATCAACTGACTATTAAACACAACCATGAAAATCATAGTTCCTGAACATACCAAATCCCAGGCGATTTTACGACTAAATCAGACCAACAATGTTCTCCATTTGAATGAGTGCCGCCGAGGAAGGCTGCCGTGTCTCAAGGTCCCCCACAGCTCTGCTCTTTTTTCAATTTTTTTTTAATTTATTCTGCTTTATTCTGCATTGTGCACTCCGACAAAGCGAGCCCTATCATACTTTATGATAGAGAACTACTTTTGAACATCAGGTTGATGGTGAAATCCCTTTTTCACCGCCACCAGCAAACAAAGGGGAATACCCTAAACGCTGTTCACTGTTGTACCTGGATCACAGAGGCGTCGAAGAAACGTGAGAAAGTCGAAGAAACGTTAGAACCAGCCTCCACTGCCAAGTATATTCTTCTGGCTACGGTTCAGTGTCTGTATAATTAGCTGGACGAACTTCAGAGCAGGATGGTTTTTCAATGGGACATTAGGTTTTGTAACGTTATAGTTTTCACGGAAACTTGACCCCTCGATCCTGGACTCCGCCATTGTTTTTGAGGGGGTCTCCATTCACCGACAGGACCAGACAACAAACTCGGGGAAACTCGTCTGCTGCATGCTGAACAATCTGTAGTGCTCAGATGTGGATATTATTTCTTCCTGCTGATCTCCAAAATATGGAGCACCTCATGATCAGATGCCGACCTTATTATATCCCGAGGGAGTTTACATTGGTCGTTATAACAGCGGTTTACATTCCACCACATGCCGACACTAATCAGGCCCTGTACGAGCTGCATGTGGTTATCGACAGGACAGGGACCTCACAGCCCGAGGATGCGTTTATTGTGGCTGGTGATTTTAAAAACGCCAAGATGAGGTAAGTCCTGCCGAGAAACCATTAACATATCAGCACTCCTACGCGTGGTGAGAACACACTCAAGCATGTTTACACTCCCTTCCGGGATGCATATAAGGCCCTCCCTCGCCCCCCATTCGGAAAATCAGATCCTGTCTCAGTTCTGCTGCTGCCTTCCTATAGGCAGAAACTCAGACGTGACAGACCTGTGACTCGGACCATTCAGCGGTGGTCCGACCAATCAGACTCTGCTCTACAGGTCTGCTTCAGAACTACGGATTGTTGTGTTGTCCAGGATGAAAACATCAAGACATACACGGACATGGCAATCAGCAAATGATGATGTTGTACCGAGGATTACTGTACGAACATTCCCTAACCAGAAGCCCTGGAATAATGCTGACGTCCATGCCAAACCCAAAGCACAGATTGATGCCTACAACTCAGGTGAACTGGAGGAGTACAGGAAGTCCAGGTACCAGCTCCGGAGTGCTATTAGCAGTGCCAAGAGACTTTACAGGGACAAAGTGGAGTCCCACTACCAGGGCTCTAACACAAGGAACATGTGGGCTGGACTAAAAACCATCTCAGACTATAAAGACCAGCAGTGCTGAGATAGTGTCTGCATCTCTGCCAGAGGATCTGAACACGTTTTATGCTCGCTCTGAGAGCAACTCCCCAGCTGTGGAGATCCAATAGGCCCAGGAGGACCGCTGCCCCCCTGTAATATCCAGGGCAGATGTGTGGAGATAACTTAACTGGATTAACACACGCAAGGAACCTGGACCTTATGGCATCCCTGGCCGAGCTCTCAAGGTGTGTGCAGATCAGCTGGCAGAGGTGTTCACATACATTTTCAATCTGTCTCTGCTCCAGCCTGTAGTCCCCACATACTTCAAGTAGACCATCATTGTCCCTTTTCCCAAGAAAATAAAAATCCTCTGCCTGAACGACTACACCCCTGTAGCACTCACCTCCACCATCATGAAGGGTTTTGAGCGGTTCATCACCTCCTGCCTCCCCTCTCACTGGATCCTCTTCAGTTTGCCTACAGGCCAAATAGGTTGACTGCAGATGCCATCTCCCTCACCCTCCACACTGCCCTCTCCCACCTGGACCAGAGGGACACATATGTCAGAATGCTGTTCATTGACTACAGTTCAGCATTCAATATCATCGTGCCCCTGAAGCTCGTCACAAAGCTCAGTGACCTGGGGCTCAACATTGCCCTCTGTGATTGGATTCTGAACTTCCTGACGGGCAGACCACAGGCTGTGCGGATAAGCAGCACCACATCCTCCATCCTGACTCTAAACACTGTTTCCCCCTAGGGCTGCATGCTCAGTCCTCTCCTGTGCTCCCCGTTCAGGCATGACTGCGTGGCCACCCACAGCTCCAGCACCATCATTAAGTTTGCTGATGACACAACTGTTATAGGGTCTGATCACCGGCCACAATGAGAAGGCCTACAGAGAGGATGTCAGAGGGCTGAAAGGTTGGTGCCAGGACAAAAAACTCCAATCTCAACGTCAGCAAAACGAAGGAGCTGAGTGTGGACTACGGAAAGAGAAAGTAGAAGAAAACACACCCCTCTCCATCAACGGGACTACGTTGGAGCGAGTTAGCAGCTTTAGGGTCCTCGGGGTCCACATCCGTGAGGACATGACCAGGACCCACCAATCAGACTCCATCAGGAAGACGGCCAGACAGCGGCTCTTCTTCCTCAGCAGGCTGCGGAGGCTCAACGTGGATGCCAGGATGCCAGGATTAACTGTATGAATGTGTGTGTGAATGGGCGAATGTAAAACTGTACTGTAAAGAGCTGTCAGTGGTCATCAAGACTAGAAAAGCGCTATATAAATACAAAACCCTCTACCATTTACCATAATTCCACTAACTCTGCACCTTAGCATATTTGCACTACTGCTGTTTCCTTAGCAATACATATATATATATTTTAGATGTATACCGGTATGTATATACTGTATATGTTATTGTTCATCACTTTTTTGTATTGCACTATATGTAAATTTTGTTTATGTAGATGAATGCCTGATGGATGAATGCATTTGAATGTGCTCTAATACTGCAGGGACTGTGATTAAGGCAAATTTCCCACTGGGACAATAAAGTCATTTTTTTTTATCTTTATATCACAACATTATAAAAATCACCCCAACGCCAGTTATATCAAACACAAAATCAGAGACTTTTCCACACTTCTCTTATGAGAAGTTATACTTTTTCATTGCTCAGCGAATATTATCTGTAATCAGATGTGTGAGGTTTTTTGTGAATCTTGATTCATTTGTGACTTCATCGTCTTCTTTTGAATTCATACTACACTACAGCAGCTAATCTCACATAACATAACTTTTTGAAGCACCTGTGTAAAAAAAACGCTCACAAAGATTCTTCCTGTCTTTGACCACAGGGGTGCGCCATCAGAGCCCGCTGATCCTGGAGACAACGAATAAGAGGGTTGACAGAGCTTCTTCAAATGGCTAGTGGGAACGATTTTAGTCTACCTTTTGAATGTGTGAAGTTAGTTCCCAGTGCCAGAATTAACTCTTCTTAAAAGGTGGAATGAGATGTGGAGAGGGTGAGGAACATGTTTTGCGGTTTCCTCTGACAATTGTATTGCATTTGCAGGGTAGTTTTGAGTTTGGGGAAAAATGGAGAATAATGGTTTAATGCAATAAATGAAGTAACAATTCCATAAAGCTCCCTTTATTTTCTTCACCTTTTGCTACTTGACAGGCCAGTATAGACAAGTGCATGTGTGTACAATTTAAGTCAGGAGAATGTCTGCACGTCAATCACATACTTTAACCTGTGTTGTTGTTAATCACAGCAGTTTACCACAATGCTATTACTTTAATGCTACTCTACATTGTCTGTTTGTAACCTCTTTAAGACTTTTGACACCATAAACACTTTGTCAGGGCCAGTAGACCTTATGGGAAGGTTATCGTCCTACTGAGCCAAAACATAATTTCTGAGGTCAAATATTTATGTTTGTGTCATATGCGACAGATGGACATTTAAACTATGGTGAAAGATCATTTTGCTGTAAACCATGTACGGTAAGCGAGGAAAATAGGCGAGAGTGCAGTGTTGATGCTCTAACCTGATAACTTCGTCAGCATTCCTGTTGCTGTAAGTTTGCTCCACGATGACCGTATACTTAAAATGCTATTTGTAGTGTTACCTTAAATCATTTAAGAGTATAATTCTGTGACACATGACCATTGATCATTACTTGGCAGTATATTATGAACTTGATTTATGTTTTGCAATTTGAACTAGTGTACATTTCTTTTAATTCATTAGTATAATGTTTTGATAATAAATAAGTTAACATATTATGTATTAGTGTCGGGATAACCAGCAGAATACCCCTGACCTCATCCTTCCCTTTAGTTGTCAGAAAAACTCAAAAGGTGTTTAGATTGTCTACTGCTGTCATACGTAGAAGAAAGAGATGAAGATGTCTTGAGAGAGAGCTGACACTGGTGTTGTTGTGTTGCCATGAATTCTTTATCTCGTTCGCACAACTTCATAACTTGTGGCTACTTGTTATAAATCCCGTTCCCACAAATGAATAGCTCATGGCCATGACCTATTATTTCGTCCCCATGAAAAATTGCTAAATGTTTTCCCAGGGGCTCTGTAAAATTCCCCATTTTGTCAGGAAAGAAAGTTTCTGATGTTATATGTGTTGTTGCTTGCATATGTGCTTTTTCGGCCACGAAAGTGATAATCACCAAGACATAGGTCATAGAATCTCAAGTTTTTAGAACAAAGAGACAAAAAGTGATATGTGAAACAGGCTGAGCTTTCGTGGCTGTGGGCTGGAGGAGGGACAAGAGGGAGGAACACACAGAGAGGCGGCCAACAACACAGACATCTGGCAATAATTGGAGTGGGGGAGGGAGGGAGAGAGATCTGTTTACAAAAGGGAACAAAACTAATTCTGAACTACCATGTAAGTGTCAGAATTGGGGATGGGGACAACTTGAGAAAGCACGCAGACACAGTCTACCAGTTACGAATAATATTGAAGAGTAAAAGAAGAAGATAAAGCCTAGTTCACAGTACAATACAAAGGAGATCTGAAAAAAAGATCAAACCGAGGGATTGAAGGAAGCAGTAGTAACAAGAGGAGCTTAGACAAGACAAGACAACTGACACTCATCCTCAGGTAAGGTTTTATTTGAATTGCGGACAAAGAATCTCGACTTTAAGTACCATGTTTTCAAAACTCATTTCACACCAATTCAAAATAAGCGATAGATTCCCTGTGCAAACCATCTGTCTCAGACTCACGACTGTCAAAAGTCTTGTTTTGTAATTGTCTTGTTAGGTAATTTCTTTACATAAAAACAGAAGATGTTGCATCAAAGGGTTAAAAAAATGTGTGATAGAAACTGGGAGCAAATAATACAAATGAACATAAACCAAGTTTATAAACCAATGAAATCTACATTGTATTGTACTGTATCACAATTCTCTATAATAATATAAAGAATTTGGATACATGGCAGTACTTATTAAAGTCTTTCTTTCTTTCTGATTTATGCAGTATGAGCTTAGTAGTCCACCTTAGAAAATCAGAAAAACAATCGATGTTTGACGATAGTAAAAAACTCAAATGGAAAATTCTATATTTTGTCCCTTAATTTCAAGGACTTCCCCCTCCTAGTTATGTTTATTATCAGTTTATATAAATAAGCCAAAGTGGAAATATGAAAGAATTTATTGTAAAATATTGCCAGCATAAACTGTCTAATTAGACAGAAAAGGGCATAGGCTTTAAATATGACCCAGCACTCAGGAAGTTTTTGCAGTAGCAAAGGAAATGTTATGATGAAATGTTGATAAAAGAAACTGAAAAGTAATGATTTATTCATTTCTGTGGTAGTGTCAAAAGGTTACTTATCATTTCTTTCGACTACTAGGGGCAGCTTTGGCTGAGGGGTAGAGCGCTCGTCCTCCAACCAGGTTCAATCCTAGTCTTCCCCATCTGCATGCTAAAGTTTTCTTAGGCAAGACACTGAACCCTGCATGGCCCCCCATAGAAAAGTGCTGCTCATAGATGTACTGTCTGAATGTGTGTGTGAATTGTAAAACTATACTGTAAAGCCCTCTAAGTGGTCATCAAGACTAGAAAAGTGCGATAAAAATACAGACCACTTACGGTAATCATAAGAGTAGGTCATAGAAGCATGCAAATAAGACAAAGGATGCAATTCTGAGTATCATGTTTTACTGCCTACATTAAAAATGATCATGTTTATCGTTCACACTCAAAGTCTTATATCTGATATGTCTTGTTAAATGAATAACATTATATATTAACAATATGTGGTTCTGCTGTGTTGGGGAAAAGATGTTTGCTCTGAACTCTTCTGCACGTCACAGGTGTGCTCTAGTCATGGGAAATGCCTTCACCAGTATAATTATGTTTAGTTAGGAGGGAAGGGAGCTTCCTTCCTGTCAGCAGTTTGACTTCCTCTGTGGGGTCAGTAGTGTGAGACCATTAAATCAGAGACAAATCAGACTTCCACAGTGAGCATGAATACTGAGATGGCAATTTCTGTTGAATAAAGAATAAAAACATCTCTGGGGCTTGAGTCACAACAAATTAAAATACTCAAGATCCACAAATGAGCACATGGAAATGGAAATAACCGTGTTTTGGTTGGTTCTCAATTTTTGTCTGTTAGTGGAACGCATATGTCATGAAGTATTAAAATTACCAGCTTCACACTTGCTTCACCTTTCTTAAGGCCCCATGTGCAGTGACACATTTGGTATTTTTTATCCAAAGCAATTAGTGCATTCAACAAGGGGGGCAATTAGGGGTTCAGTATCTAACCCTTTCAGCCCTTATTTTTGATAAGGACCATGCTGTGTGCAAGCTATGTTTTAAAAACAAGGAAGAATCAATCAACCCTAATCCTCTCAAAGTCTTTGCCACTGCCAAAAACCATGCGACTGAAGCAAGCTTTCGCAATTCTGAATATGATTGGGGTTGCTGGGGTTAATGAAAAACTTATTATTGCAATCATAATGAGATAAGTATGTTTCTTTAAAGTATTGTTCTATATATAGTCAATATGGATGGAATAAAATGACATCTCTGTTGAAATATGAATGTGGTTCAATAATATAACCTAATATAATTTGTCTTTGATATGGCACACTAATTAGTTAAGAAAATTTAACATTTGCACTTATTGTTACCCACCCCTGAACTACAGATGTGGTTTGGTCAAACCGGGAGTCAAAAAATGCTGCCAGATCATTTGGATAATATGATTTTTTTTTCACCAAAAACATATCTTCTGGAATTATGGCCAAAAAGTTCAACCTTTAAAATTTTGCCGGGCTTGGATGTTCTTCTTCGTAAGAACAGGCTTCCTCCTTGCCACACTATTCCATAGCCCAAACATAGGAAGAATACCGAAGATTAATGTCACATGTAGTACACAGCCAGTACTTGCCAGAAATTCCTTCAGCTCCTTTGACGTTGCTGTAGGCCTCTTAGCCTCCCTGGCCAGTTTTCTTCTCGTCTTTTTATCAATTATGGAGAGAAGTCCAGTTCGTCGTAATGTCACTGTTGTGCTATATTTTTCTCTACTTGTTGATGGCTGTCTTCACTTTGTTCCATGGTAAAGGTAACATTAATGGTGTGAAACGTTCTGACTAGATTTATTTTGGTCCCATTTTTTTACGTCACAAAAGCCTGGCCTTTTAACAGGGATGTGTAGACTTTTTATGTCAACTGTATGCAGACATTCATGGGAGCAGCATGTGTCTATCTCCAACAACATTCATAGCAATTTGTCTACAAAGTAAAAGCACTTTTCACAATACATAAACAACAACTATGAGCCAAAAAACAATCGGTGGCTCTCCTACTCGAACTAAATGAATGAAAAGGGTACCTGGCTTGCTTTAACTCCCCATCCCCAGCCTCAACTTTCATTTTTTCAGCCACAACCAAAAGGTTATTGTGTTCAAATGGCAGAGTTATTAAGATCTAACTATAAAGTTCATTCCATTCAGATGAAAATTAACTAGTTCAAATTCATAGTTCATTTTTTATCGGGATGATTTAGGTGACAAACGTATGGTCACGTGTTTGGTTATGAATCACTGGTGGCGGATCATGTCTGCGTGTCGCTCCACACTTTATCAATCAATCAATCAATAAAATGTTATTTGTATAGCCAATATTCACAAATTAAAATTCATCTCATAGGGCTAAAGCCATCTGGACACCTAAGGACAGAGGTGTGGCATCCTCTGTCCTTAACCCTCAGCAAGAGTGAGGAAAAACTACTAAAAACCCATTTAACAGGGTCAAAATAAGTAGAAACCTCAGAGAGAGCCACATGTGAGGGATCCTTCTCCCAGGACGGACAGAAGTGCAATGCCACGTGTAGAAAACATTCATCATAAAAGTCTTTAGCGGCATTGATGCAGTCCCGCTGTAATCACAGTCCATGGTCAGCAACCAGCAGGACCACGATCCATCATCCAGACCAGAGGCCACTCCAGTCCTCAGTCACCGTCCACCACCGCCCACCAGGACCAAGCACAAGCCACCGCCGTGGTCCTGGTCCACCTCCTGTACCCAGTGCCAACGCGACACAGGGTCCGCCACCAGCACCACGATCAGCCCACAAGACACAGAATCCTCCACACTGGTTCCACCCCTGGGACCCCCGATGCGCGATCCACAAACAGCAATCAATGGTGCGGCCACAGAGGCCCTGGATCTGCGGGTGATAAAGCAAAGGGACCCCGGGGAAGGGGGATAGGGATGGAGAAGAGGAAGGAGAAGCTGGAAAAAGAAGCTCCGTGTGTCATGTGTCATTAAATAGAACAAGTTACGTTCTGCCGCACTAATTAACTCTAACTATAAGCTTTATCAAAAAGAAAGGTTTTGAGCCTATTCTTAAACGAACAGATGGTGTCTGCCTCCCGAACTGAAATTGGTAGATTATTCCACAAGTGAGGGGCTTGATGGCTAAAAGCTCTGGCTCCTACTCTACTTTTAGAGACTTTAGACAAGCAAGCCTGAATTCTGGGAGCGGAGTGCTCTAGAGGGTTTATAAGGTACTAACAGCTCTTTAAGGTAAAAAGGCGCTATATTATTAAGGGCCTTGAAGGTGAGGAGGAGAATTTTAAATTCTATTCTAGATTTAACTGGAAGCCAGTGTAGCGAAGCTAATACTGGAGAAATGTGCTCTCTTTTCTTTGTTCTTGTCAGGACACGTGCTGCGGCATTTTGGACAAGCTATAGTCTTTAACGACTTACTGCTGGAGCCTGATAATAATGAGTTACAATAGTACAGTCTCGATACGAAGGCGTGGACTAGTTTTTCTGCATCTTTTTGCGAAAGGACATGCCTGATTTTTGATATATTACGCAAGTGGAAAAAGGCAGTCCGAGAAATTTGTTTTAAGTGACTATTAAATGATAAATCAGGATCGAAGATCACTCCCAAGTTCCTGACTGTTTCGTTGGAAGCAAGGGCAATGTCGTCTAGCGCAGCTATATCATTAGATAATTTATCTCTAAGGTGTTTGGGGCCAAGTATTATAACCTCTGTTTTGTCTGAGTTTAATAAGAGAAAATTGCGGGTCATCCAGGTTTTTATGTCCTTGAGACATGCTCGAAGTTTAGTTAATTGATTACTTTGTTCAGGTTTTATTGACAAGTATAAACTGGGTGTCATCCGCATAGCAGTGGAAATTTACCGAGTGTGTCCTGATAATGTTTCCTAGTGGAAGCATATATAATGAGAATAAAATTGGGCCGAGCACAGAGCCCTGTGGAACACCATGGTTAACTTTGGTGCGCACAGATGTCTCATCATTAATTTGCACGAATTGGGAGCGATCAGAAAAATAAGATTTAAACCATTTAAGGGCGGTTCCATTAATATTAATTAACTGTTTGAGTCTTTGTAATAAAATTTGATGGTTAATTGTGTCGAATGCTGCACTGAGATCTAACAGAACAAGGACAGACACAAGTCCCTGATCTGAGGCTATTAAAAGGTCATTAGTGACTTTTGCCAAGGCTGTTTCTGTGCTGTGATTGGCTCTAAACCCCGACTGAAAGTCTTCATATATATTATTTTCCTGGAGAAACTCACACAGCTGATTGGCTACCACTTTTTCTAAGATTTTAGACATGAAGGGGAGATTAGATATTGGTCTGTAATTGGCTAAAACCTCTGGGTCTAGGGTGGGTTTTTTGAGAAGGGGTTTGATTACTGCTATTTTAAAAGACTGTGGTACATAACCTGATGATAATGACAGATTGATTGTGTTAAGTAACGAACTATCAATTAGGGGCAGAATTTCTTTAAGTAATTTTGTAGGAATGGGATCTAAGATACAGGTTGTTGGTTTAGAACCTGAGATTATTTTGGTAAACTGATCACAAGTGATCGGAGAGAAGCTGTCTAAGTAATGGTTAGGATTCTCAGCCATTTCTGAGATCTCTGTTATTGGGAGGGTATTAGTGCCAATTGAGAGCAGGAGATTGTTGATTTTATTTCTAATGGTTAGAATTTTATCATTAAAAAAGGTCATAAAGGTATTGCTATTTAGGGATCGAGGAATACTGGGTTCGGTGGAGGTGTGACTCTCTGTCAGCCTGGCTACAGTGCTGAAGAGAAACCTGGGGTTGTTTTTATTCTCTTCTATTAGTTTTGAATAGTAGGCGGCTCTTGCTTTGTGGAGAGCCTTTTTATATTCTTTAACACTATTCTTCCAGTCTATGAGGTTTTCAACATGGTTGCTGGAGCGCCACTTCCTTTCTAGTTTTCTTGATAATTGTTTTAACTCATTTGTCTGGGAATTATACCACGGAGCTAATTTACTATGTTTGACATTTTTCTTTTTTAGAGGCGCTATTGAATCTAATGTTAATCGTAATGAGTCTGCAGAGCTATCGACGAGGTGGTCGATCTCAATGGAGCTCGGGTTTTTAAAGAATTTGTTCTTTATATCTACGGATAATACGGGTTTAAATGTAATTGGAATTATTTCCTTAAATTTAGCTACAGCACTATCAGGTAGACATCTAGAAAATGAGTTTTTTATTGGTGGCATATATTCAGTTTATTGAAAAATGGAAGGTTATTAAATTATGGTCTGATAGAACTGGATTGCGCGGGAGGACTGTTAAATGTTCAATTCCGACACCGTACGATAATATCAGGTCAAGTGTGTGGTTACAACAATGAGTCGGTTGGTGCACACATTGACTGAAACCAATTGAGTCTAGTATCGAATTAAATGCTACGCTACGGTAATCTTTCTTATTGTCAACATGGATATTAAAGTCACCAACAATAATAATTTTATCGCTCTTTAGGACTAAGTTTGATAAAAACCCAGGGAATTCCGTTAAAAATTCAGTATAGGCCCTGGGAGGATGGTAAACTACAGCAAATATGATTGGCTGTTGGTGTTTCCTGGATTGGCGTGGAAGACTAAGAACCAGACATTCAAATGATTTGTAGCTTAGTTAAGTTTAGGTTTTGGATTAATTGATAGACTGGAGTTAAAAATAGCAGCAACTCCACCTCCTCGCCCAAATTCTCTGGGAACCTGTGCATTTATATGACTGGGGGGAGTAGATTCATTTAGACTGACATATTCATCAGGATGCAGCCACGTCTCAGTGAGGGACAATACATCTATGTTGTAGTCAGAGACTAGTTCATTAACTAAAAGAGCCTTAGTTGATAGTGATCTAATGTTTAAAAGACCACATTTAAAAGTCTTAGTTCCCTGTGTTGTTGCAGAGGTTGTTTTAATTTTTATTAGATTTTTGTGTGGAGTTCTCGCTCTGCTATTGTTTAATTTAAATAATTTAATCGTACGGTGGACTGACACAATCTCTATGGGGTTGTGTGACTGATCCAGAGGGAGCGCAGAGAAGTGTTTAGACCTGCAGCTCTGCTACCTGGTCCCAACTATGGGTTGTCATGTTATAGACTTTGTAATATTCCTAGATAAGAGAGCTGCTCCATCCCAAGTGGGATGAACGCCGTCTCTCATAACAAGACCAGGTTTTCTCAAAAAAGTTAGCCAACTTTAACACTGAGTCCTGACTGTGAGCGTCATGTCTCGTGTTTAATAAATGTTGAGGAGTCATTTTCATGACTTCACAAATGCAGCCTCATTAACCCTCGAGCGAATCAAACAAAACCCTAAGTTACTTCATGATAAATAGTGATGAAAGTGTTTAGTTCCAGTGAGAGCAGATTAGTTTGACTCAGAATGTTTTTTGTGGAGACTTTAAGAGTTGCCAGATCCAGCATGGAGCACTTGGTCAAACTTGTTATGCTGCTGGAGATAATCTTGAGAGAGATCCTGTAAAAAGGAGATCCTGTTGCCCTGCCGTTCGACTCCTCTCCTCATGCTGGCAGACAAAAGACACAATAGCTTATAATAAAACCTCTGCAAATAAAACAGGTGGGAGGACAATGGAAGAGATGCCTATGACAAATATTGAGCAGCAGGTGCAGTTCAACTTCTGTGGCACTAGCACTCAGGCGCGATGCTTGGGCCATTGTAGTGCACACAGAGCACACACCAGCGCTACCTGGTGTGACGATGTCCATTAGTGCCCTGGTAAGAGGTATCAAAGATGGGGTACAGGCATTGGTGATGTCTCTCATTACAAGTGGTCCCACAACAGAGCAGCCGGGGAATGGAGAGGGAGGTAGAGTGCACCGTAGGAGATGGACGCACTGGAGACATGCGCCACTTGAGAAAAAGAAAACCCCCAGTTAAAAATGTAATGATCGCAAAAAGAGGCAAATAGGAATACACAATAAATGTCAATGTAAATTTAGCTAAATAAAGCTATCGCTGTCAACTGGCTGGTTGAGGGACAGGGTAGGTAGTCTGGCTGTAGAACTGTCCACAACGCCTTTCACAACTCGGACACAATGCCGGACACCGTGCAGGATGCCAGTTTGTAGCTTGCCGCTACAGCCAGAGTCTAAAAAACAGTTGCGCCACCTACTGTTCTGGCGGTGAATTGTTTTCAGCACCCACAGCCTTCAAAGAACCATAAATGAAAAAGAGTCCATCGTATCAGTCCGTACGTAACGGAGTCGGTGTAGCATATTTCAGCCTTAACGCTGTGCTGATTAAAACCTACCTCTCAAAAATGCTAAATATGGGCGCAATCACAATCCCCGCAATTATGTTTAGGCTTTGTAAATCACAATGCGTGTGCTAAATTAAAGTGTTTGCATCTCCCAATATTTTGCGCACTTGGGTAGAAACAGACGATTTCGCATTTCCATTAAGGCAAACATACTAAATGGACAGCTTGCATGTTTTTTTGCGGGTGAAATCAAGCTTGCAGATTATTTTACAAGCGCAAGCCTTTAGTAGATCAGGCGTGCGTAGTTCTGTTGGAATTTGTTTCCATTTATCATTAAGCAAATAATACTCATTAACTGCATTATTTGTGAATAAAATCATGTCTGTTCGGAATGTTTTAGCGAGCTCTACAGATGTGGGATTTACTGCTTGATTGGGTGCTTACCCCCCTTTAAGGAAGCTCAGCTTCCAACAGCTCCCACATAAATTAAACCCTGATTGGAACCCAGTGGTGATTGGGCTTTGATTCGCAGGTGTCAGCCCCCCCCATTTACAAGTTTTTCTTGAAACAATCTTTACATGGACATACTGTTAGTTGCTTTAATATTCCTCAACTGTGTCTATGAATTTACCACTTTATAATATCTACTTTCTTCTTCCTGTGCAAAGAGACATCATCAAGTTGCTTGATGATATGAAAGTACATGAAAGTACAGTCGATATTTCACACCTACCAGACAAAACTAATCTTTCAAATTACTAGTGATGCACAAACATTATTTAAATTTGTAGGTTGTTTAATTGTCTGTCTCACTCTTTCTTTTGCAGGATGTCGGTGTCTCAGAGGTGTTTGTGCTGTGTCAAATATTTGATGTTTGTCTTAAACCTTATCTTCTGGGTTAGTATTTGCACAAGATAATCCCCGATAGTTGCCATATGTGTTAATGTGATTTACCAAGCTATTCTTGCCATACATTATTTTCATCAGTGCATAGTGAGTAATGCTGCATTTTGACGCTGGTCTGATTTTACACTCCCTGAAAAGCTAGGAGGATGTGGTCTATTTGGAGTTGGAGTATGGCTGTCCTTCACACAGGCAGAGTTTTCCTCTCTTCCTCTTTCCTTTCCATCCCTCTCAGCTGCCAATCTGCTGCTAGTTGCTGGTGGCATAACCATGGTCACTGGCTTCCTTGGTTGTCTTGGAGCCCTTAAGGAGCAGCGCTGCCTGTTGTTCATGGTGAAAAGTCTACATTACATAATTCTTTCCTTTAGTTGTAACGTTTAGGCGATTTATTGAATAGCCAACAGTAGAGAGATTCCATGGAACAAGAAAGAGAGAGATAAGGAATGCCTTGCAGCAAAGGTGGTCAGAGATGATCGCTGTGGGTCGAATTCAGATATTATAATTTCAACGTATAGATAATCTAAAAGTTTTTGTCTTGTACTGTAGTGCCAGTGTTCCAACCGCTTTTCTCTGTTTTGCAGTTCTTTGTGATCCTTTTGCTCCTTGTCCTGACGGAGCTGACTCTTGTGTTGGTTTTACACATCTTCCATGACAAGGTGAGCTCACCATCTACAAGGTTAGGGCTCAATGGTTGTTATATACCTGTACACTATATATGTTCCAGGATAATGTACACAGCGATGAGATAGTAATATCCTTAACCCCCGGCCTTGGTCAAATAAATAAGGGTCAATAAGAGTAAGCAATTAATTCAATAAGACTGAATAAGATAACAATCTGAAAACTGGAATAACCGCACTGTGCTTGTACGCATCCACCAACCAAAGTAGTGTCTGTCGACATATTTCTTGATATTTTCTTCTTCCAGATTGATATAAGGCCACTGTAACATTTACCTTTGACCCCTGAAATGTAATCACTTCATCCACTTCATCTTTGAGTCAAGTTTGATCAAAAGATAGGGCTCCTGGCTCCACCCTCCGGCATTTTGTTTAGAGTACAGATCTATAAACATCTTCACAGACTCACACACACAGACAAGCTAAAATTTAAAATCCCAACACTTCCAACATCATGAAGACCTTGGGGAGACTTGCTCTGGAGCAGCTCAGGCCCATGGTCAGGCCACACTTTGATCCCCTCCAGTTCACTACCAGCCCCAGCTAGGAGTTGAGGACGCCATCATCTACCTGTTCAATCGAGTCTACGCCCGCCGTTACATGCTCCTCCAGTCCACGTGTCAATGTATCCTTTCACAAGACACTGCCCCAAATTTCAGTGTGTGAACTGGAATAGGCAACAAGTGTTATATGAATGGGTGTTTGTATTGGTGAATGCAAACTGTAATGTAAAGCACCTTGAGAATACTTAATCAGATATTGATTTGTTAGGGTTTGATTTCATCAGTTACAGTACACTATATAGATGCAAATGCATACAGTACAGCAGGCCTATTCAACTTGCGGCCACAGGGCCGGATACGGCCCGTTTTAATTTAACTATGGCCCGCAAGACTGCCTGCAAAACAGTATAGCTTGGTAAGAAAAAATAAAACTAACGGCCTCTTATATACTATTTCTCATATACTTTGAGAAATGTAACCCAGAGCCATTGAGTTTCAACGTTGCCTCAACCGAACCTGTATGGTTATGTCTTTATGTTACGCACCTGTGTTGGTTGCCGCAACCGACTACTCACTCGCATTAAATCAAGACAATGTAATTTCTCTCACTGAGTCAAACAGGCTAAAAACCTCATAGGTCTGATAAGTAAAGTGTTGTGTAGTAGTAAAATACCCTGACTGAGGCATGTCATGCTATCAAACTGAAAATGCACAGACTACATAACTGTTTTATGATTCAGCGGGCTCCCTTTTGATTTGTCTGGAGTTTTAGTTTTTACCTTTAACAAATATGGACATGAACCTGCTATACAAACCTTATTTCTGGCTTGTTTATGATAATATCATGAGTTGGCCCATTTTTGTTAACCTGGTGGATTCTGTTTTACCAGATTCATCTGGCTGTTTGTGTTTATGATATGAACCAGCAAGCACCTTATTTCTGCTTGGAAATGTTGTTGAAGGCTTATTTACTATTATTGTGATGGATACTGTTTCATAATGTTCAGTTTACATTATGCATTTTGGGATATCGACCTGCTTTAACTAAATGGTAAATGGTAAATGGATTTGCATTTATATAGCGCTTTTCTAGTCTTGATGACCACTCAAAGCGCTTTACATTACAGTTTCACATTCACCCATTCTCACACACATTCATACAGTGCATCTATCCCAGCACTTTGTTATTCTAAGGGGGGGCCATTCGGGGTTCAGCATCTTGCCCAAGGACACTTGCAGATGGTTCAGACTGGGAATCGAACCGCCGACCTTCAGGTTGGAGGACGACCACTCTACCCCTCAGCCACAGCCGCCCTTGAATGCAAACTGTAATGTAAAGCACCTTGAGAATACTTAATCAGATATTGATTTGTTAGGGTTTGATTTCATCAGTTACAGTACACTATATAGATGCAAATGCATACAGTACAGCAGGCCTATTCACCTTGCGGCAAGTTGAACTACCCAATTTCTGCTTGGAATTGTTTTTGATAGTTTCCTGAACAGGCTCATTTATAGGTAATCTAATATTTCAAATTGTTTTCTACATTTGTCAATATGGACATATCAGAAAAACACTGTCTCATTTTTGGTTTGTTTTGTTCCTTTGCCCTTCTGAATCAAAGCTTGATAGCCTTCCTGGGTTTTGAAATTGAATCACAGTCTGTAACTGATTATATAAAGTGGAAGAAAAGAGATGCGTATGTGACTGTTTACCTGTGTAAATACACATTCCTGTTTTCATTTTTAGCCATTCATTTATCAATATTCTGTGCGGCCCTCACACCACCTGTGATTTTCTTATTTGGCCAACTTGCTGCTGAAGCTGAATAGCCCTGCAGTACAGTATACAGATATAATACTAGATCGATACAAAATAAATAATTACCAGCATGACAAACCTAATGATCAGCTCCAGCTATCCAGTAGCCTTTAGCCAAGCTACAATGCATGGCAATACAATGTATAGGATGCTTTATTCTTTTGTGTATTATTAGCATTAATAATCTATTAATCTATTATTTATTAGCATTAATGATACATACAAAAGATAACAAGAGAATAAAACATCCTAGACACAAGGATTACTGAACTAAGCAAAGTTGCAGTGACAATGTTGGAACAAATGACCAACAAACTTACTTCTCTTAAGACGAATACACACAGGAAAACAACGGGTGGTTCAACTGTAGGCTACTGCAGAGGAGCATCTCAAACTAAGGCTTTGTCTGAAATCACTCATTCACTAACACCTACTTTACCATATAGGGTATTCTATGTATAGGACTATATAGTCACCTCATCAACAAAAGAACAAACAATTTTGGCGGTAAATACGTCATTGTCGCAGGATCCGACATAGTACAATAACCAGGGCCGGTAGGAAATCTACCTAGAGTAAGTTTTAATTGTTTAATTTACACTTAGAATAAATACTATAAGGTATAAAACATTGTGAAAGACCATATCTTTATTTAGAAATAAAGTTAGTTGCTGTAAGTTGTGCTGTGTTGCGCTGCTCTGTTGTCATTTATATTTGTATGACAGGCGACAGGTGAATTTGACTAGTTGACTATCTTGGACATGTGAACTGTGGAGGTGTACACTACCTTCTGCCCACTACCAGTTTGCTTATTCCCCTTCAATGGATTATTAAGTATGGATAATGGATGGATGATTAACTGTTCAACTATTCTCTCTGTTATAGCTGGATTCAAAAGCACAACATGAATTAAAGGAAGGCATGAAGATGTATAAATCAAAACCTGGACTGAAAAAGTCCTGGGACAATGTGCAGAAAATGGTGAGCAATTTTATGCAAGCAGCTCGCTAACATTGTGTATTGTACATTGTGTACTTTGTTCATACAGTATTCGTTAACTCCCTTGGTAAAAAGTGTGGTTGCTAGCAACTATGGAATAAAGCTATCTTGTTTGGGAACTTATAGTTTCTAATATGCTTATCACCTGACATTGATATGCAGCTTTACTCTTATGCCATATAACGTTAATAAAATTAAAACAGCTCGTCACCATCTTAAAAGAGGCTAGACTCGCCTATGGATTGTGGTAATGAAATATGGAGCAAGAATTTGGGATGAATGGGTATCCAGAACTGAGATGGTACAGGGATGGAGGTGGGTAAGTCGGTGATTGTGGTAGTGAACTGACAGCTAAATGACAGGTGGGAGATAGAACATTTACATTTTTGACTGGCTCAAGGCGAGAGTGGCAGGTTGTGATTGGATGTGATCAGAGAATGGGCTGGTGGAGCTCGGATTAGGACATTTGCATGTGACTTTCTTCCTGACTCAACTTTCGTTTCAGGTTTAATTTATTTTCCTTGTATCTACTGTCTCTTCCAGTTCAAATGCTGTGGAGTAACAAACAAAACAGACTGGTATGATGTGTTGAATGGAACGCTGCCCTCATCCTGCTGCTCTGTTGGGATGGACAAGTGCATTGACGGATGGAGTGAGGTTAGTTTGTTGTTTAGCTAAAAGGGGGGCTTTATTAGAGCACTAAGGGTCACTTTTCATTTCATCAGATGTAAACTATATCTGAATGCCTACACACATGATGATTTACAACAATTGAGTCCACAAACGTTTATGACTGATCATCAATCAATTAATCAAGTTTTATTTGTATAGACCATATTCACAAAGCATATATGAGGGTTCCCACTCCAAGGATGGACAGAATTGTAATAGATACCACGTGTAAAGGAGAACTTCAGAAAGATAAGGGTATTTGCAGCATTGAATAGAATAAACACTTTGTAGCAAAATGGAAGGTCAATGAATTGATGGATTATTGCCAGTAATGGTCAAGTATCTAAGGAGAAATATTATACAGTGCCTTACATAAGTATTCATCCCCCTTGGACTTTTCCCATTTTGTACTGTTACAAACTGGGATTCAAATAGCCTTAAACAGACTTTTTCCCATTTAATCAACACAATATGCAGAGTACTTTGAAGGTGCAAAATACCCTAATTGTGACACAAACAATAATGAGACCAAAAAACTTGAAATCTGTTGGATGCATAATTATTAACCCCCCTGAGTCAATACTTGGTAGAACCCCCTTTCGCTGCAATTTCAGCTACAAGTCATTTGGCGTATTACTCTAACAGCTTTGCACATCTAGAGATGGAAATGTTTGTCCATTCTTCTTGGCAAAAAAGCTGAAACTCAGTCAGATTGGATGGAGACCATCTGAACAGAAATGTCTTGACATACATTCTCAATTGGATTTAGGTCTGGGCTTTAACTGGGCCATTTTAAGACATGAACATTCTTTGATCTAAACATTCAATTGTAGCTCTAGCTGTATGTTTCTGTTCATTGTCCTGCTGGAAGATAAACCACCGCCCCAGTCTCAAGTCTTTTGTAGACTGCATCAGATTTTCTTCAAGGATGCCTGGTATTTAGCTCCATCCTTCTTTCCCTCAATTCTGACCATTTTCCCTGTGCCTACTGAAGAGAAGCATCCCCACTCCATGATGCTACCACCACCATGTTTCACTGTTTGGATGGTGTGCTCAGGGTGATGTGCAGTGTTGGGTTTCCGCCAAACAAAGTGTTTTGCATTGAGGCCAAAAAGTTCAATTTTGGTCTCATCTGACCAGAGCACCTCCTTCCACATGTTTACTGTGTCTCCCATATGGCCTGTGGCAGACTCCAAATGGGATTTCTATGGGTCCCTTTCAACAACGGCTTTCTTCTTGCCACTCTTCCATAGAGTCAGCTGTGGATCTTTGCAGCTCGTCCAGAGTTACCATGGGCCTCTTGGTTGTTCCTCTGATTAATTTTCTCCTTTTTCTCTGGCTTTTCTGTGGTCGGCCTTTTTTTGGTAGGTTTGCGGTTGTGCCATATTCTTTCCATTTTCTGATGATGGATCTTATGGTGCTCCGTGAGATGTTCAAAGCTTGAGATATTTTTTTTAAAACCTAATCCTGCTTCATACTTCTCCACAACTTCTGGGGAGTTCCTTGGCCTCCATGATGCTGTTTGTTCAGTAATGATATATCAAGCTCTGACGCCTTCACAGAACAGATGTATTTATACTGAGATTAAATTGCAGACATGTGGACCCTATTTACAGGTTATATGACTTGCAAATGTGACTTGTGAAGGCAATTGGTCGCACCAGAACTTTGTTAGGGGTTTCACAATAAAGGAGGTGAATACATATGTACTCAACACTTTTCACATTTTTATTTGTAAATAATTTTGAAATCCATTTAATGTTTCCCCCCACTTCCAAATCATGGACTATTTTGTGTTGGCCCATTACATAAAATCACAATGAAATAAATTATAATCTGTGGTTATGCCATGACAAAATGTAGAAAAGTCGAAGTCCAATACTTATGCAAAGCACTGTATATAAAGCAGTCTCTGTTGTAATCATAATCCATGGTCAGCAGCCACCACAATCATGATCCATCATCAAGATCGGATGCCACTATAGTCCACAGTCATTGTCCACTGCCGCCATCAGGATCAACCATGAGCTGCCACCTCAATTGTGGTCCACCACCATTATCAGAGGCCAACACGCTGCAGGATCCACCATTATTATCACGATCAGCCATCAAGATACAGAAACTGCCATACTGGATCAACCATTACGATCACGGAAGAAGTCCAGTCAGTAACATGTGTTGATGAGATATTAATTTCTTTGATGTTATAAGGATGGAGAAGCTGGGAAGAGAAGCTCCGTGTGTAATGACGATGCAATGACTGATAACTGCATCTAATATTTTTCAGTTATGCAGTTAAAATTGCAGAACTGTGGCTGTGGAACTGGAAAATCACAATCCAGTATACTCACAGTATCTGAAATACACCTCTTCAGCTGCTCTCATATCTAGAGATAGGAGTTTTATGAAGTTTATTAGACAGTCAAAACCATGACGTGCAGAGCTGAAACGAGGAGGAACTGACGCAGTCATACACACTTTGCTGCACTTTGCTGCACTTCTATAAGAGCAGTCAACCCTAAAATATCATATATATATGTATAAACCAGTGTTGTGCATGAAAGTGTTCAATGAACGGCATTCATATTTTTTGTGAACGATAAACTGAACAAATCAGCTTACATTTGACGAACGTGACATTTTTTGGAATCGTCATCGTATCAGGCCATCATGTGAAATACCAGGAGAGAACAAAAATGTGTGTGTGTGTGTGCTCTCAGACAGCACACACACACATAGGCTCCGGGGCGCTGTCCCCACTCACACACTCAGAGCGACACACACAGTGAGATCAGAGCTTGTTCATGTGAAACAGCAGGTCAGTGTCTTCAATGAAGAACAGTGAAATACAGAGTTTCTCTGGTCACAGATGCTCAGTGATGATCAGTTGAATCTGCAGTTGGTTTGTACCGAGCTTCAGTTTCTGTGTCCTCCTGTAGTCTGACCTGCTATCACTTTTTGTTTTCATATTATAAAATATATATATTTTTAAGCTATTAGCTGAAGCTATAAGTTTTGATTTTCAAAACAGGGTATGTTTTATTACCTTGTTTTATTATACATTTCCAAAAATATTAGGAGGACTCAAATAGGCCATAAAATGTCAACAGTTTTCTTTATTGCTGTTCTATAATTTCATAAATGAACAACAAACTATAGTTTTAATACATACAGTATAACTACATATACAACTTTATAAGCTGTGTTATCAAAACTGTTTTGCAGCTCCAGACATGAGAAATTACTCATAGAGTTTCATAAGTTTTATAGTGGGATAGATACAACTTCAATCAAACAATTAATCATGATTATTCTTTTGTCCATATTTACAAATCACAATATGTGTAGCAAAGCAAATCAAGAAAATATTCTTCACAACACTCATGAGACAAAAAGGTGCCTAACTTAAATGGAAGGGTATATCATAGGCAAGTTTAGCCTCTTTTTAGTGGTGCTCAGGCGACATTTTGGACAAGCTGCAGAGTCTTTGAAGACTTAATGGTAGAGCGTGATACAAGGGAATTACAAGTCTGGGGGTAGTTACGGACACATTTTTCTCAATCTTATGAGACAGGACTACCTGATGTTTACAATGTTACGTATGTCAATAATCGCAGTCCTCGAAATTTGTATTTAATGTGAATCAATGGATAATTCGGGATCAAAGTAGCCTGGATGCCAGACGAACTTAGCCCCGCCCACAACATTTGAGGTCGGGAAGTTCGGTCTGGAGTCGCTCCGTTGGGGAGAAATTATGCCAAGACCCAAAAAGTCCGAGCCAATCAGATTGTCAGTGCGGGCTTTATACGATGATGGACAGGTGATCAACGGTAACGTAAACAACCACGTCATCAAAGTACGCTTGGATTGAATGCCTGCCGCTGGAGAGCTGAACTGTGTAGATGCTGCATTTGAGTCTGTTTAAGGAGACATTGACATCGCATTCATTTTGAAAGAGGGACAGAGAACGCGGAGGTGACGCCAAAGCTCCGCGCCGCGCTAATCTCTATCGCGCCGGCACTTGGCTGCTCACACCGGATGGTGAAGCGACGCTGAACCGCCGGGCAGCGCTAATAATATCACCCGTTGATCCAGTAGTATTCAAGCATATACATACTTGTTGCTCCAACATTAAGCAACAGCGTCCCAACATTTGTCTTTCTTGGTGTTGTCTTTATACAACATGTTCCGAGGATCATACAACTCACTGCACTTCTCCACTTCAATTATTAATTTAATGTCATCCATGTTGAAGAACTTCTCCGCTGTTTGCTCAGTTAAATGTCGGGTGTGGAGGGTAAATTACGTATTCTCCACTCAAGCCTATGTGGAGAATACGTAGCCCCCCCTCTCTCTTTTTATCTTTATCACTGCTTGTGTGGCTGTAGTGGATGGGCAGAGGGGGACATTTAATAATGTCATTGGTAAAATTAAAACTCCAGGACAACAGAAGGGGACTTCAAAGTATGGGATGCATATTTGATCATTTATATCATATAAAATATATCATCAATATTGTTTAAAATCATTTTTCAGTGTGTTTCCTGGCGCGATACGCTTGCGTCAAGCACAAAAAATACTCAACGATCGCTGCACGGCGCAAGGCAGCCTTGGTGCAGAGCGAAGCTTCAGCCTCCGGTGTGACCCGCACAAAGGTTTAACATGGGAGTGGATGGGAGCCAGCTGTTATTTAAGGCTTGGCGCTGCGCTTCAGCGTCCGGTTTGAACCCGGCGTTAGTAAATAACTCAAAATGAGACACCCCATAATCACAGCCCAATGGAGAGGTCTCAGACTCACATTCTGACTAGAATTGTGAGTATGACAACGTCAGGCTAGGATCAAAGATAACTCCCAGATAAATGATGGTCTCGCTTGGGGTGATGACATCCAGAGCTATATCAATGGATACTGAATCTCTGAGGTGTTTAGGGCCAAGTACTACAACTTCTGCTTTGTCCGAGTTAAACAGGACTAAATTGCAGGTCATCCATGTTTTTTTGTCCTAACAACTTGCATTGCATCCATTAGGGTGAATACAAAACTCTGAAGTGGATGGGGAGTCCAGATTGATGGGTTAGTGGATATCACCCAGCGTAGCGCGGTCCACAATGGTGAGATTGGCTTTGTGTATCTTGTAAACCAGTCACAAATTCTAGGTCTATGTGCACAGGGAGAGTTTCTGAGAAGATGAATGGAATGATTTCCCTTGGGCATAGACTTTGCAGGCAGAGAAAAAGGCACATGCATTATTCTCCTTGCAGGGCCACAAGATATGATGCTTGAGCAGGGACAAGGTATGACTGATTCCGGGAAATGGGAGGAATGGACGTACTGAAGGACCTGGGAATGAGCAGAGTCAGGGAAAAACAGACGATTAGGAGGCCCATTACTTGGGTCAGGTTAAGTCTGCTGTTTCTCTCTCCCCACAGATTCAATCTCCCAGGAAACAGCAACTAGGCATATAGCTGGCAGGGAAGAGTATCGGGTTTGACAAATCTGGAGCCTGGACGATAGTTAAGGGCCCAACGTGCCTTCCAAGAGTTAAGCCACTTGGATGCCTGACTGTGCTAAATTCTTATGATCAGTCTAAGCAATGACAATTCTGCTACTGCTTTGACCCTGTCAGGGTCAGCCTTAACCTGCCGCTCTGAATGGAAACTTACTGTAACAAAACTTAGACCCCAAAAGCAGAGACTGATATGAGTAGATAAATAAAGAGCTTATTGCAAAAAGCAACAGAGAGCCGGTGGTGGAGGCAGAGTGCAGGCTGGCTGGTGGAATCCCAGGGACAGCACGAGTGCTGAGCACATGGAAGAAAAACTCTGCACTGGAGAAACAAAGTAGGCTAACAGCAAGGCACACAGGATAACCTGAGTAAACGGAGAAAAAACAATGTTAAGGTTCTTCAAAAAACAAGAACACCGAAGATTTGCAAAGAACAGAACACGCAGAGCAACTACCGAACTAGACAGAATTATCTGGAAGAGCAGTGGAGTGAAGACCAGGCTTTGATGTACTGGTTAATAAGCTGAGTGGAAGCAGGTGTGGTTTGTCTGCTGCAGGAGAAGCCAGCCACGCCTCCTACCACACATGCCCTGCAGGGGAAAATAACAGAGCGGGGATGGGGAGAGAGAACACAAAAAAACCTACAACAACAAAAAACACAGAATTATCGCATAAATGCTATGCATTCCCGAGGTCCAGTTTTGTGAAAAATGTAGCACCGTGAAGGTGCTCCAAGCAAGAGGTGATTAATGGCAAAGGGTCCTTGTTGTTCACAGAGATGCAGAGAATGGACTTTGTGAGAAACAAAGAAATACCCAGCTCCAGCAGGGGAGGAAGATGGGCAAAGTTCAGCTCACTGTTACTGATGAGCCCTTTTGACCGAACTGGGCATGCAGCTAGAAAGTGTCCTGATTTTCCAAAATACAGACCCTCACTCTCTCTCTTCCTGTGAAAGATTCAGAAGGGGAAAGACGAGTCAGACCTAACTGCATGGGCTCCTCTTCAGAGTTGGTGGGGGGAGGAAGAGACAAAGCGTGGGCTCCTGATAGCATCTGAGCTGCCACTCTGGCGAGTGTGGGTGAAGAACAAGAATAAGGTGAACTACCAAACCTCCATCTACGTCGTTATCTAACCCGATATTTAGGGAGACAAGATAATTCAAATTAGTAGGTTCATTATGTGAAGCGATTCATTTTTCAACTTTTCATTAACTCAGAAACAATGTTTTTAAAGCCTTATTGTTCCATCCAGCATCCTTTTAGCAGCAAATTCATCATAACTGCGGACGCTCTACCCCATTAATAACCCCACAACATAATGAACCCGAGTTTAACAATCTGTTCAGTCCCTTTCTTTTTGTATTCACTTCCTGTTTTATTTTGTTGTCTGGGTTATTGTGTCTGGTGGCTCTACTTCCTGTTGTTTCCCCACACACCTGTACCTTGTTTGTCATTAAGCATTCCCTATTTATACCCTGTGTTTCCCCTCACCCTCTGCTAGATTGTCATTGTCTCCTTCGTGTGTGCATGCTCTCCAGCGCAGTGTTAATTTCGTTGACGAAAACGATAACGAAAACTATTCGTTAACGACCCTTTTCCCATGACTAAGACGAGACAAAGACGTAACGAAAACGGATCTTCGAAAATAAAAACTATGACTAAATCTATTTTAACTTTTGTTGACGAGACGAGACGAGACGAAAATGTTGGTGGTTGACTAAGTCACAATCATTTTTAAAACATCATCGTATCAGGCCGTCATGAAGTATCAGGAGCGGGCGAGTGAGTCTGCGTGTGTGTGTGTGTGGGTGGGTGTGCTCCGTCTGCTCTCAGATAGCGCTCCAGTCTGTAGCCCCGCCCCCTGCCCCCGCGCACTCGCTCAGAGAGACACAGTATCGCTCTGAGCTCGTTCACGTGGAGCTGCCTCTCAGTGACTGACTGCTTCTTTTAACTATGGAAACAGTGAAAACACAGAGTTTCTCTGGTCTCAGCTGATCAGAGATCAGCTCCGCAGCTTCTTGATCAGAACAGAAGCTGCAGTTTCTGTGTCCGCCTCCAGTCTGACCTGCTCTCCCTTTTTGTTTTCACATTTAAAACTAAATATATATGTTTAAGCTATTAGGCTGCAGCTATATGTTTTTATAGAAAAGGAGTTTAATGTGGCTATTAAATGTGACGAAAACTAGACTAAAATGGAATTAGTTTTCGTCGACTAAAACTAGACTAAAATGTTCTGAGTTTTCGTCGACGAAAACTAGACTAAAACTAAGAAGGATAAAAATGACTAAATGTGACTAAAACTAATATGCATTTTCGTCAAAAGACTAAGACTATGACTAAATCAAAAATAGCTGCCAAAATTAACACTGCTCCAGCGATTACTTCCATGTGTTTGCCTACCTGGTTTTGGACTATACCTGGATTAACGAAATTGGATTTTGGGCCTTTCCCTGGATGGACTTGTTAACTTCTGAACTGTTAAAGTAAAGTTTATTTTCTGTCTCCTGTGCTTCCTTTTGCAACTGAGTCCCAGCCTAGTACAGGACTGTCACACCGAGACTAATCAGAGGGGAAAGTCAGCGAGCGTTTGACAAAACACTAGAACGCATTGAAAAAGAAGCCTCTGCACGCTGGAGTAGGAGGGCTAGACTGAACGTCTGATTAAGATTTGGATTCCTTTATTGTTCTCTCCCGGTGTGGATAATTGAGTGGTTGGCAGAGCAAGTTAATTCAATAATTATTCAAAGATACTTGGTGTATCATAGCTTGATTGCTGTCCGAGAGTGTACGGAGAATTTGTTTGTGAAGTCCCATCAATAGCCCTTGATTGGTGATAGGCTTTTGCATGACGGATCTGGATTTGAGTCTTCCGAGTCTATTCTGTGGCCAGTTCGTTCTGTTGGGTTCCGCAGAATAATGGAACTCAAGGCAGAACTCAGAGACAGACAGTTTGTCATTTAAAGTGATTTATTACAAACTCAGATGGAATTAAGGTGGATGTGGCAAGTCAGGCTGGTGGAGAGAAAAGCAGGCAGTTGGACAGGCCGGTTAGGAGTGGACCTTAGGACCAAAAAACTAGCAAGACAAGGCAAGGGAAAAAACACTGAAAACTGGTGAGGAGTGGACCGCTGAGGTAAACTGAATGAACTGGCTACATTGAGGGCTGGATTCAAAACCACACAGAAAATTTAAGTAAAAACTTGACATCACAGGCTTATCCATTTTGTGTGAATTTCATCATGGCAACTCATAATGTGACTCAGTACTGTGGCCATGTACCTGTATACACTCCCGACAACATCTGGGCATCTCTTACCAGACCTGGATCAGGGCATCAGTGAGCTACTGGACCGTCTGTGGCGGAACTTGATGGCTTTGGATACCCTGATACATAAGGTCCCATAGATGCTCAATTTGATTTCTGTGTTTTGTTTTGTTATGTTTTGTTGTATGTATGCAGAGGTTGATTTAATTTTTAAGGTTTTTATTTCGAATTCCTTTGCTTATTTTTGATTTACTAGCCGGCCATTTCCTCTGCTCCTATCCCCACCTGCCAAAAGATCAGGCTCGTCAGTGACTGAGGTGGCCGTGAGGAGCCGCACCTCCTCTCCATCAGCCCCTCATCTACCAATGCAGTTTCACACATCTCTCTCTGGATTCAACAGTTCCATTCCCCTGCAAGCCCTGGTGGACTTGGGGGATGATGACATTGATGCTTCCTTCGTGTGTCAAGCAAGCCTGGATCCCAAATGATCCCCTTCCAACCTAAATTGGTCAACGCAGTAGATGGTAAAAAATGACATGTAATGGTAAGTGGTGGGCCCACATAACTCGCCACACCATCCCACTAGATCTCATTCTATCTGGCAATCATCAGGAATCCATTACTCTGTATGTCATCTTGCCCCCCTGATCCCCCTGGTCTTGGGGATGACTTGTCTTTGATGCCACAACCCCCATATAAAGGAATCCCCTGTGTACCATGACTTTGACCATGACCATGACAACAAACAGTAAGCCCTCAGTCTCCCTCCACATAAGGACGATAAGGACGGTTGATCGGCGCCGTGGAAGGCTGCTGTGTCTCTCGCTCTCCCACAGCTCTGCTCTTTTTTATATTTCTTTCTATCTTGTTGTTATTTATTTTACTTTATTTTGTATCATGCACTCCGGTAAAGTGAGCCCTATCATCACATATGATAGAGAACAACTTCTGTCCATCGGGTTGACGGTAAAAAAACACTTTTTCACCGCCACCAACAACAAACAAAGGAGACTTCCCATGGCGCGGCTTACCTGCGGCACCGGTAAGACGGAGGCGACGAGGAAGGAAACGAGGGTCTCGGGCAGGCGTCCTGGTCCGGCTGAGGAAACGTGAAAACCGCCCTCCTCTACCTAGCATTCTTCTGGCTAATGTCCAGTCCCTGGACAACAAGCTGGACGAACTTCGTAGCAGGATGGATTTTCAACGGGACATTAAGTTTTGTAACGTGTTGGTTTTCACGGAGACTTGGCTCGAGCCCTCGATCCCGGACTCCGCCATTGTTCCCGAGGGGGTCTCCATTCACCGCCAGGACCGGACAACAAACTCAGGTAAGAGTAAGGGAGGGGGTGTCTGTTTCATGGTGAATAATCTGTGGTGCTCTGATGTGAGGATTATCTCTTCAGGCTGTACTCCGGACCTGGAGCACCTCATGATCAGATGCCGACCTTATTACATCCCGAGGGAGTTTACGTCGGTCGTTATAACAGCGGTGTACATTCCGCCCAGCGCCGACACCAACCAGGCACTGGACGAGCTGCATGCGGTGATCGACAGGACGGAGACATCACAGCCCGAGGCTGCGTTCATCGTGGCTGGGGATTTTAACAACGCTAAAATGAGGAAAGTCCTGCCGAGATACCACCAGCACATCAGCTGCCTGACGCGGGGTGCGAACACGCTGGACCATGTTTACACTCCCTTCCGGGGTGCGTATAAGGCCCTCCCCCGCCCCCCATTCGGCAAATCAGATCACGTTTCTGTTCTGCTGCTGCCTTCCTACAGGCAGAAACTCAAGCGCGAGAGACCGGTGACTCGGACCATTCAGCGGTGGACCGACCAATCAGACTCGGCTCTTCAGGACTGTTTTAGCACAACGGAGTGGTGCGTGTTCAAGGATGATGACATCAACACGTACACGGAAGCGGTCATCTGCTACATCAGCAAATGCATCGATGACGTCGTACCCAGGATCACTGTGAGAACATTTTCAAACCAGAAGCCCTGGATTAATGGTGACGTCCATGCTAAACTCAAAGCACGGACTGCTGCCTACATCTCGGGGGATCTGGAGGAATACAAGAAATCCAGGTACGCGCTCCGGAGTGCTATTAGCAGTGCTAAGAGACTGTACAGGGACAAAGTGGAGTCCCATTACAAGGGCTCCAATACCAGGAACATGTGGGCCGGACTAAGAACAATCACAGACTATAAAGCAAAAACCATCAGTGCTGATGTAGTGTCTGCATCTCTCCCAGAGGATCTGAACACTTTCTATGCACGCTTTGAGTGTAACTCCCCGGCTGTGGAGATCGAAGAGGCCCAGGAGGACCGCTGCCCCCCCGTCATCTCCAGGGCAGACGTGTGGAGATCTCTCAACCGGATCAACACGCGAAAGGCACCTGGTCCTGATGGGATCCCCGGCCGTGCTCTCAAGGTGTGTGCAGATCAGCTGGCAGATGTGTTCACAGACATCTTCAACCTGTCACTGCTCCAGTCTGTAGTCCCCGCATGTCTCAAGAAGACCATCATTGTCCCTGTTCCCAAAAAAACTAAAATCCTCTGCCTGAACGACTACCGCCCAGTAGCACTCACTTCCATCATCATGAAGTGCTTTGAGCGGCTGGTCCAACCCTTCATCACCTCCTCCCTCCCTGACTCTCTGGACCCTCTGCAGTTCGCCTACAGGTCAAATAGGTCGACTGCAGATGCCATCTCCCTCACCCTCCACACTGCCCTCTCCCAACTGGACCAGAGGGACACATATGTGAGAATGCTGTTCATCGACTACAGTTCAGCATTCAACACCATCGTGCCCCTGAAGCTCGTCACCAAGCTCAGAGACCTTGGGCTCAACATTGCCCTCCGTGAGTGGATCCTGAACTTTCTGACGGGCAGACCACAGGCGGTGCGGATTGGCAGCACCACATCCTCCACCCTGACTCTCAACACCGGGGCCCCCCAGGGTTGCGTGCTCAGTCCTCTCCTGTACTCCCTGTTCACGCATGACTGCGTGGCCACCCACAGCTCCAACACCATCATTAAGTTTGCTGATGACACCACTGTCATAGGCCTGATCACCGGCGACGATGAGAAGGCCTACAGAGAGGAGGTCAGAGCCCTGTCATCTTGGTGCGAGGACAACAACCTCCATCTCAACGTCAGCAAAACTAAGGAGCTGATCGTGGACTTCAGGAAGAGTCAAGGAGTTGAACACGCCCCCCTTTCCATCAACGGGACCACGGTGGAGCGAGTCAGCAACTTCAAGTTCCTCGGGGTCAACATCACTGACGACCTCACCTGGACCCATCACACAGACTCCATCAGGAAGACTGCCAGGCAGCGGCTCTTTTTCCTCCGCAGGCTGCGGAGGCTCAACATGGACTCCAGGATCCTCTGCAACTTCTACAGGTGCACCATAGAGAGCATCCTGACTGGCTGCATCACCTCCTGGTATGGCAGCTGCACCGCCCTGAGCCGTAAAGCTCTACAGAGGGTGGTGAAGTCTGCCCAACACATCACCAGGACGGCGCTACCATCCATAGAGGACCTCTACACCCAGCGGTGCAGGAAGAAGAGCAGCCGGATTATCAAAGACCCCTTTCACCCCAGCAAAAAACATTTTTGCCTGCTGCCGTCTGGCCGACGGTACCGCAGCATTCGGGCCCGGACCACCAGGCTCAGAGACAGTTTCTTCCCCCAGGCCATAAGACTTTTAAACTCCTCTTAACTGCAATAACTACACTTAACCCGCACTGTGACATCATTGCAAATTTGCACCATTACACAAACTGCACTTTTGTTGCTTTATTTCTCTTCAGTTGTTTTTTAAATATATTTAGATATATATTCCTTATTCTCTTTTTTATATTTTGATATTCTATTTTATACTATTTCTATTTTATTTGTTAGGTTGTATTACTTGAGCATTGTTAAAAGAGAGCCTGTGACTCAAGCTTTTCATTGCCAGCGACTGCTTAATGCTATTGTTGTGTGTTTGACAATAAAAATCTTGAGGACATATCTTCATCCCTTTAATGGACTCTGCCTTTGAGCTCCTAGATAAGACTACAGTGTTTTCTGAAATGGACCTCATAAGCCTACAACCTCATCAGGATCTGTAAAGGAGCAGTGCTTCATTTGGGACAACAGCAAGGTAGCGGCTCCTCTCATGCAGCTCACCTCCAACACCACCAGTGGACAGTGACAGTGGGGTTCACAGCCAACCTCTCCTCTGGATACCACCCGCAAACAAATGGGCAGATGGAGCGGCTTACCAGGACCTTGAGGCGGCTTTGAGCTGAAGCTCTTTCTTTTCATGGATAGAGTTATCAACCATCCCTTTTCCCAGGCCAGAAAGCTGCATCGACGGACTCGTTTTGGTTTATACTTTTCTAACGTGCTGTGCGTGTTGCAACGCAATTCACCGCCAGAACACTAAGCGGAGTAACGTTTTTTTGTCGAAAACACACAAAGAAGAGACGACTTCTTCTTCGTCGACTCCTTATTTACATCGCCGCTCCTCATATTCTATTTCTTGCGGACAAATCGGCCAGTCAGTGACGGGTTATACAAGCGGTCATACTTTCGGATCTCTTCTGCCAAGTGCTCATCTATTTGTTCCATATTCGTTCTTGTAAATCTTCCGTGATTTCCGCGTATTATGGGGCATGAAACCGGAAGCTAGACTCCGGACGAGATGTAGTAAGCAGACCAATCACAAGCCTTGTGGGCTCCGTGAGGCTCGCGTCGTTTTGTCGTATAGTTAGAAAAATTGGCAGACGCACGCAAGACGCCAGAGGGCACGAAAGGGGCGTGTCTTGCGTGCATGCATGCAACCCTGACTATAATTCGGCCTTTACCCCTCCAGCAACTCTTCCCCAGAGCCTTCTGCTCAGCGCCTGCCTGTCCCCTGCCATCGAAGCCCAGCACCCTCAACAACGTTTCTATTCACATTAAAGACACCCTCTTGTGTGTCCGTGTCTGCATTCTGGGTCCAGACCAACATCCTTAAACATACCATTTACCATAATTTCATGTCACTAACATTGTCCGTCCCCCCACTCTCATTCTGCAGGTATCTCTGATTCTAGAGCAGGAGGATACGGATCTGTCACTACAACTACTTATTAGGAATTATTATTATCATATATAATCATATTTTTTTCCTTACTCTTGCTGAAGGTTAAGGACAGAGGATGTCACACCCTGTTAAAGCCCTATGAGATGAATTGTAATTTGTGAATATGGGCTATACAAATAAAATTTGATTGATTGATTGATATATTGATTACTCATGTTAAAAGGGAGTTCTTCCTCCCCACAGTTGCTAATGCTTGCTTATTTTGGGATCTGTTGGGTTTCTCTAATATTGTAAGGTCTCGACTTAATATGCAAAGTTCCTCTGTTGTTTTAATATAAGTCTTTGATTGTGTTCAATATTGTATTTGTGCTTTGTAAATGTAATGACAATAAAGCTTATTGAATTTAATTTAAAGAGTCCCTCAATGCGTCAACCTGTTATCCTTTACTATGATTTACAATAATTATTTGCAATCTAGCCCTCACTTATCTGTGCATTTCATCTGTTCATGTCATTGTTCTTCTGAAATACCTATTCCTTTCTGTGTGAGCTTCCTTGCCTTGTGGCTCACGTCCCTTATGCACTCAATCTCTGTTTGTCCCCTGCAGCCATGCTATCAGAAAGCCAGGCAGTGGCTGCTAATTAACATCCCCTCAGTCCTGGTGTTAGGGGTCTGTATTGGTGTTGTACAGGTACGTGTCACCAATACTAACTTTATTTTATATGTCCAAGTAATCGTCAATTGAAAACCTTGTATTTCTTCTGAAAGTTATTGTTTTTCCCTCTCATAGTCCCATAAAACCTCAAATGAAGCAAATTATAATAAACACATATTATTAAGCTCAACACATTTATTCATAGACATTACATTCTGTAGTATTTGTTTGACAAGGATGCAAAATTAACCCAAGAGCTGTCATATTTGTTTGTTTGTGTGTTTTTATTTATCTGGTCTCTGATTGTGTGGACAAAGATTACATTTGTATTTGCCCTAACCTCCTTTTCTCTTGTCAGATTTTGGCTCTTGGGTTCTCCATGATGATGTACTGTCAAATTCTGTGTGCAGAGAAGCACTTGGACTAAGTGCAGACCAGATATACGCTGTCCTGTATTATCAAAATCTCCTCAAGGATCTAAATTTGGGTTACAAATTCCCTGTAGGGTTCCCCTCAAAGCCAACACGTAATAGACATGGGGCAGAAAAAACATAGAAAGCAACAGACTGAGGAAGAAGAAAATGATGAGCAATGCTGGTTGTCTTTATACCAGTCATATCAAATTAATATCATGCACCTCACCATTGCTCAACAATGATGTTTTGTTTTATCTGTGGCATCCTTCAGCTGCCAGCCATAACAAGTCACAATTACCTACAATTGCAATCAGAAATATTCAACCCCTCACCTCAAAAGACATTATAGTGATGTGGATGAAAGATAATGACAATAAATTATATAAAAAACAAATTAACCCCAACTGGATGTCAAGAGTGAAAGAGAGTAAATCTGAATCATCTGGTGGTGTGTTAGGGCAAGCATTGTGATGGGGAAGTGCTTTTTGAAAAGCAGGCACCACTGTAAAACAAAACAGATAGAGAGAAATCACTGAAAGAACAGAAAATAGTCTATGGAGCACTTGGTTAATATTTTAGGACTTGTATCTTATGCACTTTGAATGTGTCAGCTTGAGTGACTCTACAGCCACTCTTATTTCAATCTAATTTATCTAACCATTATACATTATGACCATATATGTCTATCGAGCATTATCTTTTTTCATTGGAGCATATACATATCTCAGTTCATCCTCATCACTTGCTGCTGAATCTGTCAATCAGATTGGTCTGGACCAAGCTCTTTTATCCTCTTTTAGTCTATGGAGCACTTTGTTAATATTTTAGGACTTGTATCTTATGCACTTTGAATGTGTCTGCTTGAGTGACTCTACAGCCACACTTATTTCAATCTAATTTATCTAACCATTATACATTATGACCATATATGTCTATCGAGCCTTATCTTTTTTCATTGGAGCATATACATATAGATTATCTGTTAAGGGTCAACAGCCACATATGGCAGTAGTATTGTATTGTAGACTAGTAACAATGTTGCATGCCTGTTCAAAATGTGCATGATGGTGTGTGGCACACTGACAAAAAAAAGCCAGAATGGATTCACACTTCCTAGGAGTGGATTGATTCAGGCTGGCCCTTGTCTTCTTGTGAACTAAATTGGTTGTTTTATTCAGTTTGGTTGATTTAAGAAAATAAACCACTTCTATAAGAGCGGTAAGGCTTAAAAATGACTGTAGCAACTGCCTAAAGAAGCTTGTTTCTCTGTGCCACTAGCAAAAAGGGATAAATATAGAGAAGGATTCAGTTGCACTGACTTGCATGTTCATTCTTTGTGATCAACACAGACCCATCAAGGGCTTTGTAAAACTATGCCATGAATAGGTCTGTATTAACTGATTTAGCTTTATTTTGATTAATAAATGTTCCAAAAAATAAAGGAACATATCAATGCAACAGGGCTCTGTTATGTTTCGTATGGGGGGGGACGACGACAGTCAAACTGAAGCCACATGTATGCCAAGCCTAGCCTCAATGTGACTGTTGCAACTTTCATTGCCGTTTGATTTTTTCAGAGAGATGTTTTAGGTCTCGCAAAAAACTGGTTAAGCAGTATAAGACATTACTTACACCATATCCATTCGCCTCTGTTTCTCATAAAAAGAGCAGAAGGAGCTCTGGGTCTCAGTTCATCCTCATCACTTGCTGCTGAATCTGTCAATCAGATTGGTCTGGACCAAGCTCTTTTATCCTCTTTTTTTCTTGTTGGATTGTTTTTGGAAAGAAATCCCCGGATTCGCCGCAGTTCCACTGAAGTCAGTCAGTTCACAGCGGACATGTCTTAGTGATGCCAAACGTACCCAAGACAACGCGGGTCGACCAATCACATTAGGTTTAAAAAACGTAAATCAATACCTATTGGTTGTAAAGAAAAATTACATAAAGAAAAATCTGCAACAACCAATTAAAGAGCAAGCTGAGGTACCATTGTTGATGAAAACTTCAGGACCCGCATTCACATCTACTTGGCTGTTGCCCCACACCCATAAGTACATGAATTTAAACAAAATTAACCAAATACAATTTGAATACAACTTATATTTAATGCTCACAGGGGCTAACAGTCTACCAGGAGCATTGTGCGAGTAAAATATTATTATATAATTCAATTGTGTTTAACATTTTTATACAGGCTTCTTTGTCTCAGAATGTTAGAGGAGTTGTGTTGAACAGCTGCCACTGTGTTAGACAGATAAAAACATAGTTGTTTTTGATTGTAGAGAAGGTTGATATTGTTGATTACTTTTTGATTAAAGGTGGAAAGCACCACCCATTATTATCGGCTAAGTTCTTCTTGCCTTGTCCTTTCCATTGCCTGGTCTGTCAGATCCAGGCTGGTTGACAATCAATGATTTACTTCTTTTTTTTTCAGTATGTACTTATGTACCACTGTCTTTACTACCAAGTATTAAACAAGAATAAAATCAAAATACTCTAAACCCTAACTGTCATAGCTTTTTGATGCATCTGAGGTGAGAAATAGCTAATTAAAGGGGGCTTTAGATTTTTCGTTCAACTGAAATCCCATGTTGTGCTCTTCAGGTTTGTCCTCAGGTTTTTTGGTCATGTAAAACCAGAATCAGAATCAGAAATACTTTATTGATCACAGGGGGTAATTGTGTTTGTTACAATTGCTCCATAAAAGAGTAGAAATATAAGAATTTTAAGATTTTTTAAAATTCCAAATGAAATATATATCAATCAATCAATCAAATTTAATTTGTATAGCCCATATTCACAAATTACAATTCGTCTCATAGGGCTTTAACAGGGTGTGACATCCTCTGTCCTTAACCCTCAACAAGAGTAAGGAAAAACTAGGTAAAAAATACGTAGAAACCTCAGAGAGAGCCACATGTGAGGGCTCCCTCTCCCAGGACGGACAGAAGTGCAAGAAATTGATTGATTTATTGATTGAGATACAATAATATAAAATATTAAGAATAATATATACGTTTTTGATGGCAGGTCAGGGAAGTTCTTACTTTTTTTTTGTTTCTAAGAGTCTTCTTAATTACACGCTGGTCTCTCCTCATGTCCTACCCCATTGAGTGTGAACCCAAGAGCAAGACAGGCTTCATCGTACTTTCTTGTCAACTTGATTTTTCAACACCGTCTCTTGTTTGTCACTGACCGGCTGCTTCACGTGACCGAGCTCTGATCTCCTGTGTGTGTCTCTGAGAGAGTGAGCAGGACGGGGGGCGGAGCCTCGGGGCATGAGAGTGTGTGTGCTGTCCGTTCGCGACACAACACTGTTCAGGGAGCCAATGCAGAGGGGCAGCCTCGGGTTGCCCACCCCTGGCTACGGCGAAAGGGCGATTTGTTTACTGCTCCGCCATTAAAGAGATGCGGACCTTAAGACGTGGGGCACGCCACACAGTTTGAAAATCAGTGGACCCCCCCCTTGTCCGTTCCATTTGGGAGACCCAGAGGTGAACTGTCCCCCGTGCCCCCTCCCCTTCCCCCTTCTCACGCAGCATCAACTGCGCCTGCAGTTGCAGGGGGCGCCAATTTGCCAATTCCCTACACAGTGATATGATAGATAATAGAAAACCGCTTCGCGGGCCAGATGATTTTTATATTTTTTTAAGTGCTCGTGCCGACCCCCATGTGACATGAAAAAGTGCCGCCCCGGGCGGCTGCCCGGTTCGCCCGTGCCTAAAACCGCCACTGGATGCCACGTGTAGGAAAACATCATCCAGATTAAAGTTTTTAGCAGCATTGATGCAGTCCCGCTGCAATCACAGTCCATGGTCAGCAACCAGCAGGAACACGATCCACCATCCAGACCAGAGGCCACTCAAGTCCTCAGTCACCGTCCACCGTAGCCCACCAGGACCCACCACGAGCAACTGCCGCGGTCCTGGTCCACCTCCTGTACCCAATGCCAACTCGACACAGGGTCCGCCACCAGCACCACGATCAGCCCACACGACACAGAATCCGCCACACTGGGTCCTCCACTGCGACCCCCGATGCGCGATCCACAAACAGCAATCCATGGTGCGGCCACAGAGGCCCTGGAGCTGTAGGTGATAAAGCAGAGGGGTTCCGGGGAAGGGGGATAGTGATGGAGAAGAGGAAGGAGAAGCTGGAAAAAGAAGCTCTGTGTGTCATGTGTCATAAAATAGAACAAGTTATGTTCTGCCGCACTAATTAGCTCTAACTATAAGCTTTATCAAAAAGAAAGGTTTTGAGCCTACTCTTAAACGAACAGATGGTGTCTGCCTCCCGAACTGAAAGTGGTAGATTATTCCACAGCTGAGGGGCTTGATGGCTAAAAGCTCTGGCTCCTACTCTATTTTTAGAGACTTTAGGGACGACAAGTAGGCCTGAATTCTGGGAGCGGAGTGCGCTAGGGGGTGTAATAGTAATTTTACTGTTTGGGCAATGTTTGATAAAATGAACTACTTTAAATGTTTAGAGAGATGAGCAAATGGTTTCCTGAGGAGTCGGGGGTTGCTCAAGTAAGTGATGTTATATGACTTCCTCATTAACAGGGTCACCTAACAAAGACTTTATAGCACGGGGTTTGTGGGGGTTGTGAAGATTGAGAAAGGGGATGTTGAAAACAGGGATGGGACAGACTAGGTGACAGGATTTCCGTCACCTATTTCTTAACATCAAAGAGTCTGATCAATAACATTTGTTCCTCTAGTAGTCAGGTGGCTTAACGAGTATTTTCGACATTACCGTTACCGGGCGGACAAAAGCACCAAATTTTGCATGAGGCTTCCTTAGGGCTTGGTAGTCACTTTTAGCCTAGGAGCCACCCCTCCCCCCTCCCTATTTAATATTTAAGGGTATTTTTCAGAATTCGGGCCCATTTTTCAGAATTCGGCCCATTTCTGTCCACAGACAGGGTGTAATTATATTAAAAACGAATTACATCTAATACATTTTAGATCCATTAATTAGTATAAACAAAAACAAGCCTAGACTTTTTTTATGGTTGCTCTTACTAATGATTTTAACACATTTTATTGGTGTTTAGTGGTACAATATCTGTGTTTTGGTGTTGTCCGCCACCATAGTTTTCACATGTCGTGCCATATCTCAAACATTATTTATCACCAGAGGGTGGGGGAGAGTCTGTGGGGGAGGGGGAGTTCGGGGGAGGGGGCAGCAGGGCATGTTTGGTGCTTTTGTCCAGCCTGTGTTAAGAATTGCAGGAAGGGACTCAAACGCAGACCCAATGCAGGAAAGAACTCAGAATTTATTCAAAAACAGTTAACACTCTCAGAAGTCCAGAACACATTTACATTTGCAAAGTGGTGAACAGTCCAGGTTTGCTTTGCCACAGCTGCAGTTGGAACAGTCTCCTTTGCAGGAACATTTAATGAGCTCCCTGCACGCTCTTTTATCAGAAGGTTTATTAGTTTGAATTTGTAGCTTCAATGAAGAAACACAACAAACAAATACAGAAATATATTTGTAGGACAGTGACTTAAAATGATTTTAACAACCTTAAATATGCTAAGGTGTGATTTAAGACGTGAAACTGGATGTGTGTGTGTGTGTGCGCACTCAGAATATATGCCCTGTATGAATAAATATACACATACAATTATAGTGTATACACACATATCTAATGCATGCATTTAAATACTGTACATCTTTATCAGAAGGTGTAGTAGTTTGAAAATTGTATATTCAATGAAGAAACACAAGAAACAGATACAGCAATATATGTGTAGGACAGTGACTTAAAATAATTTTACAACCTTAAATATGCTAAGGGGTGATTTAAGATGTCTGTGTGTCTGTGTCTGTGTGTGTCTGTGCCAGTGTGCGTGTGTCGGGGGTGGGACAGTGGGGGGGGTGGATTGTTGGTGAGGGGGGGGGGCACTCAAAACAGCTCAATTTGAGGAGGGCTGTTTTAGACAGGGTAAAAAGGTGCTGTTTTAAATGATCCTTTTGGTATTTTGACCAAAAAATGTTAGACATTTCATTAAGACCCCAAGGAACCATATCAACTGTGGTAAAATGGGCATACGATGGTTCATTTAAACTAAAGTGTATGAATGCTGTTGAAGCTACAATATCTCCTAAAGTGTTTGATTACCAAAAAGAAAGTTTCCCTGTGCTTACAAAAATGGTTTCACGTGAGTCCTCAGCCGCCAATGAGACCTTGAGCCAATTTCCAATTCAAACTGGCCAAGTGGCCAAATGGTTTGAATACATGCGAAACGGACATCTGAGATCACATGTCATATTATGTCAGATGAAAAATGTACCCGTAAACATCGTAAAATAATACATTGTTATGTTGTGTGTTACAAATTCACGTTTTGGACCGGCTTTCTATTCAAATTGACAGAAATGATGGATGGAAGGGCTTAAAGTCAAGCTAGCCTCCAAAGACAATAACCTGCTGCCTTCACAAGAGGGCAATGAAAAATAAATTTAAATGGGCAACATCAGATCCCACTGTTCTGAGGATTAGATGTATGAAAAGATATCGCAACACACCATCATTTCGGTTTGCAAGACTATATTAGTTTTTTTTAGCCAGTCTGACTATTCTGATCTGTGTGTTGGTGTGAGAAGAGAGTGAAATGAGAAATGGAGAATGGAGGCAGAAGGGCCCGAGCGACTCGAAGTTTCCCTCCCTGCACCATTTTCCTATATCTCTTGTTAATGAGAAGATATTGCACTTGTCTTCCTTCTTTCCTACTCTTATGAAGCCATGCAGGGTTGCATCTGGTTTATGAAGCATCAAAGGGAGTCACATTACGTCCCTGCACTCCACCCTTTGTGCATTCTCTGCCTGAGAGTTAACATAAAATATATTAAAAACCATATAACATAAACAGTTGCTCATATTATTTGACTTGACTCCATCAAACATAAATGTAGTAAACATTTAAACTTAACAGTGTGTACAGTCTGGCTTCAAATAGACCTGTGGGTCAATGAACTTGACAGTGACAGATTGTTTTAATCAGGAAAATTTAGATTTGGTGGCAAGGCAACCCTTCGTTGTTTATTATATAACAGACTGCCTTTGCAATTTATCAGTTGAGGATATGAAATCAATGTGTCTTTGTAAAAGGACACATTGGTAGTGAACTGACAGATAGTTATCATTTTTATCTGGGGATCTGTTAGGACCACAATTTTACTCTTCTGCTTAATTCTAACTTGTTTTATAGTGTCGTACTTGGCAGCAGCAGTTGTCTTTTGAGAAACAACTGAAAAAAACTCCCAGAGGCTCTATCCAATCTGCATCAAACAGCAGACAGCAGTGAACATAGTGGAGCATTTATCAGCTGAAGAGCCAGATATTTCCTTCGAAAGGTGGTGGACACCAAATACAGAGGGAATACAGAGTTTGTTTGTTTCTGCTGACAAACAAACTAACAAACAACATCAACAATAAAAAAGTTGAGAGATCATCTTCTTGATAATGCACTACCAACTGATTGATGCAGGTGCCTAAAGTATTAAACAAACCTCTGCGTTCCATGTACCCTCTCAGTAAAGCAGCTTATGACTGTTATGGAATTTTTGGAGACACTGTCTCTTCCTTGAAACATATTCCAACTGTCTGTCCTGTCCGGGGAAGTGCGGGCGCCATGGCCAAGGTCATAGGACAGGGATGCTTCCCTCTCTAGACACAACAGATATGGAACCTGCGTAAGTAAGGTAATACTGTCACCAGTGAGTTGACCATTGATCAGCAGATTTCCCACAATAGTTAGGCAATATGACTGTCTTCTCCCTCCCAAGGTCAGGAAAGAGGGGTTGTATCATTTAGAACTGCAGTGCAAAGAGAAGTGACATGTCCTTTGGGAAATGGAAGGGTTCAGGATGCATTTGGCCCCTCTACCTGCATTCGTTTGCCCAGTTAGCCATACAAATGCACTCAAAATGTATCATCTTAAATTTATTCTGAAAATGAATCTTGCGCATAACTCTTTGTTACAATAAAAAAAACATTGTAACTGAGTTTATAATTTTTACTTTTGTTCAATATGTTTTAGGAAGTCTTGAATTAAGTGTCGCCTTTGTGATATCAATACAGTCTGCTTCATGGCGTCCATTTAAGATACTGATGTTAATTTATAGAAAGACCTGAAACAATTGTGGCAAGGTGTAGTATCAATTAAATCACTGACACAATAAGAGAATTAAATGCTAAAAAAAACTTTGGACACATTAAACTTTAAAAAACATCTATCACTTTCAAACTGAATAATAGGTATTTTAATAAAAAACAACAACATATTATTAGCAACAGATAGCTTCTCTTTTCTGACCATGTAAAATCAGGAACTTGACGTGATAGTGCTTTCTGTTCCCAGACTATCATGAATCAATGTGGCCTCTGGAAACTGCTCTTGTCACAGCTCAGATGAGTTTTTTCCATTGATTACTTGGATGTGATGATCCAGAATTCAGTGTTGACCCGTGGTTAGTCGGAAAAAACCCTTTTGGATTTGGAACTCAGTCATATTCTACAGACTCCTCCAAATCTACATTCTCCTGAAAAAGAAATAAAGAAGTTATGTAGCATAAAGTAACAGAGAAAAATATAGGTACAACCATGGGCCTATGATGTAAAGATGGTGTTTAACTGTCCATACTAATAAAATAATTTTCCACCTCAAACAATCTTGCTATTTCTACTCCCCTCATTTTCCCCTCACTCAGTTTTTTCTGCAAAATGTGATTTTATTTGGCAAACCACTAATTTAAACTGCAGTGGTAGGAGTGCAGTTGGGGATGGGTGATTGCAACTCTCCAAAATAAGTATTCATAGATTAAAGGTTAAAAATATCACAGACCACAGTTACGTCATGCATTCGACCAGCTGTAGTTTGCCTACCAGGAGAAGTTGGGGCGTGGAAGATGCCATCATCTACCTTATGCACAGGGCAGACTCTTATTTGGAAAAGGGGAAATTTGCTGTGAAAATCATGTTTTTTTATTTCTCCAGTTCCTTTAACACCTTCCAGCCCCTCAGACTGAGTGACAAGCTCTTGCAGATGGGTGTGAACGTCCACCTGGTATCCTGGATCACTGACTACCTGACGTGGAGACCACAGTTCGTCAGGCTGAAAGACTGCGTCTCTGTGACTTTGTTGTGCAGCACCGGCAATCCACAGGAGACTGTGCTCTCACCAGTCCTGTTCACCCTGTACACATCTGACTTCACCTACAACTCGGAGTCATGCCACATCCAGAAGTTCTCTGACGACTCTGCTATTGTGGGATGTATCAGGGATGGCCAGGAGGGGGAGTACAGAAGCCAGGTGGATAACTTTGTGCAGTGGTGTACACATAACAACCTGCAGCTGAACTAAGGAGATGGTGGTGGACTTTAGGAGGTCTCAGCCTCCTCTGCTTCCAGTCTCCATCGAGGGGGTCAGTGTGGAGGTGGTCAACATCTATAAATACTTAGGAGTCAATATGGATAATAAACTGGACTGGTCAGCCAACGTTGATGCAGTCTACAAAAAGGGTCAAAGCCGGCTCTACTTCCTGAGGAGGTTGAGGTCCTTCAATATCTGCAACAAACTCCTGCGCATGTTCTACCAGTCTGTTGTTCCCAGCGTCCTTTTTTATGCTGGGGTGTGCTGAGCATAAAGAAGAGGGATGCGGGGCAACTGGACAGTCTGGTGAGAGAAGGCGGGAGCTGCTGTTGGCACTGAACTGGACTGCCTCACAACAGTGGCAGAGAGTAGGACCCAGAGTAGGCTGCTGACTATCTTGGACAATGTCCAACACACACTACACAGAACTCTCAACAGACAGAGGAGCGTCATTGCACATCAGACTGAGAAGGTCCTTTGTCCCCTGGGCCAATAATGTCATTAATAACAGCAGAATAAGTAGGGGAGAGCAGGGTAATGTGAGACACTTTTTACATTTGCTCCCCTCTAGGCGAGCTAAAATGATAAGTGTAAATGTAAAATTTACACATTTCCCATTAATTCCGGATGTTTCTTAGCAATGGAAATGATCAGAATGTCTTCAGGACAAAGGGCAGTGAAAATTTGATTGTTTTTTAAAAAGTAGTCTTGTGTCTCACTTTACCCCAGCTTAGGGGACAGACCAGAGAAATCAAGGGGGTAGAGTGATCCACTTACTAATTCCACTTTAAAACTACAATAACAACATATGTTGTAATAGTTAAAATCCTGACAGCTAGATTGACAACCAGACATTCCAAAACTAATATCGGACTAGTAACAGAATCATGGGGATTGGTCAACTAAGCACATTTATGATTATTACGATTCATGTGATCTCTTGCACACCCTAGCTTACCTGCACATTGTTTCTCTGTCCAATTGGCATGGACAGGGATATTGTTTTACTCTGCGTATTCAAATGCCAGTTCACAGCACTTAGCTGGAGCAAGGCCATCGAACTGGCTACTGATTTTACTTCCCCTCTCTCTTTTTTCTTTATGAATCTTTTGAGGGTTGTCTTGTCAATATTGCCATCCCTTCCAGCTTTTCTTAAGGACTTCTTTCCTTGCATGACCTCAGGGGCCGCACTCTCCATCTCTGTGGGGGGGGTGTCGGCCAGAGGTTGTCTTCCTGGTGTAGTTTCTGGGCATGATGGCTTTTCTACAAAGTTTATGACATTAAAAATAAAAGATATGTAATGTAATATTACACTAAAATATGTTCAAGACTAAACTTAACTTGTGCTTCTTGGAGACACTGTCTCACTTTACCCCACAGCATTTGTCTCACTTTACCCCACAGCCACCCTTTTAGAAAAAAACATCTCTTAGCATTTCAGGCTAATCTTTAGCTAGCATCAATCACATGGTTTTATATGTTGGAAGTTCATCAACATGTATGATATAAGTTTTTCTACCTTAATCAATTTGTTTTGACAACAGTTGATTAAGTTCAAAGCAAGAAATTTACTTTTACATGTAAAAAACAATTTTTTTTGAAAAAACAAATACCACAGCACTAGCACCAACTTCTAATTCATTGCAAGGGGGAATGGGAGGGGCTTGAAAACATAATGGTCACATGACCACAAATCTGTTCCGTTGCCTAGATACAGGGGGTGTCTCACATTACCCATTGTCCCTGTTCCCAAAAAAACTAAAATCCTCTGCCTGAACGACTACCGCCCAGTAGCACTCACTTCCATCATCATGAAGTGCTTTGAGCGGCTGGTCCAACCATTCATCACCTCCTCCCTCCCTGACTCTCTGGACCCTCATCAGGTCGCCTACAGGTCAAATAGGTCGACTGCAGATGCCATCTCCCTCACCCTCCACACTGCCCTCTCCCACCTGGACCAGAGGGACACATGTGAGAATGCTGTTCATCGACTACAGTTCACCATTCAACACCATGGTGCCCCTGAAGCTCTTCACCAAGCTCAGAGACCTTGGGCTCAACATCGCCCTCCGTGAGTGGATCCTGAACTTTCTGACGGGCAGACCACAGGCGGTAAGGTTCGGCAGCACCACATTCTCCACCCTGACTCTCAACACCGGTGCCCCCCCAGTCCTCTCCTGTACTCCCTGTTCACGCATGACTGCGTGGCCACCCACAGCTCCAACACCATCATCAAGTTTGCTGATGACACCACTGTCATAGGCCTGATCACCGGCGACGATGAGAAGGCCAACAGAGGAGGTCAGAGCCCTGACATCTTGGTGCCAGGACAACAACCTCCATCTCAACGTCAGCAAAACGAAGGAGCTGATCGTGGACTACAGGAAGAGACAAGGCATTGAACACGCCCCCCTCTCCATCAACGGGACCACGGTGGAGCGAATCAGCAGCTTCAAGTTCCTCGGGGTCCACATCACTGATAACCTGACCTGGACCCATCACAAAGACCGCCAGACAGCGGCTCTTCTTCCTCCGCCTGCTGCGGTAGCTCAACATGGATGCCACGATTCTCTGTAATTTCTACAGGTGTACCATAGAGAGCATCCTGACTGGCTGCATCACCGCCTGGTATGGCAGCTGCACCGCCCTGAGCCGTAAGGCTCTACAGAGGGTGGTGAAGTCTGCCCAGCACATCACTAGGACGGCGCTACCATCCATAGAGGACCTCTACACCCAGCGGTGCAGGAAGAAGAGCAGTCGGATTATTAAAGACCCCTTTCACCCCAGCCATAAACATTTTCACCTGCTGCCGTCTGGCCGACGGTACCGCAGCGTCCGGGCCCGAACCACCAGGCTCAGAGACAGTTTTATCCCCCAGGCCATAAAACTTTTAAACTCCTCTGAACTGTAATAACTCCACTAATGTGACGCTCAGTCATTTATGTTTATGGTTTTCTGTCTCGTGTTTTCTATTTCCTGTTTTATTTTGTAGCCTCACTTTCATTGTGTCTTGTTTCCAGCTTCTTGGTGTCTCACTTCCTGTCTGTGATTGTCAACTCCAATCCTCATGTGTTTCACCTGTGCGTAATTGCCCCTGCCTTCCTCCTGTGTATTTAAGCCTCTGTTGTCCCTTTGTCTGGTGTCGGGTCGTACTCGTTGTCAGGTGTTTCTCTTCTCGGTTCCACAAGTGGTGTTTAAGGTTTGTCTGTACCTGCTGTCTGAACCAGCTTCTCCTGTGTCCTTGTTCTCCGTGCACTTTGTCGGCAGAACTAACCTGTTAGTGATTATGCTTTGTTTTTGGCTTATTTAAAGCCCTTTTTATATTAAATACCTTTTTTGACAACCTCTGCATCCTGGGTCCATCTCCTCCTTCACCAGACCGTAACAACTAAACCAGCATTGTGACATATTTGCACCATTACACAAATTGCACTATTGTTGTTTTATTTTCTCTTCAGCTGTTTATATATATATTTAGATCTACAGTGCTGTGAAAAAGTATTTGCCCCCTTCATTGTTTATTATGTTTTTGCATATTTGTCACACTTAAATGTTTCAGATCATTAAACAAATTTGTATACTAGACAAAGATAACCCGAGTAAATATAAAATGCAGTTTTTAAATGATGATTTCATTTATTTATTTATAAAAGCTATCCAAACCTACCTGGCCCTATGTGAAAAAGTAATTGCCCCCCATGATAAATCATGAATGAATTGTGATTAACAACATTTTTTGGAAAGCTGAATTAAATTTCACTTGCCACACCCATGCCTGATTACTGCCAGACCTGTTGAATAAATAAATCACTTAAATAGAACCTACTTCTAAAGGGAAGTAGACTAAAAGATCTCAAAAAGCAACACATCATGCCTTGATCTAAAAGAAATTCCAGGACAGATGAGACACAAAGTAATTGACATGTATCAGTCTGGAAAGGGTTACGAAGCCATTTCTAAGGCTTTGGGACTTCAGTGAACCACGGTGAGAGCCATTATCCACATATAGAGAAGACTTGGAACAGTGGTGAACCTTCCCAGGAGTGGCCGGCCTACCAAAATAACTCCAAGAGCACATCGCTACTCATTCAGGAGGTCATAAAAGACCCCAGAACAACATCTAAAGAACTGCAGGCCTCACTTACGGTCAGTGTTCATGATTCAACAATAAGAAAGAGACAAAAAAGAGAAAAAAGGGCATCCATGGGAGAGTTCCAAGGCGAAACCCACTGCTGACCAAAAAGGAAAACTAAGGATCATCCCACGTTTGCCAAAAAACCTATTAATGATCCCCAAGACTTTTGGGCAAATATTCTGTGGACTGATCAAAAAAAAAGTTGAACTTTTTGGAAGGGGTGGGTCCTGTTACGTCTGGCGTAAAACTAACACAGCATTTCATAAAAACAACATCATACCAAAAAGTCAAACATGGTGGTGGTAGTGTGATGGTCTGTGGCTGATTTGGAGCTTCAGGACCTGGATGGACCATGATTGATGGAACCATGAATTCTGCTCTCTAAAAGAAAATCCTGAAGGAGAATGTCTGGCAATCAGTTTGTGACCTCAAGCTCAAGCGCACTTTGGTTATGCAGCAGGACAATGATCCGAAACACATCAGCATGTCCAACTCTGAATGGCTTAAAAAAACCAAAATGAAGGTTTTGGAGTGGCCTAGTCAAAGTCTGGACTTAAATCAGATTGAGATGCTGTGGCATGACCGTAAACAAGCCGCTTATATTAAAAAACCCTACAATGTGGCTGAATTAAAACTATTCTGCAAAGAAGAGTGGGCCAAAATTCCTCCACAACAATGTGAAAGACTCATTGACAGTTATTGCAAATGCTTGATTGCAGTTGTTGCTGCCAAGGGTACCAAACCAGGTTTTAGGTGTAGGGGGAAATTACTTTTTCACAAAGGGCCAGAAGGGTTTGGATAGGTTTTTTCCCTTAATAAATGAAATCATCATTTAAAAAATGCATTTTATATTTACTCAGGTTATCTTTGTCTAATATACAAATTTGTTTAATGATCTGAAACATTTACGTGTGACAAAAATGCGAAAACATAGAAAACCAGGAAGGGGGCAAATACTTTTTCACAGCACTGTATATACTTTTTTTCTATTTTAAATTTTGATATTCTATTTGATTTTTTAGGTTGTAATTATTTGGGCATTGCTAGAAGAGAGCCTGTGACTCAAGCATTTCATTGCCAGCAACTGCTTAATGTTATTGTTGTTCATTTGACAATAAAAAATCTTGAATCTTGATCTTGAATCTTACCCGATGTCTCACATTACCCCGCTCTCCCCTACTGTGGAAATTTACACTTAGATAATTACTATATAATTGTCACCACCATTGCTTCAGCATTTTAACCATCTAAATTTGTTCAGGCAGGAATGATGAATTATTTAACCCTCAATTATAAGATATGTGTATGGTGCAATAATGGAAGTTAGACGTGTTTTTAATCACTCACCCATCCTCCATGACTCTTTACCCAGGGTGCAAATGTCTCCATGTAGCACTCTGCATAGCCCTGCATGCGCATTGTTCCCGTGGCTGTCACTATCCGCCGTGATACCTCCATGGTGACAGCCATGCGTCGCAGTGTTGGACTAGCCGATGGCGGGGCCTCCGATACCTGACTCACAGTGTCTAGAAGCTTGGCAAATGATGCATAAGAAAGACGAGCAAAGCTGGAGCGCAGGAAAGGGTCTGACTGGATCTGTAAAAAGATGTGCATTTAGTAATAAACTCTCCTGTAGGTTGAGTCTGTGTTTCTAATATAGTTCCCCTATATTGTTATGGTATCAGATGTCAATTCTTGAAAAACAAAAAGGCGGGGTGGCGTAAAGCTCATCTGGTAGAGCTGCCGCCCCATCTAGGCCTCAACCCGCAAATGTATACATGTCCTCCCCCACTCTCTCCATCCCCCTTCAAAAAGCCCCCAAAAAATACATTTGAAAAAACAGAACCACAGCCTACCTTAGTGTTGATAGAATCTCCCTCCGAACAGAGCACCTGCACAAGCTGCTGCACAACAGCCTCCTTGTCACACACTTCTAAAGAGAAGGAGACACAAACTTTACAGTCATTGACAGTGAGTTATACAGCTCTTAGTTAGTGTGTATCCTCTGTAGGCCAGTTTTAGCTGTGATAAAATGCCTACTATCCAGTGTCAGTCTGTGGCTACAGGTTCCACTGAAAAGCTGAAACACAAACCTGGTAACCCAGTTTGGGTATGAAATCATGAATCTTTTTCTGGCTTTCAATTGGATGTGTCCTAATCGGAAATGCCTTTTAGGCAGCCAGATGTTGTGGAGCAGGCATTTTGTTAAGATCTCAGTGAGTCCTCAGTACTGCAAGTATCATGTGCCTCTCTCTGGTGCTCCAGACAGAACAGGCTGTTTTTGCCTGCCTCAATAATTATAAATGACCCCCTCCTCTGATTGGCTGACTGCATTTTGAGTGACCAGGCCTATAACCGATCTCAGTCTGGCGCAATGACCATCTCTCGGGTAAACACAGCTGAAAGTCGGGATGTTATGTTTGGATACAGCTATAGAAAACCAGCAACATATCACATTCGGTTACATCAGGATGTTTTTCAACGGTAAGTTACACCGTCTTCATGTTTGTTCAAGTTTAAGGAGGACAGTCGGCCAATGTAGGAGTAAGTCCTGAGTTTCAGAACGGAGTTCCAATACGGAGTTTCAGTACGCAGTAGTCATGCAGTACTGAGGTATTACTGAGGACTTAAACAAAAAACTGCTCCACAATAGGTGGCTGCCTAAAAGGCATTTCCCCATAGGACACATCAACTATTTAAAAATATTTCAAGGGCAAGAGGCATGAAATTTGTATCTTTGCATCGACTGAGTATCTGAACATATTACACAAAACATTTGGATTCAAGTGAATGTCTTTGCCAAAGGTGATAATAGAGAAGTGACAGGCATTCCAGAGATATCATACTAACAAGCCAAATTATGCTTTGTGAGGGTTAATATTTGAAGAAATTATTGTATGTGTATGTAATCGGACCAAGCTAAACATGAACTTCTGGCTCGTGTTAAGTTTGGTCCGAATGAATGACTCGGTTTTCGGTGTAAATAACTTGCTGCAGTCGACAGGACACTGTCTCCGTGGAGGAGAAGATGAGTGCGTGGAAAAGCAAAGCCGCGGGCCCGGTGTGGACGAGTCGAGATGGAGAAGACGGGCGCACAGTCCCTAACTTACGTTAAGAACTACAAAGAGAAACCGTTGCTAACTGCTAAGCTAAATCTTAGATCTGAAAAGCGTGTTAACAACTGGGATTAGCTAGAAAGCTGCTAAAAGAAGAATAGAGCATCAAGTGCTTGAACAGAACTTGTGCATCTTTAAATATGTATGAACTACTTGAATTGAACAGTTTGTTCTCGTCAAGTTTTTCATAAACCTGACTTTCTCCGATTGTATTTTTATAGGAAAATCTCGGTATCTTCACACCTCTAATGCAAATGGCCGGCGCCATGAAGCGGAGCAAAGGTAGGATTAAGAAGAGATGTGCTGTGCTGTTTGAAATATATTCTCAAGGTTTACTTTATCTGATCCATTTCATCATTGTTTTCACAGCTTGATTCACGCACACAACGATGCACATTAGGCCGACACTCACTGAAAGTCCGGATTTGCAGTGCGGAAAAAAAGACACCATTTTATGTAAGTAACTGTTTAGAAATTCGTTTTTTTTGCTGTGGAACTTCCAACGGTGATGCAGCGAGGCTATTTCCTTTTATTAATAATAAACTCATGTTACTCATGTTGTTTTCCAGCTGCCTGCACTATGACGTACTAAGACACGCTATGAGCCAGTATGAAGGAGCTTCCAGTACATCCAACCGGACCTTGCATCAGCATTGAGGAGTTCAGGAGTCGTCAGAGTAAAAAGAGGGTAAGGTTATATTAATTAAATAATTTTTCAGTTATATGTATAGGTGTATGTTGTCATTGAACTGTGCTAATTGTACTGATTGTGATTACTGCTGATTGAAGCAGGACAGATGATATGGATCCCTCCTTCTACAGCCAGGAGCTCACCGACCTGTGTGCCACACTTCAAATAAGACTAGAAGCTACACTGGATCTCACAACTACACACCACAGACGTCTACACACTGGGACAGAGTCCAACAAAGACCCAGAGGCTGCAAAGATACATTTCAAGCTTCACCTGATTACTTTTTCACAGGCTAGGCCAGTTGTGTTTGTACAATATTGTGCTGTATGTAAATAAAGCGGCTCACATTGATTGAAAACATCAAAAGATATATTGCTTGGCCTTTAAGAAGAGGTGGGGAACCTTTTTTTTACCAAAGGTCATTGAATTTCTATAAACTCATATAACACTTGGGCTCCTGACTTACATTGGATGAACTGGTGCGCCAAACTTTTTCATTTAGGTCGTTTCGGTATCGCCATTAATTTCCCATATCGATTTGTTTGCGAGTCACAAGGTTTCGATTCAATATCAATTCAGTTAAGGATATTTGATGTACAATCTTGCTTGGATTCGTGTACCTCTAATTTTGTGCATCATTTAAAAATAACAAGGTTATTACAAATAAAAATACCAAATTTAGTTGGACCATATATCGTCCTGGAAAATATTGTGATAAAATATATTATGTCATAAATTTTCAAACCATTTGATACCACTGATATAATGACGATGTATTAGCATAATTCTTATTTTATAATTATTATAGCATCTTAAGAATGTTCAGTCTGACATTTTGATAGGACTTAAAATATTAAAATAAAATGGATTCTCTGGCTCTGTAAACAAAAATTGCTATTGAATGAATATTTAAATATTTGGAACAAGATGAATTACCACTCAATCAATCAATCAAATTTATTTGTATAGCCCATATTCACAAATCACAATTTGTCTCATAGGGCTTTACCAAGGTGTGACATCTTCTGCCTTTAATCCTCAACAAGAGTAAGGGAAAAAAACTTTTAACAGGGTAAAAAGAAGGCAGAAACCTCAGAGAGAGCCACTTGTGAGGGATCCCTCTCGCAGGACGGACAGAAATGCAATAGAAGATACCACATATAAAGGAGAACATCAGCAAGATAAGGGTATACGCAGCATTGATTAGAATAAACACTTTGTAGCATAACGGAAGATCAATGAATTGATGGAATATTGTCAGTAATGGTCGAATATCTGAGGGGAAATATTATATATAAACGAGTCTTGTTTTCATAGTCCACGGTCAGCAGCCAACATGATCATGATCCACCATCAAGATCGGAGGCCAGTATAGTCCACAGTCATTGTCCACATCAGGATCCACCATCAGATGCAACCTCAATCGTGGTCCGAAACCACTATAAAATGCCAACATGATACAGGATCCATCATTATTATCTAGGGGTGCAACAATTCGTCAATGATTCGTTGGTTACATCATAGTGGGTGTTTTTCGTGCCTTGCAGCTGAACTAAATCTTGTTTTAGCGGAGGTGCTGATGGAAGTAGCTGAGGAGTGAGCCATCTCGCTTCATTCCTATGTCTGAAAGTAGCGCATGTGCAATAGCGACAAAACATAAACCAATGGCGGTGTCTGTTCCAACACCTGCCTCTCATACCAGAAAGTCAAAAGTATGGGAGAACTTCCCCATTAACATAGCCGGAAAAAAAAACTACCTGCAATATTTGTAAGGCGGACCTTGCTTTCATTGGAAGCAGGACACAAAAGCATTTGAAGAGGAGGCCCGTTTGACATCTTAACGTAGACGATGCAGACTGGCCTCGGTAAGATAGCCTGTTATCTACCCTGCTTTATATACGTATATACCTGTGCGCAGGACTCTAGATCAGTTACAAAAATATGGTTTACATTTTTTTTTAACAAGTTTAAAAATGTAATGTTATCCTGGGGCTGTCATGGGCTAGCTACCCATGCCGGCAGTCTCCGACGCTGCTTCAGTATGTTGGAGACACCCGCTAAGTGCTACTGAAAGTCAACAAAGGAACATACCCCTAGAGCAGTGATTTTCAACCTTTTTAGAGCCGCGGCACATTTTTTACATTTGCAAAATCCTGGGGCACACCACCAACCAAAATTACACAAAATGACACTCTATGGCCTAACACAGTACATATAATACATAGTTAGTAATGTAGTTTATAAATGTATTAAAAAGCACTATTTTAAATTATTTCAGCCCTTTATCACTCTGATCTTTTAATGAGCACAAATTGAATCAGATTTATGAAACAATCTTTGATTTAACTAAACGTTATTTATATATTTTATATATATTATTATATTTTATCACAGTTAATATGTTTCCTTGGGGTCTTAATGAAATGTCTGTAACATATTTTGGTCAAAATATCACAAGGATCATTTAGAACAGCACCTTTTTACCCTGTCTAAAACAGCCCTCCTCAGAGTGACCTGTTTTGAGTGCGAATAGTTACTCCAGCCGTTTACCCGCGCTTCATTGAATCTCTTCACTTTGACATTCAGAGATATGGGCAGAAATCACATCGCGTCAACACCCACCGTGGGCCTTCGCGAGGCTTCCCCTGGTCTGCACCAGTTCTAGTCAGCTGCCGGACCGACGGAGGGGGCCCCCCCGCTCGAACGGAGGGTTCCCCCAGCGGGCGCCGTAGCTGAGGTGATCGGCGAGAAGGGACCGACACGCGTCCGGAGTCACCGCCGCTGTATCCGGTCCCCTCCTTCCGCACCGCTGACGGACACCGTCCCGCGCTCCAAGAGAAAGAAAGCCCCCGTACCAGTGACGCCGTGAGGCGCCGCGGACGAGGACCTCCCCCCCCCCGAGGCGTGCAGTACACCGAGCCTCCGCTGGCGTGGAGAGGAGGGCGACACTAGATATTAGATAATTTCCCGCGGCACACCTGACGATCTCTCAGGGCACACTGGTTGAAAATCACTGCCCTAGAGCCTGCGAGAGCTGGGGCGCAAGATGGCTCAACGACTGATCTCACGGTTACGGACCCAGGAACGGAAACGACTACGAGTAGGAACACAGCACATGAGACAACCATAACAGCAGCAGGACACACACTTCAGGTGTGCAGCTGTGGTTGGGAGAAAGTAACATCGTCAAGGGGGTTAAGGATCCATCAAGGAAGGAAAAGGTGCTTGGGAGAGCAGTGACAAGGACCTCGCATTGACCAGTACTTCTTACGAAGCAGCCAGTCAAATCAGTCGAATGAAGCACAGCGACGGGACGCAAACCAAAGTTCGCAGAGCATCAGCACCCCTGTAACGGAAGAGGATAACACAAGCACAGAAATGCCGGTGGATGAACTCACCCAACCACAGAGACCTCTAAAAGAGGAAAAGATCAAAGGGCACAGACCTAGTGTGAAGTGGCCCAAAGCTGTTGAAAAGAGAGAGTGGGAAACAATCAACAACGACCTGACAAAAATCTTGGAACAACAGGTAGGAACAGCAGAGAAAAAGCTTAAAAGGATGGGAGACATTATCTACAACTACGGAGAAGAGCACTTTGGTGTAAACAAAAGGAGTAGTGGCAAGACACTACCCGCGCCAGCCAAATCTAGGAGGCAGCAAGAGATTGAGCTACTTGTCAGAGAGAGAAGGCAGCTGAGAAAGCAGTGGAAGAAGGCCTCTGATGCAGAGAGAGAAGGTCTCATGCTACTCCAAGCAGACATCAAATGTCAGCTGGCAACCTTGCGAAGAGCAGAAAACTTAAAGAAACTTCGTAGGAAGAAGGAACACTCAAGAACACGGTTCTATAAAAAAACCTTTAAGTTTGTCAAAGACCTCTTCGCAAAGGAAAAGTGCGGAATCCTAAAAACTCCAAAACCAGAACTGGAAGAATATCTGGAAAAGGTCCACCAGGACATGAAAAGGCATGAGCAGATAATCATCCCACATGACATCCCACCTATTCAACCACCAGAATTCAATTTGGACACTGACCCTCCAAAATGGAAGGAAGTATCAATCAATCAATCAATCAAATTTTATTTGTATAGCCCATATTCACAAATTACATTAATCTCATAGGGCTTTAACAGGGTGTGGCATCCTCTGTCCTTAACCCTCAGCAAGAGTGAGGAAAAACTACTAAAAACCCTTTTAACAGGGTAAAAATAAGTAGAAACCTCAGAGAGAGCCACATGTGAGGGATCCCTCTCCCAGGACGGACAGAAGTACAATAGATGCCACGTGTAAAAACATTCATCATTAAAGTCTTTAGCGGCATTGATGCAGTCCCGCTGCAATCATAGTCCATGGTCAGCAACCAGCAGAACCACGATCCAGCATCCAGACCAGAGGCCACTCCAGTCCTCAGTCACCGTCCACCGCCGCCCACCAGTACCCACCACGAGCCATCGCCGTGGCCCTGGTCCACCTCCTTTACCCAGTGCCAACACGACACAGGGTCCGCCACCAGCACCACGATCAGCCCACACGACACAGAATCCGCCACACTGGGTCCACCACTTGGACCCCCGATGCGCGATCCACAAACAGCAATCCATGGTGCGGCCACAGAGGCCCTGGATCTGCAGGTGTTAAAGCAAAGGGACTCCGGGGTTAGGGATGGAGAAGAGGAAGGAGAAGCTGGAAAAAGAAGCTCCGTGTGTCATATGTCATTAAATAGAGCAAGTTACGTTCTGCCTCACTAATTAACTCTAACTATAAGCTTTATCAAAAAGAAAGGTTTTGAGCCTACTCTTAAACAAACAGATGGTGTCTGCCTCCCGAACTGAAATTGGTAGATTATTCCACAAGTGAGGGGCTTGATGGCTAAAAGCTCTGGCTCCTACTCTACTTTTAGAGACTTTAGGGACGACAAGTAAGCCTGAATTCTGGGAGCGGAGTGCTCTAGCGGGTTTATAAGGTACTAACAGCTCTTTAAGGTAAAAAGGCGCTATATTATTAAGGGCCTTGAAGGTGAGGAGGAGAATTTTAAATTCTATTCTAGATTTAACTGGAAGCCAGTGTAGCGAAGCTAATACTGGAGAAATGTGCTCTCTTTTCTTTGTTCTTGTCAGGACACGTGCTGCGGCATTTTGGACAAGCTGTAGAGTCTTTAACGACTTACTGCTGGAGCCTGATAATAATGAGTTACAATAGTCCAGTCTCGATGTAACGAAGGCGTGGACTAGTTTTTCTGCATCTTTTTGCGAAAGGACATGCCTGATTTTTGAGATATTACGCAAGTGGAAAAAGGCAGTCCGAGAAATTTGTTTTAAGTGACTATTAAAAGATAAATCAGGATCGAAGATCACTCCCAAGTTCCTGACTGTTTCGTTGGAAGCAAGGGCAATGTCGTCTAGCGCAGCTATATCATTAGATAATTTATCTCTAAGGTGTTTGGGGCCAAGTATTATAACCTCTGTTTTGTCTGAGTTTAATAAGAGAAAATTGCGGGTCATCCAGGTTTTTATGTCCTTGAGACATGCTCGAAGTAGAGAACGTTGTCCGATGAGCAAGAGCTGCATCGGCTCCTGGGCCTAATGGAGTACCATACAAGCTCTACAAGAACACCCCGGATGTTCTACGCATTCTTTGGAGGCTCATGAGGATAGTGTGGCAGAAGGAAATAATACCAAAGGCATGGCGAAGGGCTGGTGGTGTGCTAATCCCGAAAAAGAAGGATGCGACAGATATCAGTCAATTCCGACCAATCTCCCTTCTCAACGTCGAAGGGAAGATATTTTTCAGTATAATAGCACTGAGGCTGTCCACTTACCTGGAAAGGAACAAGTACATTGATACATCTGTACAGAAAGCAGGCATTTCTGGTTTCTCTGGTTGCCTGGAACAAACTAGTATGATTTGGCACCAGATCCAAACAGCTAAGAAGGACAAGAGCGACCTCTATGTCATCTTCCTCGACCTGGCCAATGTCTTCGGCTCAGTTCCCCATGAACTCCTCTGGGAATCCTTCAACTTTTTCCATGTACAAGAACCCATCACTACACTGGTAAGGGCCTACATGGATGACATGACTACACTGACCACCACTGCAGCATGCACCAGGCGGCTACTTGCAAAACTGCAGTATAACATCAAGTGGGCCCGGATGAAAATCAAGCCAAGCAAATCTCGAAGCATCTACATAGTCAAGGGACAACTTAAAGATGTGAGGTTCTGCATTGGAGATGACCCGATACCAACGGTGTCTGAGCAACCCGTCAAGAGCCTGGGTAGATGGTACAACGAAAGCCTCCGGGATAATAATAAGAAACTGCGTTACACAGAGTTGGCAGCAGACGCAACTCAGCGTGGCTGGAATGCAAAAGTCTGGCCAGTTGAAGTGGGATGCAGAGGATTTGTGGCTTCTTCCACCATCAGGTTGCTGAAAGAACTTGGAATCCATGGACAGGCTTTGCGACAGACCGTTTCTCAAGCAGCTGAAAGAGGCAGCCAGTGGATCTGGATCAAACGGAAGGACCCTTGCTAGGCTATAACTTGATGACCCCCAATCCCCACCAAGTCAGATCCCTCCAACTTGAGGAGGGCATGTGAGGTATGCGGTCGGCTGTAGGGCTGGCTCAGGGAAGAGGACGCCCCTGCCTTGCTTAGTCCTGTTGGAAATCTTAATCTGGCATGGGACACAAGCTAAGGCTTGATCACCCTTTAGCTGGCCACCTTTGATGAGGGTGTTTAGTGATTAAAGGCCGAAACACCCACTGATTCGAAGGCACACTACTGAGGATTTGTCCCAAAATTGACATCTTAACCCAGCCTAAGAAATAAACCTCCCATGCCACTCTGTCAACATCACGGCAAATCTCATGTGAGAGCATACCATCTATTGGCACAATGGACAGTTTTAACATCTCATCCCGTGTTTTATGATTCTGATTCTATTGCCTGACAAACCTGTTTCTTTAATCACAATTATGCAGTCCGAAGAAGACTGTAGTTTCTTCTTAACTACATGCAATTCTACAAACCGCCTCATTTACGTTCTCCTCTCTAAACTCTGCTTCCCTGTCTGTTTGTGCGTGAGTGTGTAGGGGCGGGGCCGGCTTGGGGCCTGTGTGTGTGAAGTCCGACACACCAGCTCTGTAACTGTCTGCTAAACCTGCCAGTTTATGCAGATTGTTTCATTTGTTATTTGGGTTGGGTTTATTTTGTTCTTTATGTTCAAGTATGTGTTGTGTTACTTAAGTTCGTTATTTGTTGTCTTTGTAAACGTAGCGTCTCCCCTCGCATAAGTGCCTGTAGCTTTAAGGAACGGACCGTTTTAATAAAGACACCATATACCTGCGTCTGGCTTGGACAAGCCAGGGGCTGTTACAAGCTCAATGCTAGACACACAAGTGCGAGCAAGGGATTTTCACACTTTTGGACATGTGCGCATTTTCTGGGGTTGGTATTTATGAATTGCCTTGCGATCTAACACTCTTGCGGGCATATGGTGGCTTTCCGTCTGACCCTCTCCGCTTTTCTAAAAGTGAAAGATAAAATTGTATGGGGCATTTTCCTCTAAAGCAAGGGATTAATCAGTGTTTGGTAATGTTTCAGTCAAAAAATGGCATTCTGGCAAGCTGATGATTCGAAAAATAAGATCTTTGATGAACAGTTTTGTTGATAAATAATATTTATTTTCAACTTTACTATTATTATTGCTATTTTCAACTTTACTTTACTACCATCATCCCCTTTACTCACACTGCTGCTGCAGTATTGCTACTAGTTGTTTCAGCCCCTCCACCACCCCAGCATCCACCTGTAGGCTTGAACGGGGGGTTACAAGTATTTGCTCATCACTCCCATCATTCCTCTGTAATCATATGGGAGAGTGATTAAGTTGGAGCCTAGATGCTAAACACTAAACATTTCCTAATGCTGCAATAAATGTTTGAACATGAGTTGTCTGACTGAACTAACAGAACATTTTATTATTACTTTAATAATGTGCACATACAGTGCTGTGAAAAAGTATTTGCCCCCTTCCTGGTTTCTTATGTTTTTGCATTTTTGTCACACTTAAATGTTTCAGATCATTAAACAAAGATAACCAGAGTAAATATAAAATGCAGTTTTTAAATGATGATTTCATTTATTAAGGTAAAAAAGCTATCCAAACTTATCTGGCCCTTTGTGAAAAAGTAATTGCCCCCTAAACCTAAAAACTGTTTTTGTTACCCTTGGCAGCAACAACTGCAATCAAGCATTTGCGATAACTGTCAATGAGTCTTTCACATTGCTGTGGAGGAATTTTGGCCCACTCTTCTTTGCAGAAAAGTTTTAATTCAGCCACATTGTAGGGTTTTTTAATATAAGCGGCTTGTTTATGGTCATGCCACAGCATCTCTATCGGATTTAAGTCCAGACTTTGACTAGGCCACTCCAAAACCTTCATTTTGGGTCTTTTAAGCCATTCAGATGTGGACATGCTGGTTTGTTTTAGATCATTGTCCTGCTGCATAACCCAAGTGCGCTTGAGTTTGAGGTCACAAACTGACTGCCAGACATTCTCCTTCAGGATTTTCTGTTAGACAGCAGAATTCATGGTTCCATCAATTAAGGCAATTCATCCAGGTCCTGAAGCTCCAAATCAGCCCCAGACCATCACACTACCACCACCATGTTTGACTTTTGGTATGATGTTGTTTTTATGAAATGCTGTGTTAGTTTTACGCCAGTCGTAACAGAACCCAAACCTTCCAAAAAGTTAGATTTTTTTGTTATCAGTCCACAGAATATTTGCCCAAAAGTCTAGGGGATCATCAATAGTTTTTTTGGCAAAAGTGGGATGAGCCTTAGTGTTCTTTTTGGTCAGCTGTGGCTTTTGCCTTGGAACTCTCCCATGGATGCCATTTTTGCTCAGTCTCTCTTATTGTTGAATCATGAACACTGACCGTAACTGAGGCAAGTGAGGCCTGCAGTTCCTTAGATGTTGTTCTGGGGTCTTTAATGACCTCCTGGATGAGTCGTTGATGTGCTATTTGAGTAATTTTGGTAGGCCGGCCACTCCTGGGAAGGTTCACCACTGTTCCAAGTCTTCTCCATTTGTGGATAATGGCTCTCACTGTGGTTCGCTGAAGTCCTAATGCCTTAGAAATGGCTTTGTTCCAGACTGATACATGTCAATTACTTTGTGTCTCATCTGTTCTGGAATTTATTTTAGATCGAGGCATGATGTGTTTCTTTTTTAGATATTTTAGTCTACTTCCCTTTGTCAGACAGGTTCTATTTAAGTGATTTATTTATTCAACAGGTCTGTCAGTAATCAGGCATGGGTGTGTGGCAAGTGAAATTGAATTCAGCTTTCCAAAAAATTTTGTTAATCACAATTCATTCATGATTTATCATGGGGGGCAATTACTTTTTCACATAGGGCCAGGTAGGTTTGGATAGCTTTTTTACCTAAATAAATGAAATCATCATTTAAAAACTTTATTTTATATTTACTCGGGTTATCTTTGTCCGCTATACAAATTTGTTTAATGATCTGAAACATTTAAGTGTGTCAAATATGCAAAAACATAAGAAACCAGGAAGGGGGCAAATACTTTTTCACAGCACTGTATATATATATATATTTTTTAACTTTACAAAATCTGCAGAGGATAATACATATTGCTTTACAGAACAGGCATTTTCAGCAGCTACGAGAAGCCCTACAGCATCTGCATTTCACTCTACTGCTTCACCACCCCAGACAGACCGCAGAGAGAAGGGGTAGGGACCCAGGGGTCTGCTCAGCTCTACTGGCAGAGCCAGAGTCCGCAACACAGGCCACAGCACCACTGAGCCTTGGAGGTATCGCGCAAGCCGGCTGCATAGCTCTCCAGCCAGAGCTTGTGTCCCAGTGACCGGGGGAACCTGCTCAGCTCTGTAGGCCCATCCAGAGCACTCGGAGCCACATTTCATCTTCGTTGGTTCCAAAGCAACATAAAATAAACATTCTGACGCTCAGGTTATACTTGCTGCGGTTGAGGTTGCAGTTGAAACAATTTGTTAACCACAACCCCTTAAGCATGGGGGAAAGCATCAAGGCACTAACTGATTACAATGCCAACTATCTTATCTTACTACTTAATCAATTATTTGATTACTTCTCCACTAAAAAAGAGGAGCCTGTCTTGACACAGGTTCTACAGCACCACCAGGTGAGAGCTACACTAAAGTAGATTAAGGACATAATGCAGCGCCAGGACAGGTCCTGAAAGCATGTGCTGGGCAGTTTATGAATGTGTTTATAAGAATATTCAAACTCTCAATACAACAAGCTACTGCTCTGACTTGCCTCAGTTCAAGTTCCTATAGTCGACCGTGAAGTGCTTACATGTCCATCGCTCAGTGGAACTAACACCCATTGTCATTAAGTTATTTGAGAATGTACTTCTTGCATACATCAGGAGCTTCATTCCACAAGACCAGGGTGAGCAACAATTTGCCTTTTTTCAGCAAACTGCACTACAGGGATTGCCATCACAACTTAGGGGAAACAAACAGTTATGTGAGGCGGCTATTTTTAGACTTCAGTTCTGCTTTTAACATGGTAATCCCCCCAAAACTGGTCTGCAAAGTTAACACCCTGGGCCTTGGTTCCCCAATTACATATGGATCATGAATATTGTGTGTGTGTGCGTGTGTGTGTGAGTAGAGGGTTTACCTTGTGAAAGCTGGGCTGTAGAACTCGGTTTCTTTATACTGGTGGACCTCTGTGCAATCTTTTCCAGCTTCTCTGCTACCACATCATAGAACTCAGGATGGTGGCCTATATCAACATTACAACAACAAGTATATCAGATGAAGCCTGTTATTTATTGTTTTCTATTCAATTGTTCTACTCTCTACTGTTCTTGTCAGTTGCTATATTCACATGCCCACAAAAACCCAGACTGACATTTTTTATAGTAAGCTCTTTCGATCTTGCTTTGATTTACCTATTGCATTGCTGAGCCGACTGGTTTATTCTTGTCCAACACCACATTAGCACACAAACTACACTTTTGAAGACCAAATTATTATAATGGAAAGGTACAAATTAACAAAATACTTAAATTTAGATGCAGCAGCAAACAAATGAACGACTACAGCTAAAGCTAACCCTATCCCTATTTTTATAGTGTATGAAGGAGCTTACTGGGAGAGATTATGGGTGGGTTGGGTTCTAGACCTTGGTGGACTGGCGTGGTAGGCTTATTTGGACAGGATTCATGCCCCTTTTTGTCTTCTCTCTCCAACTTTAACCTGAGGAACTTTGAAATTTTTTTTCTAATCTTCATTTTCTTCAGCTTCTTCTGCTGTTTCTTCTCACTTTCATCATCTTCTGATGTAGAGGTCAGGATAACAAGATCATCCTGCGGGAACATGTTTTTTTCTTCAACATTCAAGATGTGGTGATTCTGTGTGTTATGAATATTTATAATACAGATGGGATTTCTGCATTACATTGGTACTAAATTTACTTAAACTAATATCGTCTCAATTGATATCACATCAGAAATGCACATATGCGAAAAGGTGTTAGTACCCTCAGCTCTATTTGAAACAGTTTAATTAAGTTTAATTCTTCCTGAAAAGTGTTTGGTGCCCCAGAATTTAAAAAAAGTTCTGAAAGAGCCGAGATCTAGCTTATTCTAATTATCCTTAAAATGACCAGCACAATTTTTTTGTTATACCTTTATAGTAATGAAAAGTACGTAAGTGGATTTACATGATATTTTCAACCGACTATTATCTTCAATTACTATTACAAGTTAGGGCTGGGCGATATGGAAAAAAATGTTATCACGATATGTTTTTCCGTATTGATCGATCTCGATTCTTCGATTCAAGAATATGCCTTCCAATAATGAGCACAAAATGTTTTTGTGAAGGTCTTCATTGATCAAGAGAGCAGCAGGGCCCATAACTAGCAAAATAAAATTCAGAGCAGCGCTCTCAGCTCATACATAGTCTTATATGCTTAGTGCAAACTAAGTGATTGGTCACTTTTCACTATAGTTACAAAAATTTTGATTTTGTAAACAACTTACAAAAAACAAGTAAACATGTGGGTCACACCCTCTGACACATTCAAGTGCTAAACTGTAAGACAAAATAAAATGTAAAAAACTAAACCACTATAATATTATACTGGTTTACCTCCCAGAGATTTTTTTGAGGTATATCAGCTTACGACGGCATTCATCATAAAGCTGTGGCAGCGCAGTTTGAGAAAAGTACTTTCTGCCAGGGAGCTCGTACCTGGAGTCTAACACTTTGATAAGTTTCCTGAAGCCGTCCCTCTCCACTGTGCTCAGGGGCATCATATCTTTAGCTAAGCAATAAGTAATAGCGCTCGTTATATTTTTGCCCCTCTTCGATTGTTTTTCATATTGGTTAATGGCTGCAAAACACGACTGGATGGACTGTTGTTTTGCTAACAGAACAGAATCAATCCCGTCAGCGATGCTAACGGGAGCCCCTCAGCGATGCTAACGGGAGCCCGTCAGGACGGAGTCAAGACGGATTCCCGTCCTTTTTCCAACTTCGTTCTCTCTTTTTCTCTCTCTCGCAACTGCACCTACTCTCACGATGGGAAGTGGGCGTGTCGTGTCCTACCTGCAGACGGCAGCCGGCAGACTCCGACACTGTTGTTGCGCTTACTTTTGCCACGTGAGATCGAATACATGTCACAACGAGATTATCGAGATCGATCAACATTTTATCGCGATCCCGAATCGAGATCGAAAAATCGCCCAGCCCTATTACAAGTGTCTTCATACTTTTACCCACAGCTGCTTATACTGCTAAGAAATGTAAGGTAAATGTGTCAATCTCAACTGTCTAGCCAACGTTCCTAGATGTAGTTGCTGGCTACATGAGGAAGAGTGATCCTAGACTGAACAGAGGGATATTTTGATTGGTGGAAATCAAGACATTTTTTAAAACAGATCCAAGTTGATCTCCAAGAACCTGCTTCTACAGTTTCCACTGTGTTTTACATTCAGAATGAAAGTGCATGGGGTCCACAGAAAATGACTCAAGAAGCCTTGACTCTCTTCAGGTCAGAAGGAGAATATCGAGACATTCTGGAGTTAAACCTACAGCCCAGTATCAGAGAGCTTGGTCTCAAGTGCAGTTCATGGCTCCCTCGACAAGATAATGACCTAAAACATTACTAGCAGCTAAGAATGGATGAGAAGAAAACACTGCTCCAATTTGAAGTGGTCTGCTATATACCTGGATCTTGTCCTTTGCCCCGATAATGCTGCTGTGTTGATATTGCTGATAATACATAACTGAAAGGAATGCAGCTAGATGAAAGGCCAGGGAGTAACTTAAATCAAAAAGGTTAATCACCTGGAGCATGAATGTGCTGAAGAGTATGTAAGAGTAACAGTAAGAGTATATTTTTACCTATCTTAAGAGTCATTAGGTTAAAGATGCAAGTTGTTATTAAAATGCTGGGTCATTGAGGTCTGAGCAATCCTCGTTGTATGAGCAATCCTTGTTTTTAATTGCTTAATTCACTACTGTGAAATTTAGCCATCTTCCATTATAAAGCTGTGCAAAAGAATTTGCTTAATCAGCAGCATAAGACTCCCTGGGACCCAACCTAAGGATAATGAAGTGTGCGATTCCTCGTCTACCCCTTTGATTCCTACTCCCACCCTCTTTCAATCAAATTTTTTCTGTTTGGCTTAATAACTATAATCCAGCGAGCTTCGTCAGCCTCATTCATTGGCACACACTACTGTGCACCTATCTCCTCCAGCTCTACATACATTGACTAAATTTACAAAGTCTGTTTTAACACAGACTGAGTTTGCACATGTGTTCGATCACACTGTTTGTGTGTGTGTGTGTTTCTGTGAGAGAGAGCGGGAGAAAGAGAGGGGGAGGGGAAAAGAGCGAGCTGGACAGCTCATAAATGCGAGCTAATCTGAAGAATGATTTAACTGATTTAGAATAGTACCGATGATTTTGTTATGATCAGTGTTGAAATTGTGGCAACAAACAAACCAAGTTTACTGTCGATATTTCGAAAATCTATCATCATCACAATATCAATGTGAGCAAAATACGTATCGCAAAAGACGGTTTAAACTATGATAAATGGTGTTCCATGTGCCATGCATACAAAATCTGCATTTCACCATATTTGGCATATCAGATGGAGCCCTGCTGACCCATATAACATTTAAAGTTATTCAGATCATAGACGGAAAGAGCAAAGGTGCAAACATTTACATGTCATGAATCGGACTTTACATTTTCTGAAGAACTTTCTTAAGAACAATATTAAGAAAACTTTTTTTGGTGATATTGGTGGATGAGGCCAGTTACACACCTCCGGAGGAGGATAACAGCGAACATTTAGGCTAAAGATATGGTGTAAAATATGCCGTTTTGAGTTGAATTTAAATGTCGCAGCTTGCAGACACTCTGACACAGGAGCAGTACAGAGATATGGTTTATGTCTGAGGAAGTGATCACCAGTTACTTCAATTGCATTGGAATTGGCTGCAACACTGTTTACCCCTGAAACTCCAAAAGTGTTTTGTGGACTCAAACTCTTCACCCACCCCTCAATCGGCATAGTAAAATAATAATAATTTTTGGGTGAACCATAAGTTTAAGCCTTGATGGGGGGTTAATTCTCTCTCTAAGATCCCTTCTAGTTGTTGCATGGTCTTTGCTGATGAACTGCAATTTATTTCAAATCAAAACACAAAAATAGTGCACAAGTAAATAATACTTCCTCACCTCTTCTTGGTCTCTGATGTGGGAACATTTTGCAGTGCTCTCCCTCTCCAGTGAGCTTTTAGGATCTTTAGCAGCGTGTTGTGTGTTGTTGCGAAGTGGCAACTGCTTAATGAAGTCTTTGAATCCAGTCTTCTTCGCATCCACTGAACCGACATCTTCAGCCTGAGAATCACACCCATCTTTTGCTTTTGGTTGTGATCTGGAGCTAGCATCGGAAAGCATGATAGTAAAGAGAATAGCAGCTTCAAAGTTTGTCATATACAAGAATAGCCAAAAAGAGAAATGTCATCCCTCAGTTTAAGCTTAATAGAGATGAGTTACAGTTCAGAGGGCTAATTGACATTACCTGTACTTGTTGTGCTGGCTGTAAGCACCCCCTACTCTACCAGGTCTCTCTTTCATTGGGGTAGAAAGGGTCCGTTGGAGAAATGCCTGGAGGACTAGATGAGTCTCAGCCTTGATCTCAACCAAAGAGATTGAGGAGATGGAGGAGACAGAGGAATGGTGGACTCGAGATTCTGACATCACTAACATTAAGTGAGACAGAAATGAACAAAACATTTTCTTATTCTATATCATTTAAGAGACGACCACCTTTAAAAGACAAATATAATAGCTTTTAGTTGTACAACAGTGTAGAGATCAACAATCAACAATCTGAACCTCATCATGCAATCTATAGTATATGCTATTTTAACTATACTTTTACTGTAGTTGAACGAGTCATTGTACATTAGTGAATGAGAAGGCTCATCCACCCAAAGGAGAGAAATCAGGTAGGCCAGTGCTGTTCAAGATGTCACACTGTAGGGGACATAAGTGACATGAGCAGCAATAGGGAGACTGTGGAAAGACATGAGCAGTAGAGTGACAGAACCGGTCTCTGGCTGGTTGAAGACAGTACATGCTGCTGCATTTTTGACCGTTTGCTGTGGTCTTACATGCTGGCAGCCCTGTCATTTGAATGTTAAGGCTTGAGATGAACAAGTGACCAAACAAAGATTTAAATAGCCCAATCAGTAAGACAGACCGTATCTCTGATGTGACACACTAAGCAACATTACTGAGCGACAGTTGCAGCATGCTGAGTGAAAGTTAGTATTAATCATGAAACATGTATGTGAGAATCAGGAGGTACTTAGCTAAATGTTTGCTAGATTATATTAAGATTAAGAAGTTATTTATTACTCCCGTAATGGTAGCCTTGGGTGAAGGAATATAAAGAAATAGAAATATGCAACAATATATAGAAATAATATAAATGTTATTAAACCAGTATATGCAGTGTAAAGGACTATATTATGTGTCAGAATATGTTCAGTGATTACTCACAAGCAAGTGAGTAATAGTTTTCAATGTGAGATGGTCTTAGAGTTGGCTTTTTACTTTGGGTCTGCTTGAACTTTGTGGTGACGGAAATTGAGGTCAGAAAAGCATTGTTGATAGGTGCAGGACTGTGGGCATGTTTTTGAATGAGATGTTAAAAATGTCTCTACATCTATTGGTTGTTGTAAAACTGCTTGTGGGTCCTAAAAATGTTATTGAAGGAAATAACCATTGAAGAAAAGGAAGATAAAGAGAGATAAAATAGTTGTAGGTACTGCCTAAAACTAAATGAAAGCAAAACAAACACAAATACATCTGGACAATCTAGTCTGTTAACATTCCTGCTGTTTGAAGATCTGAAATACTGTACATCACAACAGTGAGGCTAGTTTAGCCATATTCAAAACATGACATTTTCTACAAAAAATGTGAAGATCAAAAATGTGATTCAAAGAAAATAGCTAGCTATCAATCTAATTGTCGAAGGCTGTTGCCCAGGATGTAGAGATGTGTGTGCGTGTAACAACTGTGTGTATGTGAGCTGTCGGGTAAAGCACCTACAGAACATGGCAGTTACAAAGTAAGTTACACAACAAAAGTGAAATTGACATCAGCACTAGGATATTACAACAACGTGAGCGGTGGAGGATAAAGCACTGGTGGTCAGAACTAAAAGGCAATGTCACCGACGGGACGGTGGGATGACTTGAGTCTACACATGTAGCCTCCAGGGAATGCTACCATGACTGGGCTTTTTTCTCACAACACACCCGCACCTGGAAGAGCGAAACACCTCGGCTACCAATTACTACCACATGAGCTCAGTTTTTCCCGAAGACGGACAGGCAGGAAGCCTCACTGTATCGGGGTAAGTCCGCACTAAGCGACTGAAACATTGCGCTCACTAGTTGGAGACGAGGCACAGACGGAAAAGAAAAGTTCAGTCAGGCATCTTTTCCTACCTCTGTGTGTGTTTCCGCTTGTCCACTTGATATTTTACGTCTTCCCTCCCCTGTATGTGTGTGTCTGAGAGAGAGAGAGAGAGAGAGAGAGAGAGAGAGAGAGAGAGAGAGAGAGAGAGAGAGAGAGAGAGAGAGAGAGAGAGAGAGAGAGAGAGAGAGAGTGAGAGAGAGAGAGAGAGAGAGAGAGAGATGAGAGAGAGAGAGAGAGAGAGAGAGAGAGAGAGAGAGAGAGAGAGAGAGAGAGAGAGAGAGAGAGAGAGAGAGAGAGAGAGAGAGAGAGATAGAGAGAGAGAGAGAGAGAGAGAGAGAGAGAGAGAGAGAGAGAGAGAGAGAGAGAGAGAGAGAGAGAGAGAGAGAGAGAGAGAGAGAGAGAGATAGAGAGAGAGAGAGAGAGAGAGAGAGAGAGAGAGAGCGCACGAGCAGTGGGAGGGCCCATTTCTCGCCCGTCCCAACTTGCACTGCTTTCTCTTAACTCTTTCTCTGGAACTGCTTTTCACAAACCAGAGGAAACACTTGAAAATTAGCTATGGCCTTAAATACATTTCAAAGGAAAATTCAAATTTAAAGATGTTATATTGTTATATTTGAATCAATTTCGTTATATGAGGGTAGCAATATATTATTTTATCATAAAATAAAATTGGAGGCAAGTGAACAAAAAAAGCAAACCAAATAAGCAAATAGTTGAATACCTACTCTTTCCTATAATGCATTGAAACAATTTTGGTGTGACACTACATACTCTACCTTGACATGTGAAATTCAAAGGAGGTTCCTCACCGGCATCAGGTTTATCTCTGGCAAGGTCTTGGTTTTTTTTTCAGTCAAGAAAAGTCAATTGTTTAGTTATTCCTTGATTCACATACATATTTTAACTGAACCAATGAAAACAGAATTTTTCATATACTAAGCTATTCCTATATAATCTATAATACAATTGAAAGGTTCATGTTTAATGGTTAAGTGTGTAGAGTTTAGTCATGTCTAGTGGTGAAGTTGCATGTTGCAGCTGAATACCCCTCACCTCACCCTCCCCTTCCAAACATGAATGAAAACCTGTGGTAGCCATCAGCTTGACTCAAAAGGTGTTTAGTTTGTCCAATTTGGGCTAATATAAAAAACAGGGCAGCCTCCATAGAAAAGAACCACCTCCGGTGTCAATATAAAGTATTTAAATATAAAGGGCCCATTCTAGAGTAAAGAAAACAACAATTTCTTTAATTTAGATGAAACACACAAGCGAAAACATCACTATGAATATTTTAAATATACAATTTCTGCCAATAGATTCCTTTCACCTAAATCTTACACAGTGAGCCTTTAATATAATCTCAGATCAGTCTGTTTATGTGCAGATGTAATGACTGCGGACATGTGAACAGTCATTTATCCAGACTGTGCACAGATTTGTTAGATTTACAAAACATAACCATTGATACTAATGCCTTAACGGCGGCTGTGGCTGAGGGGTAGAGAGGTCGTCCTCCAACCTGAAGGTCGGCGGTTCGATCCCCAGCCTGAACCATTTGCATGGCAAAGTGTCCTTGGGCAAGATGCTGAACCCCGAATGCCCCTTAGAATAACAAAGTGCTGGGATAGATGCACTGTGTGAATGGGTGAATGTGAAACTGTAATGTAAAGCGCTTTGAGTGGTCATCAAGACTAGAAAAGCGCTATATAAATACAAATCCAACCATTAACAAAAGTGATTCAAATAGTACATGTTTCTTTTTGCATACACAGAGTTTTCATCTCTAACCCACTGAGAGTTTTTATGGATTTGAACCCTACAGTCAGATGTAGAAAAAACAAGAGAGTTAAGAAATCATAATGGTTCGCAGTGAGCCTTAGAATTCGAAATTAGAGTAGACATATACAAACAATTCCGGAGAACCACATTGATTTAAAAGCATAACAAAGAGTGGTATAGGTAAAGTGTATGTGTTTAGGCCTGTGTATAATATTACCTCAATGGGTACAATAATATAAAGTCAGCTTCTGTTCTGAGTGGGGAGGGGGAATCAGGCCTGTAAAGACACCAATATAGCAATTACGTCTGATGTTCAACCTTTAGAGTAAGGTTTTACACCATTTTATCAAAGCTTACTAAAAGCAATAGGTTGTGGTCGGGATAATGTAATGGTTAATGATCTGTATATATTCATACAGTGCATTTATGGGCAGAACTTTTTCTATAAGAATGGCAGGAGTGCTTTGGGGGTTCACCATCTTGCCCAAGGACATCTTGGAATTCATAATGAGGAAAACATTGGATCAAACGGCCCACACTCTGGTTAGTGGACAACCCACTTTATCCCCTGAGGCACAGTCGCTAATTAAGAGATCTGTTGTGAAGGTGAATACAACTAAACTCAGGAAATCGTGGACAAGATCACTTACATGAAAATGTAATAGAATCTGCCAGGTCTGCATTGGGGGTTGTAGTAAACTGTATTCACATATAAGTAAGATGGCCTTTTCAAAGGCCATCTTACTGGGGAAGTAGATCGAGAGTTTAACATGGGTATCTTTTAACTCATGGACGCAGCTGTTGATCAGGTCTTCCACATATCAGGAGGTCGGCGGCTTGATGCTTGTCTACCCATACCACGTGCCATAGTGTTCTGTTGGCTGTATCAGCAGTGTATTGGGAATGTATGATAGAGAAAGTGTTTTACATATCTAAAGAGATGCACTGTATGAGATACAGTAAGAGACCACAAATAATAGAGCAAAACAATTTGCAGAATAACCAATTCACACAAGTAGTGGTTGGAATAGGAAGAACTTGCTGAACCATAATTTTAGAAGTCTCCTTGGCAGTGATAGTCTTACATATTTAAAAAAAAATCTAATAGAAAGGAAAATAAAACTGAAATTGGACTACATCGTTTCCAATCATTCAAAGGGGCTACTATTATTATTGGTGTGTATCTCATCATATGTGCGATATATATGTATAGATGATACTTCGAAGTCCAATCCTAGAATACTTCCTTTGTATTTGAGAAAATTTAGAGTCTCAGTTTGAAATGTCCAGTCTTCTTTCATTTGACAGACTTAAACAAAGTAACACATCAAGTATATGTCACACACAGTAAAACAGTGACAATGGACACAGCTGTAAACTCAGACCCCAAAAAATATTAAGAAACACTACAACAAATCGCGGCCATTCAAAACTTCATTTGTGTGGAATAACATCATTGTTTATTTTATTGAGTCAAAGACAGAAGAAAACATAACACCAAATACAGAGATGACAATGAAAATAGATATGAAAACATAAGTCACCCATAGATAATCCAGCACATAACACAAGCAGTCCTTAGCACAGCCCCCCCCAAACCTGTCCAGCGTCACTGTGGTTCAAGACACTGGTACAAGGATTGGGAGTGACCAGACCAAGAAAGCATGATAGAGGTCCAGCAATGCTTTGTAAATAGGTAAAACTGCACCCTGACAATCTCCAACCTGAATAATCATTTGATCACCTATTTTTGTTAAAAGTTGTGAATTTTTTTTTATCAATGCTTTTAAAAAATGCAGTTAAAGGTAAAACAGATTACTACATTCAAACAAATACCATTAGATTCACTAGATAAGTTTCAAGAAATGTAAAACTCATTAACAGACAAAATTACAAAGTAATATCCTTGTACCTTGTATGAATTATTAACATTAAAAACAAGACACACATAAGTAAAAATTTGAAACAGGTGCAGTTGAAGCACTTTCCTACTGTATAAGTTAGTTTAGTATTGTTTTTTGCATGCTTACCTCGTGCATCACAAAGCCATTTACTCCCAGGCAGTGCAGCGTCTCCTCTCTGCAGCTTTAATTCATCTACAATTGGAGCTATCTCTGCCCTTGTCTGCCTATCCATTTTATGATCCCTTTTATCCAAAATCAGTATTCATCAGAGCTGGGGCCAATAGGGAGCCAGGCAGCCGGGTGCGGCATTTCCTTTGTGACAAGGAACAATCAACAAATACCCAGAGACCATGAGCAGAGGGAGGGGTTAGACAGGAAAAGATAAAGAGATGCACATGTTTGATTGCTATAAATTAGAGTTTTGGAGACAGGGATTTGTGTATGACTATTTTCTAAATTTGTCTGACTTTCCTTGAACTGTATCCATATTAGCATACTATACTGATTAGGCAGTCAGATCACACTGATCCATCATTCTGTTGTACTCAGTACACCCTGCTTGTTTATGTGTTACTGATTACTAAAGGGGCCACTTATCTCTAACAAGCTTTACTATGTCTACTCAGTTCCCCCTTTATAGGTAAATATCTAAGCTACAACGGTACACACTTTTTTAAACAGAAAAAATAGTGGTTGATGTAATTTGTTGCCATTAAATGTAATTTGAACTTGAACTGCCGACCCTCTGTTAGAGAATGAACGCTCTACCACTCAGCCACAGTTGCCCCGTTGTGTCTCCATGTACAGCTGTAGCCAAAAGTTTTGAGAATGAAAGTATTGGTTTTCACAAAGTGTGTCGCTTCAGTTTTTTTAGATATTTTGGTCAGATGTTACTATGGTATACTGAAGTATAATTACAAGCATTTCATAAGTTTCAAAGGATTTTATTGACAATTACATTACGTTTATGCAAAGAGTCAATATTTGCAGTGTTGACCCTTCTTTTTCAAGACGTCTGCAATTCGCAGACATCTGGCATGCTGTCAATTAACTTCTGGGCCACATCCTGACTGGTGGCAGCTCATTCTTGCATGGAGTTTGTCAGAATTTGTGGGTTTTTGTTTGTCCACCTGTCCATTGAGGATTGAAAACAGGTTCTGAATGGGATTAAGGTCTGGGGAGTTTTCTTGGCCATGGACCCAACATTTCGATGTTTTGTTCCCCAAGCCACTTAGTTATCACTTTTGCCTTATAGCAAGGTGCTCCATCAAGCTGGAAAAGGCATTGTTCGTCACCAAACTGTTCTTGGATGGTTGTGTTCTTAGGCAAAGTTGTTGTAGTTGTAGTGAGCCCACTAACTTGGCTGAGAAGCAACCCCACAGATGAATGGTCTCAGGATGCTTTACTGTTGGCATGACACAGGACTGATGGTAACGCTCACCTTTTCTTCTCCGGATAATTTTTTTTCCAGATGCCCCCATCGGTTCCCAAACTGGGGTACATGTACCCCCAGGGGTACGCAAAGTGGTTCATAGGGTACGCGGGGAGATCATTTTATTTGCGTTTTCAAAGTGACAAAGCCCATTACAATTTCAAACTAAGCCATAAATAATCATGCAATATTAAATAGTCTGAATAGCCAAGTCGCATTGCCAAAAATACTCATGTATAACCATATTCAGCTAAATAACTACACTGCTAAAAATAGTTACAGGTAGGTTAGTGACTGTTTGTCAAAAATAGGGATGGGCATAATTAAACGACGATCGATTAATTGATCATTAAGAATTTCGTCTATGACATTATTTTGGCATCCTCTCAAGTACACCCGTCTCATAACCTGTGCCGTGGTGATTATTTCTGGCTAAACTCCGCTCCGGCCACACCCCTCCCCCTTTTCAAATTCAACCCACACTTCTGCACTCTGTTTATATATGTCCTTAGTTAAACATTGTTAGTTTGTGTTCTTCCGACATTTGACGCTGAGTATCTAGATTTTCTCTGTATTCTTTTTTCTTTTGAAATTCTCTTTTTATTTACAAAGGCAGATTTCCATCACATACATTAAATACAGCTTTAGTCTGTCAAGGACATAAGAAAGGATGGATGTAGTAAGTTTGGGTGATTTTGTTCACACTGAGGTCTTTCTGGGGTTTTGTTTTTATGGACCTAAATTACTCCATGTAGGAACAATAACAGAGGTAAAGAGAACACAACCGGGGAGCCCACATCACATCAAAAAAAAGGAGGATCACACAAAACACAAGTATATTCAAATAAAATCAGATCTAACTGGTTTTACATACTCAGTCCATTTGGTCCAGGTCTTATAAAAAATTTCTTTCTCGACCTTGAGGGAAAGAGAGATCTTTTCCATAACATAAATCTCATACACAATTTCAATCCATTCATCAATGGTGGGAGGGTCCACTTTTAACCATTTCCTCGTGACACATTTCTTACTAGCTGCCAACATTATAGCGAGCAGTTTTTTGTCTTTTATGTTCCACGTTTCAAACAATATATATATATTGCCCAAAAACAAAGTTTCACATTTTAATGGGATGTTCACATTAAATACATTGTTAATATGTTTATGGATCTCTTCCCAGTAAGACCTCATTGCTTGGCAGTGGTTGGCTCCTTGGAAGTGGTTGGCTCCAATAGATCCACAGAGCCTCCAACAGGCGTCTCCGCTGCCTTGGTGTCGTTTTTGTATGGGTGTGATAAAAAATCTTGTTATATTTTTCCAACAGAACTCCCGCCATGTATTTGACCCGGTCAAGACCCATTGTAGTTGATATATTTTCTCCCAGCTCTCCTGTGAGATCTTTACCCCTATTTCCTTTTCCCATTTCCTCTTTATGTATTCTGTATTCTCTTGTTTGGATAATTGTATGGCGTTATATAATTTGGAGATAATTTTTATTGCATGTTCTAGATTTAGTCAATGCTAGAAATACCTCCATGAACCCTGGCTCATCTTTTCCTACGCCTCTTTAATATTTTTGTTAAAGTAATGTCTCACTTGCAGGTGCCTAAAAAAATCAACCTTCCCCAGACCGTGATCCTTCTGTAGGGTTTCAAAACTCTGAAATACCCCCTTGTGAACAAATGAATAATAGGAAGTTAAACCTTTTGTGATTCATGTCTTAAATCTGCCGTCGATTTTATTCAGTGTAAAGTCTGAGTCATAGGCACACCACCTCATAATTTTAGATGTATTTTTTAATCTGCAAATTTTGGCTATTTCCTGCCAGGACTTCAGGAAGCTGCCTGTTATAGAGTCTTCTGGGATCTCCTGTTCTCCTTGTAGTTTGTTATCATTTAGTAGAGCTGTTATTGGGATACCCTTTTACCATCGTTCCTTCTATTTCCTTCCATGCTGCAGTGTATGATGGTGACCACAGGCAGACTAGCGGCCTTAATTGGGCTGCATAGTAGAATTCCTGTAAGCAGAGAAGGTCCATCCCACCCTTTTTTTTTCTTAATTGCAGCGTTTTGAATTTAATTCTGGCCTTTTTCCCTTGCTACAGATACCTCGCTATTAATCTGTCCCATTCTAAGAATTGCTTAGATGGTATTCTAACTGGTAGACATTGAAAAAGATACAAAATCCGTGGGAGAATATCAATCAATCAAATATATTTGTATAGCCCATATTCACAAATTACAATTCATCTCATAGGGCTTTAACAGGGTGTGTGACATCCTCAGTCCTTAACCATCAGCAAGAGTAAGGAAAAACTACTAAAAACCACTAGACCAATAGATGCCACGTGTAGAAAACATTATACAGATTTAAAGTTTTTAGCGGCATTGATGCAGTCCCGCTGCAATCACAGTCCATGGTCAGCAACCAGCAGGACCACGATCCACCATCCAGACCAGAGGCCACTCCAGTCCTCAGTCACCGTCCACCGCCGCCCACCAGGACCCACCACGAGCCATCGCCGCTGGGCCCTGGTCCACCTCCTTTACCCAGTGCCAACGCGACACAGGGTCCGCCACCAGCACCACGATCAGCCCACACGACACAGAATCCGCCACACTGGGTCCACCACTGCGACCCCCGATGCGCGATCCACAAACAGCAATCCATGGTGCGGCCACAGAGGCCCTGGATCTGCGGGTGTTAAAGCAAAGGGACCCCGGGGAAGTTAGGGATGGAGAAGAGGAAGGAGAAGCTGGAAAAAGAAGCTCCGTGTGTCATATGTCATTAAAATAGAGCAAGTTACGTTCTGCCTCACTAATTAACTCTAACTATAAGCTTTATCAAAAAGAAAGGTTTTGAGCCTACTCTTAAACAAACAGATGGTGTCTGCCTCCCGAACTGAAATTGGTAGATTATTCCACAAGTGAGGGGCTTGATGGCTAAAAGCTCTGGCTCCTACTCTCAAGTAAAGTCACCAACAATAATAATTTTATCGGTCTTTAGGACTAAGTTTGATAAAAACTCAGGGAACTCCGTTCAAAATTCAGTATAAGCCCTGGGAGCATGGTAAACTACAGCAAATATGATTGGCTGTTGGTGTGTCCTGGAAGACTAAGAACCAGACACTCAAATGATTTGTAGCTGAGTTTAGGTTTAGGATTAATTGATAGACTGGAGTTAAAAATAGCAGCAACTCCACTTCCTCGCCCAAATTCTCTTGGAACCTGTGAATTTATATGACTGGGGGGAGTAGATTCATTTAGACTGACATATTCATCAGGATGCAGCCACGTCTCAGTGAGGGACAGTAAATCTATGTTGTAGTCGGAGACTAGGTCATTAACTAAAAGAGCCTTAGTTGACAGTGATCTAATGTTTAAAATACCAAATTTAAAAGTCTTAGTTCCCTGTGTTGTTTCAGAGGTTGTTTTAATTTGTATTAGATTATTGTGTGGAGTTTCTCACTCTGTTATTGTTTAATTTCAATAATTGAATCGGACGGTGGACAGACACAATCTCTATGGGGTTTGCAGTAAAACTTATCATAGTTAATTAGATAAATCACCAAGTTGTCTGTGCTGACTTTAGCATGGGTTACTGGTGCTGAAGGCTAAAGTTTAGTTGTTTGTTTTTAGGACGGATCTCTGAGAATGATGCTGTTGCTTGTTCTAAAAATGCCTGTTTGGAATGAGGGTTAGATTATAATCTCTCCTTTTTATTGTTTGCATGCAAGACATACAGTATTAACCGCATTCAGTGGTTCTTTTTGCAATGATTTTCTAGACAGTGTTTACTATTCATGTGCCTATAATTGTTTGATTTTATATTGGAATTACTAACTTAGCTCATATCTTTTTTAGATTCATACTAGCTCTTCAGGCCCAGGCTAACAACATTTCAAAATAAAAGCTTTGTAATTCAGCTCAATACACAGCATTACAGTGAGACAACTATCATTTTGCTTTTACTTTGAAGTGATTCTAAGTTGTTCCAATGATAGAGATCAGCTTCACGATACCTGTGAACATCTGTGTCAATCCAATACTGTGAAACAAAACTAGTCAAATTATCAGAATGACCTGTTACATTAATGCATTATATAGCTGTTGTGTCCAAATTGCATCAAATATATTAGCCAGATAAAATTAATGGTTCCTGAAATATGCTTGCCACATGCAGACATTTCTCGGATTATTATAGATGCTCTGTGAACACTGTGTTTAAATACTTTATCTGAAGCTGCCATAAATATATATATATATTTTAATATAAACAGATGCCGCTATTATTAATAACTGAAACTATAAATGTCTTTCAGATATATTTAAAGTTTTAGTTATCAGTCAAAACCAAAAACGGGAACTTTGTCCCCTCCAGCCAGTAATGCCATTCCTCCTGCGCCATCTTAAGGGCTAGAAGTTCCCAGTTCCCAATGTTGTAATTTCTAGAAGGTGCGGAGGTGGAGCTTCTGGTCAGTGGCAGCTCGTTGCTAGGCCCTAATGCCCACATCGGAGGTGTCCACCTCAACCATAACAACAACACAACGACTGGGGTCCACTGGAACAACGGTTAAGATGATGTAAGGGCTGTCAGCAGGCCAGCGACCATGCTATGGCTACATATCAACCTCCGGCAGACATTGTGGAACCCCAGGAACCATTGCAGCTGTTTACAGGTCAAGGAGAGAGGCCAGGACATGGGTACAGACAATCTCACAGATATTCTCTGGATCCATCAGCATGCTGCCTTGTGCATCAATGTACCCCATGAAGGACACAGGCGATGAGTGGAACTTACATTTTGTCAGCCTTAATGAACAGTGAGTTATCTAGGAGAAGCAGCAGGAAGATCTTGGGGAAAATCATATCCTCCCAGTAAAATAACACGAAGTTGTTCAACATGTCTCTGAGCAAGTCATTAACCATGTCTCGGACGTTGCAGGGGCGTTGGTGAGACCTCAGGGCATAACCAGATACTCATAATGACCGTCGGGGGTATTAATGTGAAGATGGTCAGCCCCTGTAGAAGTTCAAAGGCTGATCAGATAAGCAGAAGTGGATAACGATTCTTCTTATCGTGCTGTGAAAGTCAATGCAGGGTCTCAGAGACTTGTCTCTCTTCTCGACAAAGATAAAGCCAGCACCAGAAGGTGAAGAGGAGGGACGGATGGTACTCGTGGCCAGGGTGTCAATAATGTTGGTATTAATGTAGGCTTCCTTATCAGGTGCCGACAGGGAGTACAGACAGCACCTAAATGGAGACGTGCTGGGTTGCAATTTGATTGTGAACTTCACTTATTTTCAGGATGTGGAACTGGATGGTTACAGGACAGGAGCATGTGTATTTATGTGGTTTGATGAGTCACTGTCCCCAGAAGGTGACAATCAAGAGTGTTGACAGGAGCTGGTTGAAGCAAAAGCAATAGAGCGATCCCCAGCTGGTTGGCAAGCTCTTCGTCCCTAAAGCTGACATCGGCATCAGAGTCTATGAAAGTGGGGGGTTTGGCTCACAAGTACTTCCCCTTATACTTTTGCTAGGGTCCAGGAGACAGGGACTTGCACCGACATTTTAGGGGGCATGGGCTCAAGTGAGAAAAAGGGCACTTATCATAACTATTTATATAAAAAAAGTTTTAAAACAAAAAGTTTAATATAGTCCTTCATTTTTGAATGATAATCCCATATTTTCACATCATTTCATATTGCACCTTTGAAGATACACGATGCACTTGATTTATCAAGCATATAGCAGCAATGTTACTGAACTTAACTGCTCCTCTTATAACAAAGCATCCTGCAAGGGTTGCATACAGACCACTGCTAGCAGCCTGCGTGCTTTTGATTCATACATGAAATTATCCAGAGCATCCAAGCTCAAATGGAATTGATTGACCCGCATTATTAGTAAAGATGTTTATAGGTTTGTCATTTTAATAACTGCAAACAATAGCATTGGTTTATTTAAAATCTCAAAAATTGTATTACAATGACAACTTTTTGTCTAGTCTGTTTACGTCGACGACAAGTGGCCCATTGCTTCTTCATGGGCGGCCCCAATTCGTAGGGGGAGAATTTCCAACACTATCCCTTGTGACTCCATTTCAAGGGGTAAGATAACCTTCAAAAACAAGGGGTAGGGGTAGAGGGAAGGGGTGAAATGTGATTGAGCATTAGATGGTGTTAGTTTTACTGCCACCTGTTTGCATCAGTAGATTTCTCCTAAATTCACAAAACAAGCTAATTGTTTATAGCTTTTCTAGTCCTGATGACCACTCAAAGCGCTTTACATTACAGTTTTAATTTCACCCATTCAACACATTCTTACAATGTATCTATCTATGTATTAAAGGGGACATTTGGGGTTCAGTATTTTTCCCAAGGACACGACATGCTGACTGGGCAGGACTAGGATTGAACCACTGACCTTCTGGACGACCACTATCATCCCTGAGCCACAGCTGCCCATATCACAACATTTCAGGGAAAATTACTTTCTCAATGTTAGTCATGGAAATTCTGTGGTAATAGGTATATATATTAAGGCTGTCAAAATTAACACATTAATGCGGGATGATTAATTTGTGGAATTACGTGTTAACGCATGCACGTTTTTCCGGGCATTTAGAATTGGGGATTAATCGGGATTAATCACAGCTACCCTGTGATTTATCTAATTAAAAATTGTAATCGTTTGACAGCCCTAATATATATTATATATATATAATTATATATCCTATTCACCTGCAGTTTCTTGGCAAATGTATGCAAATTTTGTACTGTAATTATGAAGTTGTGGTTGATGGCAGACCACCTGATACTTCTCATGAACGTCATGATGATCTCACGTGAGAAAACAGACTTTTGTGGATTATATTAACTGCAACCGCCTGAGGAATTGGTGGCGATCTTCTGGAGCAGATCCGTTTCGGGATCCCACACATCTTGGTGAGTTATGATTGGCCATTTAGGAATGTCCACAATCAGCTTATCAATAAGCAGGAAAAATCTTCCTGACTGAACTTTCCCTGAGCTTAATTTGTTTAATTCGCTGTAAAGTCAAAGCACTGGAGGCTTAGTCCTTTGTTTAATCACCACTCATCTCCACATAAGTGAATAAAACCAGTATAACTGGGCCAGCATTGGTCTTTATGTCTGACCAGCGACCACTCATGAATCGAGTAACCCAAACTACAAGTGCTACTTGTAAATGCAATAAATTAGTGCAACTAAACTTATTATTATTATTATTATTCTATTTTTTTATATAAACGCCAGAGTTGACGATGTTTTCATCATCTTCTTAACCATGGTGTAGTCAGAAAAGATGTGTGTTTAGCCTGCAGCGGAAGATGTGTAGACTTTCTGCTGTCATAATGTCAATGGAGCTCGTTCCACCATTTCGGAGCCAGGACGGCAAGCAGTCTGGATTTTGGAGTGGTTAGCTGTCCCTCGCAGTGAGGGAGCAGCCAGCCGATTGGCCAATGCGGAGTGGACAGGCTGAGGTGTTAGATTTAGGCCTAAAGGCTTCCACACACAGTCAGCAGGGACTCCCGATACTAACTACTACCAAGTGTTTGCTTCTAACCTGACGGTGTTCGAGAAACAGAAACACTAACACATGCCGTTAGTGCTCTAACCAGCCACCGTCAGCCGGACAACTCCACTGGCTTAACACACTTGTCACATTAATCATAGAGTCGTAGTTGTGTTTGGGTTTATTGGGCTATATGGGAAAAAAACAGGAAGTTTGAGGTCCGGAAATGACGTTAGCGGACCAATCACAGCCAAGGGCTATCTGTAGGCTCTCCGCCATGCCGACGTGTAGTTAGAAAAATCAGAGGTGCACGAAAAGCTCTCCGAAGCGCTCTGAGTGGGCGTTTCTCTGACCGTGTCCGTCCGTCTCAGTCAAAACGGAGAAGCATACATCGGCCTTAATCCCAGTTTACCACTTGGCCCTCCCTCTAACTCTTCGAGGGCTATATTGCTCATTGACAGAGTCACAAGGGGTATTGGTTTAAATCTTCCCCTACAGCCCTTCAAGAAGCCGATGCATCATCAGTAATCTTTGATGTAAACCGATGAGACAGTTTTACCGTATGTCATTGTAATAACATTGTTGAGATATTTAATAGACCAATGCTATTGTTTGCAGTTACTAAAGTGACAAACCTATAATATACAACTAACATATATGCTAATGCAGGTGAATCAATGACATTTGAAATTGGTAAAGCTTGGATGCTCTGCATTTTTTCGCGTATGAATCAAATGCACTCAGCTTCAGGCTGCTAGCAGTGGTCTGTATGCAATCCTGCCAGGATGCTGTGTTATTAGAGGAGCAGATAAATGACCCATCATATGCCAATTTTACCACAGTTGATATGGTTCTTTGGGGTCTTTATGAAATGTCTTTAACATATTTTGGTCAAAATACCACAAGGATCATTTAAAACAGCACCCTTTTTACCCTGTCTAAAACAGCCCTCCTCAGATTGACCTGTTTTGAGTTCGCTAGCGTTAGCCCGCGAGTGTTCCGGACTCGCCCCCCACCATCATCTCACCGGTTCCGGGGATCGAGACGGCCCGGATCGAGACATCTCACGGGCTCCTGTGATCAAGACGGCCTGCGCTGCAAGCTAGCGTTAGCTCGCTACCTGTCAGACATCTAAGTGGCCGCATAAACATGCCGATCGTCAAGGCGGAGACCCCCGGGCGTCGGCTCCGTCTCCCTGGGGAGAGGGTGGAGCGCGAGCCCGGAGCGCGGGCCGTCTCGATCCCCAGAGCCGCTGAGATGATGGTTGGGGGTCCAAGGCCATGTAGCGAGACTCCCTGCATGAATACGTATTTTTCGGTCGTAATCCCATTCGACGCCATCTAGGGTATCGTTTCTGACAGAGGAACCACAACAAATCACGGGAGTTGTTATTTTCCAGAGTTTTGGGGACGGTAGACATGCCAGATGCCCAAATTAACGTGTAGAACATTACAAAAGTGGATTTTTCATAAGATGTCCCCTTTAAGTTTAGTAACATCGCTGCTATCGTGGAAGCATTTGATTGTGATGGTGGCGTTGACAACTATTTTTAACAAGACTGCTTGATATACAATATGTCTACTCACATATTCTACATTTCTGACAATAACTCATCAATTCAGTTACTTTCCATTATTTTCCATTATATTAGTTTCCAACAGTTTCTTCTAATCAATGTTGTAAAAACTATTTATTTTTCTGATGTTCTACATTACACATGGCATCTATTAAACTTCTGTCCATCCTGGGAGAGGGATCCCTACCCGAACTTAACTGGTCAAAGCAGATGACCCAATCTGGGTCTACTAGATGTTTCTTCCAGTTATGAGTTTTTTTACTCCACAATCACCAACTACCTACTCCTTGAGTTGTTGGGATATTTGATCATATTTAATCTCTCGACCTTACTATGTACTGTGCCTTGAGATAATGTTTGTTAAATTTTGGCGCTATGCAAATAAAAAATGTATTGGATTGCATTTGTCAGGTAATTTGTTCAGTTTGGTTTTGTCTATTCCAGCTCCAGTTTTTTTGGTTTGTTTGCCTGCCAGCTTACCAAGTTTAAGCCTCTTTTTCTTTGAATACATGTTTTTTCTGTACTTGCTTATTTTGTTTATCTAAATTTGGGTCCAGCTCAGGAAATAACGTGACATTTTTTTGAACTGAAAGATAATTAAACTTGCCATTTTTAAGTTGGAAAAACTTAAAAAAAGTAGTGTTTTCAAGTTTAAAAATCTAGTAAGTAAATACAACAAATAGTAATACTTACTCACCTTTTTTAAGGCAATTTATTCCCTAGATTTTTTAAAGTTAGATCAACCTCTACAGTGTAGCAGGGGCGACAGGATGGGAAGTGGTGGTTAACTGTAGAGTAGGGTTTTGATGCAATGATGGTGGTGGAATCATTTTTAGAGTGCAGATAAGAAACGTGCCCCTGATAACTACAGGGTGGGGTGTCTATGGGGGATAGTTGTTTATAAAAGGGGTATTTTCCACTTATGTGCCACAGCATGCTTCTCACCACATAATTAAATCCATGCAGTCACCATAGCAATCCAACATCCTGAATAGATCTGACCTTATATAGTTTGTAAGTTCAGGGCCAACTAGTTGTTTGTAGCTCTACTGTGTTTATCTGAGCAGGAAGAATCTTGCATAATTATGCTTATCTGGATTTTTTTCTCTGTTTGCTTCAATTGTTGTTGTCTTTTGACAGAACACTCTCCACCCTATAAGCAAATCATGCTGCATAAATATATATTTTTATATCAACATATTAGTTTTCTGATTTAATTCCCTCTGGGATATTGGCAAACAACAATGCAGAAAGTGAAAAACAGTTGATCTATTTCTGGCTTTCGCGAGTTTAGTCTTAACTACCTCCGCCCTGAATGAAATGCACTGACATATACTCTCTCATTATGAGATGAATACAATAATAAAAATAAAATGAATGTCTTGAATCTTGTCTTGAATCAAAAGCAATAGAAGTTAGTTATCCTCCTGATTGCCATTTCTTTTAGCCAGAACCATTTTAGTCCGTGCAGGGATCTTCTAACAGGAAAATAGGTATAATATGCAGGAAATGCTGCTATTCAGGCAGATAAACAAACCAGACATGAGTGGAAACACAGGCACTGAAATTTGAGTTTTATGATCCTGAGATGATGGGATAATTCACAAGGTCAAGAAAAGATTCGAAGGAGAAGCAAAAAATATGCACAAAATGTATCTGTATGAATCTATACAAAGATATTTTTTTGATGATGATATTGTGAAATATAATTTCATTATGTTTGTTGTTTATTGTGACTCCTGACTGGACAGATGACAAAGAAGAAATCCGGAGCTGAGACATTCATATCCCATTCACATCAGTCCTAAAAACAGCTCAAAATGTTGCTGCCACAAAAACGTTGAGGGGCTGCATGTACTCCTTTCCTTTCGTAAAGGATGGTCTGGGGTTCCTAAGCTAAAGGAGATAAGTTATGAAACATTGAAACACCTTTCGTTATCATTTAGAGCAGGGGTTCTCAAACGTTTGCAAGCTGGGCCCCCGAAAGCTTGTTTGGGGGAGTTTGGCCCCCACCCCCACGCCACAGCCGCCCTCAACTATATAGATAGATAGCTTGGAGACAGTGCTATGCTTGGAGATGGTGGTTTCTTGTTACTGGAGGCCATCACGTTTACGTTTAAAGAAGCCAACAGGCTTCTCTTTCAAGTCAGGGTGTATGTTTCGAGGTGCCTTTTTAATTTGCATCGCTTCATGCTGTCATTTGCCAGCACCTCGGTACACAAAAACACAGCAGGTCGAACAGTTTATGGCTGAGGCGATAGGGGTCTTTAATTACCCGGTTGGCCTTCTTCCTACACCGCTTGGTGTAGAGGTCCTCCATGGATGGCAGCTCCAACCTGGTGATGTGCTGAGCATACTTCACCACCAAAGCCTTACGGTTCAGGGCGGTGCAGATGCCGAACCAGGCAGTGAAGCAGCCAGTTAGGATACCCTTTGCCTTAAAGGGTATGTGGTTAAGTGGTTCTCAACCTTTTACCAATTCTGGTTAAAGTACCCCCTAACCAGCGCAAAGCGTTTTTGGTTGATAGAAAGATGTAATACACAGTACTGTGCGTTAGTGTCTGATTTATTAAACTTTGTAACAAGACACTTTTAAATTTAAAACTCCATCAATGTCCATAACATTGCTCATTTGTAGTGGTCTCTCTTGAACTATTTAGAAATGAAAAGATATAAAAATAACTACCGACATAATTAACTTAATTTTAAATAAAAGATTAGCTCAAAATATAAAAAAACAGGGTTCCCACGGTACCTGGAAACCATGGAAAACATGGAATTTATTTTTTCATTTTCCAGGTTTGGAAAAGTCATGGAAAATGAGCAAAAGTGAACACTAACATGGAAATTGAAACAGTTGTCCTGGAAAATTTTAATGGATGATGTGTAAAATAGTAATAGAATGAAACTATTGAGCACAGAATTAAGATGAGTTTATAAAAACCCATTACATGTGAACAGCTTTTACTGTAGATATAAATGGATGACCCCATGTTGTAGAGGATGCTCTTGGCATCCTATCTGGTATATTAGATGTTGGAATTTGATGCAGGCAACGTGGTGATATGGACTTTAAAAGTATTGTTTCGGATTGGTGGACTAATGGGAATAATAACCGAGAAACGTTACTCGCGATCTCAATAGAAGGGTCAAATACATTCATTTCCCAGCCAACACTGGAGCCATGACATCAACAGTGAAACTTCTTATGCAAGTTTATCCTCAAATGTAAGTAACTGTGTTTTAACTGTGTGGTAAACCTGGGTTTATCAACGTTAGTTAGTAAGCAGTTAGTACGTTAGTAAGCAGTGCAATCTTGCTAACTAGCTAAGATGCTAGATCCATTTCTCAAAAATCAGGCATGAAAGATGCAGAAAAACTAGTCCACGCCTTCGTTACATCGAGACTGGACTATTGTAACTCATTATTATCAGGCTCCAGCAGTAAGTCGTTAAAGACTCTACAGCTTGTCCAAAATGCCGCAGCACGTGTCCTGACAAGAACAAAGAAAAGAGAGCACATTTCTCCAGTATTAGCTTCGCTACACTGGCTTCCAGTTAAATCTAGAATAGAATTTAAAATTCTCCTCCTCACCTTCAAGGCCCTTAATAATATAGCGCCTTTCTACCTTAAAGAGCTGTTAGTACCTTATAAACCCTCTAGAGCACTCCGCTCCCAGAATTCAGGCTTACTTGTCGTCCCTAAAGTCTCTAAAAGTAGAGTAGGAGCCAGAGCTTTTAGCCATCAAGCCCCTCACTTGTGGAATAATCTACCAATTTCAGTTCGGGAGGCAGACACCATCTGTTTGTTTAAGAGTAGGCTCAAAACCTTTCTTTTTGATAAAGCTTATAGTTAGAGTTAATTAGTGAGGCAGAACGTAACTTGCTCTATTTAATGACATATGACACACGGAGCTTCTTTTTCCAGCTTCTCCTTCCTCTTCTCCATCCCTAACCCAATAAAATTGGATTGATAATAGATATATTGTGGGATTTTCCAGTGGCGTTGTTGTATGTCATAGTCCTTCAACGATGACTACGCGTCGATTTATCTCCGCGAGTGCACGCTGGCGCGTCTTGCTGCCGCTACTCACCGGCTGTTTTTATTGTTTTATTGTGTTTAGTAAGCTCACCTGGCTTCTCGGTTAAAAATGTTGTCCGCCAAGTTTCTCTTTTGGTCGGCACTTGCCTGGATTACATTGTCGATATTCCACCGACCCGTGGCTGGTCTTTTCCAGTACTCGGCTGCCGAGCTCCTCCGGCTTCGTTCCCACCTGTCTGAGCCTCCACCTGCGGTGCTGCGCCCTCGGGATGATACTCTCCTGCCCCGACGAAAATATATCCACCGTGGCTCCTGCCGGAACTTCCATATTGACAACTCCAAACCAATAAAATCCTTCTGGTCCTCCACTCGTCGTCCTCCGAGAAACACCGGCCGCCGCCGGGTTGACCCCAGCTTGCTAGCCAGCCTACCCAGGTCGGCTAGCGCTACTGTCCTGAACGACAGCTCCACCGTCAACTTCGGGCTTCTGAACATCCGCTCACTCACGAGCAAGGGCCATCTCGTCCAGGACTACCTCACCGACCGTAAGCTTGACTTTTTCTGTTTGACAGAGACGTGGCAGCAGCCTAATGACTTTTCACAACTCAACGACGCTACCCCTCCGCCGCGACCCGTGGCTCAGGTCGCGGCGGAGGTCTCGCGATAATTCATCGCGAGAAGTGGAAGGTGATTCCCGTCTCTGTCCCTGCATCCAGCTCATTTGAGTGCATTGCCTGTAAACTGCCTGGTCATACTCCCACCATTGTGGCCACTGTTTACCGTCCACCTAGGCCCCACTCTGAGTTTTTAAATGACATTGCTGTTCTACTCGCCCATCTCTCCACTCTTTCCCCTAATGTGATTCTGCTGGGCGATTTCAATATCCACCTGGACAACACCACTCTCCCCCTCACCTGTGACTTCTCATCCTGCCTTGAGAGCTCTGGTTACCACATCTTCACCGACTTCCCTACCCATATTAAAGGACATACTCTGGACTTAATATGTTGCTCTGGTCTCACTCCCTTCAACTGCACAGCTGATCAACTCCCCATCACTGACCACTTCCTCCTTTCATTTAATGTCACACTCCGCCTCTCTACGACCAAGCCACCACGTCTCATCTCATTCCGTAATATCAAGGCCATAAATCTTTACTCCCTCTCCTCCACCATCGCATCTATACCGGATCCGGACTACTCTTCCTCCCCTGATGAACTGGTTCTCCACTACAATAACTCGCTCACTACCATTCTCAACTCCCTCGCTCCTGTTAAAACTCGGTCTGTCTCGTTCTCCCATTCTGCCCCTTGGTTCACCCCTGAACTCCGCTCCATCAAGTCCAAAGGACGTCAACTTGAGCGTCTCCATAATAAGACTGGTCTCACTGTCCACCATGACATGTACAAAAATCATATCTTACAGTATAAGGACTCTATTGCTTCAGCTAAATCTACTTACTATTCCAGTCTCATCTGTTCCAACCATGGCAACTCTAAGGCACTCTTTTCACTCCTCAACAAAATCCTTCAACCCCCAGATCTCCTACCCCCCATCTGTACTCTTCGGACACGTGTGACTCCCTCCTTCTGTTTTTTAATCAGAAAGTTGAAAAAATCCACCAGCACTTGTGCCCCACTCCCTCACCTTCCCCCTCCTCTGAACCTCTCCCCTACAGTCTGCCATTTTCCTCTTTCCATCTCCCTGATCCCTTTGCTATCTCTGATCTCATCTGTAAATCAAAACCATCCACATGCCAGTTAGATCCCCTCCCTACTGCCCTGGTCATATCCTGCCTCCCCTCACTGCTCCCTCTTATTGCTGCCATCATCCACTCCTCTCTCACTACTGGTTCAGTTCCCTCACCCTTCAAAACTGCTGCTGTCTCCCCAATCCTCAAAAAACCTGGTTCAGATCCCAACAACTTTAATAACCTCCGTCCCATTTCCAACCTACCTTTCGTCTCCAAAATACTTGAGAAAATCGTTGCTTCTCAACTCCATTCCCATCTATCTCAAAACAGTTTATATGAACAGTTTCAATCTGGTTTCCGTCCCCGTCATAGCACTGAAACGGCCCTTCTGAAAATCACCAACGACCTTCTTATTGCAGCTGATTCTGGTTTAATCTCCATCCTCATCCTCCTTGACCTGAGTGCGGCCTTTGATACAATTTCCCATACCATCCTCCTCAATAGATTATCCTCCATCGGCATCACAGGCACCCCCCTTGACTGGTTTCACTCCTATCTCACAGACCGCACTCAGTTCATCCAACTCAAATCCTTCCGTTCCCATCCCTCCCCTGTTTCCTCTGGTGTCCCCCAGGGCTCTGTCCTGGGTCCCCTCCTTTTCATTACTTACCTCCTTCCCCTTGGCCTTATTTTCCGTAAATTTAATATTCTTTTTCACTGCTACGCGGATGACACCCAGCTCTACCTCTCCACCAAACCCAACTCCATCCTCCCTCCCTCATCCCTAACTGATTGCCTCTCTGAAGTACAAACCTGGTTCACCTCAAACTTCCTCAAACTTAACAGCAATAAAACAGAAATCCTTTTAGTTGGTACTAAATCAACTCTACTCAAAGTTGACAGTTTTTCCCTCTCATTTGACAGCTCCATAGTTTCCCCCTCCCCCCAGGTGAAGAGTCTGGGTGTCATCCTCGATGGCTCACTTTCCTTCAAATCCCATATCAACATCACCACCCGCACTGCCTACTTCCATCTTCGTAACATAAATCGCCTCCGTCCCTCCCTCACCCCCCATACCACTTCTATTCTTGTACATAGCCTTGTCACCTCCCGTATTGATTACTGTAACTCTCTCCTCTTTGGTCTCCCCCAGAAATCCCTCCATAAGCTCCAACTGGTCCAGAACTCAGCTGCTCGTATCATCTCCCAAACCCCCTCTTTCCACCACATCACCCCCATCCTAGAACAACTCCACTGGCTTCCAATCAACTTCCGTATCAACTTCAAAATTCTCCTTCATACCTTTAAAGCCATCCACAACCTTGCCCCTCCCTACCTGTCTGATCTCCTTCACACTGCCACCTCCACCCGCTCCCTCAGATCCTCCTCTTCCATCCACCTCACTGTCCCCTCTGCCCGGCTCACCACCATGGGGAGCAGAGCTTTCAGCCGCTCTGCTCCCAAACTCTGGAACTCACTCCCACCTCACATCCGAAATATTGACTCCCTCCCTCAGTTCAAATCCTCTCTCAAAACCCACCTTTTCAGGATAGCATTTTTACTGTAGTTGTCATGTTTCTTACTTGTACTTTTAATGGTTTTGTTATTTGTTTGCCGTTGTTTTAAATTGTTTTAAATTTGTAAAGTGTCCTTGAGTGACCTGAAAGGCGCTGTTAAATAAAATGTATTATTATTATTATTATTATTATGTATTTTCAGTGCATTTTCTCTGGACAACGAGGAAATTACTTTGGCAGAGTAGGCGCAAGTGGAAGTGAATGAATTTAAAGTAAAGCCCATAAAACTAAGCACAATACTAAAAAACCAAGTAGGTGAAATTAAAATGCCCAAAGGACTTCAGAGAAAGAGTGAAGAGGGATAGTGAAAGCATATTGCTTGAATTTGAGGAAGAGATTCTTCCAAAGAGAGTAGTGCTAGGATACATGGCATCCACAGTGAGGGAATATATACCAAAACCAATAAGATGCTTCAAATGTCAAAGATTTGGTCATACTGCTATGACATTTAAAGGAAAAAGAAGGTGTGCTAGATTTGGTGACGATCATGAGTATGAGCAGTGTGGGAAAGGGATGTAACCAAAATGTTGTAACTGTGGAGGAAGACATACAGGAGAATGTGAATTAAGTCAGGGTACAAAACTAAATCACAAATGCAGATACTGTCAAAATGGTGAACCAGAGGAAAGGTAGATAAACAAGACACACAAATGAAGAGCAACATATTAAGCAGCAAGAACAACCAAAAGAGGGCAAAGTATTGGTTGATTTAAAGAAACTAGTCACTTTTATGGTGGAGGCATAAAGGCAAAAATGGAAACCAAACAAAAAACTGCAGCTGCAAATCATCTGAACATTAATCAGCTTGGGAGGTAGTGAGAAATCATCTCAATGCACAGGCAAGCCAAAAGGCAGCATGGGTGGGATAGGACATGCTTTTAATATTACAATGGAATGCAAGGAGTTTGGTGGCAAATGGACAAGAACTAAAAAACTTGATTAATCAGTTATCCAGTATCAGGAAACAGTGCAGGAAACATGGTTGAAACTAAAACTGGACTATAAAATCCTCAATAAGACAGCGGCTAGGTCTGATAGGATAGAGGGGATAGGAGGAGGGTGCACTACATTTATCAAGAAGACTGGTGGTAAACAGAGGAGTGTTGTAGAACCATTAAAGAAAGAAAGAAGAATTTTTAAAGAATTAAAGAGAACACCCACTTTAACAAAGCTAACTGAATATAAAAAGGTGCAGGCTCAAGTAAGAAAAGTTGTGAAAAAAGCAAAGAGAGAAAGTTGGAACTCCTATAAACAATGCATAGGGAAAGATACAAAAATATGAGGGGACTCCGAAGAGAGTGGCAAGTACCTTATATTAAAAGTTGGAGAGGAAATCGCAATAACAAATGAAGACGAGGCAGAAATAATGGTTAAGACGTTGCAGAAATTCACAAATTCGGACAATCTAACACAGGAAAGATTAAGATTAAGATTAGGATGCATTTATTAGTCCCAAACACATGCACAGACATGCACAGGCACACTCATGCAGGTAGGGAAATTTAATCTCTGCTTTTGACAGAGATTAAATTTAAAAAAAGATGTTTGGGGAGTAAGGTGCCTTGCTTAGGGGCACAAGACAGGGGCTAAACAGACTCTTGGACTTTTGGGCAGATCAATCGTCTTTTTGTTGTCTCTCCGTGGAGTCGAACCAGAGACGAACCAGAGACCTTTTCTGCCCATAGTCCAAGTTTCTGCCACTAGACCACCGCCTCTCCAGGAAGCGAGGGAGGGAAGAAACTAAACAAGCAAACCCAAGGATTATACAGAGAAGAGAAAGTACAAATGGTGAGATGGATGAACCTTTTACTTTACAAGATATGTGCTGAGCTATAGGAAAAACTGGGTAAACATCTCCAGGAAAGATCAAATCTGTTATATAATGTTAAACCACTTGGGAAAGCAGTAGGAAATCAAACTTTTAGAGATCTATAATAAAATATGCAAAGAGGGAAAATTACCCACTAACTGGAAGGAAGCAATCATCCTCCGAATAATACAACTAGGAAAATACCTGACAAAACCAACAATCTACAGACCAATTGCACTTACATCGCATATTGGAAAAATAATGGAACGGATGATCACTGCGAGAATGACATTCCATATATAGAGTAAGGGGTTTGTCATGTATTTATCAGAGTGGTTTTAGGAACGAGAGGGGAACAATCATCTGTTTAGAAACAGAAATTAGAAAAGCTCAAGTTAATAAAGTATGTATAATGGCAGTGTGCTGTGATGTTGTGAAAGCTTATTACATGGTATGGAAAAAGGGTTTAGTGATTAATAATATTAGTGAAAATGAATTTATCTTGATAAATACTCTGGTCCCAAAAAAAAGAATGATTTAGAATAAAAAAGGGTATAGTATGTTCAGATTCAGTATCAGTATTAATAGTGAATATATGAAACACTACATCATTCAGAAACTAAAGTCAGATTCATGTGGATCCCTGCTCATAGGGGCATTGAGGGAAATGACATGGAAGACTGCCTCGCCAAACAAACATTTAAATAATAAATAATTATGTAAATAACATTCTGTAAGGCCGAAACCAACAGTTATATCAAGGTTAAGTATAGGACACACAGGACTATATAGAAAAATCCACTTAGTAGGGAAACATCCATCATGACAATGTGAATGTGGTCTAGAGCAGTGGTCCCCAACCTTTTTCGCGCTGCGGACCGGTTTGATGTCAGACAATATTTTCACGGACCGGCCGTTAAGGTGTGTCTACGGAGCCTCACTACGGAGTCCCTCTGGTACCTCTGGTGACAGCGGTAGATTTTTTTTTATTTAACGAAATTTGGAGAGGTTTTTTTTGGTTATTTAAAATAAAAAATGTATTCGTTAATTAAAAAAAATTCCACCGATGTCACTACAGATATGATGTCGGAAATGGCAACATAGTTTTTAGTGCTGTTGTGGCGATCTCAGGGTATTCTGCCGTGACTTTAATCCAGGACACCGGCAGAGTTGTTTTCTCAAACATACTTTTAAGGCCGCCGTCATTTGCGACCTCCAGCAGCTGATGTTCTTCTTAAACAGACATGCTGGATTCACCTGGTTTGTTGACAAATGTGTCCGACAAATACCGTATTGGTTTGTGTTCAGCGAAAAAGTGACGTGACCGAGACCGTCTTGAAATGCGTAAAGCATGAGTCATAAAGGAGAGGATCCGGTTATTTTTCAAAATAAAACGGTGTTTTATTTGCCCACAGTGACCGGATTATAGATACAACAGAAACAATGTAAACTGTTATTTATTTCTGTGCGGCCCGGTACCAAATGACCCACGGCACGGGGGTTGGGGACCACTGGTCTAGAGGAAGAAACTGTAGAGCATGTCATCTGTCACTGCTAGAAATATAGCACACAAAGAGAAAAACTACAAAAGGAGCCAAGGAAAATAATAAATAATTTGTTTAATAATTGAAAAGTAAAATATAAAGTATAGTATGAGTTTTTAAAAGAAACTGGTTTACTTTGTTTGTTAAATTTTATCTAATTATATATTTCCGCAGACCAAACACTCCAGTGTAGTAGGAGGCGGTAATCGCCTTTAACGTTAGGTGCCAACAGCCATTAAAGAAGAAGAAGAAGAAGAAGAAGAAGAAGAAAAAGAAGAAGAAGAAGAAGAATCATCTGTAGTGCGGCTACGCATTTTATGTGCCATAAAGTGTTTATGTCGTGCATGATTGGCTCACACGTACACCGCTCCTGATAGTAGGTTGAGATAATTGTTTGCACAGGTAACTAGTGATGGCGAGATGAAGCTTCATGACGCATTGAAGCGTTCCATCCAATTGGTTCACTCATTGGCCGAAGCTTCATTTGCTCTACCGTGCCATCAGGTGGACAATAACTGTAAAACAGGCAGAGTGATTATAATGACACCATGGCTTTGGTGTGTGAAGCTTTGAATTGAATAAATGAATGAATGAGGTTTGTGGTGCCAATACATAAATCATCCATTGCGTTTCGCTGCCCCTTATAGTTCGATTCGCAGGCCAAACCCGCGAACCATTTCCTGATATAGTCACATGGTACGGCCGGGTCGCGAGCATTGCTCGCGAGGCTTTGAACGTCACTATATACGTCATCAACACGAGCCTCGATACGCGCGTCACAAAACTCTTCCTGGATTAATCGAAACACACCTCGAAGCCTCGACACGGAAGGATACATCTCTACAGGTAACGTTTAACCGGGTAATTGGCAGTGCAGATAATACATTAGCTCTTCTCTGACATTGACTTTTCTCGTTAGCTGAATTCAACAGGATGCTTGGTTTAGAAGCTAAATTTAGCTCCTTAGCATGATTTGCTCAAGACAACATTAAAAGGCTGCCATGTTTTCCACAGATCGACCAGTTAAATCGAAGTTGCAATGACCCGCCATGGAAAGAATTGCACGGCAGGAGCTGTTTACACGTACCACGAGAAAAAGAAGGACACAGGTTAGTACCACAGGTGGCTAGATGAGTTTCCCAATTTAGTCCCATGGTTTTGGGTAAGGCTCTTTTCAAACGCAGTGACAAACTTTACACACAGGAATACAAAAAGCGTGCACAGCTTCAGCAATATAATCCCAGATGTACAGTCAACCTGAAGAAATGCATTGTAAATTCTGAAATCATTTAGCAGTAATGCTGCAGACATCTAAAGTCTGAGCTATATTAGTGGGCAGATATGAAGGTATCTCTTTATTGCAAAACAATTGAGAACAAGTAACAAAGAAATCCCACGTCACACATGTGAATCTCATAAATTGTTGTCACAAAGAAAAATGCTTTAGGCATTGCAAACTTCTTCATCACAGGTGCACAAATACATTGCTTTGAATCACAAATCAAGAAACTGCTAGTCTAACAGTTTTAGTTACTGCTGTAATGAAAGCTGCACACAAATCCTTTGGGTATTCTTCCAGCACAAACACAAGTCATCAATTAAGACTGAATTTGATTGAGTCACGAATGCTATTTTTTTATTGCGTGTGTGTTCATCGATAATACGAATGGAACAAGCTCTTGCACTAATTTTGGGAAATTTGTAAGGGACCCTAAAAGTCTTTTAAATTCTATTCTAGATTTAACTGGAAGTCAGTGTAGCGAAATGTGCTCTCTTTTCTTGGTTCTCGTCAGTACACGTGCTGCAGCATTTTAGACAAGCTGCAGAGTCTTTAACGACTTGATAATAATTAATTACAACAGTCCAGTCTGGATCTAACAACGGCGTGGACTAGTTTTTTCTGCATCTTTTTGCGAAAGGAAATGTCAGAATTTTTAGATATTACGCAAGTGGAAAAAGGCCGTCCAAGAAATTTGTTTCAAGCGAGAATTAGAGGACAAATCAGGATGGATTGGTCCTTTTAAAATCAATCCTGATTTAAAGGACAAAAATCAGGATCGATTTTGATCACTGCAAGTTCCTGACTGTACCATTGGATGCAAAGGCAATGTCGTCTAGCGCAGCTATATCGTTAGATAATGTATTTCTAAGGTGTTTGGGGCCAAGTATTATGACCTCTGTTTTATCAGAGTATAATACGAGAAAATTGCGGGTCATCCAGGTTTTAATGTCCTTGAGACATGCTCAAAGTTTAGTTAATTGATTCCTTTGTTCAGGTTTTATTGACAAGTATAACTGGGTGTCATCCTCATAGCAGTGGAAATTTACAGAGTATGTCCTGATAATGTTTCCTAGTGAAAGCATATATAATGAGAATAAAATTGGGACAAGCACAGAGCCCTGTAGGCACAGATGACTCATCATTAATTTGTACGAATTGGGAGCGATCAGAAAAATAAGATTTAAACCAGTTTAGGGCGGCTCCTTTAGTATAAATTAACTGTTTAAGTCTTTGTAATAAAATGTAATGGTCAATTGTGTCGAATGCTGCAACTGATCTGAAGCTATTAGAAGAGTTAATGAAGTTGCATCACATTGTAAGTGGTGATCAATTATGTGCTGGTACTCCTAAAATTTCCAGTAAGGAGCATGAGTGCTACTTGTGGAAAAGGTTAGTCTGGAGTTCTAACAAGACAAAAAAATCTGAGCAAGGCATATTCAAGGAGATGAGAAATAACAATAACAAACTAAGATCAACAATTCCACTAACCTGTTTCATTACTGATAGTCCTCTTAAGGCTGGTGCATGCTTCTGCGTTTTTCAGATACGCGCAAGGACATCAAGCGCAAGAGCCCCCCTGTGTGCGTTGACCAATTTTTGCAACTATACGACAAAGCTACGCAAGCCTCACGCACACCGCAAGGGTGTGATTGGTATGCTAACTACATCCTTTCCGGAGTCACATTTCTGGTTTCATCCCCCATAATACCGGCAGAAACCAAGGAAGATTTAGAAGAACGAATATGGACCAAATAGAAGAGCGTTTGGCAGAAAAGATCCGAAAGTATGACCACTTGTATAACCCTTCATTGACGGAATACAAGGATGGCCTGCAATTCCTGGAAAGAGATCTCAGTTAACGTCGGTTTGCAGGTCGACAAGTGTACAAAGCTGTGTGGGAAGATCAGGGACAAATTTGTCCGCCAGAAAAAAGGCTTAGAGGAGCAGCAGTTGCGATGTAAATAAACAGTCGACGAAGGCCACACATAAAGAAGGCATCCCCCCCCGCCGCCCCAGTTGGGAGCATTTCCTGCATAATCCTTTAGTACACAATTTAAGCATGTTGTTTGTGGCTTTCTTTCTTTTTGTTCAGCTGCATCTGGTTATGGCACTCAGAGCATTCGATTGGGCAAAGATGCTATCAAAGACTTTGACTGCTGCTGCCTGTCCCTTCAGACCTGTCAGGATCCTGTTGTGACGTATGTTACAATTGCTCACACTATATACTACATATTGTATAACTTTATTGTGTGATGGCATACATAAACAGTCATCTTTCTTTTGCTCTCCGTAGTCCAGATGGATTCTTGTATGACAAACAGGCCATTCTTGAATATATTCTACACCAGAAGACGGATACTGCCAAAAAAATGAAGGTAAAGCCAGAACTTCTGACACACAACACCACACTGGTGTATCCAGTTTGATGTAAGAGAGTGGTCTGTCCGCTAACTGCAACAGTCAGACTTGGAGAGGAGACAGAGACAGCTGTCGGGTGAAATTTAGATCATATTTAGAGCATTGTAAGATTAAAATAATAACTAAAATTGGCCCTGTGTCATTGGCTATATCTATGTTTGAATTGTGTGATCACAGCTGCCTGACTGGACACCAAACATTGACCCTGTTACAAACCCATTCAGTCTCCTACTCACTGTGGGCATTGACCAGATGATTGACCAGCTGTCATTCCAATGTAGGTCTAGGTTTGATGCAACAGAATGTTGTCCTTAATTGCCACACAACCCTTAAACACAACCAACTTCATTGTTTTGTAAAAGCTGTGTTGATTGACACACTTGATTGAAAAGGCAAATTTTTCATTTAAAATCAATACGTTATGAAAGTTATTTCAGTCTGAACAAAGAGCTGAAACTGCAAAGAAGATGCCTCTTAAACCATAAATGGATTCATGTGGGTGTTGAAGCTAAGAATACGTTACACATACGTAACAATATATATTTAATATTCTTTCTCTCAGTTTAGCTTATTTTACATTAAAAGAATAAAAGCATATTCTTTGTCCACTCAGTTTTGTTTTTCTCCTCTCTGTAGCTGTATGACAAGCAGAAAAGGGCACAGAAGAGCAGCAGCCAGCTTGAGTCCAAGTCAGAGGAAAGGGAGAGAGTGGAGAAGTTTAAAACCAGGGAGAACAGCATCGTTTCCAAACCCATCAACCCATTTATATCTGGTAAAGTGTTTCCAATTTATTTTTTGTAACCGATATTCAGAAATTTCAAATTGTCTTACAGGTCTTACCAAGCTTCAATATCCTCGGCCCTTAACCATTAGCAAATTAACGTGGGGGGGGGTTCCCTCAGATACCCGTTTCACCGGGCTGGTACTTGTGCTGGTTCACAGCTGGATCCCCTTGTGAACCTTTTAAGATCCAGTTTACTTTTCCATGGGCTATAGCCACTTCAGTGCGTCACCATGTCAATCGGGTCCGTAAGTATTTGAACAGTGACACAGTTTTTTGGTTGACAAGATTGGTGATGGCACGGTTTACCTCAGCTTGCGCTTCCCACTCATGGCCTGGGCGGATGGGCACTTCGGAGCTCCTTATCAACATTTCTAATGGCTTGCCTGACTCTGAGGATCCAGCAAGCATGACGTATTTCAGCAAATACCCTCTTAGTTGCTGGAATCGCTTATCATAATCTTTAATCAGAAGCTGTGTTAAATGTGTTTAGGGTCAAGCACTATCAATCAATCAAATTTTATTTGTATAGCCCATATTCACAAATTACAATTCATCTCATAGGGCTTTAACAAGGTGTGGCATCCTCTGTCCTTAACCCTCAGCAAGAGTGAGGAAAAACTACTAAAAACCCTTTTAACAGGGTAAAAATACGTGCAATAGATGCCACGTGTAGAAAACATTATACAGATTTAAAGTTTTTAGCGGCATTGATGCAGTCCCGCTGCAATCACAGTCCATGGTCAGCAACCAGCAGGACCACGATCCACCATCCAGACCAGAGGCCACTCCAGTCCTCAGTCACCGTCCACCAGGACCCACCACGAGCCACCGCCGCTGTCCTGGTCCACCTCCTGTACCCAATGCCAACGCGACTCAGGGTCCGCCACCAGCACCACTATCAGCCCACACGACACATATCCGCCACACTGGGTCCACTTCTGCGACCCCCAATGCGCGATCCACAAACAGCAATCCATGGTGCGGCCACATAGGCCCTGGATCTGCGGGTGATAAAGCAAAGGGATTCCAGGGGATAGGGATGGTGAAGAGGAAGGAGAAGCTGGAAAAAGAAGCTCCGTATGTCATGTGTCATAAAATAGAACAAGTTACGTTCTGCCGCACTAATTAGCTCTAACTATAAGCTTTATTTGTTTTAAGTGACTATTAAAGGATAAATCAGGATCGAAGATCACTCCCAACAAGTTCCTAACTGTTTCGTTGGAAGCAAGGGCAATGTCGTCTAGCGCAGCTATATCATTAGATAATGTATCTCTAAGGTGTTTGGGGCCAAGTATTATAACCTCTGTTTTGTCTGAGCTTAATAAGAGAAAATTGAGGGTCATCCAGGTTTTTATGTCCTTGAGACATGCTCGAAGTTTAGTTAATTGATTACTTTGTTCAGGTTTTATTGACAAGTATAAATGGGTGTCATCCGCATAGCAGTGGAAATTTACAGAGTGTGTCCTGATAATGTTTTCCTAGTGGAAGCATATATAATGAGAATAAAATTGGGCCGAGCACAGAGCCCTGTGGAACACCATGGTTAACTTTGGTGCGCACAGATGTCTCATCATTAATTTGTATGAATTGGGAGCGATCAGAAAAATACGATTTAAACCAGTTAATGGGCGCTTCCATTAATATGAATTAACTGTTTGAGTCTTTGTAATAAAATTTGATGGTCAATTGTGTTGAATGCTGCACTGAGATCTAACAGAACTAGGACAGACACAAGTCCCTGATCTGAGGCTATTAAAAGGTCATTAGTGACTTTTGCCAAGGCTGTCTCTGTACTGTGATTGGCTCTAAACCCTGACTGAAAGTCTTCATATATATTATTTTCCTGGAGAAACTCACATAGCTGATTGGCTACCACTTTTTCTAAGATTTTAGACATGAAGGGGAGATTAGATATTGGTCTGTAATTGGCTAAAACCTCTGGGTCTAGGGTGGGTTTTTTGAGAAGGGGTTTGATTACAGCTATTTTAAAAGACTGTGGTACATAACCTGATGATAATGACAGATTGATTGTGTTAAGTAACGAACTATCAATTAGGGGCAGAATTTCTTTAAGTAATTTTGTAGGAATGGGTATCTAAGATACAGGTTGTTGGTTTAGAACCTGAGATTATTTTGGTAGACTGATCACAAGTGATCAGAGAGAAGCTGTCTAAGTAATGGTTAGGATTCTCAGCCATTTCTGAGATCTCTGTAATTGGGAGGGTTATTAGTGCCAATTGAGGGCAGGAGATGGTTGATTTTATTTCTAATAGTTAGAATTTTATCGTTAAAAAAGGTCATAAAGATATTGCTTTTTAGGGATCGAGGAATACTGGGTTCGGTGGAGCTGTGACTCTCTGTCAGCCTGGCTACAGTGCTGAAGAGAAATCTGGGGTTGTTTTTATTCTCTTCTATTAGTTTTGAATTGTGTGGAGAGCCTTTTTATATTCTTTAACACTATTTTTCCAGTCTGAGGTTTTCAACATGGTTGCTGGAGCGCCACTTCCTTTCTAGTTTTCTTGATAATTGTTTTAACTCATTTGTCTGGGAATTATACCACAGAGCTAATTTACTATGTTTGACATTTTTCTTTTTTAGAGGCGCTATTGAATCTAATGTTAATCGTAATGAGTCTGCAGAGCTATCGACGAGGTGGTCGATCTCAATGGAGCTCTGGGTTTTTAAAGAATTTGTTCTTTATATCTACAGATAATACGGGTTTAAATGTAATTGGAATTATTTCCTTAAATTTAGCAACAGCCCTATCAGGTAGACATCTAGAAAATTAGTTTTTTATTGGTGGCATATATTCAGTTATTGAAAAATGTAAGGTTATTAAATTATGGTCTGATAGAACTGGATTGTGCGGGAGGATTGTTAAATGTTCAATTCCGACACCGTACGATAATATAAGGTCAAGTGAGTGGTTACAACAATGAGTCGGTTGGTGCACACACTGACTGAAACCAATTGAGTCTAGTATCGAAATAAATGCTACGCTACGGCAATCTTTCTTATTGTCAACATGAATATTAAAGTCACCAACAATAATAATTTTATCGGTCTTTAGGACTAAGTTTGATAAAAACTCAGGGAATCCCGTTAGACCTGTATAACAATAAAAACCAAATTTTGTTATATTTGACAACATGAATTTGATTTTTTTGGTTTTTTACAAGAAATGCTTCATTCTTGCAACATATTAAAAAAAATGTTGGGACGGTAAAGCATTTACCACTTTGTAATCTTTTCACAACATTCAGGGACTCAAGACATCAAGTGATTTAGTTTTTCAGGTGTCATTAAGTCCCATTCTTCCTGCAAACGACTTAAGGTGTGCAACAGAGTGCAGCAGGACTGCTTGATATGTAGTATTGAAGTTATCCTTCAGAATGTTGTTAAAACTTTTAATCTTGTTCATTTCCTACACGTGACATCTATTGCACTTCTGTCCGTCCTGGGAGAGGGATCCCTCACATGTGGCTCTCTGATGTTTCTATGAATTTTTACCCTGTAAAAAGGGTTTTTAATAGTTTTTCCTTACTCTTGCTGAGGGTTAAGGACAGAGGATGTCACACCATGTTAAAGCCCTAGGCGACGAATTGTGATTTGTGAATATGGGCTATAGAAATAAAATTTGATTGATAGATTGAACAGTACATGGTCTCTGCATTTTGAAGACATTCTATGCTGTAATAAAATGTGATGATCAGTAGTGTCGAATGCTGCACTAAGATCTACCAGGACAAGGACAGACACAAATCCTTGATCTGAAGCTATTGGGTCATTAGTGAATTTTGCAATGACTGTCTCTGTCTTGTGATGAGCTCTAAACCCTGAATGAAAGTCTTTATATAAAGTACATTACCTTACTGGAGAAATGCTGATTGGCTAGAACGATCTCGAGGATTTTAGAAAGGAGGGGGAGTTTGGATATTGATTGGTCTGTAGTTTACCAAAACCTCTGGTACCAGAGTGAGAAAGGATTTTGATGTCTGTCAGCTCAACAAGGGTAATCAGAGAATAACTCTCTGAATAATTTGTAGAATTATCGGCTGCTCCTGAGATTTCTGTGCTTGATGATGTTTTATAATTATTAATAGTTTTATTTTTTTATTGTTAAAGAAGTTTTAAAGACAGATAAAGATAAAGGAGGCTAAATTGCAGGCAGGTGAGCAAAAGGGATACGAGGTGACATAGCTGGGCGTCAAGGTGAGGGGCCAGGTCCTGAAATTGGTAAGGCTGAACATTGAGGCCTATAGGAAGCAAATGCTGGATTAGGATGGGAATGAGCTGATGAGGCTGAAAGTAAAGGGCTTGAGGGTTCCTGGGGTTGAAGCTGAGGACCATGACTTATATAAGAGAAGCAGGTGTTTTATGCTATATCTCTTTGTTCTTCCTGGAATGGTGTTGAGGGAAAAAGGAGAGGCACATCTCTGAAAGGTGGACTTATATAAGCCTTGGGGAGTGGGCTGTGTGGCAGTGGTGACGGGACAGTAAAGAGCACTTCACAAAGAGAGCTTCCATATTGTGTAAATGGACTGCATTTATGTAGTGTTTTTTTTGTCTCGTCAACGACTCAAAGCACATTCCAACAAGTCGCATTCCCATACAGCAGTAATACAACTCACAGTTGTTTAACTGTTACATTTATGCATTGTCAGACTGATAGATTTAATCAAATTATGCCTTCAAAGGCAGAAAATAACTAACTGTTTTCTTCTCCAGGTCAGAACAAAGGAATGGAAAAGATCAGGACAGAAGGCAGTTCAGTAGAATCTTCCACTGTCTCCTCAGCTTCAACTTCAAGCCAGAGCCTTCCCAGTTTCTGGATCCCCTCTCTGACTCCAGAGGCCAAGCCCACTCTGCTCAAGAAACCAGTGAGTGGATTCTCCTTCCATGTCGATCATCTTTCAGAAACCTAACTGATAACATGTACCGTACTGCCCTTATGTCTTGCTTGTATCAGGTTGCTGATGTCTGTCAGAGAGTTTAGCTGCTTTCAGACATTTTCCCCTTTGCTGTTAACGCATGACAATTAAACATTTTATTTAGGATTACCTTAGGATCATGTTACATATATGTAAAAATAATTATCCAGCAGGTGTAACACCTTGGAGGCTCTATTGGGTCTTTTTAGACTTGTTTCCTACTCTGTGTGGTCAGAGGTTTTGGGTTAGGCTTCTGTTGATGTCTCTGTATTATTTTGTTTTGTTTATCTGTGTGATTAATGTTGAAACTGTTTAAAGTTTAAAGGCAGGTTGGCCCTGGATCGAAAGATGGAAACCTGCCTTTGCCTGAAAGAGAGCCCTCTACTGTTTGACTGAAGTTATGTTGTGCGAAATTTTATTTATCTAATCTCATTACTCAATGTCCCTAATTTCTATCAGAGTAAGGCTGTGTTGTGCCCCATGTCGGGACGACCAATTAAGATGAATGAGCTTGTCACCGTGCGCTTCACTCCCGTGGACCCAAGCCTGAGCCGAGTGGCCTTGCTCACCCAACAGGTCAGTTTATGTCAACACCTTGGTCTTGCCAATCATACAATAAGTTCAGTGTTAACAGCTTTCACTACTAAAATGGTAAATGTAAATGGTCTGTATTTAAATAGCGCTTCTTTCGTCTTGCTCTTTACAACACATATTCATACAGCCCATCTATGGTCAGCATTTTTTTCTATTAGGGGCCATCAGGGTTTCAGTATCTTGCCCAAGGACAGTTCGACATGCAGAGGGGTAAGACTTCGATCAAACCACCGACCTTTTTGTTGGAAGACCTCCGCCACAGCCGCCTAGTACCTATTACCCAGGCCTGCCACATAGTGATATCAATATGATTTAAAAAAGTTAAATATACAATTTTTAAATATGGTATTGCTGCCAACTAAAGTCATTGGGTAATCTTCCTGGATCATTTAAGATGGGGAATCTGTATCTATTAGTTATCTGAGAAAACGCCTTGCACTGAAAACATCACTGTAATTCTTTCTTACACAAAACATTTCAGTTGCATTGTCTGATGCCCAGCACATTATGATTGGTCCAGGCCAGCCACTTCATACCACTTCCCCATGTGTAGAAGGCAGCTTTCAGTCATCGCCAGCTTTCTTTCAGACACCTTTAATTGTTTGGCAGACCAGTCAATCACACACTATTACGGGGTGAGTAAAGTAAACAGTGAGTACTGAGGGCTCACTTTCCCCTCATGCTTCGATTTCTACTTTTATTTCAAACCAACTTAGTGTCTGGGCCTGTTTCTGAAAACATAAGGCTGTTTTTGGCCACAAAAAAGTTAGAAAGTTGTGAATTCTAAGTGTCAAAACTTATAATAATCAATTCAATTTTATTTTTATATCGCAAAATCTCAACAATATTTCTCTTTCTTGCTTTTTCTAGGTCTTTTTTTATTGCCAGATGTGAACAGATAGATTTGTCCATTTGTAATTGGATCTCTCAGGACATATAGAATTCATCTTTAGGCTCAGATATTGATATGGCCTAAATTGTGTATTTTGATGTTTTTCCTGCTGTCAATAGAGAATGTCCTAAAAAGACTCAAGACAAGACGACAATGGAGCGTAGCACATAAGAAGAATCATAGTAGTCTTTGGGGGTGCACACATTGTTAAGTTGCTTTTATTCATGTACAAAACTCTGGATAATCTAAATTACCCAGATTTGCTACATTTACAAACTAAAGTTGCTGTGTTTTTTCTCTGTCTGGATGACGTTTCTAACACACGACGGATGGAAAAAATTTACAGCAATCTCTCAAGATGAAAAATATGTGTTGTATAGATACAACAGGCCTACAAATATGTCAACATGGAAAGATTTGACCCCTGTATTGAAGTAACATGCCATTGCTGCAGTGGAATTAATACATTACGTAATGCCTCCTGCACCACCCCTTTTTGTTACTGTAAACACCTGAGTGGAGAACCTCCCAAAGTGTTCTTCATGTGTTAAAAACGAACTCTGGACCCCATTGTGGTCATTTGCCGAGTTCATTACTGCCTTATTGTGATCAACATGTTGTTTGTTACAGTTATAATGTCTGACCACTGAATATGATAAATTCTGGATATGGTCATATAAAACAGAGCAGCAAATCAGCTTCTCATCCACAACTGTGTATATAATGACATTATGGTCAAAGCTTTTTCTCTGTGTAATGCGTTTGACCAGCCGTGCTGCTAATGTGACCTAATCCTTTCTTGTGTCTTCAGGACAGGTATGTATGTGCAGTAACCAGAGATGTCCTCGCTAACTGTGTTCCCTGCGCTGTTCTGCGACCCTCGTGAGTGGCTCAACTCTTGCATTCGCATGCTAAGTGTTCTCTGTTAGTACCCCCAATAATATGTGACACTCTCCCTTTTTCAGGGGTGCAGTGGTAACTCAGGAGTGTGTGGAGAAGTTGATCAAGAAGGACATGATTGATCCTATAACGGGAGACAAACTGTCTGACAGAGACATCATACCACTGCAGAGGGTATGTGTGTACTTCTATGGAGCTGACACTCAAGGGATGTCAGCTCCCGTTATAAACAAGCTCCTGATCCGGTCTACAAAGGATTTTACTGTAGTTTCTCAGTTAATGAGATTGGCATGACAATGATTTCATACAGTGAGTGGTTGTCACTGCTACCTCATCATGTAGACACGTTGTCACTCATGCTGCTGACTTCAGTTGCAGGGGAGTTACCCCAAGTGAAGCCATCAGTATTTGATTACATAGTACGCATAAGAACCACCCATTTGTAACTTCAGTCTTGCATGTGTACATAAGTCTACTTAGCAAGCAAGTGAACATTTCCCCAACTTTTTATTGTGGTAAACCCCAGGGTCGCCCACAGAACATGCAGGAATACCAGTTTTTTGATAGGCAACATTTGTGCATGGCGGCCCGCCACGGCAAATCTGTGAATTGTAACTATAATGTTCCTTTGTTGCACTGGTACACCTAACATTTAGCTGGTATGTCTAATGTGTATTTGATCGGGTTGAATGTCGCTTTGCTCATCTCCTTTGAGCCTGGGAGTGAGGCAGGGCTTACACACACAGGCCCCCGGACAGCCCCATCGGCCAATAACTGTCTGAGGACGTGTTACTATGGTGTTACTAGTGTATGTGAAATGCCGCCTGATGTGTTATTATGAACAGTTTTTTCCAACAATGGCTTGCTGGCTAACGTAAACAACTCTTGGAAGGGCAAATGCAAGACTGGCTTTCCTGGAGGCATCCATCTTTGACTTCTGAACAAATGTGCCATTGGAATGCTATCAACTCGGGTATTCGGGTGTGATGTCATTCCAAAGGGCCTAGCTTAGATAAACGCTGCAATGAGTCTCCTGTCTGGGTGTGCTCCCTCCACACTCCTGCTGACCTGCACTCACTTTACACTTTACACTATTTACACAATAAACACCTACACTAATCACAAGTAATTAGGACCTGAACACTACTGAAGTTTACTCTGTGTTTGTTGGATTCACTCTAGAATATATGGGGCATGCAATTAAACACATTGAAAAAAAGTCATTTTGTGGGTACTCTTTACATTGTTCATGACCGTAAAATATTAAGGCCGTAATCCTTGTGTTTTTAGTTTCCCACATTTCTCGACAGTATTGCTTTACTTTGATGTGAATTTAGTGCTGACAGCCTGTCATGTGTTCTAACAGGGTGGAACTGGCTTTGCTGCCTCAGGGGTTGACCTCAGTGCCAAAGAGGCTCGTCCAGTGATGCAAGTGTGAGACAATGGAGATTTGAGGAACGCTGTGAACATGTGTCCAAGACACACACTCCGATGGTCTGTCATTTGCTGGAATTTTTTTACTCTTCCTGATCCATTTTTTTTCATTTAATATAAGAATTTAATAAATGGTTGAATACCTTTTTACATTTTGATTGTGCCTTCAATGACTGTGTACATACAAAAAAACCTCTTGATCTGAAGTTTGCCCTTCACACATAAACAACGCAGGAAATTCTCTTCTTAGACATGTTCACAATAATAAGACAACCACTCAATCAATAAAATGTTATTTCACAATTTATCTCACAGGGCTTAACAAGGTGCAACATTCTCTGCGTTTAACCCTCAACTAAAGTATTTATTGTCAGTAATGGTAGATAGGCATATTGCATATCAAGCAGTCTTGTCCATGATCAACTGCCTACACCATGGGTGTCAAAACTTTTTGTCATGAGGGCCACATACAGAAAAAAATACAAAGGACTGGTCCACTCATGACTCCATGCCCCCCTGCCCTGGAGCGGACTATTGACAATGTTACTTAACCGCGTCGCTCAGGGCAGGGGAGCGTGGCGGCGTTGCTTGGCAGTGTTCTGAGGGTCAACTGGCAAGTCAGCAAAGCAGTTCACCACCAGAACACTAGGTGGAGTAACGTTTTTTTTTCGAAGACGACCTTAGAGACCCCTTCTTTGTGTGTGGCAGTCGTCGTCGACTGTTTATTACTTTATTACTTTTCTGGAGGACAAATTTGTCGTATTCCGTTAGTGACGGGTTATACAAATCACAAATGGTTATACTTTTGGATCTCTTCTGCCAAATTCTCTTCTATTTGGTACATATTCGTTTTTCTAAATCTTCCTTGGTTTCTGCCGGTATAATGGGGCAGGAAACCGAATATGTGACTCCGGAAAGGACGTAATTAATAAAAAGTTACATTATTCTAAAGCAGTGGTGTCCAAACTTTTTGTCCCGAAGGCCACATACAGAAAAAAATACAAAGCACTGGGCCACTCACGCTGCCACGCAGCTATATATTATATTTTTTGACATTGATGAGGGCCAATTAAAAATGGATGGTGGGTCGCAGTTGGCCTGCGGGCCGTAGATTGGCCACCCCTGTTCTAAATCCTGGCCAAATATAAGATCCTGATGACAAGGTGAATCTGACCATCTGAGTTGACTCGGTTTAGCTGTCCTATAATATGATAAGGGTCCAAACTTGGAAGGATTACACTAATAATTACTCATCCTTTCAGACAGGCTCTGGTTTAATCTACCGCATGTGAGTTAGTGTTTGTGTGTGAAAGAGTGTGTCTTTCTTTCGTTGTGAGGGAACATTTTGGTTCAAGATGACTTTTGTGAGTACTCACAACGATGGTTTTGAACCAAAATTTGTCAAAGGGCTGCTCAGTCTTAATGTTCAGGTTCAAGTTTAACTTATGCAAGATTAGGGTTGGGTATGGGTTAGGTATTAAGTTGTGAAGGTTAAGGATAAAAGGGGTAAGGAAATGCATTTTATAAATGAGTGTCCTTACAACTCAAGAAAGACAAATGTGTCTGTGTAAGATATCCTTCCATAGCTGACTTTAAAGCAGATAGAGGTAAACATTATGAGACTATTAATATGAATCTCTCTAATTTCAAGTGATTTACATTAAACATACAGAAACCCATGACTGGCAGTGTTTATTGTTTGGTAGAGATTTAATTTAATATCCATGTGTTGTTTTGAACAGTTTCTGAACATTAACCACAGTCCTCAGGAGGGTTGCCTTGTCTCTGAAAGAAGACACAAACAAGAGCAGCTCATAATCCCAAAAAGACTAGTCTACAATATTGATTATTCACAGTTCATCGTGTTCATCCACCCTCATGCCTCCATAGTCGGTGATGGTGCTGGTCTTGATGTAGTCAATCTTGTCCAGTAGCTCGGAAAGAGACAGATGGCCATCCTGACGAGCAGAACACATCATTAGTGGGACACAAAGGCCCGGACTGGCAAGAGAGGAACACCACTCTGCTTATGTTCATGCATCTAAATAACCCTGAAAATCCTGTGAACCTGAGGACTATTCAGCGCTCAAGTTCAGTTTCAGAGAGCCCTGGTTGATGGGTGTTTGGTGTTTTATTGACAAATGCTCTCTTTGAACTTACCATACTGCCACGCCTCTATTCCTCAATAAAAGAACACAACATCAGAAATTTAAGGCGCAGGTGGTGGAGGACACAAAAGACACACTTTTCTTTAGCATGTCCTCAAGAATGCAAGGCGACGTGGACTCCAATCACTGGCAGTTTCTTTCATGTCACGTGGGGAACGGCATGAGCACTTAAAATAAATAAAATCATCTGGCTCGCGAAGCGGTTTTCTATTTATCATATCACTGTGTGGGGAATTGGCAAATTGGCGGCCCTGCTTGATGCTTTGTGAGAAGGGGGAAGGGGAGGGGGCGCAGGGGACAGTTCACCTCTGGGTGAACTGTCCAAGGGGGGGGGGAATCCACTGTATAATCCACTGTATAGAGCAGTGATTCTCAAACTGTGTGGCGCGCACCACAAGGCATAAACTAGTATTATAGCTCAACCAATGTTTTAACGTCCGACTCTCTTTAACGGCGGAGCAATAAACAAATCGCTCTTTCGCCGTAGCAAGGGGTTTGCAACCTGAGGCTGTGAAGCCGCAGATGGCTCTTCAGTTCTTCTGCAGTGTTGTGCCTGTCGCGCATATTTTTCGCGAACGGACAGCACACACACACAGGCCCCGGGGCTCTGCCTCCCGCCCCGCTCACTCTCTCAGAGACACACACGTGAAGCAGCCGGTCAGGGAAAAACTATAGACGGTGTTCAAAAACCAAGTTGAAAAGAAAGTACGATGAAGCCTGTCTTGCTCTTGGGTTCACAGTCAATGTGGTAGGACATGAGGAGAGACCATTGTGTATTTTATGTCTGAAAACTCTATGAGAACCAACAAATTAAGAAAACTCTTAGAAACAAAAAAAAATTTAAGAACTTCCCTGATCTGCTATTGAAAACCATGAGCCTCCTTAAGCTCGGAGGGGGTCTTGCCCGGGGCACAATTCCATGTAGAACTGCCACTGACTCCAATGAATAATTACAACACGGCTGCTTCAGGACAGACGCATATTAAAGGTCAGATCGCCCTTTGTCTGTCGGAGCCTGACCTGCGCTAACTTTACACTTCAACAATAAACACTGATCAGAACTTACCATGACACGTACAGGACTGATGTTTACTATGTGTTTGTTTGATTCCCTCTAGAGTTTATGAGACACACGTGTAAACCTTCTACACAACACAAGACGTGACATGCACAGTCATGACATCAGGGTTAAAGCGATCCTGAGTCATGATCTGACATCATCGATTAAAAACTAAATAGGGACAGAGACGAACGAACACGCATACACACATGCACATGCAGATGCAGACAGAATTATGACTTGACGCGGAGTTATGTCTTGTTGCAGAAGAAGCGGAGCCCCGTTTATTTATTAACATAATTATAAATTCAGCATTTAGTTGAGATGATGAGGATGAAAGAACGTAAATTTCATCCTTCTTCATTTGTGAGTAAGCATGGTCTGAGGAAGTTATAAATTGGTTCGCAGGGTACGAACATATTGATGAATCCCAGAGCCTAGGTTTGTGCGTTTGCACTGTGAGTAAATGAGGCCAAACTAATCCACAGAGTCATCCAAACTCCGAATTACAGACCTTTTGATGACATCACTCATATTTTTTGTAATATCAACCTTCTTTACTATGCTTTTCCACCACAACATCCCAAAGCTCTGTGTGCACTGTCTCCATTATAACAACTTTATAACTGATTCCTGGTTAGAGATGTGAAGGCTTGTAAAATGGCCATCATCTTGTATGTTGCATATATGTATTTTTTAAACAATGGTCATTGTGACTCATAACCATTTTATTTTTGTGACCCACCTTGTCACTTTGCTCTGTGAAAGGTGCTATACTACATGCATTTTACTTGCTTAACAACTGTATCTGAAGACAATCTAAGTTGGTGTATTAGCAGTTTGGGTCAGTAAATAGAAAATTGGCACAGTTTCGGTTCAGCCCTACCTAAAAGCTTTGATGGACTTTTAATCCTTGTTGATTTTAAAGTGGTACCATTAACATTTGACATAGTCTTGTGTCAAGTCACTTGCTTGTTTTGAAAAGCTGCAAGATTCTGTATGAGGGAATAATTCAACATGAAATTGCATTTTGATTGTTCAATCGTCCAGCTTATTAACTACAACAAACATTAACAATAAACAAATGTAAAAAATGTTGTTGAGTCACATTCAATCCGCACTTAATGTTGGACACCCAATTAATATTGAGTAGTAGCTCCCCGTTGGTCTCAAACACAAGATGTTGGAAAGTTCTTTGAGATTCTGCTTCATGTTTCCTTGACTACATCCCATAATTTCTGCAGATTTGTCAGCTGCACATTCATCCTCGGATTTATGAAGTCATGTTTACATAACTACTTAAAGATATATTAAAGATCTAAACAAAAACATCTCAGCTTTACTTTCACTGATCGCGGTTTTGGTTCAGAAACAAATGATTGCCGTTAAACTAACAAATACTTTTCAAGCTCTAGTAACATTTTTTAATTAATAATTTACTTTGTTGATTTATTTCTTGTGAAAGAGGGGAAGATTATATAACGTGATTTGTTCTGCTCCTTTTCATTTAAGAGTTGAGATTTTGTGTTTGCAATTTAATTGTTTTGTTTGGTCGTTAAATGAAATAAACGTTTATATATATATATATATAACTAGTTTAGAAATGTGCTTTGGTACAGAAATCAGTAGCTGTTATACTAGAGCACAGCTCAATGGGCACCAATCACCACCATTCTTAAAAATAAATTATTTCTTAAAACCTACTTTTTTTACAAAGACTCTGACTTTCATCAATGGTTTCTCATCTGGGATTTGCTCTTATGTAAGAACGGAATCTACACACACTGAAGAGTACTCATATGCACACTTGATAACTGAAATGCTTGTGTAAAATGGTCAGTTATCTAATGATACGATTAAACCATAATATTTAATAGATTTTATCGTTAAAAAACACAGAAAGGTTTCAGTGCCTATTATAATTGTTTTAAATGCATGGAAATGTTGAAGAGGAGAACAGACAAACAGAATATATGATCTATACAGCAAAAGATAACACTTTTAAAAATGTGAAGAGAATATTTAGTCACAAAAATAGTCATCTATCTTTAGGTTTTAAACAATGGTGTTTACATATTAAAAGTATCACATGTTCCATAGTTTTACGACTCACCATTGGGAAGTCCACAAAACACTTTTGGAGTTTCAGTGGTAAAGACCGTTGCAGCCAAATCCAATACAATTGAAATAAATGGTGAATGATTGTTCAAACTACAGAAAAAAATATAAAATGGCTTCATACTGCTCGTGTGGTGTCGTCCAATTGTCCGTATGCCCCGAAATTGATCATCGACTCTAACCTGCCTTATTTACACCATGTTCTTAGTTTAAATGTCCTCTGCAGCTGCATACTCACATGGATCACAGTGAGTCAAAATGAATGCAGTAAACACTTAATTCAATTTTATAGAATTCGGCTGAAATGATGTTTGACTCTGAGACTCCAAAAGGGTTTTGTGGACTGATACACTTCACCCACCGCTCCATCAGCATAGTGGTGAGTAGATGAGTGAATTTTTATTTTTTGATGAACTATCCCTTTAAAATGTTCTCTCTAAGTGTAGCATATTAATTCTAAATTATTTCTGTTCTGAACAGCGATGCCTCAGGAGATGCAACAGGTCTGTGGATGCCGAGCCCCATGTGTGCGTGCCACGCACCAAGCGGAACCTGTACCCGAATGTTCTTGAAAATATTTTGTTTAAACCTGACCTGGCATGTCTGGTCCCAATGGGTCCTTCAGGCTCAGGTCGAGTCCCTCTCTCTTAAAATACCACAAAATACGATACATGGGAGTCCATAGTTCTTTTTTAGCTCTATCTTTTCCTGTTAACCACTGCTTAATCTGGATACCAACACTGGAATCAACATCACTGATATAATAGTGATATTATTTAAGAAATGTATTTATAAAAAAAAGCAATGAGCATTACACCTGAGGTATACTGAAATAGAAGGAAATTTCATGATGTGATAGCATAATTTCATGGCTATACAATTCGGCTAAAGATTTTTAGGTGTTAGTACTGAATTGACCAACAAGCATCACTACAGCAATTAGAAAAGCCACAATGGAACAGCCAGGACTCAAAATGACAAAATTCAGAAAAACAATGCTCATACTACATTGTACAGTAATGCCTCAAGAATATTAAGTGCAAAATAAAAACTACATTTGTTTGAATTTTTTTATTTTTATTTTATAGACAATCCCAAAAATGTCAATTAAAACCGTTGATCTTCAAATTCCCTCTTTTCGTTTGTTTCCATTGTCTGTTTCATACACTTTAACAACAAATGGTCACATGCATTTTGGGTTATGTAAACACTAGTGTCTCAGATAAGCCCACATTTTGACATGATCCACAGAATGTTTCATTCTTTTCGACAATATGATACTTATGAGGATAGACATCTCATCAAAACAATCTATTACAGTGTCGACAACCTGTCGATCGCTATTTACTGGTCGATCTCTAAAGCTCTCTGGGCTCTGGTTGCAGATCAGCTGTGTGTCGGTTGTCTCTTGTTCAAATGCGCAGTGTGTCCGCTACTGACAGCGGAGCTGCAGGTTTATCTATTGCATTTCCTTGAATACAAGTTGGATTATGTACTAAACTAAATGTCAGGACCCCAAGGTATGAAGACGTGCATCTGTAAATAGCAACCAAAGGCCGAGCAGAAATCAAGGGGTTCAGAAAGTGAAACGCTGGTGTGCTTTTACTTTAAAATGGGTTCTGGAAGTGTTGTAAATCTGTTTGTCATAGACAGTTAAACACCGTGGTTCACTGCAGAGTAAACAGAGAAAATGTTCTTTCACCTGAGTTTTAATGTTTGTCTGATGAATATATGTCACAAACATAAATGGTGGCAACACTTTCTGTATGCGTTTCAAAATAAAGCACTCCAGCGTTTCCGTTTTCGGAATCCATTCTTTTGTTTAAAAAGTTATTTTCATTGTGAAATATTTGCAGGAGCAGATGATGCAGGGCTTCATACTGTATAGTACTGGTATTTATTAAGGTACGCAGGAATACTTTTATACAAGGAATGTATGGCCATATTCAATGTTGTGCTGCAGTAGCAGCTCCTCTGCAGAATATATTGTCGAGCTGAACCTAAATATTGGGCCTTAACAGATGCTGTCATCATGAACGATATTATGCATTGAACAGATGAAGTTGCACAATTGCCTATATTTATGCTCGTGCATTCAGCCTTTAACAGTAATTTCATTTTTTTTTAATATGACCCTCCTAAGTGGGTGTTTTGGAAGATATCAGGGTGGTAGATCTCAGTCTACGCTTGGAAATAAAACGTGATCATGGGCCTGAAAAGGTTGGTGACCACTGATCTAATGGATATGCTAATAAAACAAGGAAAAGTATATTCAGGACCATCAGTAATTTCTGTACACACATACATGGTATGTGATTGCAGGCTGAACTCTATGCCTCTTTACTGTGGATGTGAAATTGTATATGTTGGTTCAAGGGTGCATGATTATATCCTTGATTATAGCCTAACTTAAAGTCAGAAATTACACCCCCCACAGACAGCCCAATTACCCCTGTAACAAAATTCTCCATAGTAGTTCAATATAAACCCAACCTACTGGGGCGGGAAGGCTCATCAAAGTTCATCATGTCTCTTTGTTAAATCTTCCCCATAATTGGTTGCCTGGCTGCCCACAAACATGTTCCAGTTGGCCAGAATCTCCTTCTTGGTTATTTTCTCATCCTGTTATTTGGTGTATTGGTTTGTGATCGAGAGAAAAATAGGGGATGGGGGTATGGAATGGGTGGGGGGGGGTGGGGAGAGGTGAGGAAAAACAGGGGCAAGAGAAAGAGAAGCTTGTTACTAATTAAACCACAATTACCCCAATTATTTCCAAAATTTATACCAATATACACATGACAGTCAGTCTGCTGGTCATTAAAATTATATGCTGTACCTGTCCTCACAGTTGTTCTTGGTTACATGAAGCACAGTGTCCTTCTACAGTCACAGTAATTAAGTATTCTGTATGTACATGGTCCCTGTCATCTTCATTTGTGTAATTGTGAATTTTTAAAGAATTTTGTGTTTTTTTTATATCATTGTGTTGTTTGTGACTTGTTTTCTTTAACTTTAAATCTTTTAGGGAAAAATTTGTCTGTATTTCAGAAAAAAGTCAATAGTATTAAGCATCCCAGAGTAGCCGTTACAAACTACAATGAGATCAAATTTAACAATATGTAAAAAATAGGTCTGTTACATTTTCAAAACAAACTTATTACAGGCTTTATGAAATATTGCAGGGCTATTTTGTGGCACTGCATGACATTTAGCTAGGTGTATCTAATAAACTGCCAACTCGCTGCACACTGAAATTACTTAAAGGACAACATATCTCAAGGTACTTTTCTAAGTAATTCCTTAAACATTAAACATGCCATTATTGTGATTTCAAACAAAAACAAGGGAATATCCTATACTATTAGTTAAGGCCTATTTTCAGCATTGGATTAATCCAAATGTTGGGCCATCAAGTGCAACATGCTTACTGGTTTTAATCAGAGGGAGCTCTATAGCTCAGTGGAATAGAATATATCAGTCTTTGCATACATTCACTTGTGGATCAATTCTACTTGAAAGTAGCACATCTAGGTTATAAACACAAACTCTAACCATATCATAAAATATCAGTGCATGGTATAGCATGAATTAAATATAATTTTCAGTTGCTAGCCGTTTTCCACGTTGAAGCAACTTTGAACACACCACAGGTCAGTTTTCACCCTCTTTCTGCTCCCCGTTTACAGCTCCAGGTGTTAATCCTCTGCGATGGTAATAATATGAAAGTAAACCCCAAAAACAATCTGGTATCTGGTATTAATAAATGGTAAATATGAGATCTGTGGTTTAGTTTCTATGTGTGAGTGTCAAAGGCAGTCTATCTGTGGCAAAGGTCTGAGAACTGGGAGGTCTACCTTGTCCGTGTCTGTATCATGGATCAAGTGTTTGGCTTCATTGTCAGCATGGTCAACCTCTCGTGGCAAAATCCACTCGGCCACTTCATCATCATCCAGGTAGCCATCCTGGACAAAACACAAGGGTATTACTGAGGAGGTGCTTTCAGACAATGGGATTTTCCAGTAGTTTCACAACAGTGTACACATGTAAAAACATGTACATATAAACTTTATTCCTCAAAAGGCAATTGATTGCATACATTATGATGAACTAAAACACTGGATTGACATCCCCTAACTCTTCAGGGATAATGAAGTGATAGGTGAAGGACAAATCTTAACTTTAACATTATCTCAACTTCACCCACATAATGTTTGCACCAGTTGATAATATTGAAGGAAACAGGCAGATGGGGCCAGTGAAAAAATTATCTGCATGTGCCAGCTTTGACAAACTCAAATGTTGCTGTGTTGAGAAAATATTGGTGAATAGCTGAGCATCATTTACCTTGTTGGCATCTCTGAACTCTGCGAAATGTTTCCGCTCTGTCTGGATCCACTCGGGCTCCCTCTCCCCATTCTCTGGTGTAAACATGTCGCCTATGGAGCAGAAGGCACACATTTAGGGCAGATTGCCTCCAGGTGACAAGTGGAGTAGCTGGTTTAAAACTTAACTCAGTCACCCACCAATGTATTCATTTAAGTTGATCTTGCCATCCCCATTTTTATCAATGTCTTCCACCGTCTCCTATAAAAAGAAAATAGTTAAATTATTTTCAGTAATTTTCTGGAAATGTTTCTGAATAATAAAAGCTCTTTGAGGAGGTGAAGCCTATAAAAAGTAAGCTGTTTTTAATTTGAATGAATAGTATTAGCTGTCCTGCTTGACAGCTATGATACTATGTCAATTCTTTAAAAATACAATATCCATTATTATCGATTGGGCAAGAGGCAGGGTACACCTCGACGGGTCACCTTTCATGTCCAATTCACAACTATGAGCATTTTAGAATCACCAATTGACTTAACCTCCATGTTACACATGCAGAGGGAAAACATGCCTTTTAAGGCTCCATACAAAGATGTGCACTAAACCAGATTGCACTAACCAGAAGTTTGTTGGTACGATCCCAGTCTCCCCCATTCTGCATACCAAATTGTCCATGGGCAAGACCCTGAACCCCAAATTAACTCTGACAGTTAAGCCGGCAGTGTTTTAGTGATAAGTGACACAGAAAATAATAAGCATGTGTGTGTGAATAGATGAATGGCAAAACTTAACTGTAAAGAGCTTGAGTGTCATCAAGCCTGGAAAAGCGCAATACAAATACAGAGCATTTACCATTTAGCATTAAAGGTGCTTTCAGATAGCATGCACTGGCACCAGAGCTGCAGCAAAGCTCTGTATTATAAATCAATAACAAAATAATGCAACACAGGTACTGCGACACTCCTATGATCCTAACAGACTGCACAGCACATAATTAGTCGATTTTAGCTTAAACTAGAGAGATTTTTGTTATGTGAAATTTAATTAATTCACCAAGTAACTAAGTTTCCTCTTATGGGGATCATGAATGTGCATACAAAAGGGGTTAACAGACGACTGGGACTGACTTTTATAGAACAAAATGTTTAGAGAGTAGACTCTACCTTCACTACCAAACCCTTCATGTAATCAAACTCCTCGGGGTGCAGGAAGGCAGTAAACTCCTCCCGTGTAGCAATACCATCACCGTCTCGGTCAGCTGTCTTGAAGCGTCTTTCGTCACGGCGGAGCATGGACTTATAGGTGGCCTTGTCTTCAACATCATCAAACTCCTCATCTGAAATCACAAAAGTTAAATTTTTCAGGGAAACAGGTGTTGTACCATTCAATTTCAAATTTAACTCATACATTTTGACTGGATTACTAATCCGTCCAGACAATTTTAGTCCTAGGTCATCAAGATGCTTTGAAAAATGACAATTTTAACATCCACTAAAATCCATGAAAACTTAGCTAACTATTTGCTGATGAAGTTCATGCAATATTATTGAAAGCCACAGAAAAGACTTGGAATTTGAAGTGACATTTTTTAACAATGTCACATGTAATTAAGCTTTGGTCTGGTATTTTTTGCTATCAGCTGCGCCATAAAGTTTATATTAATCATCTAAAGGCAAATATCTCCGTTCCATTTGCTAATGAAGGCCATAAGGTGTGGCTGAAAGCCGTAGACAGCAGGTAAGTGGAACTTTGAGTTGAAATTATTTTGTAACATACCGTGTTGTTTCTTTAAGAAGATTCAGGACAGTGTGTGCTGGAACAGGCACCATTCACTCATGCATGGATAAGTCAATCACATAAGGGACAGATGGATGGAGTGTAAATATGAATAACAGAAGTAAAAATAGCTTTTTTGTTATTTGTCAGCTATGACTTATGTAACCAATTATTCTAGACATTCTAAATCCAAGATGGAACCCTCGCTGAATGGAGTTAGGTTAGAGTAGTACATTCTGTGATTTTAAAGTAGCTTAAGTGGCCTGAAAGAAGATTGTTGTGTTTCCTTATGCAGTCCCTAAATGTACACGTCTTCTCTGTCACACTTGTCATGGGAGCTGACATGATGGCAGCACTAAAAATCCGTTTCTAGGTTACAAAGCAGAGGGTAGAAAAGACAAGGAGGTGGAAGAAATAAGACATTGAGAAGAAGAAAATTATATGAAGGGGGAAGAGTTATACAATTTAGAAATGAGGAACATCTTTCACACACAAAGAATTACCCAGATAGTATCCATAGGTGGTATTTTTGTACTCCTCCCAAGCAATCTTCCCGTCCTGATTCTGGTCGTAGTCGTTCCAGTTTTTATTCACATTCTCCTCAATGTACCTCCTCTGCCGGTGTTTGATCCAGTAGTGCAGCTCTGCGTGGTTGACATAGCCATTCTTGTCAGTGTCAATGCGATCCACAATCTTTCTGTGGAGAGTGATTTATGAATAAGGTACACCTTTAAGGATTTGCTCTTGTTAATGTTTTACAATGTTTCAGTCAATAAAATGTTTTTGACTATGCAGCCTTTACTATTCTGCAAAATTGTTAGCTGGAGAAGGCAGCTTTAGAGGTAGTTTTATCTCCACACTTCTATCTTGTGTCTTGTATCTTAACACTTTAACAATCTGCTCCCCCTATTCTTTTGAAAGTAGAACACAATATTGCCCTAAAATACACTAATGTCTTTGGTAAAAAACTCCTTGATGAGTAAATAATAACACACAAGTACTTTGAAGTAGCCATGGCTGTTGCTGAGGCAGATGGTAGCAACCCTGTATAGTTTAGAAAGAGTCCGCTGAAGGTCAGCTTAACCTACGCTAATCTGTTTTTGCTCTCATCAGGGGTCAGTTGGTCAAAGGTCTTGGATTCTTCCTTGCCCAGAAAGGCCTCATGGTCATACTGGAAGCCGTGATCATCCTTGTGGACATGGTCACTCAAATCAGCATGGTGATGGATGCGTTTCTCCTGAGCGGGGACAGCAAAGGCAACAGCAGCCAGGATGCAGAGGGACACGAGTGACTTGAGCAGCATCATGATCAACTGGAGAAGTGTGATGGAGACGCATAGTGGAGTGGCACAGAGATAGAAAATATAAAACAGAACAGAGCATAACTTTTAAATACCTCCAGCATAAAACAAGAAGACATTCAATTAAATAACGTAGAGCAAGGTCTGCACCTAAGTTTTTCATTTAAAAAGCCAACTGAACAACAGCACCCCCAATAGGTCAAACTGAGGAAATAAAGGCCCAGAAGAACCTCCTTGGATCTGTGCGTAAAAAATGCACAGTTAGGTTACTCAGATTCAGCCGGGGCTTCCTATGTTCAGACCAGAGTCTTTGACCCTGGAGTTCAGGTGGTCAAAGCAGGATGGTGGCAAAATGTTAGCATCAAACTGTTGAGACTACTGAGGAGATGAAATTACCTCATTACATAAGTTTAAATAAGTCAAGTATTATCAGCTACAGTTACATCATGTTCAGCAGGCCCGGTATAAGTGCTGCTTGACACATTAATTATTTCTTTGGTCTTAACCACATGAATCCCCAAGGAGCATTTTTGCCCCAGTCTCCATATTATATTACAGTACTATGACCATCTCACTTGACACACACCAACAAATTTCTGCTCTTTAACTGTGAATGTACATATGGACAGAAAAGCACAGTAGCACGGCAAGTCAGGCATCAGAGAGTTGTTCCATCCACCTAGTAACCATTAACCCTGTTACATTTAAGAGCGGAGCTAAATCAATCAAATTCGGTTTGTATAGTCAATATTCACACTTACAATTTGTCTACTGGGGCTTAACAAATTGTGACCTCTTCTTTCCCTAACCCTCAATAAGTGTAAGGAAAACGACCAAAAAACACTATCATCAAATCAATCAATTTTTATTGGTATAGCCCATATTCACAAATTGACAACTGACATCCTCTGCATCCTTAAGGCTAAGGAAACACTTGTTGAGGGTTATGTTTCTCATTTCCCCCCCCTAAAAAATTAGAAACACATGGGAGGGATCCCTCTCCCATGACAGACAGAGGTGCAATAGATGCCACGTGTAACTGAACGCATCAACAAATTAACTGTATTTACAACAATAATTATTAAAAAAATGTTTAACATAATGGAAAAGATGTGTCAATGTATTTATACAAAAGAAAATGTCTGATAGGAATGAAGGGAGGAGCAAAGACAATTGAATAGAGGAGTTATTGTCAGTAATGGTTGAATATGTAATATGAGTATTCATATTGTATAACAAGCAGTCTTGTTGTAATCATAATCCATAATCAGCTGCCATAACACAATCAGGATCCACCACCATCCATCTTTTCTCTCAATTTCCTTCAATTACCATAAAATGACTACACTAATTAGATTTATCCTGTAGCAGCCGCCCCCTCACCCCTAGTCTACACATTTCGTTTCCCCTCATGTTGCTGGCAGTGTTTAAGATAAGCCACAAATATAAGAAGTCCCTTTTCCTCAAACACTCTTTAATAGACAAGATTACACCAACTCACCAGATTCCCACGAAACCTCCCTTCAGAGTTCGTGGGCCGTTGGCAGGAACGTTTATAAATAGCATAGTCGGGGAGGCGGGCTTTCTTTCTCAGAGACCCAATTGACAGTGGCCTAACCTGGATTCCAACCAATAAAAAAGCGGGACGTAGTGGTAAAGAACTCTCATTGGCTGTCAACCGCCACGTTGACACGCAGGGGCACCAAAGATCTGTTTAACCCTTTACCTGCGGCATGAGAGTAAAACAGTTTCATAAACAAAGGTCCCTGCGATAGAAAATGTCATGCGTTCAAAGAAATATATGATGGAGTATCTGTCGATTGGGACCTCTTATTTCATTTACATATGGACAAAGGAATACTGGAGAAAAATATGTGGGAATAAATAAATGTGTAAATAAATTTAAGACATTTATTTCTGTGTTTCTGTATTTATAATTTTGTATTTCCTTATTTTTTATGCACAACTCAAAAAAACTGTATTTAAGCATTTATTGAGCTCATCATGGTGAGTCATCTTCACATAAAGTTTGACAACCCTGGTCTGTTTCTGGGCTGTGGAGCCAAATTCATGCCAAAACAAACAAACCCTGTTTTAAAAATTCACTCATTAACTTGCCAAGACTGTGTGGTTTGCAAATGTAAAACCCCATTAAACAACTAATATTTTTGTACAAAACACACAAAACAAACGACAAAACACAATACATATTTATAGAGAAAATATGCTTCAGAAACAAGTAGCCTTTGGCTTTTCATACAGGAACAAACAAATAAATCCCACAAGTACAAAAAAATTTCGTTTTCTTGAAGAAGCAGATCTTTAATATTTTGCTGTCAATGTGTTATAGTCCATAACATTATGAAGTCTATAGACACTGGACATATAGTTAATTATACTTTTGACATTAAGTATTCATTTATTTCCAAAATGATACAGAGAATGCACGATGGCAGCCATTTTACACACAGTAAGTATAAATATTGCAATTAGACCCTAATGGTCCGATACACATCGATGGAGCTGTAGTGGAGAGAGTCTCCGAGTTCAAGTTCTTCGGTTAGTTGATCACAGACGACCTTACCTGGTCCATAACATTATGAAGTCTATAGACACTGGACATATATAATAGTTTATTATACTTTTGACATTTTTCAATGAATTAAGTATTCATTTATTTCCAAAATGATACAGAGAATGCGCGATGGCAGCCATTTTACACACAGTAAGTTACTTCACATATATTCATTTAATTTAATTTAATATTCCCCACCTCTTCACCCTGTAAACTGCTGCTTGTTTATTGGCCTATAATTGATCGGTTACTCCCAACAACTGCGCTAAGTCATAATCTGTGGGAAGAATGTAGCTTCCGTCTTCAGGAGTGTGTGTGTCTCTTCACACCTGAACTGATAACCACAAGTACACTCCTGATCAAAATCTTAAGACCAGGTAAAAAATTGCATGAATTTGCATTTTGCACTGTTGGATCTTAGGAAGGTTCTAAGTAGAGCTTCAAAATGCAAAAAGAAGAAATGGGAACAAGAAACCAAAAGTTGTGAGCAATTATCACAAAATTGCCCGTTTAGACTTTGCAAGGGAGCACCAAACATGGGACATTCAAAGGTGGAAGAAAGTTTTATTCTCTGACGAGAAAAAAGTTTAACCTTGATGGTCCTGATGGCTTCCAACGTTACTGGCATGACAAGGAGATGCCACCTGAGATGTTTTCTACGTGGCACAGTGGAGGGGGCACCATCATGATCTGGGGTGCTTTTTCCTTCAATGGAACAATGGAGCTCCAGGTTGTGCAGGGGCGTCAAACAGCAGCTGGCTATGTGGAAATGTTGCAGCGGGCATCCCTCATGACTGAGGGCCCTCGTCTGTGTGGTAACGACTGGGTTTTTCAGCAGGACAACGCTCCAATTCACAATGCCTGTCTGACCAAGACTTTTTTCCAGGAGAATAACATCACTCTTTTGGACCATCCTGCGTGTTCCCCTGATCTTAATCCAATTGAGAACATTTGGGGATGGATGGCAAGGGAAGTTTACATAAATGGACTTCAGTTCCAGACAGTGGATGCCCTTCGTGAAGCCATCTTCACCACTTGGCGCAACATTCGCACTAGCCTTTTGGAAACACTTGCATCAAGCATGCCAAAACGAATTTTTGAAGTGATCAACAATAATGGTGGAGCTACTCATTACTGAGTCAGTTTTTGACACTTTAATTTCTGTTTTAGGAGGTTTTTGTTTTTGTTTGAGCTGTGGTCTTAAACTTTTGATCAGCTGATGAACAGCCTACTTCAGTTAAATTGTTGTTTTCAATAAATTGCCTGCTCACAACTTTTGGGCTCTTGTTCCCATTTCTTCTTTTTGCATTTTGAAACTCTACTTAGAACCTTCATAAGATTCAACAGTGCAAAATGCAAATTCATGCAATTTTCAACTGGTCTTAAGATTTTGATCAGGAGTATATTTAGTTATTAATCGATGATGTCATGAATCTGGATCATTCAGCTCACTTAACCCTGATGTCCTGAAGTTACGTCTTGTGTTGTGTAGCAGGTTTAAACATGTTTCTCATAAAGTCTAGAGTTAAAGACAGGCAACACACACAACAGCAGCACCCTTGACAGAGAGGGAGAACAACAATATACTCACACATTCACACATTATGACTCAGAGACATAACAAACACAAAGTAAACATCAGTACTGTGTGTGTCCTACTGTGATCAGTGCTGGTGTTTATAGTTTTTTTTTATCAAACCTATATATAAGGCATCACACAGACACATACAAAAACAAGATACCATGAGATGAAAAACATACATAACCCAGTCACCTGACAAGAACCAAGAAAAGAGACCACATATCTCCTGTATTGGCTTCGTTACCCTGGCTTCCAGTTAAATCTAGAATATAATTTAAAATTCTCCTCCTCACCTTCAAGGCCCTTAATAATATGGCACCATTATACCTCAAAGAGCTGTTAGTACCCTATCAACCCACTAAAGCACTCCGCTACAGGCATTCAGGCTTGCTTGTCATCCCTAAAGTCTCTAAAAGTGAGTAGGGGCCAGAGCTTTCAGCCATCAAGCTTCTCTCCTGGGGAATCATCTCCCACTTTCAGTTCGGGAAGCAGACACCATCTCTACGTTTAAGATTAGGCTTAAAACTTTCCTTTTTGATGAAGCTTATAGTTAGAGCTTGTCCAAACTTGTCTTAGACCTGCTCTTAGTTATGCTGCTATGGGTCTAGAATGTTGGGGGACACGCGACACAGGGGGGTTCTCCTTTTAGCTTCTCCTTCCTCTTCTACATCCTTATCACATCGAAGAAATTAATATCTCATCAGTATATGTTACTAACTTGACTTCTTCCCCGGAGTCCCTTTATCTTATCGTCCGAAGAGCCAGGGCTGCAGCTGCGGCCACATCGTGGATTATGATTTATGGATCGCGTATCAGAGATCCTGAATGTAATGGTGGACCTGTATCGCACTGGCTGATGGTGATAATAATGGTGGATCCTGTAGCGTGTTGGCATCTGATAATGATGGTGGACCACGATTAAGGCGGCAGCTGATGGTGGATCATGATGTGGACAATGACTGTGGACTATAGTGGATCCGATCTTGATGGTGGATCATTATCTTGCTGGCTGCTGACCGTAGACTATGATTGCAGCAGGACTGCTTGACATATAGTATTGAAGTTATCCTTCAAAATGTTTACCCTCATCAATGCTGCTAAAACATTTATCTTGATGATGTTTCCTACACTTGACATCTATTGCACTTCTGTCCGTCCTGGGAGAGGGATCCCTTACATGTGGCTCTCTCTGAGGTTTCTACGTATTTTAACCCTGTTAAAAGGGTTTTTAGAAGTTTTTCCTTACTCTTGTTGAAGGTTAAGGACAGAGGATGTCACACCATGTTAAAGCCCAATGAAACAAATTGTGATTCGTGAATATGGGCTTTACAAATAGAATTTGATTGATTGATTGATGAACAACTCCTGAAGCAGATGTGTAGGCAATGTATGCTGCCAGAGTAAGCCGTGTGCTTTAAGGGCTGCCCTAAACTGATGTTAAAAGAAAAAGGATGTTCTTGGCAAATAAAATTTGGATTTGATGTCATGGAATGGGCGCAATCCATGTAGGTCAAAGATATCGCCTAAGGAATTAATGCATCCCCTGTCCCACTGAGAGAAGGTAATTGATCTACATCCTCTCAACAATTCTTTATTATTGAAAATAGAAGATTGAAGATGCCATCTGCAGGAAGACTTATGATACTTTACTACTGAGCGCCTTACCTGAAACACTGGGATAAAATTGGACCACATCGTAGTTGACATTGCCTCACAGAGGTGTTCGAAAAAAGCACATCTGTCAAAGACCAAGGGTGTCCCATTTCCTCTTCCATTGCTCGCCAAGAAACTGGTGCAAAGAATCAAACCATGTAACCAGGGGTCAAAGGGTGAAAGACCAGTAGTACGTTGTAGAGTTGGCCGTGCTGAGCAGTGAAAGCTTTCAATAGGGGACATTTCCCATTCCAAATGAATTTGGAAACAGCTGCATGAAGCTTATCCCTATAACCAACAGGGGTAGAAAGAAGGATCATGGAACTGACAATTGATTCTGAGCAACACATTTATTTTAATAATACAAATTTGTGATTATAGTGAATTAGGTAAGCTTGACCATCTTTTTAGATCACTCAGGACCTTATTCAACATCTCAGTGTAGTTGTGTTGTACAATGCGGTTTAGTGAGGGGAATATTTCAATACCTAGGTACCTAAAATGTTGAACACATTTTAGCAGGTAAAAAAACTAAGTAAATGTCAGCACTGCACGTGTCCTAAAAACTTGAGATCAGTTTTTAGTGTATCAGTGTAAAGTGAGGGCAGGTCAGAGTGAGTCAGGATGAAACAGACTCCGAAACAGACTCAATCACAGGACAACAAGGAGGACATGCCACAGAAAGTAGTCTCTTTTTTGTCTTCCACCTCTGACGCCTTCAATTTCTGCTGTTGTGAGAATCAAGTTGTTTTTGACCTTTTGGGGCCATCCCTTATAACTTCTCTGTTCTGCACATCTTTCTCTTAATGACAAACAGATGTCCTTGCAGTATGCTGATTGTAGAGAGGGGACTGTTGATTTGGAATGAATCTGATTCACAAAAATACGCTTGGTGGTGAGAACAAAATCGGCTGGTGCGAACGTGTCATAAATCCGGCAGCGACTCTGCACACACACTTATTTTCTGCGCAGAGAATGAACGTTTCTGCGCATACGTTAGTAAATTAGGCCCAATGAGAACATAGATGTCCGCCATTATGGATTTAAAAAAAAACATGCCACCTACATTTTGGTTTAAAATCCTATCAACAACAAATTTGGTTAACAACATTATGAGATTAGAAGATTGTGTCCCCAAACAGGCAGAGCAAAGCAGTTCGAGTTTTGCCCGTGGGGCGCTAAAATCTACCCAAATCTATTGTGCAGTAACCACTATATTAAATGTCACCATATTTATTATGAATGCTTGAGGGGCAACTACAAACTAACATCTAAAGTTGGCTGAAGATGCCGTGACCTATCAAACATTTGCATGTTTTGCAGGATTTGTTCGACATATTTTTGGCTAGAAACATAAGAAATGCTACATCCATTGGGAATGAGGTAAAAGTAATGCCCAAGAGATTTCAACCCAATTGGCCACGTGGTGTTCGATCATCGTGTATCTAATGAAATATGTTTATACCCTATTTAGTGTTTAAGCATTTAAAGGTTTTGCACATAGAGAGCACCAAAAAGTGGTAGTCAGCTCGAATCCCAGCCCATGCCAAAGTGTCCTTGGGAAAGATGTTGAACCCCAATTGCCCCTTGCTTTGGATAAAAGCATCAGCTAAATATTGTAATGTGCTGCTTCCTATTGAGCAAATTAAGGCACAAACACTATTTTTTCTTTTGTTCTTCTTCGTATGTCAGCATTTAACTTCTCGCAGATACTGTTCCATATCACTTTTCTTTGAGTCACATTAACATTTCTTTGCTGTAGCCCAACAGCATGTTTGTTTGCCTCTTCTACGAACCCCTCCAATTCCATGGCATTCAATTTCGCCTTGCGCTTGTGGTCACTCTGCTCTCAGTAACCAGTAGCGTCATTAGGTGTTTCAACCTTTTAATCACAAGACAACCTCTTCTTAGGCAGGCCCACCACAGGTTGATCAGACCTGGGTGCATGTCCCCAGCATCTTGGGGCCTAATTGGGAGCTTTCCTCCTGATCCAGAGCCATTGGCTGTGTGTGATGTTTCTTTTTCTGGTCTGGCAGAGGGCATATAGATTACTTATCTATTGTTCCATCTTTCCCAACATTGACATATTAATAGGAGTCCCAACTGGTCCCAACCTGAAGAAATGTATTTGCCAATATGTAGGTGCAGTGACAGTAGAACCTACTGGCAACATGAAAAACAATTGTGTGAATCATTAGTTTACCTTTATGAAATTGTCATGGTCTAATCATGACTTTATATCCACCAAAACGACATGTCTCAAGCGGGTCCTCCATTGCGGACATGGGGAGTTATACAAAATGTGCAATGCATCATGCACCATAACGAAAATTAAATAATATCTAACTTTTTTACCGTCCAGTGGTTGGGAAAGTTCAGTGTCAAACAGCATCATTGGGCATGCATGAGGTAGCAATGCTACTTGCAGCTAAAACAGACATTTATTTAAAAAATAAGAAATAAATCTCCTGTACAAGGTTTAAACTTCATTTATTTATCACATTACATGCACAATGTTTTATAGACAACAGATAAAGCCATCTAAAATAATTACATCAATAATCTGTTTCAAATCACCAGGGCAAATAGTCAAGTCATTAGGACTAAGGACAACTCAATACAAGACAGCCCTACACAATGAACCTGTGCTTCAAGTTAAGCATCTTCACCACACTTGGATAAGGCTGGATCTGTGTAACCAACAGCACAGGGAAAGTTCCTAGAAATTTTCAAAAGAAAAGCTCAGGGTAGCAGCTTTGTGCAGCTCTAGCTAAACTATCATTGAGACTTTGAGACTGAATCTTTACACTCATCTCTTGAGATTAAGTGAAAAATGAAACTCCCCTTTAGGTTACTTCTAACATTTGTTTTTAAGTGTGGAATGGGCTCACCGTTGACTCTTTGTTGCTTAAAGGGGAAAAGCTTAAACAGCCATAGTTCTCACCTACCTGTGAATTTGACTCTCTCTGGTGTCAGAGGGCAGTAAAGATCCAGTATAGAAACCCTCGTGAAACTTTACCTTGACAAGTGGCACAAGCTTATTCTAAGTGAGACTGTCCCAAAAAAGTTACTAACGACTGCTGACTATGACATTATTCTAGTTATCTATCAGAAATAAGAATTGGTGAATTTGAAATCTTATTAAAGTGAGAGTTGAACTTCAGAAGTAATATTATTTACAAAAAAAAAGGAAGCTGATATGATGTTCTTCTTCAAGAGTAAAATCATTGTGTTCAAAAGATTAATTCTATTAAGGGGACCATAGGCTACTGTTATCTGATCCAGTGGCAAAGGAAAAAAGCTGATTTAAGTAACATGCAGGCACTAAATAATCTAGAACATTTTCATGGTCAATTTAAGATTCACATTTGCTGGGCTACAACATTTCAGGCTGAAAAGTCATTCTCGTTAAGAGCAACACAACAGTCAAAATCATAACAAGGGCATTTCTAATAGTCAACATCAAATGACATGCAGGCTGGCATCTATACTATATTGTGCATTCCTACACAGATTTGTATCTGACACCGAGTTGTGAGGTGGCATTTTGTCCTCCTATTTATCTTTCTGTCTCCTGCTTTGCAACCTTCCAAAGGAACAAACCCACATGTTAAATGTGGTTCCTGACCTTTAAACCTCAGACATATCAAGTTTATTGTTGTACACATGAATGATATCAAGCTATTATATTATTGGCCAGATTGACAAAGGCGATGTCTTTTTTCTGTGCCATAAATTTAAAAACCATCATGCCAAGAATGAGGTGAGATGAACAGAGGTTTACAGGTACTTTAAGATTACCGAAAAGTGTTTTTTCCAATTACATGAAAAACATCAGCTGCTCCTTGCTTCTGTTTCAATTGAAAAAAAATGCTGGTAGGACTGGACCATCAAGACACATCAATAAATGAAATGACAAATTGGTCTGAATATTGAACTGCTACTTTTTATGGAAAATCTATAAAAGAACTGCTAGACAAGTTAAGACAAGAGCACAAATCCAGATGAGAAAGGTGCAAACGTTGGAGTCACTTCAATAGATGTACAGAAACATGATCATTGTGTTTAACTGCAATTGTACCTACTGGTATCTGTTCCACGTGGTTTTCAGGATACATTTGTATGGCAGCACATGTAAGAAGACATCACTATAATTATTTCTGGTCAAAAAGATGACTAACCCAGTCTGTTCTACACCTAACTTAATCAGAGGTTATGATGGATATCTGCATACGTGATTAGGTGGATTGTGCTTATCATTTCATGGACTGTCAGCCGTTTCCCTGCCTTCCCTCTCGATTATTTAAGCTCTAATGTCAGGTTCCTTCAGGGTCAACATTTATTTGTAATGGGCCAAGACGTCATTGAAGATGTTAAGGAAGATGTGAGCATGGTACTCTTTAAAAACCAGTGTTGGACGGAAACGGATCGATCGATCCCCACACCCTCCAAGGAGGACACCTGTCAATGAAAAACGCTATTACTATATTGCCATACAGTGCAATGACAGTCTTCTGTCTGTCACCCAACTTCACATGAATGTTTGTGGTGAGTTTATTTTACACAGGACCAATCACACATTTTCAGACCAGGACACTTTGTGACATGGATTGGGAAAACTGGGATCAAACTGCCAACCTTCTGGTTAGTGGAAGACCCACTCTCCCTCATTAGTTCCAAATTGTATTTGTCATATGCAGTTAACACAGGTTCAACATTATAATGAAAGGTGTTGAACAAGAAGAAACAGGTCAGCTCAGCATTGCAATAGTTATATACAAGAAAGGTAAAAAGAATTTGCTATAAAATGTTAAATGCATTACGATACAAAACTAACAAGATTTATTTTGAAAGGTACTTGGACTTTAAGTGTATGGAGTGTGTGTGAATAGTAATTTACACATATGTATGTGTAGTTATTGCACCCTGTGTGTGTCAGTCACATTTCCAAATAAACAGGCAGGAAAAAGATGTGCAGAGGATTATAAGTTACGAGTTGACTACAAGTTAAGGAACCTGATGGCCCGATGGTAGGAACTGTTGTAAAGTCTGGTGGTACACGCAGCCCTGCTCCTGTACCTTCTGCCAGATTGCAACGGAGTGAACAGTCTACATGCTTGGTGGCTGTGGCCCTTTATGATTGTTGATGGTAAATGTTTTTTATATTTATATAGCGCTTTTCTAGTCTTGATGACCACTCAGGAGAACATCACCTCCCCCATCAAGAAGGCCCAGCAGAGGATGTTCTTCCTGCGGCCACTTAAAAAATTCAACATGCAGCGGAAAGTGATGGTTGAGTTCTACACAGCCATCATTGAGTCCATCCTCACTGCATCAATCACCCTCTGGTTCGCTGCCTCCACTGCCAAGGACAAGGGCAGACTGCAGCCGATCATTCGGTCAGCTGAGAAGGTCATCGGCTGCGACCTGCCGGCTCTCCTAGACCTGTTCCACTCCAGGACCAGTAGGGAAGCAGGTAAGATCATTGCTGATCCTTTCCATCCCGGTCAACACCGATTCCAGAGACTCCCATCCGGAAAAAGGTTCCGGGCCATCAGGACTAAAACCTCGCGCCACCTGAACAGTTTTTTCCCTATGGCAGTGGGGCTCACAAACAAGCCCCCTGCATCACACTGCCCTCTGCTCCCCCCTCGCACATAATTTATATATTATTGCCACTATCACCACTATCTGAACCTTAGCACCGCACGTGCCCATAACTCTCTTACTGTATATATTTTTGTTCCATATTGTTGTTTTACGAGCTCTGTTCTCACTGTGTCTCTGAGCGAGTGAGTAGGGGTGGGGAGCAGAGCCCCGGTTTGTGTGCGCTATTTGGGAGTACACACACACACACACACTAGCCCTCTCCTGGTACTTCATGACGGCTTGATATGATGATGTTTTAAAAAATGATTGTGACTTAGTCAACTACCAACATTTTCGTATCGTCTCGTCAACGCAAGTTGAAATAGATTTAGTCATAGTCTTTATTTTCAAAGTACTGTTTTCGCTACGTCTTAGTCTCGTCTTAGTCTATCGTCATAGTTTCCTAAATGAAATTAACACTGGTTAGCAAGCTCTCGCTGGTGCGCGGATAGTTTGTGAGGGTGCTGGCGTTAATGCTAAATTTGTCTCCCTAAGAAAAAAGCTTGGCGACAAGCTTTCTTGACCGTGGTGTCTGTTATGGGCGGCTGTGACAGACACCATGGTTAAATCATTATAAACAAACAAGTGTGCTGAGATGATATCAAAATGAAATTTATTTGACTGTAAAAAAAACTGCAGTGAAATGGTTTGTGGATAAAAGTAGTGATGTATATTTTGCAGTCATGAGTTTTTGGCATTTGTCGAGGGGTATAGATGATGAGCCTTCTATTACTTTTATTAAATCTGTATTCAAATACCTTGCTCATGTCATGCTCATTGTAATGCCAGGGAATTCCGAAAGCAGGAGCTAACCTGCAGGGTTTAACCATTACGAGCCACACTGTGACTTGAACTACAGTACACACTGAACATGAGCGGTTGCCACAACGAAGGCATACCTCAAAATCACAAGAATAAGTAAAAAGATTGAATGGTAATGTGCCTCATACCTTTGTCTCTGGTCTTGAGCAAGATTTTGTCGCGCGTTCCATCATCACAGACATCAATGGCACAGAAGGTCCCCTGCCCTCGAGCTCGGCTCAGTATGCCAGGGTATTGTGTCTGGGAGTGAAAAGCATTAAGGCCATGATCACACACATTAACGTCATATTCACACAAAGCATGATCAAAGAAAACTTAAGTAGGGCCTTCTATGCTGGATACACACTGATCACAAAGCCACAATGGTATAATACAAATATAAACATACAAATTCTGATATTTTAGAGGTTAGGGATGAGGACAGATTTCATAATACAGCTACTATAGCGGGTATCTTATTGATATTCTGTGTATGTGGATTTTTTTAGTAGTTGAATATATTAAAATGTATTTGTGTATCTGTTTCTATTTCGTATCTCTTTAATAAAATTGTCTAGGGTTACACGCTGCTTTGCTGCTCGCGTATGTTTGGGTGTTCAGTGGAGCTCAGCCCTGCTGTTGAGCAAAGAGGAGAAAGATACACAAACCTAAACTTGTGATCGTAAATTTAGACCATAATACTGGATATACTCTGGTTAACTAAAATCATTTAATGAGGCGAAGGACTGCATATTTTATATGAATATATTATAATTTTCCAAAATATGTGATAAACACAGCTAGTGGTTTATATTTGGTTCATTTTTTATTACTCATTTCATGATGTTATCTATGTGTTTTGGAAATGGGTCACTTTTTGGTAGAATTTGGGCAACCTGAACAGATGAACAAATAAACATATGCATACCTACACACACAATTAAGTACCTGTAGCTCATAAAGACCATTAAGCAGAGTTTTTCCAGAACGGGTAACCTCCTCCAGAAGTCTTTCTCTGCGAATGACATTGATAACCTCAACCAGGAACAAGTTCTTTGATGGATCACCCATCCATGTGTTAAAGATGCGGTATGCCTGAAAAATGAGAGCAGATACAAAAACAAACATGTTAAACAAACCCATGTTAATAAATTGTGATTATCAGCACGTATAAAAAACTTTTACAAGTAACAGTTTAGTGATAGTGCCATATCACTCCAGGAACCTAAAGTTGAACAAGCATTTATGACTCATGGCATTTTCAACATCAAAGACAACTGTTCTGAGTACAACAAAAATTACAATGTGTAAATTTCTTTTTTCAAATCATTCAGTTTTCTTTGATTGATTGGGATTGTTGTTAGAGTGCTTGCTCATTGTGAGCACTGTTGGGTTTCTCTATAAATGTATGATCTTTACCTTATAATGTTATGATTTGGCTCTTAAAATTGAAATGAACTGAATACCTTATAATATAATTCATTCCTCATTTTGCCATGCATTTTTTTATTTGGAGCACTTTATAACCTTGTTTAGAAAAAATGCTATACAATAGTTATTAATATTATTATTACTATGGGGTAGAGTGGAAATTGCAGCCTGTATGGGCTACCAAAATTGCCAGGGTGGTCAAAGCTCTTTTGCAAAAAACATTTAAAATGGTCTAACCTTTTCAGCCTGTAATTCAGCCTTGTAGTAGAAGCCACCAGTCAGGAGTTTCTTGCTGAAGGAGACAATATCAGCTGGATCTTCCATGCCCCAATGCTCATGGGCCCAAAACTTTCCTGTGCTCCCCCCACCAGTCTGGACTTCATCCACGTGGAAAGCACAGCCATGCTAGAGAGACAAAAGACTGCAGACTGAGACATAGAAGTGACCCAGAAGGACAGATCATGAATGAAATTTGGGGGATGTGTGTCTCTGTCATTGACACTACAGGCAGATCTTGAGAGGGAGGATTACTAGCTTCTATTTTTAATTATCAGTTCTACAACAATGTACCGCAGATCTGGATCCTGAACACGAAAACTCTTAGGTCATATAGCACCTGGACAGTTTAAATATCATAAACGGTTTGCAAAACCCAAGTATAAAGTGCATTCCAACTTGTTTTTATGTTGTTGCTGAATAACTTAATTTATATTTAGCCTAAAATGGATACTACCCATACTACCATCTATTTCAAAAGAAATAGAACTGTCAAAATAGCAATCCATCTGGAGAGAGGGTAGTTTACAGTGATTTTAGAACAGCTAAGAGGATTTTAGAATGCCCCTATTAATGCCCACAGCCCATGTTCTAAAATAAGTATAAAACAAAGCTTCAAGGGGCTCACTGTTTGTAGTAAATCGTTACTACTTTTATCTGGCAAAGAAATCTAAAGGTGTGCATTAAATGTAAAAGGTCTGGCAGAAGACCATCACTAGGTCGCTTGATTTAAAGCAGCAAACCTGTTACCAAAGAGGTATAAAAGCTGTACAGAATCACAAGACCATTCTCTATTGTAAATAAGAATCTATACCATTTATCCTGTTGACAATACCGCTACTATTGTTAATATGATGTTAGATGCTGTTTATTCTCAGCAATGTTGTACATATTGTTAATGTATTGATGTGCTCCGACACGATGCCGTAAAGCAAATGGTTTGTCTCTGGCTGTGTTTGGGAGACCCCGGTGGCATCGACATGTGCCACAAGCAGTTTGAATGCTTGTCTTACTTCAACATATTCTTACAGGTCCTACACATGCAGAACAATGGTCAACATTGAGGAAGATAGGTGTGAATGGTGAGCAGAGACGCGCACACACACGCCTCCCCACAAATCTGATATAACACCCATAAAACATTAGACCTCTTAGAAACAAGTGGAAAACAACAATATGTGACGACTTCATAGGTAAAACTTAAACAAATATGTGCGAATACTGTCATCCCTGTTACTAAGTGGACAAAGATGTAAAAATGACAATAGAAATATAGTACTATCTAGTTATTCTTGTGTCTGTCACAACAAAAATATCAAAACATTAAAGAGAAAAACAGTCAGAAAATATTCTATTATATAGCCTGAGATAGAGCATTTTTTTTTATTATTTCATGGATATTTAAAAAGTGGTGGTTAAAGTTATTTTAGATTTTAAAAGGCACAGATTTCATGGGATTACAAATAATAATTGCATAGATTGTTTTCTTAATAAATTACAAAAGAACACCTGGAATCAATGTCGCAAAAAACTCAACCATTACTATTATGGATAAACCATATACAAGTGAATTTTCACTTATGGATAAAAATGCAATTATTTTAGCAATCTGATTGTGTCCTTGATGCACTCACGGCCATATGACATTGTAATATAATGAAGTTCAATCCACTATTGATTATCCAAATAGGACTTCATTGTACAATGATGATGATACTTTGCAGAGGGGAAGCTACAATACTTTATTACTCAGAATTTAACTTCAGATAGTAAACCAGTCAATTGATGCAACTGAGAATGCGCGTAACAATAAATCCTTTAAAATTATCTGTTGCCATAATGATAACTGGTACCTTGCGTGCAATGTTGCGGAGGCTTTTAAAGAAATTGGGGGTGGCGTGGTTATCGCCACCTTCAGCCTGGATCGGTTCAATTACAATCCCTGCCACTGGTTTCCCCTTCTGTCTCCACTTTATGATCAGGTCCTCCACCTGGTTATGTGTGACAAACGAGAAGTAGTTGTTAATTAACATAGAACACACAGATGTGAGCATTTACGGTTTCATTTTTCTTTTGATATGTTTTCAACACAGACCGGTTCCGATACAAGTTTGTTTTCACTGGGTGACTCCTGCACGGCCCTTTTTCTACGCAAAATTATCACAAATTTCGATCTAGAGTGACGCTGAAGTTGCATTGAATTCCGATATGGGTCACATGGTTCAGACTGAGGTCGCATTTCAAATTGCTTCACTTTAGTTCGTCATTCCACATAATTATCGGCAAGCGAGGGGTGGACAAATCTTGTGGAGAGGTGCTTACACATGTAGTTGAAGGTAGCCCTCAACATCCTGAAATTTTGAATCAAATCTATTTAATTGAAGCCATTCACGTCACGATCCCACTACTCCTGGCTCCGACTCTGCAATCCCCTTCTAGACATGGACAGCTTACCTCCTCCAGACAACGACCCTCCTCCTGTGCATTCTCTTTGGCAAACTCCTCCAGTGGGTACTGCAGTCTGGGGAACGGTGCGATGGGCCAATCAAATGATGGCACATCCAGCTTGTGGATTGCTTTAGAGTGTGTTGTTGCCAAAGCGCCTGAATAAGATGCAAATATTTAGCTAGCCACAAATCCATGTCATAACTATCCCTCAGCCTCACAATACTTATTCATCACGCAGTATTTCAGCAGTACTTCAGGTATCCATCTATATCTATCAATAAATCTCTCAATAGTACATCTATGTGTAATATTCTATAGGTCCTTGCTCTGTGTCAAGCTTAAATGAGAAAAAAATGTCCTTTCTTGAAAGGTGACTTTAATGAATAAAGGAGTAAGACCATATTTGATTTCAAAGTTGCAGAGCACTGAATATGACATGGCTGTCTGGTTGATTTGTGAATACGAAAGCAATTAACATACCAATTGTTCTTCCATGGAAACCTCCCATGAATGATAAAATACTGAGGTCTGGACAACCCGGGGACTGAGAAAGAAGAACACACAGATGAAGAGAGAGAAAAAACCATTAACAAAGAAGAACACAATGTATGAAGAAAGCCCAATATATTACAACAAGTATTGAGATTTCTTCCACCCACCTGGTTAATCATACAGGTGCTGAGGTCTTCATCAGATGGTGTGTTGTGACCTCGTTCTTTGTTCTACAGCAAAAGCCAACACAGTCAGAACCTTAAACATTGATTCTGAAGATTAATTCACATTTGGTTATTTAGATAATATTCAAGTTCTAATTAAATCAGATATTTTTGTCTAGAAAGAAGAAACTCAGCTAGGAGTTGAGTATTTTCATAAAAATCTTCCGTTTCAAAATACAAAATACTTTAATGGATGGCTCTGCAGTGTAAAATCATGGAAGTTTTCACAGTTGATGACAATGTAGATTTATGCAGGTCTCATGTGTGTAACAGCACATCAGAGGTTAGTTTGGAATGATAACGGTACATACTCTAATGAGGCTCAGCACTCCACTAATGCTTACATGGGGAATTTTATTGTATATCTTTTTTCATCCACATAACTGATGGAGACTTCTCCTTGACCCTCTCCTGTTGCAGTTATCGATCTACTTGCTGTGTCAAATTTAAATCTATTGAACCATTTCTTGTTTATTAAAATAAAAGTGCACAGCTAACCTTAACCATCCAAACTAAATGCCTAACCCTAACCCTTATCCTAACCTAAACCTAAAACCAAGTATTAACCCTCACACAGTCCATTAAAGGGAGGTCACAAAGTGAGGACTGGCCAAAAGCTCCTCACTTTCCCAAAATGTCCTCACTCCGTAGGTTGTATACTCAAACTGGTACTCACAAAGAGAGCTGTACATGCACACAAGCACAGGCACAACAATAATGTATTAAGTAAATTAAAAGCAGTGTTATGAAATCCATAGTGAAAGAGTAGAGAATCTTTTAGTACAGTCCTCGGTTTAATTTTAAAGCTGCAGATTGAGCTACATTTCTTAATGTCATTCAGAAGGACGTTCCACTGAGTTGTGGCTTTCACACAAAAACCTGACGAACTGCCTTTGTCAGACAGCTTTATCAAATGGGTACAAAACCATCTCTTGCAGATATTCCTGTAGATATTATGGATTCCTCTGACAGACTGATATGTTTAAAGTTTGCGAAGTTGTATTTTATGGTTTTTATTAAATTTTTTTAACGTGTGTCTTAAATTCTGATTTAAATTTAGAATCACGCAGAGACATTTAAACTTTCGTACTATTTAAATCCTTTAGCCTAAATGAAAATATCACAATTGATGGGCTGTTTATAGGATTTAGAATTAAACCAGGACTTTTGTTTTTCTTAGTTGAGACTGAGACATGATCTTTTCCATGGCAGTTGATTCCTTCTTTGCTGCAGCACAGAGCATTCATGAACACCCAATGTAACATGATATTCCTCGATTTACTTAACTGCTATTACTTTTTCATACATAAGACGTCTGCCATTATTTCAGAGTTCAATTAAGCAATCAACACAATCTTCAGACCCAAGCTCACTTTCAAATTGAAAACTCTGTAATTCAACTTACAATTTAAGGTTTAAAATGCAATAAAAAACAAATTAATTAAAGTAAAATCATACTTTGTCTTAGAAATAAGTTTTAGAAAAAGAGGAAGCGATTCTATGAATGCTGCTGCCATGACAGAGATCAGCACCCATGGCAACAATGAACTTTTGGTTCAGTCCGATAGTTAATAATTAAAATTATCTTCCAGGCCAGATATTGCCGACCACTGGCCTGAACTATGTTACCCAAGTGACATTTAACATTGTCTGTATGTTGACTCACTTACCCTGTACCAGATAAACATTGCTTTGTAGGCGTTCTCATTTGAGCAAGAGCCACAGGCCATGGTCTGAACACGAGTCATTCCACTGGGAGCAACCTTAGAAGAGGGAAGACAAGAGAGGGAACACTGACAAACCGTTGTCTTAAATGTTCAGGATTTTCTTTTTGACTTGAAATTGTGTATCTGTGTCTGTCATAGGCTACAGTTATGGAAACATTTCTGACTAAAAACAAGTAAGTGTGTGCTTGTGTGTGTGTGTGTGTGATGGAGAGACTAACTGAGAGAAGACTTTCAGTCAGTTTGTCTGGAAAGTTCTCAGGTGGCAATATCCCCAGGGCAGGTCGGTTCACAAATGCACTCTGAAAAATAGACAAATAAATGAATGAGTCGGCATTAAACTGTAGATAAAGCCAGTCGCACCTTCACCTCGTTACCATGTTTCAGACCTCCAATAAAACATATTTACTATCTGATTACTTCTTACCAGGTCTTACTAACCCTTTAGTAAATACTAATATATCAAGAAATGTTTGTCTGTCTGTCCTTCAATTTTGTTTTAAATTGTTGGTCAATTTCAAACTTGATGGGGGTAATTCTGAGAACCCAAGGAAGTGCAATATATTGGGGGGGACATACCAGATTGTTGGGATTGGCCATCAGTTTGAGAAGAGCAGGGTGGTTGTAACCTAATGGAAGACAGAATGGGAGTTATAAAGATGGAAGAGAAAAATATTAACTGAACATCTTTATTTTTGTATTATCTGTAGCAGTCAATAGGTTCTGGGTTTAAAATTATTTTCTCTACAGGTGAAAGAATTAATCCTATATCTTTGCCATATAAAACTGATAATTTACAATGGCCACTGAGACTAGATTTATCCAGATTCTACAATTGAATGCTGGCAAACAAGAGTATTGAACAAGAGTATTCTGTGAGGTAAACTAAGTATTCAAGGAAACAGAAGTGAAACACAACTTCAAATATCCAGCTAAGCTCCATGTCCACAACAACTATCATTTAAACGATTTTAACCCCAAGGACATAATCAAGTCTTTAAAATGTACATTAACTGCTATACCTGCCTATTTAATATGTCATCATTAAAAACAAGTTAAAAACAAGTAAGAGACTTGTACTGTTTTATCTGGGAAAGACGTCTGACCATTTGCGCTGCCCGCTCACATATCAATACCTATATTTTCTTCCTCTTTCTTGTCTGTAGGGAAAGCTATGTGTGTTGGTGTTGAAGCTCAGTATTTTTTCTCCTTCTGTTTTGGAATAATATTATTTTAAAATATGTTTAAAAAGTAACTAAAATTATGAATCGGCTGCTCCTGAAAATTCCTCTGATTTATGCTATGGTCGAGTAAACAGGTTGGTTAACTACATTTGGGAGTAGTGACAGTGAAAGATGGGTCAGCCTGCACAGCCAAATCCTACTTGGAACATGCCTACAGTTCTCTCAAGATTTTAACATCTCACCAAAACCGCAGTCAGACCTCATGGTAAAGCTCATTTAACACCAGTTGATCACCAAAGAACACTACAAGCCAATGACTGCACTGTGGAAAATCAAGTATTGTACTAGATGAAGAGTTGTGCTGTGTGTAATATTCACACAGTTTTCTTGATCTGAGTATTTCTCCTTTTCAAGCATCTCTCAACTATATCAAACTGCCTTATTCCCCTGGTCTTGCTGTACTTTCGGTTGTAAATTACCTGCCTGCTGCAGTGACAGAAAGAAGAAATGACTGAATAGCCCTCCAACATACTATGGCAAACAGTAACTGCATCCCTGGTCCGAACTATGTTCTCACAGCCACCTATGAACCATCCAGTGAGTTTGTCTTTCTTGGAAAGATATCCCATTGAACACAGAATCTGAACGCTCACAACCAATTACAGTAGAGATTGGATCCTTAACTATTTAGAAAAACATTAACTTTAGTGCTGTCAAGCTCAAGTTGCCTGAGAATTCACCCCACCTTTCCATGTTTCTCAGTTGACACGCATTACCTTCTGTGAAACTTCTTAATAGGGTTTAGTAATTCCTGCCAGCTGTGGTAAAGCAATGTCATTCAGCTGATATTGTCTCAATTTAGATCATACAATGATAAGCACATGACATCAAAGCATTGAATCTTATCTAAATTAATGCGGCTACCTTACATAAATTGTAGTGCAGTTCCACATACCACCAACAGAGTGCAGTGTTAACAATGAAGTCTTCACCTCCTCTGAGGTCCTGACACATGTTGATTTCGTAAGTGTTCTTGATGATTGAAGGGTGATGATAAGGTAAATAACCCAACACATGGAATTATAATTTCTGCCACTACATATCAGTTGCGGCTATTCAAATTGAGAAAACAATTTATTCCCAAAATCTTTTGCTTAATTCCTAAATCTTTCAAACCAGCACACCAGAGTGAGGAACAACAGGAAATGAGAGCCTTATACTCAAGTCATTTGAATGCTGGAGGGAGAATCTCCTGAACACAACAATTCATCTGTAAAAAGGCTTTAAAATAACGTCCTTGTGCCACAAATTAAATCAGGGACAGATTTAAGAAGTCTTTTGTGCTTTGTGTATGCTTGCATACGGACTGTAAAAAGAATCACACAAATAGTTGAAAATCTACTGAAGAATGTCAATTTTGCGCAGAAAACACAAAACATGGATATTAGTAGATGCATGTCAAAGGACATTTTAACATGTGTTTGTTTTGTAAATTTGAGTCATAGAATTAACAAAAATAGTGAGAAGATTAACAAAAAGTGGTACTGAATAGTTGTATATTTAATCAAATACTGGGCATAGTATTGTCTGTCATATATCGACTTAGGTCTATGCTTTCTGAGAAGTACACAATTGTAACAAATACCAGTTGTCATGCCCTTCTAACTACTGAATTAATTAAATGAATGAGTTCCTGGCAACAAGAAAAGCCCTTCTGTCAAGGAGGCCCAGAGGCCTCAATCTGAAACCACTGACTTATGAAACAATATTAATCAGTGGTGTCTGAAAATCTGTTTTAAAAAGACCATTGGAGCATTTTTTTATTTTGTTTTTGACCTCTTATTATGAAAGATCTTTTTTTTTAATGGTGAAGGCACAGGATAGTTTAGGCATACCTTTGCACCACTCAAATGAGCACTCTGTTACACTACGGAGTAACTTCTACATTACAGTACTGCTGCATATACAAATAGTTTACTCAGTTTCTAATGTTTGGTTTAAAAGCTCCGTTCATGTCAGAAAAGGCTTAGTTACAAAAAACTGTATTGAGGACATAACGCTGATTTAAATGTGTGTAATCGTGTGTTTGCATTATTAGCTTATTCCTATTGTTGTTGTCACAGACACATGACTAAGTTTTCATACTATTATTTCACTATTAATGGCGCTTTTTCCTCTACAGGTGGAGCTGTGGTAATGGTGGCATGATGACAACAGAGAATGTGCTGCAGGGAGACACACAAGGTAGATTATAATCCTTCACTGTGGATTATTAAATAATCTTCACTGTATTCACAGGCTTTAGGTTGTGGTTCCAGTTTCTTATTTTTTCTGCTCATCCGGTTCTTAGGAGAATGAAGCAGTCCCCCCACAGACTGCATGACAGAGCATCCTGCAGACCTTTATGGGGCTGAGTTTGGCCTTTGAGACTATACTGGTAAATTCTTAATGATTACGTAGATAATAATAATTAATTTGTATTGAACCTTTCATACAAAATGCAGATCTAAGTGCTTTACAAACATATTAGACAAAAAAAAGTGCAAGAACTAGTTAAGTGCTAAAGCAAAGAGATGTTTCAAACTTTCTGTAAAAGACATTCACTGAACTGGATTCTCTGATAATAAATAGTGTGTGAAATTATGGCCAGTGTATGGCCAAAATGATGTAAATTGAAATGCATATTTACCATAACCATCTAATCTTGTTAATAGATATGTTAAATTCACTTTATGAAATGAAACATTTGAGGCACCTTTGTTCAGTAGAAAATTAATTTATTACAGAAGATAAACGGTAACAGAGCAACCTGTAACAATCACACATTGTTGTGTGTAAGAAAAGACTTGACATTTCTAAATGTAGAAAAAGTAATAATAAAAAAACATTATTGCAAAAGTATTGCACTCAAAAAATAAATAAAGTGACATCTTTGTGTGGTCCTGATTTCCAGTTGGTAAAGTGTAATCATCCCCCTACCAGGTTTGTTTGGCATACAGGAGCTTCTCCAGCTGCTGCTGGGGCCGGCTTGGGAGAAATAAGAGGTTTGTAATTCCCTCATGTCAAGTCCTTCCCATACGTGAGGAATTCCCTGATAAAAGCAGTAGTTATGTTTGCCCCTCAACTGAGACAGGCAGCTATGACCTCTTCTTTTGGTAGTCTCTGATACTGAGTGGACAGCAGCTCGAGATCTGTGTAATCTACCGAGTTGAGACTTTGAACACCAGTTGAACCAAACATATGGCCCATGCAGAGCAAATCAACTCATGACAAACAAAAACGGATCTTGCACCTAGTGAAAGAAAGGGTAGATGACATTCTTTGAGGCAAAAGTAGGCTAACAATGTGGAATGCCTCGATTTCTCCACATCCATCAGGACCATCTACTAGAATAGGGCATTATTTCTTTAATATGTATAATTAGCCTATTACAGAGAACCAATGGCGCACATTATGTGAAAACATACTGATAGAAATATAGTTGGAGCACTGTGAAATATTTTCAGTACACACCTGGCTACAACCACTGTTGGTTTCAGTGGATGTTCTTCATGCGTGTGGACATCTTGGAAGTGGTTCACCAGAGATCAGATATGATGTCACCTGCAGATAAAATGAATTGTGAGGGACCAGGTGAGGAATTACAACCTGTAAAGCCAATAAAGGACACAGCAGCCTTAACTAATTATTATTAATGTCAGGGGGGATTATTGTTATTCTAACAACCACATTGAACGACTTGATAAGTTTATCTCCTGAAAAAAAAATTATGGCCACAGTTCCTGATTACTTTATTATGCTACCTACATACAATTATTAACTACAGCACACACACTAAACATGCACATTCTCAGAGTGTTACTGGCTGTGATTCAAGTCAGAATAAGTGTGAACGCTGTGTAGCCACAACACAAACGTTAGCCACATGAACTGTGTTAGACTGTCAGCTCTCGGTTGGTTATGCCGAGGGCCAGCTGTTTCTGCTGGACATTATGGACAGTAGTCGTACAAACAGCAGTAAAGTAGAACGTTATGAAAGAACCACAGTGAGGAACAACAACGTGATGGTCCAGGATGTTACTTGTGTTGTTTCTAAAGTTCTGGGTTACATTACATGTCATTTAGCTGACGCTTTTACCCAAAGCGACTTACAATTTTAGAACCCTCAGCATTTATGAGGGGCCATGTAGGGGTTCATTATCTTGCCAAGGACACTTAGGCAGGATAGAGTGGGATTCAAACCGGCAACCTTCTTGTTGCAGAGCACCCGCTATATCCCCTAGGCCACGCTCCCCCATTCAGAGTGAAGCTGCTCTGTGTGCCAACGTTGCCAACAGTTAGCGCTACCGTTCGCATTAAAAATGCACAACAAGAGTGTATTGTCCACTACGTCCTCCATGTGAAAAACGATACATCAATCATTTGTTTACTTACCGGTTGAGGATCATGATCCGCAGTGTGGGGAAATCTGTATCCTTGAGAAGTTATTCCGAATCGGTGGTTAAATGAGCCGAGCACACACTCTTCCAGGAATGCTACGACACGTCAGATATTGTTCAGAAAGTGTTATCGCTGGTCTCAGACAGTAACGTAAGGAGGAGTTTGCACAGACACGTTCTCTTCCTTGCATTCCTCCACACTTCAGTGTTTCTTTAGTGTTGTTTGCTCTGGTTAGCCTGTGGTAGCTCAGCGACAAGTCTGCTTGGTGTCGCGTTTCGGTGTGGAGGGCTGGTACGGGGGCGGAAGTACGAAACAGGACATTCGGATAACATATTTCTTAGAATGGACTGAGTGAAAAAGTCTGCATAGTGACTGCTTTCATACTTTGAGGGTCCCTACTGACCCCTTTCAAGTAATTGAAGATATTAAAAGCCTTACACAATATGGGGCCTATAATATCTTTGAATGTAAATGATCATTACAGGCAAACTTACAAATAAGATAGCAGGACTGGTTTATGGAGGTGCAGACTTTTAGGATATTTTTTATTGATTTGATCCATTGACTTAAATATTAAGGTTGTTATTCATTCCCTGCATTACATTACTGACTAATTAATTCACATAAAGAACACTTTTCAAATTTATTGAAAACATTAGAGGATAGAGGAGTTTACTCATACTGCCCACTAATAGAATCCATGTAGCTGTGGATGTTTGGATTTTTTATTACTAACCAATTGGAATTGAAGAGATCTGAGAGTAGATATCCAGCATGCGGTTGCCATCCACATCCACCAGGTAGTTTCCCTTGCTCTCCTCATAGTTACAGAAGAAGTTGACTGCAGCAACATTCTGGGAAGAGAACGTTGAACAGCTTAGAGTAGAATTCAATCCTCCTGTGTGAACTCGACAGAAGACGCACACAAACAACAAATGCATCTGCCTCATGACAGTATAAAATGCTTAGTAGTAGTAGTATTTTGGTGAATGGAGACAGATGAAAAGGTCATATTTTTAATATGTATTTATACAATATATGCTGGCTAAGTTTTATTCGCAGAGTGGAACTTCTAATTTATTTCAGACAAGCAGAAGTAAACTTTCAAAACAACTCCAGAGATGGCTGGCATCTTGTTCAGTCAACACATGTATAATAATACATGTGTAATAAGGCTACTGAGCCCACTGACCATCATGTTTCAGCTCTGTCAGACTGGTTGTTATGAGAATAATAAGAATGAGAGTTACAGATGTAAAAATATTATTAATTGGTCTTTTAGCTGGTGCGTCATCTCCGGTAAGCGTCCCGCGTCATTTCCTGTTCATTTCCTGTTTACTTGCTGCTAGTGTTGGTCGCTCTCTGTATTAGCTCCTCCGCTAAACTCTGTAACACTACGGCTAAAATCACCGGTCTGTAGTTAAACACCCACACATAACAACCCATACTCTAGCGTTCTTAGTGATTCTGTGTGAGCTCACCCTCGTAGCTCTATATCAGCGATGTCTTCTCTCTCTCCCTCCACTGCTCTCTCTTGCTCCGAGTGTCTTATGTTTACTTACTCCTCTGCCTCACTTAACAGTAGTGGTACTTGTAATAAATGTAGTGTGTTGGTAGCGATGGAGGCGAGGCTTAGCGACTTAGAAGCTCGGCTCCGCAGCTTAGAAACTCCGTTAGCTGTAGTTAGCCGGCTTCCGCTAGCGTCGGAGCCACCTAGCATAGCACATAGCTTAGGACGTAGCTTAGCTTCAACTAGCAGTCCCCTGACTAGTCCCGTGCAGCAGGGAGCCCAGGGCAGCTGGGTGACGGTCCGGAGGGGGCATAGTGCTAGTCTTAAAAAGCCCATGATTAAAGAGCCACCAGCTCACGTTTCAAATAGATGCTCTCCACTCAGCGAGGCACCCGCTGATAAACAAACTCTGATTATTGGCGACTCGGTTCTGAGAAACGTCAGGGTAGCGACACCAGCGACCATAGTTAACTGTATCCCAGGGGCCAGAGCCGGCGACATCGCATCTAAACTTAAGTTAATGGCTAAAACTAAACGTAAATACAATAGAATTGTAATTCACGTCGGCAGCAATGACTCCCGGCTTCGTATGTCGGAGATCACTAAAGTGAATGTTGAGTCGTTGTGTGCTTTTGCTAAAACGATGTCAGACAAAGTAGTTTTCTCTGGCCCGCTCCCTAATACAACAGGTGATGACATGTTTAGCCGCATGTTGTCTTTTAACCGCTGGCTGTCGACGTGGTGTCCTGTAAACGGTGTGGGCTTTGTAGATAATTGGCTAACTTTTTTGAGAAAACCTGGTCTTGTTATGAGAGACGGCGTTCATCCCACTTGGGATGGAGCAGCTCTCTTATCTAGGAATATTACAAAGTCTATAACATGACAACCCATAGTTGGGACCAGGAAGCAGAGCTGCAGTGCTAAACACTTCTCTGCGCTCCCTCTGGATCAGTCACACAACCCCATAGAGATTGTGTCTGTCCACCGTCCGATTAAATTATTGAAATTAAACAATAACAGAGCGAGAACTCCACACAAAAATCTAATAAAAATTAAAACAACCTCTGCAACAACACAGGGAACTAAGACTTTTAAATGTGGTCTTTTAAACATTAGATCACTATCAACTAAGGCTCTTTTAGTTAATGAACTAGTCTCTGACTACAACCTAGATGTATTGTCCCTCACTGAGACGTGGCTGCATCCTGATGAATTTGTCAGTCTAAATGAATCTACTCCCCCCAGTCATATAAATGCACAGGTTCCCAGAGAATTTGGGCGAGGAGGTGGAGTTGCTGCTATTTTTAACTCCAGTCTATCAATTAATCCAAAACCTAAACTTAACCTAAGCTACAAATCATTTGAATGTCTGGTTCTTAGTCTTCCACGCCAATCCAGGAAACACCAACAGCCAATCATATTTGCTGTAGTTTACCATCCTCCCAGGGCTTATACTGAATTTTTAACGGAATTCCCTGAGTTTTTATCAAACTTAGTCCTAAAGAGCGATAAAATTATTATTGTTGGTGACTTTAATATCCATGTTGACAATAAGAAAGATTACCGTAGCGTAGCATTTAATTCAATACTAGACTCAATTGGTTTCAGTCAGTGTGTGCACCAACCGACTCATTGTTGTAACCACACACTTGACCTTATATTATCGTACGGTGTCGGAATTGAACATTTAACAGTCCTCCCGCACAATCCAGTTCTATCAGACCATAATTTAATAACCTTCCATTTTTCAATAAATGAATATATGCCACCAATAAAAAACTCATTTTCTAGATGTCTACCTGATAGTGCTGTAGCTAAATTTAAGGAAATAATTCCAATTACATTTAAACCCGTATTATCCGTAGATATAAAGAACAAATTCTTTAAAAACCCGAGCTCCATTGAGATCGACCATCTCGTCGATAGCTCTGCAGACTCATTACGATCAATAGCGCCTCTAAAAAAGAAAAATGTCAAACATGGTAAATTAGCTCCGTGGTATAATTCCCAGACAAATGAGTTAAAACAATTATCAAGAAAACTAGAAAGGAAGTGGCGCTCCAGCAACCATGTTGAAAACCTCATAGACTGGAAGAATAGTGTTAAAGAATATAAAAAGGCTCTCCACAAAGCAAGAGCCGCACTATTCAAAACTAATAGAAGAGAATAAAAACAACCCCAGGTTTCTCTTCAGCACTGTAGCCAGGCTGACAGAGAGTCACACCTCCACCGAACCCAGTATTCCTCGATCCCTAAATAGCAATACCTTTATGACCTTTTTTAATGATAAAATTCTAACCATTAGAAATAAAATCAACAATCTCCTGCCCTCAATTGGCACTAATACCCTCCCAATAACAGAAATCTCAGAAATGGCTGAGAATCCTAACCATTATTTAGACAGCTTCTCTCTGATCACTTGTGATCAGTTTACCAAAATAATCTCAGGTTCTAAACCAACAACCTGTATCTTAGATCCCATTCCTACAAAATTACTTAAAGAAATTCTGCCCCTAATTGATAGTTCGTTACTTAACACAATCAATCTGTCATTATCATCAGGTTATGTACCACAGTCTTTTAAAATAGCAGTAATCAAACCCCTTCTCAAAAAAACCCACCCTAGACCCAGAGGTTTTAGCCAATTACAGACCAATATCTAATCTCCCCTTCATGTCTAAAATCTTAGAAAAAGTGGTAGCCAATCAGCTGTGTGAGTTTCTCCAGGAAAATAATATATATGAAGACTTTCAGTCGGGGTTTAGAGCCAATCACAGCACAGAAACAGCCTTGGCAAAAGTCACTAATGACCTTTTAATAGCCTCAGATCAGGGACTTGTGTCTGTCCTCGTTCTGTTAGATCTCAGTGCAGCATTCGACACAATTGACCATCAAATTTTATTACAAAGACTCAAACAGTTAATTAAAATTAATGGAACTGCCCTTAATTGGTTTAAATCTTATTTTTCTGATCGCTCCCAATTCGTGCAAATTAATGATGAGTCATCTGTGCACACCAAAGTTAACCATGGTGTTCCACAGGGCTCTGTGCTCGGCCCAATTTTATTCTCATTATATATGCTTCCACTAGGAAACATTATCAGGACACACTCGGTAAATTTCCACTGCTATGCGGATGACACCCAGTTATACTTGTCAATAAAACCTGAACAAAGTAATCAATTAACTAAACTTCGAGCATGTCTCAAGGACATAAAAACCTGGATGACCCGCAATTTTCTCTTATTAAACTCAGACAAAACAGAGGTTATAATACTTGGCCCCAAACACCTTAGAGATACATTATCTAATGATATAGCTGCGCTAGACGACATTGCCCTTGCTTCCAACGAAACAGTCAGGAACTTGGGAGTGATCTTCGATCCTGATTTATCTTTTAATAGTCACTTAAAACAAATTTCTCGGACTGCCTTTTTCCACTTGCGTAATATTTCAAAAATCAGGCATGTCCTTTCGCAAAAAGATGCAGAAAAACTAGTCCACGCCTTCGTTACATCGAGACTGGACTATTGTAACTCATTATTATCAGGCTCCAGCAGTAAGTCGTTAAAGACTCTACAGCTTGTCCAAAATGCCGCAGCACGTGTCCTGACAAGAACAAAGAAAAGAGAGCACATTTCTCCAGTATTAGCTTCGCTACACTGGCTTCCAGTTAAATCTAGAATAGAATTTAAAATTCTCCTCCTCACCTTCAAGGCCCTTAATAATATAGCGCCTTTTTACCTTAAAGAGCTGTTAGTACCTTATAAACCCTCTAGAGCACTCCGCTCCCAGAATTCAGGCTTACTTGTCGTCCCTAAAGTCTCTAAAAGTAGAGTAGGAGCCAGAGCTTTTAGCCATCAAGCCCCTCACTTGTGGAATAATCTACCAATTTCAGTTCGGGAGGCAGACACCATCTGTTTGTTTAAGAGTAGGCTCAAAACCTTTCTTTTTGATAAAGCTTATAGTTAGAGTTAATTAGTGAGGCAGAACGTAACTTGCTCTATTTAATGACACATGACACACGGAGCTTCTCCTTCCTCTTCTCCATCCCTAACCCCCCCCCCAGTGTGGCGGATTCTGTGTCGTGTGTGCTGATCGTGGTGCTGGTGGCGGACCCTGTGTCGCGTTGGCACTGGGTAAAGGAGGTGGACCAGGGCCGCGGCGATGGCATATCTCTGTAACATCACAAATAAATTAATACTCAAGATTAATTATAGAACACTATCTTACTTAGTTTAATAATAGCTTAAAAATAGACCATTTACTGTATGGGGTTTATGTTAGCAGTGAAACCAAAGCAGAAAGACTTTAACTCTGTATACTGGTTAGGCTGTGTGCTGGCATTCACGGAGACATGGCTGGATCCCATGGTGCCTGACTCCGCCGTTACTCCGGCCGGTTTTTCCATCTACTGGCAGGACAGGACATCCGAGTCAGGTAAGAGCACTTACTTCGCATAAACTTATATCACTTAATATTCCCCACTTCTTCACCCTGAAAACTGTTGCTGCATTTGAATTTATTTGACTGTGTTATATGTTATACATATATTCATATTATTCTATTTAATATTCCCCACCCCTTCACCCTGTAAACTGCTGCTTCATTTAACCTTTACTTTAATTTGACGATGTTATATGTTATACATATATTCATATTACTTAATTTAATATTCACTTGACTGTGTTATATGTTATATGTTATTTGTTACGATGTTATGTTATATGTTGTAAAGTCGTCTACTGCGTAGAAGTTGCCTGCCATGTCTTAAGAATTTCACTGCTCCGATGACGCTGTCATTGGTGCATGTGACAATAAATAGGTTTTTTTAATCGCAAGTCGCCATAGCAATACTAGACAGGGTTATCACATATGTCATATTTTCAGACAGCCCTACTGTTCACCCGTCCAGAGATATGATGGCACTAACATATATGTTCATAAGGGACCCATGCAGCAGGAAGTAACTTAGAAGCTTCAAGTTTTTTCAGCTTATGAACCACACCAGAAATGATCACAGGAAGGAAAAGGCACCATCTCTGATTTGGTATCCTGGTCTTATAATACATCAATTTGTGATCCATGCAGGGCTACTTTGAAGATGAGCTTGCAGCTTGCACAATATTAAGTTGTACAGTGGCATAAATGTTTAGTGGCAGTAAAAAATGCTTAAAAGGAATACAGTTGTATAGATATGAACTATAAAATTGATTAATGGTAGAGAGGTTTAGCTCACCTGGATTTCCCCGAGTTGTTTTGTCAGCTCCTACAGATTAAAAAACATTGTAAGTAATTCTTAGTGATATATTTTTAGTGGTTTTAAATCACTTTGTTTGTGTTAATGTGTGTTACTTTTGATCGTGGCCCAGGAACCGAAGTTTTCATAGAAGGTCCATCGTAGTCATACTCCACCTGGGTCTTTGGCGCTGCTTTGCTGACATATCTGCACCCTGATTTAGAAAAGATAAGATGATAAGAAGATGAACTAGAAATGCATTCAAAGAAATGCTACACAAGCACTGCTAACAGTCTAAAATATTCAATATATTCTACATAATTAAACAGCAAAATAATAACACTTTAATACTGCTACTCAATCATTTTTTTCCCCTTCATTAGATGTGAAGAAAGGATGCTTGATCAGGAGAAACCAGGGGTCTCATTTATAACCGTTAGGTATGCACAAAACAGGGCCTGAAACGTAGGTATGCCACTTCACACGCAAATGTTGGGATTTGTAAAAACAAACTTTACGGGAAAATTTGCGTATTTAGGCAATACCCAGCCGTATATCTGATCCACTACAGCCGGATGCAAAGTCTGCTTCGCATAGAAATTATTTCCCGTGGACAAAAGGTCCGCACCCAGATTCTGAACTTTAATTTTATTCATTGAACAGATGCTGTAAATATAAATTTATATTAACTAGAATATTGTGCAACGAATAGATAAAGTTGCACAACTGCCTGTCTTTGCGTGTATTTATGCTCGTACATTTAAAAGAAATTGGTAAAATAATTATAATATATTCCATATTACCCATAGAGAAAAGAGAACAGGAGGGGACTTTTCAAGGACATACTTCTTCGAATGGACTGATAAAGGAGATAAAAAGCTGACTTCATACTTTGAGTGTACCTATTGACCCCTTTCAAGTATTTACAGATAGTAAAAGCCCACAAAATGTATTTTACCCAATATGGGGTCAATAAAACGTAGGGTTAAATTGCTTAAGTATTCCATTGCAAGGTCATGCTTTTCAGAGAAATATCCACTGACATTAAAAGCATGGTGGTGGTTAACAGCATCTGCTAAATGGTTAAAGTGAAGCAGTAAATCTAAATGAAATAGATTGGCCTACTGACAATTGACAGGAGAAAGGACCTTTGACACATCACTGTGAGCAGTCTTTTTGAGGCCAGTTACACATTTACACTGATTATTCAGTCATGTTCCATTTTTCACAAACACATGGTTAAATCAAAATGAGCAAAGCTTCCTATTTACTGAAGATATTTAAGTGAGAAAAAAGTAGGACACGTTTCAATTTTTGTTACAGATTTGATTGGTAGAATTCAATGATAATCTGCTCTCTAAGACTTGCTTCAATGTAACCAACAAGAATTTAAGACTAATCCATCATAATTATTTTACTTAAAAAAAGTTGTTTCTTAGTCAGCAGTTCTTTGCAATTGGTAACAAGACGTTAAATTAATGATTAAGATACACCTCTAGATTAATCAACACAAATTTATAAAAGTGAGCGGTCATTAAAACACATGCAGGCTGACCTGAATTTGAAGAGCTTGATTTACCTGCAGCACCGAGCCATAGGTTTTTCTGCAGGGATAGAGAAAGCTGACGGCTGATCAAGGAGGACGCCATGGCAGGACAGAGGCAGCAAGAGGCTATCAGGATCTTACTTCACCAAGTCACCTATAGGAAGAGAGAGAGAGCAGAGAGGAGCAGAGAGAACCAGTGAGCTGCTGTTACATCCACTAATTTATCTAGATCTTTCAGAGCTTTATACTAAACCAGCTCCGCTTATTCACAAGCAGGGTTGGGTAAGTATAAGTTACCCATCACATATCCAGTTAAGGGCAGATGGCCGCCCACTTTTGATCTGGTTCTGCTAACTGGTTTCTTCCAGTTAATGAGGGAGTCCACAGTCCCCAAAGTGCTTGCTCATCGTGGAAACTGTTGGGTTTCTCTATAATTGTTAAGGTCTTCATCATATGTTAGGAGAGATAATGCATATTATGATTTTTACAAAATATTTACATAATATCATTTACTAATTCATCCGAAACCAAAGTTATGCACAGATTACTAGTAACTTTGCTTCCTTGACTCAGAAGTTAACTCAGAAGGTAGCTCAGACGAGCTTTTAAACAACTCGAAATCCTCTATGCACACATACAAACACCTCCAGGACTTCATACACCCTTGATATACACACACATATACATACTTTTTTTTTCTCATACTATAACAGCTTTCTGTTAGATTAATTATTTCTTGAGACGAATTGTATATGTTCCATCTCAGGCTCTATCAATCCTGCAGTTGGTATCACAGCCAGCCCCATTTCAAAAGATGTTAGCATTTTGTAATTATCAGGTCTATACACTTTGACGAATGTTTCTTTCAAGCTAGGAATAGACCCTGGACAGACAGATTGAGGAATATGGCTGGATGTTGAATTGATTGAAATGTAGGGTTAGGGTTAAGACCCACAACCCTAACTGATTGTGGGTCTTAACAATTTGGACATTATTGTGAACAGCTATAGTACTATTATTCCATGACAAAAGAAGAATTGTGAAAAAACTGGGAGGAGTAAGGCAATGAAATGCATGGCTGTTCGTTCTCTCCTCTATCATCTTCTAAGCTATTATGCAATACTGGCAGCAAGAACAGGAAAATTCCGGCTTTCACTCAGCAAAGGAAACCTTGGTCCTTTACACGCAGATACACACACGCGCACATACACACACACACAAACACAGTTTCTTGGCAACAACATGTGAACTGGATTAAACTGGTTTAGAGTATGTGAACACTGGTTTGCCCAAGAGGGATGGGGTGGGTTATGTGAGTTGACAGTTGAAGGGACCCATTCAAGTCTGAGCTGGGATAAACTGGAAACTGAACACAAAGGAGGTGTAACAGCAATACTGCTCACTTCATTATAATTGACCTGCGAACGGACTTTGATTCCTGTTGTTGTGTTGGAGGTGTCAGTCACGACCACAAATGCCAGTCAACACTTTAATAAAAAATTTAAGTGTTTTTTAATTTTTTATTAAAGTGTTGACTGATAATCCAACCATATTTCTATTGTCCTGTTGTGTCCATTCATTTAATTACATTCTACATTCAATTTCTGATGATGAACAAAGTTTTATCTTTTCTGGCTTGTCTGGGTTATGCTTGAAAAAACGTTTAGAGTCATTGTGAACAGCTACAGTCGAAGCTAGGGTGAAAAGTCAGCCATCAATGAGCTGAAGACGCCATAATTGTGCAAAGATTACAGAACACGTTATCACACAAACCCCCCCCTTTGCAACGCTTACATAGTGTTGCACTCACTTGAGCCGGTTATTTACAGAAACAGTTAAATAAAGAGATGGCAGTTCAACTCCTATGTACTATTTCAAATCGAGAGAAACTTGATCATTTGTCAGTTGAGAAGTTACAAATGTAATTTTCAACCAACCACTCGACAAGCAGTTTTTATTACTGCAAACAGCCAAGACCCACACACATACAGTGTGTTTCTCTATATTCTTCGATTCAGTTTCTTTACTTAATTTCTGCTGTTTTTAGAGGTGGTAGTAACATTTTTTTAAACATAACTTGCAAATTATTTACCTCGAATAAGTAAATGGATCATCTTCAGCAGTCACAACCTTCACAGGTAAGTGTTTACCAATGTGACATGAAGAGTCCTCAATCATACACAGCAAGAACTGTACAACCTGAAGTTCTCTTGGATTAATTGTGACTTCTACAACAAATGTTTATTGCTGTTAATAAATTATGTATAATATATACAAACTCTAAAGTGTTTGCTTAACCTCTGATATTTATGATTAAACTGTACTGAGTACATTTCCCATTGTCTGCAGATGACTTACTTGTTTTTTGCACATTTACATAATAAATCAAACAGGAAACTTTGGTGATATCTTAATTATCAATGATTGATTTGATTAAAACTAAAACGTAAAAGGCCTTTGGTTAATTAAAAATTCGAAACTCTCAGCTTTAAAACAGCAGTTCACAAACCAATGGGTAAACCACGCTTTGTTGCCATTTGGTTCCCACACAGGGGACTTAAATGATGAGAAAAAAGGGTCTTCACACTCCTGTTTGTCTGCGGTCAGAGAGAGCGAGCGAGAGAGAGAGAGAGAGAGAGAGAGATGCAAGCTGTTAAGGTGTCTGTTAAAACAAAGGCCATTCTTGTGACACTCAGGTTCAGGCTTATTGGGATCAAGTCTTATTCTCAGACATTCACACATCTTAAACTTCTATCTAGAAAAGTTGTATCCCGTTAATTATTGATATTGTTTTAGCGCACAGCCCTACTTTTACATTATCAATTATGTTGTGGCTTCATCCCAGGAATAGTTCTCTTTCTTGCTAATCTGGTAGCTCTCCAAAAAGTGCAGCTGTCTGTGTTCTCCACTCACACACACAAAAAAAAACTTTGGTCACACACCCACACACAAACAACCAGCCATCGATTACATATTATAGCAGAGCTATTTGTTCTCTACTTTGAATCCCCATTTCTGTAGTCTCTTTCTGTGACAGGCCATGCTGCTCATTCAATTCAATTATATTTGTATAGCGCCAAACCATAATAGAAATTGTAATGGGAATTTCTGTATCTGGGTATGTTTAATGAAAGAAGAGACATGTGGAGTGGGGAATGTATAGACAAATGTGTTTCTGTGGGTAAACTTGAAGCTCAAGGGGGTTTGCTCATAGAACTTAGACGTGTATTGCGTCCTGGGAAACTTTAGTGTCACTAAACAATAGGTTCACTGCAGGGGCATCTCAAGTGTCTGAAGCAGGAGGCTGCGGGGGCTTTAGGTGTTAGTAAGCATAGACGAGGGATCTCTGAGACAGATGTTTCACGCCATTAGTCACTCAAGGCATCTGAGCAGATGGATCCACAGGTCATTGACTTGTAAACGAATACAAGACGCCTGAGACAGAGATGGAGACGGAATGTCTGATCATCGTGATCAGGACATCAGAGTTCTATATAAGACACTGCTTATGTAGTCAAATTTGTTCACACTGCCTGCCTGCTTTGCTTCTTTAAGGTTAGTTTGTTTTATGACAGACATCACAGAAGCTTGAGAGGAAGTGGCATTCCACCAACCTAGATGATTTCACCCAGCTTGGAAAGATAGCTTGATAAATTACAAGAAAGCATTCAATTATTGCCAGAACCTCCTATTATGCATTATTAATAGAATAAAATAGGAACAACCCCAGATTCCTCTTCAGCACTTTAACCAGGCTGATGGAGAGTCACAGCTCGACTGATCCATCTATTCCTTTAAGTCTGAGGAGCAATGATTTCATGAGCCCCTTTACAAATAAAAGTATTAACCATCTAGGAAATAATTTTCCACCTCCTCCCAATGAATAGCACAGATACAAATGTATATTTGGAACCCTTTTCTTTAATAGATCTTTTTGAGCTGACGTCACTAGTTTCTTCCTCTCAACCATCAATTTGTCTATAAGACTCTGTCCCAACTAGTCCCGCCCTACCCCATTATCCTGTGCGACTCTCCAGTAGACACTGTGGAGTCATTCCGCTTCCTGGGCACCTTTATCACCTTGGACCTCAAGTGGGAGCTGAAGATCGGCTCCCTCATCAAAAAGGCCTAGCAGAGAATGTACTTCCTGCTGCAGCTGAAGAAGTTCAACCTGCGATGATGGTTAACTTCTAAACTGCCATCATTGAGTCCATCCTAACCTCATCAATCACCGTATTGCAGGCTCTTAAGGACCGGGCCAGACTGCAGCGCATCACTCGCTCCGCCGAGAAGGTGATCGGCAGCAATCTGCCCTATAAGACCCTTTAACCAAACTGCACTGATGTCCCTACCTGTAACTTTGACACATTACAAAAACTGTACATTTTGCACCATCATACGCTCTCACACACAGTACTATACTCTCATAGACGCGAAATCATACTCTCACACACACCAAACTATAGTCTTGCATTCACTACAATAACCTTTGTGTGAGAGATTACGATTAAAAAGTAAGTTTTTTTGACCAAACAGGAAGACAGTTAATTCATTCCCTGATTGGCTTACAGACTTGTGCATACAAACAAATACAATACAAAAGCCTGTAGACGATCAGAGCACTGCTAGCTAAATTGGAGCAACATGAATTTTTAATTACGACTTTACAGCTTTGTTAAAATAGCTGGGAGATGGCCATGGTCTACTTATTTACCTTCATTTCAAGGTCGTTTTTTGTTATTGTCTGTGTTGTCTGCTTCAGGACAACCAGTGTGTCCCCGGGCATAACAACCTGTCAGTGCTATATTTTTAGGTTTGCCTTGAGTGGCCATAATTAATACAAATTTTACAATGATGTCATTATACATCAATATTATGTTTTCTTGCTTGACAAGTGTTACGAAATGGACAATTTTTTTTTCACTTGTTGCACATCAGTAACATGGTTGAGTGTAGGGCTGGGCGATTTTTCGATCTCGATTCGGGATCGCGATAAAAATGTTGCTCGATCTCGATAATCTCCTTGTGACGTGTTTTCGATATCACGTGGCAAAAGTAAGCGCAACAACAGTGTCTGAGTCTGCCAGCTGCCGTCTGCAGGTAGGACACGACACGCCCACTTCCCATCGTGAGAGTAGCTGCAGTTGCGAGAGAGAGAAAAAGAGAGAACGAAGTTGGAAAAAGGAGAAAACATGAGTGAAACTGAAGTCGGGGACAGCGAAAATAATGCCGAATGTGAAAGCGACATCACTACATCACCCGAAACCGAAGACATTGTCGAAAAAAAGGGTAACGCGACGTCAGTTGTGTGGACGTGGTTTGGATATGGCAAAAATGATGAGGAGCAGGCGAAGCCGGTCTGCAAAATATGCCGGCGGTCGGTACCAGCCAGGACGGGAAACACCACAAACCTTTTCAGTCACCTGAGACGGCACCATCCCAGTAATTACACAGAGAGTTTGACTCTGCGGGCTCAAGTTTGCACGACACCAAACAAAGAGACAGGCAAGACCACTACGTCTCCCGTTAGCGATGCTAACGGTAGCGATTCTGTTCTGTTAGCAAAACAACAGTCCATCCAGTCGTGTTTTGCAGCCATTGCCCCATATGAAAAACAATCGAAGCGGGGCAAAAAGGAAACTGATCAAAGTGTTAGACCCCAGGTACAATCTCCCTGGCAGAAAGTACTTTTCTCAAACGGCGCTGCCACAGCTTTATGATGAATGCCGTCGTAAGCTGGAAATTCATCTCAACGATGTAAAATACTTTGCCACTACCACCGATCTTTGGTCTAGCCGTACATCTGAGCCATATATGAGTCTTACAATTCATTTCATTGACGAGGAGTGGGCTCTGCACAGCAAATGTTTACAGACAGCATACTTTCCAGAGGACCATACTGGGGAAATAATCAGCCAGGGGCTGGAGGATGCACTCAAATCCTGGGGCCTTAGGGAAGACCGACAGGTGTGCATCACAACAGACAATGGGGCAAACATTGTCAAGGCTGTTTCCCTCAATGACTGGACCCGGCTGCAGTGCTTTGGTCATCCGCTGCACCTTGCCATCGGTAAGTTCATGATGATATCAAATGAAAAACTCATGCCAACATTAAATTTTGAGCTCTAATAATAGCTCACAGTGTAATGATTCGTATCCTTATACACTGTTGCCCATAAAGTTAGAATACAATGTATATTTTTTACCTCTTCTGATGAAATGATTGTGACAATGTGATTTATTCTTGATATCTTCTCAAAATTGGTAACTGGGACTAAGTATGTAATCATTGCACCTGGTCAAAGGTAATTCCTGATGTGTATAAATCGGAATAAAATGTTTCTGAAAACTAAATTATTTTAACTTTATGGGCAACAGTGTACATTCTACATGCCTCAATGTACAGGCTATCACCTGATAACAATTGATACGGATAGGTGATAATTCGATTATTATAACTAACATTTTGGATCTAAGATGTATTGGAATTAAGAGTTTATTATTGTATCACTGTACTCAACTTAAATTGAGGAAAAAAAGGGACAACACCAGTGTGTAGTCTAAGTGTATTTTCATATCAAGGATGTCATGACAATATTATGATTTATTATCACAAGACAGAAACTAATTTTTAAATAATAATGATTTTTTCCATCTACAGAGAGAAGTGTGAGAGACAAGAGAATAGAGAGAGCCATGGGTGTGTGCAAAAAAGTGGTTGGTGCTTTCTCATTCTCCTGGAAAAAGAAAAAAGAACTAGCAGCTGCGCAGAAGGAGTTCGACCTACCTAAGCACCGGCTGATAACAGAATCACCTACCAGGTGGGGTTCTCGCCATGCAATGATAGCACGAGTACTGGAGCAGGAGAGGGCCATTTCAAAAGGTTTTATCTGCTGATAGAAAAACAAGGCACCTGGCTCCCTCATGGCAAGACATCAACGTCTTGGAGTCCATCCACAAGGCCCTTAATCCACTTGTTGAGTTCACCGATGCCCTCTCTGGTGAAGCACATGTCAGTGTCTCTTGTGTGAAACCTGTCCTGCAGCTCTTCAATAAGGAGGTCTTGAAGCCAGGAGAGGATGACACAGAGCTAACCAAGGCCATCAAAACCACTATCACCACCTATTTGAATGAAAAATATGATGATGCTGCCACTGATGACCTCCTTAACATGGCATCCCTTGTTGATCCTCGGTTCAAGACCCGCTACATCCAAGATGACAAGGTAGAGGCTGTGAAATCCAGAGCTGTGGCACAGATCCTGGGTAACTGTCGGAGCACAGCGCAATCTACTCTTACATCCAGATTGGGCGGAGGCAGGGCAGATGCTGCAGCTTCAGCTCCACCAGCCAAAATGCAGAAGAAGACACTGGGCAGCTTTTTCAAGAAGTCATACTTTGTTTCTACCTCTAGTCTAACAGATGAGCAGGATGTTGAGGCTGAACTGAACAGTTACCTGCTAGCTCCAGAAGCAGACAGTGAGACCAACCCCCTGGCATGGTGGAAAATCCACTCCACATCATACCCCAGAGTGAGCTTCCTGGCAAAGCGGTACCTCTGTATTCCTGCCACCAGCTCGCCCTCGGAGCGTGCTTTTAGTACAAGTGGCAATATTGTGTCCTGCCATAGAGCAGCTTTAAAGCCAGACGTGGTGGACAGACTTGTCTTTCTTGCAAAAAACCTGTAATGGGGTAAATGATGTTCACTAGTGCACAAGTGCACAAGAATAACTATGAATGGTTTACTATGTTTACATGTTGTGCAATTTTGGCTAAGATTTCATTATACTTATAAAACATTTTCAGAGATCTACCTTCATCTTTCAGGTAGTATTTGTGCCAGGGCCATGTTTACTCTTTTTGCACTTGAGATGTTCACTGTCCAGCCAAAGCAATTTGATGTGATAGTTGTCACAGCTGTTAGTTTATACTGTATAATGTTTCAATAAGTAAAAGCTTGTATTATTTTGTAAAGGGAGATGACTAATGTTTGGAATTACAAATGATGAGCACAACCTACCTAACTAGTTTAAAATATTTATATTTTTGCATTTTTCAATACCTCAAAAAAATCTCTGGGAGGTAAACCAGTATAATATTATAGTGGTTTAGTTTTTTACATTTATTTTGTCTTACAGTTTAGCACTTGAATGTGTCAGAGGGTTTGACCCACATGTTTACTTTTTTTAAGTTGTTTACAAAATCCCAAAACTGAAAATATAGTGAAAAGTGACCAGTCACTTAATTTGCACTAAGCATATAAGACTCTGTATGAGCTAAGAGCGCTGCTCTGAATTTTCTTTTGCTAGTTATGGGCCCTGCTGCTCTCTTGATCAATGGAAACATGAAGACCTTCACAAAAACATTTTGTGCTCATTATTGGAAGGCATATTCTTTTTTTTTATGTTAATAAACTTTATTGAAAAGTTTCAGTGAATCTCTTGTTTCTTCAAGCTTCAGGATGCCCCTCACACTGGCAGCATCTGCAAAATCTAAATATCGTGATAAGAATCGAGACCGATCAATATGGAAAAACATATCGTGATAACATTTTTTTCCATATCGCCCAGCCCTAGTTGAGTGTGTGAGAGAGAGTGAGTGAGTGAACGGTAGCTGAACAACAGCTTTAATCTGTTAACATAGATGCGGGAATGAAAAGCAAGCCATTCCGTGATGCAACCGCAGCCAGTGTGGCCTGGGCATCAGCCTAGCTCCAGAGGAAGTGACCCTGGTCATCCCTGATAATTTCACACCTGATGAACCAGTTCTGAATAACCACTGCTTCCCTCCTTGGCCACATTTGAAGAGGTCTGTTGCTACATTACAGGAGGTCTCTATGGATCCGGCATTTCTGTCATTGTTGTAATGGTTAGAGAGTTTAAAATATTCACTTATTACTCACCACTATGCAGATGGAGGGCTAAGATATTTTATACGAGACTGTAAAAGGCTGATTAGCAGTTCACTTGGCAATTTGTTTATATGGAATAATGCCTCGAAGTATATACTTCGTTTTTTTTGTCGGATTTGTTTAAGAGAAGATGATTAAATAAATATAACTTACAAGTTTTTTTAATTTTAGTTTTGATAAATTCATTATTATATTAATCAAGATAATCCAGGCTAGCAGGACTAACACTCCAAAGTCAGTATTACCTCAGGGTGCATCACAAAAATGATCACGCAAGTGCCTGCGTTAAGTGCATCTATTTCTGAGATTTGCCCAGGCTGAAAATGTCAAGTGACTTATTATATTACCTATTCAGCATTCTTTGCATTTCGGCTAACCTGTGTGCTATTACTAAAACTCAGATTAACAGTTTAAACTGGGCCTTAAATTATGAAATATGCAAACACAATCATTATCCTCAACAGTTTGAGAAAGAAAAGCAGAGTAATCCAGTGTTGTGTTGTCTATTATGTACAATTACATGTTTCACATAGCCGCTACGATAATAATTTAATGTTTCTTAAAAAGAGGTTAATAGTCTGTAGTTGATGCACACCTGAGGGTAAAATTGGAAAATATAGCAAGCAAATATTGATGAATTAATATTCCAGGAAAATTTATCCTCAAAAAGAACATAAATATAATATTTTGACATCTCAAAAAAAGACATGTAAATCAATGTTTAAAAATAGTAATTAATATAAAATAATGTGCATTCAAAAATAAAAGCTTTATTTAATGAGGCTTTATTAAACTGAAAGCCTCATTAAAACTGTCCACCTGGAATATAATGCTCAATAAAGAAACGGAAAAAGGTTGAGGATAGCTTATGTACTTTAAGTGCATGAGTAAGGAAGGTTTCTCTATGCTTTGGCGTTCATGTAACATAAATCTTATGAAATGTTTGGCATAAAAATTTAAAATAAATTAAATGCACTGACAATATCTCTGAAAAGAAATAACATTAGTTGAGACTAAATATAAAGTGCATCTTTCATTAAAAAAATGAGGGCGATTTCTGTTTCATATTGAAATTGTAAGATGTTTTGTTTAGTTGCTTTGTTGTGGAAGTTTATGTTTCCTGTCAGGAGGATATCCTTGTCTTCTACCAAGGAAAACGGCTGGTCATCAAGAGTGATAAATTCCATGAATCTGTCAATTGCTTTAGCCTATGGACTGTATCTAGCATACTTCGTGCAGTTATCAAATGCCTGCTGGATAGGCACTACTGCAATGACACTCACTTTGACCTTTTGTCCCTTACTAACGTGACTTATGAGTTTGGTATTGTTAAATTTGCAAATGTGTTTCGCCCTCTAGGAACCTCTGCTCATTTGTTAAAAAATGCAATCCTCCAGACGCTCTCAGAAAGTGTGAACAAATTACAAACCGGCAACGCAGTTTTGTTCATGCAGATGGAGTAAATTCTGGATTGTTCTTGGTTCAAAGCTTTAGTTTTAATGTTGTGACAGAAAAAATTAGATTTTAAGCAAGATAGTAAGTGCAGCTGAAGCTTTTGAGCCGTGTGATAAATAAGGTGTTGAAAATAACTTCACAAGCACAACATCTACAATGCCAATACATTCTAGAATGGTAAAGTGGTTGTATACTATCTAAACTGAATTATTGAAGAATAGTTTATAGAACTTGCAGTATGTGAAATAAACTAAATTACATTTTCGTAATCCAATTCGGTTGCAAATCACGTCAGGTGGTCTGAGGAGAGGCGGTGGTCTAGTGGCAGAAACTTGGACTATGGGCAGAGAAGGTCTCTGGTTCGTCTCTGGTTCGATTCCACGGAAAGACAACAAAAAGACGAACCTGGATTGATCTGCCCAAAAATCCAAGAGTCTGTCTAGACCCTGTCTAGTGCCCCTGAGCAAGGCACCTTACTCCTCCAACATCTGCTCCCCGAGCGCTGTACATAGTCGCTCACTGCTCTGTGTGTCCCGCACACAGATGGGTCAAAAGCAGAGATTACATTTCCCTACCTGCATGAGTGTGCGTGTGCATGTGTGTGGGATAAATAAAATGCATCTGCATCTACTTAATTTAATTTAATTTATGTGCCAAAAACAGTCTGTGTGTTGAGCTGCAGGGGGTCCTTCAACACCAAGTTTAAACACAGATCCTTGTCATCTTATGTTGGACATAAATTTCACAATGTTTCAATTTCACTGTGCTTTTAAATCAACTTCTGATTCATGTTGCCATACAGCTGGACTGATTTTAAAACATATTGAATTGCTCTGAGCGAGGTGAAGCTACATGGAGCAGTTGCTCTGGATCCATGTCGACTAAAGGAGCAGCAGCACACATCCCTTTCGTCTACATTTCAGAGCAAACATGTCAGAGCCGATGATTCCAAATCACCGAGGCTTTTCAAACGTGATTAAACCGATATTGTTCCTTCAAGTATTTATTGTGTGTCTACGCTTCTGCTGAAAAATCTGGTTCCCTCTGGATCCGGCTGGTCGGACCATAAACCTGCAGGATCTGGATCGATAGAGTAAATACGGAAAACAGAATTGCATTCACTAACGAGTTACTTGACTGCAGTTAACGGCTGCAGAGACCGACGATTTGTCAGCTGCTGTTGTGACATGGCCGTTGCAGACTGAAGCGAATCCCGATCCTGACGGTCCAGGAGAAAAATCAGCAACGTAGTGTGAATGCGCCATGACAGATGTGTGAACTGTCGACCATGAGCCGTATGTCAGTAATGAAGGCTTTAAGGACTTACCGCTGATCCAGCGACGGCTGCAGGGTCTAAGAAAGTCCCCGTCGCATAGGGTGACAGGATGTGTCCGGTCTGAGGCAGCTAGGCCTGCTCTCTACGGGGGAGGGGCTTGTTCCCTCTCCTCGTCTCCCTCTCTTTTTTGAAACAAATCTTTATTTGTATTTTAATGTTGAAGACGTTATCCAGGACACCGTTTCAGTTTGTTTTAAACATCATCAAACCACAGCAGATGTGTTTTTAAGAGACTGCTGAGCGACAGAGGGACCATGAGTCAATCACAACTCAAATACACTGCTCCACCCAGTGGCGGATCAAGGATATTTTAAAATCAGGGGGCATGTAGGAGGGCTCAATTATATGTTCAATATCCGTGCATAATTTCATTTTTCAGTATGGTTAAAATTCAAGACAGTCCTTTTGTATTGACAATGTTTACTTCAAATGAGTGTAGAACATATAAAAGGTCATATTCATTCACTTCCACTAAAGTGGCAAATCAGAATTCAGCTGTGGCTTGCCCCTGGCTCCACATAAGAGCCCGGTCACACATACACAAAAACGTTCACCTCCTGTTCACTGCCAATCTGTGCAAGCGAGGAAGTGAATAAAACATTAGCTTCCTGTGGCAGAGCAAATCTGAAGCGTTGCTTCACATTGGGATCAATTTGGATGAACTATGACCCACAGAATTTGCATTTGCTCATGTGTGACCAGGCACTAAAACTGTCAACTTAAGTCATGCGGTGGCCGTGAATGTTAGAATGTCTGTTGAGAAGAAGATTCTTATTTAATAAACCGACTTACTTGTGTTTACAGTGGGTAGTAAATTTAGATCATGGACCACAGATCATGACAGTGGATGCCGAATCAGATATCGTGATTGTGGACTGTCGTGGTTGATCGTGATCATGGTGATTGTGGATCAGGGGCCGGTTTTTCAAAAGTAATCTGATCGGATTACGGCTATCGGATTGGATCAAATCTTAAAAATGGGTATTTCAAAAGAAAAAAAGGATTCAGAAGTTGGATTGGATCACGTAATCTAATCTTGTTGTTGAACCGGATCGAACCTTGAGTTTGGGTTTTTCAAAACTTTTTGATAGGATTGGGATCAGTTTGATCCCAAAAATCAGGATTAAACTGATCCCAGCAGGAGGGTGGATTCATGGTGGATATCAGTAATAAAACTAGGTAACTAAAATTGGTTAGTTAAATAATACAACATTTATATCATGCATTTTACAGTATTTATATTTATTCATCAATTTCACTTGAATTGTTCAACAGGAAGTACATGAAGTAGGTAAGCTATGTAGGCTAGCAACCTTTCAGTACAGCAAATTATAAATTATAAATATTTCGGCCCCATAAAATAATCCCCCAAACAGCTGTCAATATTGAACTCAAATAATAAATTCTGTCTTTGTTCATTAAACATTAATCACACTGACACAATCATCAGTCATGGACTTATCAAAAATAGTATCTAACATTTGCATCTCTTATTGGTCGTCCAGTCGGGCCCTCATTCTGACAGAATGCTGGAGGTTGGTCAGTGTCTCCAATGGGCTCAGGTGCATCAGGGGCGTCATCACAGAGAGGGACTTTGCACCTGGTCGCGATGTTGTGTTTATATTGTTTGTTTGCTGGTCCGTTCAGTCCTATTTTCTGTTTAAATAAAGCATAATGGAGTGACCCCACACTATTCTACCTGTTGTTCTTTACATAGCTACATTGTGATAGTCCCATTTAGACCACAGGTAATCCAGATTTGGTAATCCTGAAAAGTTTGAATCCGGATCAGAGTAATCCAATCCCACATTGCTTTGAAAAACCAGCATAAAAATAAAATGGATTACGTGATCCTGGATAGCAGAAAACGAGATTACCAAATCTGGATCAGTTTGATCCAGATTAAAACTTTTGAAAAACCGGCCCCAGATGATGGTGTGTCCTGATCATGGTGGTGGTTTGTGAGGGTGGAGTGACGATCCTGGTGGCAGCCGATCATCTTCTACCATTACTGACAATAACTCATCTATTTCATTTGTCATTGCTGCTCCATTCATCTCTATCAGACATTTTATTATGTATAAATACTCAAAACGTTGACCCACCTTTCCAATATGTTAAAAATATTTCCTCCACTCAATGTTGGAAATGTTGTAATTTTGTTGATGTGTTCAGCTACACCTATTGCATTTCTGTCTATCCTGGGAGAGAGATCCCTCACATTCTTTCACTTCCACTTTTTTTTGGTAGTTTTTGATGGTTAAGCACAGAGGATGTCACACCTTGTTAAAGCCCTATCAGACTATTTGAAACTTGTGAATATGGGCCATACAAATACAAATTGAATGATTGATGGACGGAATATACAATTTTGATTGTTTGTTGTTAACAACCAAAATAATATATATATCAGCCTTAATTAATAATTCAGCCTTCTCTGATATAACAAAATAAATTATAATAATAAAGATCCATAGTTTGCTGAAATTCTGGAAGTTGCATTGAGCCAAAATGAGAAATATATATGCATTTTGATGTACTGAGTGAGTGGTACAATTGTATTTATTTATTTACTTTTTATTTCATTTATTTATGTTATTCTTATTTGGCAGTGTACAGAATTACAACAAGATAACGTTTGATCACCAAAGTTTAATTACTTACATTATGATCACGTATGAATGCACTGAACAAGTTGAACAATAAATAATGAAAACTGATATTGTAAAAATTACTGGTTCTATCTTGAACATACTAAATTGATGAAACTGTTTTGGTTTTAACAGTCTATATTACAAGTCTTCAACTGTGAGCTGGATCAGTATGCTCAGTACTGTTTCGTTGCTCCCACGTGAACCCAGGGTAATCTAAAAACGGCTCAAAGTCAGGCTTGGCTGGACTGGACTGGACTGGCTGGGCTGGAAGTGGAGTCGTAGACACCTTCCACAGCTCCTGCGAGAAAATAAAACAATGTGTATTAATAAAAACCTTGCACTATCTTTCATTCATTATCTAAATCTGATCCATCCAGACTTTGTAGGATTGGTGAGCTGCAGGATGAGTTGACAGGCCAGTAGTTGGACAATAGCTAACATAGGTAAGTAAGTACAGTCAAACTAGTGTTGGAGCCATTCACCTGAGAAAGATCTTAAAGGGATAGTAACTCACTATACTCACCACTTTAACGATGGATTGTTTGAGTCCACAAAACACTTTAGGAGTTTCAGGGGTAAATAGCTTTGCAGCCAAATCCATGACAATTGAAGCAACTGGGGACTCTACAAACGTTAAAAAAAAACCAATAGGATAAAAAAGGCCTCCATACTGCTCCTGTGGCATCATCCAAGTGTATCTAAGCCTAATTATCCAAATTCGAGTTGACACTGCTTCATTTATCCCATGTTTTAAGACTAAATGTCCACTGGCAGAAGTAGCGATCCTACCGGGCACCCAGCTTGGGTGCAGTGTGTTGGCGGTTTGTGTGAACATGAACGTTGCTCCAAGGGAGAATGTCAGAGGATTTTTAGGCTAAAAAATAATCCATTTCTTTAGCAAATTTTGAATGTTGAGGCTTACAGACACTTTTTCTTATTTTACTGTTTAACATTTGAAGGAGTTCCCAGTTACTTAAATTGTAATGGATTGGGATACAATACTGTTAACCCCTAAAACTCTTATTTTGTGGACAGTTCACATTCTTTGTGTGTGTGTGTGTGTGTGTGTGTGTTGTACCCCTCCGATGATTCATACTACTCCTACTCCAAAGATTCTGCTTTGTTTAGGCCAGGGGTGACACCAGAGTAGAGCAGGAAAGAAACTTCAACTAGTCCGATCACTGTGAAGTCTCTGGACAATTCACAAACTATGTACTAGCAGCCCTCCCTCTGGGTCTACAGAGTATGCATTCAGATACAGTATTACAGTGTAAATCTGAGTTTTGATCTATTACGTTTATTATTACTAATCTGTATTCAAGTTGTAGGTTAAAATGAGATTACGATGTTTGTAAGTGTTTCTCTTACCAGTTGCTCTATGCGTTCGTATAGGAAAAACTGTGCAAAGTTAGAAGGGAGTTGTTCCACTCTGAAGCAACATCTTCCACCCATCAGGTCCTGGAGTTGGGACAAACAGTGGCTGAAATAGTTGTAAGCTTCGCAGGAAACATCCATGTCACGCAGAGTGAAGTTCATCCTTGTATATCAAGGCACAAAAGGAAACCTGATTAGTACCAGAGCTTGTAACTGGAAATACAAAACTGAAGATTTACTTAAAAGTAGACATAATTGAAAAGTTTATTCTTGCTGCATTTCACTCTTGATCATTGGGGCAGGCACAGAACAGATTTACAGCACAGAGAAGCAGATTCATGTTTTAGTATGTGAACATATGGGTAGAACTTTGCCTAGGGGAGGAGAGTTCGTCCTCTAACTAGATGGTCTGCAGTTTGATCCCAGTCTTCCTCATTCAACATGTTGAAGTGTCCTTTGGCCAGATGGTGAGCCTCTTCATATAGAGAGAGTGCTGCACATAGTTGGAATGTATAAATGGGTGGATGGTAATGAACTGTACTGTAAAGCTTTGAGTGGTCATCAAGACTAAAAAAGTGCTCTATAAATAGAGGAAAAGAAAAACAAAGCATAAACCAAGTTAAAGCTAGAGGTGGAGGTAACCACATTGGAGAGGGCCATATAACCGAACTAAAGCATTGCGCTACCTTACTTGTCGTCCCTAAAGTCTCTAAAAATAGAGTAGGAGCCAGAGCTTTCAGCCATCAAGCTTCTCTCCTGTGGAATAATTTCTCACTTTCAGTTTGGGAGGCAGACACCATCTGTACGTTTAGGATTAGGCTTAAAACCTTCATTCACGATAAAGGTAATAGTTAGAGCTGGTTCAAGCTTGTCTTAGACCTGCTCTTAGTTATGCTGCTCTAGGTCTAGAATGTCGACAAATGACACACTTAGCTTCTCTTCCCAGCTTCTCCTTCCTCTTCTCCATCCTTGTCTCATCAAAGAAATGAATTCTCTTCAATACCAGAAACTGACTTGAGTTCTTCCCCAGGGCCCTTTTGCCTTATCGTCCGCAGACCCAGGGCTGCGGTTGCAGCCACATCGTGGATTATGATGGTGGATGAGGTTTCTACATTCTTTTTACTTTTTAGTAGTTTTTCCTTACTATTGTTGAGGGTAAGGGCAGAGGATGTCACAACTTGTAAAAGCCCGATGTGACAAATTGTGATTTGTGAATGTGGTGTAATAGTAATTTTACTGTTTGGGCAATGTTTGATAAGATTAACTTCTTTAAATGTTTAGAGAGATGAGCAAATGGTTTCCTGGGGAGTCAGGGGGGTTGCTCAAGTAAGTGATGTTATATGACTTCCTCATTAACAGGGTCACCTAACAAAGACTTTACAGCACGGGGGTTTGTGGTGGATGTGAAGATTGAGAAAGGGGATGTTGAAAACATTTGTTACACTCCAGGGGTCTGGGACAGACTAGGTGACAGGATATTCGTCACCTATTTCTTAGCATCAAAGAGTCTGATTGATAACATTTGTTCCTCTAGGAGGGGTTTGAAAATGTATAAGATGTTGCTCCTCCTGTGTCTCATTGCTCATTGTATGAAATCTATGCTATGGTTTTGTATGATGATGCCCATCTGCAGATGTAGAATAAACTTCCGGAAAGACATTGTAATAACTTGTGCTTAACTATTGAAATTCCCATGACAGTGGTCAATCCAAATACAATTTGATTGATTGATTGAATTTCTCGTTGCCATTGCAGTAATGCAGTAGAGGTAACCATAGTCTCCAGCAATCATGTTTCTGAACTAAGTTCAGCATACACCTTCTCAAACCATGGCATGATGTTGCAAATCCCACCATGTAGCTCTGGTACAACATGGTGGCATTTTGGGAGCCTAAACAGAGTTGGTAGAAAATAATTAGATGTCTGGTAAGATCTTCTCTTCTAGGTCATGGTCACAAAGAAGATTGAATTTGAATGCTTGAGTGGTTGAAGATAGTTGCAAGACTTTCCCCCGCTCATCTGAGAGGCTGCATCATTTCTGACTGACTGGTTTGAAGAACGAGGTATTTAATCTCTGTGGTACTAATACCATTGATGTCACTTGATTCATTTGTGCTCCTGTCTGTAAGAGTAATTTGAGTCACAAGTATCAAGTTGTGTCTTAGTGTTTTACTCAGATTAAAAAACTGAGTTGTGATCCTTCTTAAAGATCCTCCTGGGTTTTTCTGAGACTAAAACCTGTCCTCCTCAGCTCACCTATTTTATCATCAGAGTTGGGTTCCGTTTCGGTTTTCTGCACATTGACTCCAGCCCTTTTTGTTAACCATAACATTTACAACTTCTTTGGCAGCCATTTGCTGAAAAAATAAATCTCTGATCATGGATGAAATACAATTTTAGTTCTTACTGATGTAGTGTGACAACTGAAAATTTATTGGACATTTTTGCAAGCTGTTGCAATCATAATAGACAAAGATATTTCTGCAACACCATTGTAGCATGCAACACAAAAAAGTACTTCCTATGGTAAAATTCACACTGTCACAATAACAGCTAAGTGATACTTGTTTTAACAAGTATGAACTGTAAACATTTTCTCCGTACCTCTTCTCTATGGAGATGAATATTGTGCAGGCGTGAGTAAAGCTGCTGCAGAGACGATACAGTGTTCGAAAAAAGCCATCTGTCAGGTCATCATCATAGCAAACTGTCGAGAGAAAGAAAATCTGAATGTCTTTCATATTGCAGCTCTAAAGGCAACAAAAATTCATCACATAGCAAATTTGATACTTTCATCATGCCACTATCCATGTAGAGAAATGTCTTTTAGCAATGCACTAATCTTTTTTGTAGATTATTTTGCCGGTAAACTATTGTACTATAGTGACGTGTTTTTAAACATCTGTAAAGAGGCATACTATCGTAAAGTGCCTTCAGATTTAAAAAAAATGTTGGCCAGCCGACGAATCTTCTCTATAATGTCGATGGAAGAGACCAGTGTGTTTTGTTTTAATGCGGCTGTAATAGCCAGTGGCCGGACACATTATGATTTCAAGTTGTCCGTCCATCCATACACCGTCGGTACATCCCATTCTCAAAAATGGGATATCTCAAGAGCTCCTTTAGGGAATTGATTTTGGTGGTCAAAGATCCACTTTAAAGGTAACTTGACCTAACATTGTTGTGAAAGCAGTATGTTAAAAATGCTCAAAAGTGATGTCAATGTACAAAAAGCAGGATCAATGAAAACTCCAGCTATACTACTGGTGGGTTTGTACATTTAATAACTATGAAATGATTATTTTCAGGGACTTCAAATGTATGGCCACTTGAAGCCTTAAACTTATGATGCCTCTGAGCAAATGGTGCATTCCAGGGGTCTTTGTTTTGTAAACGGAGCCAGGATGTCCCCCACTCTAATGAAAAATCCAAGAAGGTAATGGATACCTTTTTTAAAGCTTGTGGGAGGGCGCTATGCGTTATTATTTATAATTTGATCTTTTATTATTTCAGGCACCGTTCTTTTCTATCATCCTCACCCTAACTTACTGTTTTATCTGCAGCAGCAGCAGAATAACTGTGTATTTTCTTTATTAATCACTGCTGTGGCCACCAAATATTCTGTCTTTTCTTCCCCTCCACCTCGATTTCAGTGTCAGAGAGTTGTGCTTGTTCTTTTGATCGCTTGATGCCATGATTCACAGTAGAAACCCATTGGTAAACACATCCACTCTCTCCCTCTCTCTCTTTCACCCGTTTACTATGCACACAACATACTCACTGAACTATCTACACAACTCAAGTAACAATATTATGCCTCAAATTGTATGCAAATCTAACACAGATATGTTGAATCTGTTTAATTTGACTGTTCATCTGCTATGCTGCCTCTTAAAGGGATAGTTGAAATTCACTCATTATCTACTCACCAGTATGCAGATATGCAGTATGCAAATGTTTGCTGTGATCTATGCGTGAACGCATCAGAAAGATAAGACTATAGGAATACATTTCTAATGCACAAGAAGGGTTTCCTCACTGTGTAGGAGTAGAATACAAAGTTTCAAATGTCCCCAACACATTCCAAGTTAAGAGACTTTCAAAGGCAAATCCTGCCAGTCTTTTGTATAGAAAAAAAGAAGGACCACCTCATGCCTCAATTAATCAAAGTGCCATTGTACAGTTGCCATGGCTCTTTTTCATTTCAATAAAGAATGCAGCTGTATACCTAGAGGAGAGTTCTGGGATACATTTTTAATTCATCTCAATAACCTACCATCAGCAGCAACAATGACGCTAGTGTTGTCGTACAAATCGTCAACTTCCTCCTCTGTCCAGCTAAATTCCCCATCAGCATCTAGAAAAATTCAACAAATGGAAACAAAGATCCTTCTCAGACCTTATATTAACATCCATCCTTAGTGATCCAATCAAATGTGGACAGCACCTGCAGGTCTTGAACTTGGTAGGTACATTGAATCTTTGAAAACACAACTTCCTTAAAAAAATATCAAATGTTTATAGCTCTGGCACATGAATATGTTTAGTGTGTTGGCCAGTTTCTGGATTGAGGCAAAAATGTCCTGACCACAACTAAAAACATTTAATTAATAAATTATTTTACTAATTAATCTAAATGTAATCTAAAATTACATTTGAGATTAATGTAAAATCTAAAATGTAAATCTTGGTTGTAGCAGGTCTTGGAAATGTTGGTGTGTTACCTGTACAAAGGGAATGCTGAAGCCAATCCAACTGCCTCACTCTCACTTCACCACCTAATGACAAAAAAATATTTATTAAGCTTGCTTGTTGGGTATTTCTCAGTAATATTGTATGGTGAATCATGTTGTGATTAGGCGATTTATAATAACATTTGATTAGATTTGTCTCGCAGTTCAATCAAACCTGGTTGTTAATGTATTCATATTTCTTTATTTTAAGTACACAGACATTTGACCTATATATTACTACGAATTTGGTTCACTTCTTTTCCAAAATAAATAGGAAAACATTTTGTCACTTTGAGGGTGCAATGTTAACTTGCCAATACATTAACATTAAGTAAAATGAAAAGTATGAGATTTAAGATAATACTGAAGTACAGCTTACACACAATAGGCCAATTAAGATATGTACAGTGCCTTTGGTATCAGTCGGAACAGGAAGTAACTGAGAAGGAAATGAGGGAAAAGGTGAAAGTAATCTGACAACATTCTCTCACCTGCAGGCTCCGTCATGTGTCTGTTTAATGTCACATTTCTCTTACACATGCTTAGAAGGTCTTCTCCCACATCTGTAAAAACAAAAAGCTCTTTCAAAAAAAATCATATACATTATACTGAAATGTGCTGAAAGGGCAGAGATGCACACTTGACTGGTAGGTGCACTGAAGTCGCACAAGCTGCAATTTAACTCCTAGTTCATCAATTGATCAACTTAGTTTCTACTGGCCAAGTGACCTCTTGGTTTCTAATAATCAGCAATTCCTACTTGGTGAGCACAACTTAAAATAGAGAATTGAGGACTAAATAAATCAACAAAAAATGTACTAGAGTGAATACAAAAACAAACAAACACTGCCTCATCTCGGGATCACCGATTATGTAGAAAAATTTAAATGTTGAAGTGGAACCGGAGCTAATCATGAAGGCAGATGCTATAATCCACCACTGACTACCCCTTGTGAATCTTTGAACAGCTGAAATTTAAAAGCAGATTTCTGTGAATGAAAATGAGGAAAAATGTTGATCTTGGGATCAGTATGATTTGTGATAAAAAAAGAAAGAAAAAAATGAAAGAAAAAAAAGCCGTTTTATTTTTCAGATTTAAGCCATGTCTATTCACCGAAAATGACCATTAAATGCTGTTGAAAAAACAGGCAAAGCTATAAGTTGACCTGACCTTATGATATTTCCATGCAATTCAGTTCTGTTCACAGAATTATCAGTTGTTTAATATAAGTTTAAAATATTCAAACACTAAGACATTCAATAGTTGATGAGCGAGAATTTGAATCTGGATTTCTGCTTGACGGCATCATACCTGTGCAGTACACTGTTTTGGCTGTGGTTGCCATGACAACACTGGTTAACCCTGTTCCTGCTCCAAGCTCTAGGACTGTAGCTCCTCTAAACATGACCGGCTTAGACAGGATGAAGTCAGCGAAAAGGAATGCCCCCCGCCAAACCTGATGAGAACATTATATCATCAGGTGCTGCCTCCTTAACATCATTGACTACTTACACAACTTTATAATCAATAAATTAATGACACCACCAAAAGTATTGTTCTATTTTTTACTGGCATAGGGGCATATGGATGTTATGTGGTAAAATATTTGAAACTGTGAGGAGCAACAGACAAAAAACAGAAAGAGTTGAGTACTGTGTACTGACCTGCTTGCCAACATCTTCCAGGGGTGTCGCCATAGTGTGCTCTGTGAAAAGATTGGATTCATACATTGGATGGTGCATTTGAAATCACTGATTATTTACTACATATTGCACTATATCCACTTAACAGTATTTTATATGGACTGGATATCAAATGGCCGATATTAAAACAGCAAAATGACATGTGGAAATCAAAGTAAAAACAAGAAGTATCACTACACTCAGCCCACCCATCTACTTTAAGATCATGGTGGGACATCCAAACCAGGTGATAAAGCCAAAGGTGAGGTCAGACTGAGTTGTAAAAATATCCTATCAATTTACTGCACACACCAAACCAATTGAGCTTCCGGATGCAGAGAAGACGTTGCTGTGCTGTTTCACAGAGTACTTCTATAGTTTTGCTGACAGTTAGTTTGTTATTATTATTATTATTATTAGGGCCCGAGCACCTACAGTGGGAAGCCCTGTTGTATTTTGAAGGATTTGTGATTTCACTTTTTGGCTTTGCTCAAATTCAGACCAAAGTTTGCAAACCCCAAAAAGTAATTTTATTCTGGAGGAATTTGAAATGGCCATGGCAAAATGGCTCAACAGCGCCATATAAGGAAAAGCCCCTCAGTTAGCTTTCACCAATCGTAAACAAAAATCGTAGCCCAGGTGTATCATGACCAGACAGAAAAAAAAAGTCCAGGGGTGCATTTGGAAAAACACAACAGGAAGCCTGCCATTTTGGGTTTAGTGGCCATTTTGGCCTTTTTCTATATTTTTACTCTGACTTACTAGTCCCAGGGCTTTCATCAGATCAACTTCAAGTTCTGGGAATGTCATTTCAACAAGATGGAGATATAAACTACCTTTGTATATTTTATTTCATCACACGGTGTGACTGTAGCGTGGCATAGACTTTTTATTACAAGCCAAGAAAACATGAGATTTTTGGTCCAATCGTGTCCAAACTAGACATGTAAGACAAGAGTCCAGGCCTGATGACCTCTACACAGAAATCATAACTTAAAATCACAGCGCCACCTGCTGGCTACAGGAAGTGACATGTTATATACTTTGATTAACTGCTCCTGGCTGCTTTACAATATACAGCTCTAAAGAGCTGTCAAGTCATTGGACCATGGTCAGAATTGTGATATTTTCTCAAACCGTGAAAACATTGAGGTGCAGCGAACATTCATCTCCAATGGAGACTATGTTGTCATGACTCCATTGTGCATTGTCCTATCCCCGGCAAACTTCTATCTCATGATCAGAGACCAAGCCTGTACAGCTCTTTGTCAATATTTCCTTAGTGTCATAGTGCCACCTACTGATTCGCCATGAAACAGGAAGTACTTTGTGAATCCACTCTGCATTATCCAACCGGCTCCAAACTACTGACCTATAATCACAATCCTGACCTGAACAGCTCCATATATTAATATTAGTGCATGGTCATAGCTCAGTGTGATAATGAAGTTGTGGTAACATTGTCCAATTGACACAAAATTGCTCACTCTACATCAGAGTCCCTACTTGAACAGATCTATTAGTCTCTATGTAATTAAAGTGATGGCACCACCTACTGGCAACAGGAAGTAAGCTTTATTTTACAACTATCATTCGATTTACATAAAATGTTCACAGTGTGATGTGCAATTGATAGCGTGGACCATAATGAGGAATTAGCAGGCAAGCATCGACATCGCGTGACGGACGCAGGAAGTGAAGCGTTTTCTCCTTGCCGCAGTGCGCAGAACGCATGCAGCGCAGAGACGTGCGCTTGCTCATTGATCACTCTCTCCCCTAATTGCAACAGGCTTCAAGATGCATGTGCTCGGGCCCGTTCAGTGCTACTACGTAGCCCTAGTTATTATTATTGTTTGTATTCATAACTCTTTAAAAGGTGTGACATCCTCAGCCCTTAACCCTCAAAAAGAGTAAGGAAAACAGAAAAATGTCATCAGTAATGGTGGCCTGTACAGCAGTTTGAGCATCATTCTACTTGTTTATGCTGCAGTGGGAGGATGTGAATGTAATGGCAAAGACATCAACAATTCAAGCTTACTCTAATCAATGCTGGTAAAACCTTTATCTTGATGGTTTTTTTATTTGTTGATTTCCTTACTCTTGTTGAGGGTTAAGGATGGCACACCTTGTTAAAGCCCTTTGAGACAAATTGTGATTTGTTAATATGGGCTATACAGATAAAATTTGATTGATTGAAGTTTTAGAGGAAAATGCAGCACTATATATAGCCTAAAGAAGAGCACTTTATAACCAACTTTATAACATCCTAAAGGTAAAGCGCAGTAGAGGAAACATCCTTATTGGGAGATTTCTGCCTCTGGGCATGGACAGGTTCGCATCAGCAAGGGGAAAATGAATTCCTTCATTCTAATGAAACCAGGTAATTTGTAAGGGCTTCCAAACGTTTTCGAGCCACTCTAAAATCGGTGTGTAGAATCTAACAACACATAGGTGGAGGCTCTCATTACATCTGATCTCAGAACAGTGTTCTGTCCAGTAAAGAATCAGATGTTGCCTGTTTGCATTCATCCAATAATTACCCAGGAGAGGGCACAGCAGGTTATTGTCTAAGGAAGCTAGTTTGACTTTCAAGCTGAAGCTACTCACCATTTGTTGCATTTTCGTGGGCATTACCAAAATATCTCACTAATAAAATCGAGGGTTGGTCGGGCAGAGGGGAGAGCAGTATGTTTTTGGCTTTTGTAAACGTGTAGCGAGGGAAAGACCAGGAATCTGACAGGTGACTGATTAACAGAGCTGCAGTCAAGTGTGCTTGGCAGGCAGCCCTTATATCAGCTTTCACCCTTCTGAGATCAATTATGATATGGCACAAGTTATTGTATAGCTGTGCAGAAGTGTGTGCAAACTGTAATCAGGACTCTATATTGTGAGTATTTTACTCACATTTGGAACTAAGACCACTCTATAGGTCCATCGTACAACCTCAAGTCAACTGTGTCTTCAGTTCCAACAGAAAGACATTTTCTTTCTATAGATTTCTATGATTTACTCTAATCATTTATTTTTTCAACAATCTGTTCTTACATCCAAAAGTGACTGATAAAGAGATTTACTGTTCTTTTCATTAGGAAAATAAAGAGCATTCGAACCTGAGTGCTTCACTTTCCCAGTTTCCAATCATTAACATCTCAGCACTAGATAAAACATTTCCTAACAAAGATTTTATCTATTTTATTCTTTGAATCAATAACAGTTCACTATTTCTGGTAAATTTCTCATGTTTACAGAACTTGTTGTAAATTTTTTTTATATATTTAAGAGAATAAAGAGGGTTATTTAAACTAAAATAATGAATCATAATGATGTCTTTAGTGGTTTTAGATTGGCTTTAGAACTTACCAGACATAGCACACATTCAAGTTTTAAAGGATCCTAGTGGTATTACATTCGAGCGCTAACTTTGACATGATCAAACACCTTATTCTCATCCACTGAAAAAAAAACTGGGTCTTTAGGGTCCTCCATTAAATCCACCACACTTTTACCTTTCTAACAGAACAGAACCTTTTCTGTGGTCATAGTGAATTCCTGTGTAACAGTCACACAGGCGACTGATAAAATTAGAAAAACAGAATGAAATCTAGATTCTCACCAATCCTTATGACGTCTTTGAAGTACTGATCAGCTTTATCATCAGTATTTTCCTCTTCTTGTTCAAGTAGAGATTTAGATTGTTGGAGAATGATGGGGCAGACCAAGTCTCGGCCTCTACCCTCTACAGGGTATTTCCTCGGTCTGGGGAATGATAGGAATAATATGAAAAGTAAGCAGCAACACCATCAATCAAAATTATACTTGACATTTCTATAGACCTAACCACTATCCAATACAACACATAATTCTTACACAACATGCAGCACCTTCGCGGAACTGTGATTGCTTTTAAAGATTTTTTAAAGATTTTTTAAAGATTGAGATGTATTTTTTAAAGATTGAGATGTATTCAAGATAAATATTCAATCTGACCTTTAAGAAAAAAAGGATTTTAATTACAATAACTTCAAATGCAGAATGTATAATTAATTATGGTTTTATGAATACATAAAGTATGAATTGGGCTCCGATTGTCAGAGATATTTAGTAAAAGGCAGAACTTTTACATATAGCACAAATAAGTGTTAAATCCTTTTATGCCTGCATTTCTTTTTCACACATAATGTTACCACATGCAAGTGATGGTACCTCAACAAATACTTTGCTCCAATACATGAAAACACTTTTTTTCAAAGTTATATACATTTCTTAAATATGCAATGCTAAGATGGGACACAGACTGGCATACTGAATCCAACAAAGAAAGAATTTCATTACAAAGAAAGGAGACCATGTTGCCATGTAGAATGACCTTGTTGTGACCCATATGCCATCACCGCCTCTATGTGAATACACCAGGGCAGTCAAGCCACATCTAAAATTAAAAGTTACAGAAAATCCTCCAGCCACTTACTAAAGATAAAACAACAGGCCCTTCTGACTTTCTAGTTCCAACAGCTTAAATATTTTGTTGCAAGGCATGCTTACAATGTTTTGTGCAGACTTACAAGTGACGGGCCACTGTGCTAAATACCCAACAAGTATGTAGCTGGACATGAAACTACATTGATGTTCTAAATTTCTAAGTTTTTCTCTGACTTTATCCCACAGGTCCGTAACACATGGACAGTAGCATACAGAGTGCAGGCGGATGCCCAGCTCACCACAGCCATTCCAGCATAGGCATGATAGGGTTGGATCTAGAATCTTGCTCCCATCCTCTCAGTGTCAGTGTCTGAATGTTGCTATTGGAGTTGTTTTTAGGATGTTATGGATGCTCATAGCAATCCATATGTGTAAGTTTGTGATATTTGCAAAGAATTGAAAGGGTGATTCATTCAAATGTCCCCAGATGGTTAAATTAGGCCAAAACATCTCTCTCTGAGTTACCGTAGCATTTCTGTCAGCTCAAACCAGACTGACCACTATCCTCTGACCCCTGAACAAGGTGTTCCTGTCCACAGAACTGCTGCTAACTGGATCCTGTTAAATGTAGAGACTGCCATTTTCACAGAAAACAAAACTAAGATTTTAGTCCCAATGTTGACGTTTGATTTGAACGTTAACTAAAACTCCTGGCATGTATTTGTGATCATGCCAGGATGATTTTAAGGTAATTGCATTAAAAGAAAACATTTTTTCCATACCGATGTGTAATGTGAAGGTCTCCATCGTCATCTAAGCACAGTTCCACATTTCCTTCCCCACCTTCCTCTCCAACTTTTTCTTGGGTGGCATTTATGTCTTTTTCCAAGTCTTCCCTTGGGTCATCACATTTTTCCTGCTCTACACTTTGCTCTGTGTCATTGTTGTCAAGCCTCTCATCATTCAACAAGATCTTGAAATTGGAGATGAAGACTGGGTAGATAAATACAGTACAGTTAGAAAGTTCAGCTAAGCACTAGGATGATGCTGACATTTTTTGTTGCTCAATCTATTGGTTACATCCCTAACGAATTAATTGTTTAGTCTTAACAACATAAGAAATAATGAAACAATTTCCTGATTCCTGGACATATGGTTAGAATAAAATGTATTAATTATACAGTACTGTGCAAAAGTTTTAGGCAGGTGAGAAAAAATGCTATAAACTAAGAATGCTTTCAAAAATGGAAGTGTTAAACGTTTATTCTCATCAATTAACAAAATGCAAAGTGAGCTACCAAAAGAAAAATCTAAATCAAATCAATATTTGGTGTTACTACCATTTGCCTTCAAACCAGTATCAATCCTTGTAGGTACACTTGCAAAAAAACACAGGGATTTTGTAGGATTACAAAGTGTATGATCAACCAATTATACCAAACAGGTGCTAATGATCATCAATTTCACATGTAGGTTGAAAAATAGTCATTAACTGAAACTGCTGTGTAGGAGGCTAAACACCGGGTGAGGAACCGTCAAACTCTGCTACCAATGTGAGGTTGTGAAAGACAGTTTGAGGTCACAGGTCATACACAATGGCAAGACTGAGCACAGCAACAAGACACAAAGTAGTTATACTGCATCAGCAAGGTCTCTCCCAGACAAAGATGTCATAGCAGACTGGGGTTTCCAGATGTGCTGTTCAAGCTCTTTTGAAGAAGCACAAAGAAACAGGCAACGTTGAGGATCATAGACGCAGTGGTCGGCCAAGGAAACTTAGTGCAGTAGATGAAAAATACATCAAGCTTGTTTCCCTTGGAAATCTGAAGATGTCCAGCAGTGCCACCAGCTCAGAACTGGCAGAGACCAGTGAGACCCATTAACATCCATCTACTGTCCGGAGAAGTCTGATCAGAATTGGTCTTCATGGAAGAGTTGTAGCCAAAAAGCCATACCTCCGACATGGAAACAAGGCCAAGCGACTCAACTATGCACGAAAACATAGGAACTGGGGTGCAGAAAAATGGCAGCAGGTGCTCTGGACTGATGAGTCAAAACTTGAAATATTTGGCTGTAGAAGAAGGCAGTTTGTTCGCAGAAGGGCTGGAGAGCGGTACAATATGATTGTCTGCAGGCAACAGTGAAGTATGGTGGAGGTTCCTTGCAAGTTTGGGGCTGCATTTCTGCAAATGGAGTTGGAGATTTGGTCAGGATTAATGGTATTCTCAATGCTGAGAAATACAGGCAGATACTTATCCATCATGCAATACCATCAGGGAGGCATATGATTGGCACCAAATTTATTCTGCAGCAGGCCAACCACCCCAAACATACAGCCAATGTCATTAAGAACTATCTTCAGTGTAAAGAAGAACAAGAAGTCCTGTAAGTGATGGTATGGCCCCCACAGAGCCCTGATCTCAACATCATCGTGTCTGTCTGGGATTACATGAAGAGACAGAAGGATTTGAGGAAGCCTACATCCACAGAACATCTGTGGTTAGTTCTCCAAGATGTTTGGAACAACCTACCAGCCGAGTTCCTTCAAAAACTGTGTGCAAGTCTACCTAGACAAATTGATGCTGTTTTGAAGGCAAAGGGTGGTAACACCAAATATTGATTTGATTTAGATTTCTCTTCTTTTAATTCACTGCATTTTGTTAATTGATGAAAATAAACTGTTAACACTTCCATTTTTGAAAGCATTCTTAGTTTACAGCATTTTTTCACACCTGCCTAAAACTTATGCACAGTACTGTATATCACAAATGTATAAGACAACGTAGCACAAGTTCGAAACCTGAATATGTTATACAAACCAGGCTGGCCAACATGGTTGAGGCGTGTCATAAGGTGGCTTGCATTAGGCAGAAGCATATGAACATCTGACAGCACAGTATCATGATGAAAAGTGATCTGGTCCATAGCTGATCATTCGTGGTCACACTAGAAGAGCACCCCATTTATCTGCTTCGCGTACCTAGGAAGACAGGGCAAGCAAAGGTTACAGTTCACTCTCTTACCAAAAACACAAATTCATATTCCCTCACATTATCCTAGACCTATAATTACTATAACAAAAATAAGTTATTACAAAGGCTGACAGAAAATTACTTCCATTAGGTATATATTTTTATAGCATAACATTTTTCTTTTTGGACTGTATAATATAATACATTGAAAAACACATGTTAGCAGACAGACTATATTTTGACATATGAACAAAAATTCATTTTTTTTTAAAATTAAATATTACACTGAAATATCAAAATATTAATCTGACGGAGATGACATAGACCTGACTGAGTTGACCCTCTCAAATACTTTGAATACATCAATTACAGCATTAGAACAAACAAGCCAAACAATGAATATGTTGTTTATAAACATTTCATTTTGACTTTTAATTATTTTGGCCTCAGCGTTTTGTATGTTAGTTATGTTCGTCATAGATCAAAGGAATATTTATGTCTTGCTATTATTATTAGGGCCCGAGCGCTGACAGACGTGAGGCCCTATTGAAATTGTAAGGATTATTATCATTATTCAGGCAAATTAATTGGCTTTTTGAGGGCTTTAACATGCTCAATTCTTACCAAAATTTGCATGAAGTTAGAAAGTGGTGAAAATTTACGTATTCTGGAGGACATTTCAATGGGCGTTGCAAAATGGCTCAACGGTGCCGCCCGAGACCCCTGTAACGTGTTCACATTGACCGATCTTCACAAAAATCAATACATAGGTGTATCATGACCAGACAAACATACACATTTGCACTTTGACGCACTTGTACCAGGGCTTAAATCAGATCAACTTCAAATTGAGATGAGTGTCATCACAACAAGATGGAGATACAGACCTATTAAAAGTAAAAATAAATGCCATTAAAACACGATGTTCTGTATGGTGAACATACGTTGACCATAAATCCTGTGATGCTAAGCCGTAAACAAACAACTCCACTCCTGAAGTGTCAGTGGACAAAGATCAGAGGAATCTTTATGTCTTGCAAAGGTCACGTCTCTCTCTCAAACCGTGTAAACATTGAGGTACGGCGGCGGTTCATCCTTCGACCAAGGGAGACAGTGTTGTCTTAATTATTATTATTATTATTATTCAGGTGACCCTGGCGTGGCGTCACGTTTGATTACACGCCATTAAAACACGATGTTCTGTAATGCGGACATACATGGACCATGAATCGTCATAGGACACAGTTTTGTCATAACTCAACTTCGGTCACATGATCCAAGTCAATATTTCCTGTCATTATTTATTTTTTTCAGGAAAAAAACGCATGCAACGCTTCAAAATGCATGTGCTCCGGCCCGCTCAGTGCTCAGTCCTTGACATTTTAGAAATTGTATTTATTATTTTTATTATTTTCATTTATAATTGTTATCGAAGATTGTTGCAATATTTTTCATCACGATGTTTATTTATTTATTGGAATTATTTTACGTAACTTATTGTGTTTTTTGTGATTTTTTCCCTGTGAATCGCTTTTTTGGGCGTCGTGGGTCGGTTTCTAATCTTCAATCTCCACAGCTCTTCTAAAACAGGAAGTAAAAAAAAACCTTAGATGCAATCTTTTATTCTATATAAAACCATCATCATGGACAGACAGCAATATCTGGTTTACTATTGTTATTACTAATGATCGATTAAGTGTGCTTTTGATTTGGATAAGGGTTTCGTTATAATTTAATTAAATGATTTCTAAAATCCCAAAAGTTACTTTTATGTTTAATGAAGTTATCAATTTCAGAACCTGAAAGCATTCCGGATGGTGTTGTACAGTCTGATCGCAGTTGGAATGAAGATCTGCGGAAGCGTTCCCACTTGCACTGTGGGTGGAGCATTCTGCTGCTGAAAGAGCTGCTAAGGGCCCCCACGGTGTCATGTATGAAAAGTGTTGTCCATGATTGAATTCAGCTTGTCTAGCATCGTCCTCTCAGCCACCTCCTCAGTGGAATCCAGAGGGCAGTACAAGACCGAGCTGGCTCTCCTAACTAGTTTATTTAGTATTTTCCTTGACCTCTCAGTGCATCCTCACCCCCAGCAGACACTGGCGTAGAACACTGCGGAAGCCACCACAGTGTCATAAATAGTCCTTAATAGTGTCCTGCACACGCTGAAGGACCTCAGTCTCCTCTGCAGATGGAGGCGACTCTGGCCCCTCTTGTACAGGACGTCTGTGTGTGTGTGGACCAGTCCAGATTGATGTTTAGGTGAACAACCAAGTATCTGTAATCCTTCAAAATCTCATTGTCCACATCCTGGACGTTCACCAGTGTTGTGTGAGGCGACTTAACAATGATAAATTATAATAATGATGAGGGAGACTACTGGTAAAAAAAATTGTATCAAGGAAGTTAGAAAAACAAAGGATGTTGTTCCCATTTAATTAGATTTTTAAGGTGTTCCTTTGATGGGTGCTCATCTCTTAACCTTGGAGCATAGCCTGTCAAAACTGGAGTTAATTTAGTTTAAAAGTCATAACCTTTATTTTTAGGAGATTTCATGAGATTTTAAAGTGCCTATATAGTGAACATTCTATTGATAATCCATAATTTATCATCCTATACTATCCTTGATATTTATACATAATATTACTTAGTCTTATTATTTCTGCTTGCAACCTGGATTCATAATTCAATGACAAAGTATTTCAAAGGCAGAGAACTTTACCTAGAAAATTACTCTATGATTCAGAACAAATATTATTTTTTTCTAACCCCTTTAGTATGTTTTATTATTTTAAAGAAATGTATCCCTTTCAATTTAAATGACTCATGATGAAATAAACTGGTCAAATGTTTGGTCATCTCAGATATGTTTCATCTCTTCCGCACAGGATCTATGATGCTTTAAATGACCTTGGCCTTTGAACTCTTTTTGGCAGAAACCAGGACAAAAAATGTTGTAAAAGAGAGAGAGATGATATCCTCACTGTCAGTCTGTTCCAGAATAGCAAACGGAGCAAAATGGAACAGATGATTTGGATTACTTCCTGCTCCATGCACAATTATTAGCATAAATAAACTTCTCTCCAAAGCCTCACATATAATCAGCCCAACACAACAAAACCAGGGGGACCAGCTGTTCTAACATTAGAGAACAAGACATTTGTCATGTCTTTAGTGACGGTTTACGTGTTCATTGGGATCGAGCGTAACTCCGGGTGCAGCAGAAACCTCCTCAGACGATCAGCTTTCCTCTGCATTCCAGCAAATCAACCTGATCATTTGCAGTCAACCTTGAAAAGTGTGTTTTGCTGGTTGAACAGGGACGGAAGCTGATGTCTTAGTACCAGTTCTACTCGCATGATTTATGTTGCTCTTTGCACAAATGCTTTAAAACTGACTTATTGGTAGCTGAGTTATGTCTAGAATGTCACCGTTGAATTAATTCCCTCTGACCCAGCAACAAAAAAACTGCATTCATAACTCGTTTCAACACTGGAACTAAAACTTTATGGTTGTAGGTTGATAGCAAAAAGATGCGCCGTTACCTGGAAAGCTACGAGGGAGAACACCCGCCGACCTCGTTTCAGACCAGCCTAGACACCTCAGCCCATCGGCAGCCTATTTATAAATATCCTTCGTGACAGTGATATGTGCACGAAGTTCACCTCCTGCCGCCAGCTGTCTCCATGCTTCTATTGCTGTCACAGGCATCTATGGTCACAGGTCACTCACAATAGTGCACTCCAAAAGGCATCCGGGCTGCAACAATTAAGATGTAACTTGTGTTCCACCCTGCAACCAGATCTTCTTCTTTGGGGTTTAACGGCAACTTGCATCCTCGGCGCGTTATCACTGATTCAAGATTCAAGATTTTTATTTATCAAATGCAAAACAATAACATTAAGCAGTCGCTTGCAGTGAAATGCTTGAGTCACAGGCTCTCTTCTAGCAATGCTCAAGTAATTACAACCTAAACAATAAAATAGAAATAGTATAAAATAGAATATCAAAATTTAAAATAGAAAATAAAGTATATATATCTAAATATATATAAAAAAAATATGAAGAGAAATAAAACAACAAAAGTGCAATTTTTGCAATGGTGCAAATATGCAAATATGTCATGGTGCTAGTTTGGTGGAGTTATTATAGTTCAGAGGAGTTTAAAAGCTTTATGGCCTGGGGGATGAAACTTTCTCTGAGCCTGGTGGTCCGGCCCGGATACTGCGGTACCGTTGGCCAGACGGCAGCAGGCAAAAATGTTTATGGCTGGGGTGAAAGGGGTCTTTAATAATCCGGCTGCTCTTCTTCCTGCACCGCTGGGTGTAGAGGTCCTCTATGGATGGTAGCGCCGTCCTGGTGATGTGCTGGGCAGACTTCACCACCCTCTGTAGAGCCTTACGGCTCAGGGCGGTTCAGCTGCCATACCAGGAGGTGATGCAGCCAGTCAGGATACTCTCTATGGTGCACCTGTAGAAGTTGCAGAGGATCCTGGAGTCCATGTTGAGCCTCCGCAGCCTGCGGAGGAAGAAGAGTCGCTGCCTGGCCGTCTTCCTGATGGAGTCTGTGTGATGGGTCCAGGTCAGGTCATCAGTGATGTGGACCCCGAGGAACTTGAAGCTGCTGACTCGCTCCACCGTGGTCCCGTTGATGGAGAGGGGGGCGTGTTCTACTCCTTGTCTCTTCCTGTAGTCCACGATCAGCTCCTTCGTTTTGCTGACGTTGGGATAGAGGTTGTGGTCCTGGCACCAAGATGTCAGGGCTCTGACCTCCTCTCTGTAGGCCTTCTCATCGTCACCGGTGATCAGGCCTATGACAGTGGTGTCATCAGCAAACTTAACGGTGGTGTTGGAGCTGTGGGTGGCCACGCAGTCATGCGTGAACAGGGAGTACAGGAGAGGACTGAGCATGCAGCCCTGGGGGCCACCGGTGTTGAGAGTCAGGGTGGAGGATGTGGTGCTGCCGATCCGCACCGCCTGTGGTCTGCCCGTCAAAAAGTTCAGGATCCACTCACGGAGGGCGATGTTGAGCCCAAGGTCTCTGAGCTTGGTGACGAGCTTCAGGGGCACGATGGTGTTGAATGGTGAACTGTAGTCGATGAACAGCATTCTCACATATGTGTCCCTCTGGTCCAGGTGGGAGAGGGCAGTGTGGAGGGTGAGGGAGATGGCATCGACCTCTAGGAACTGAAGAGGGTCCAGAGAGTCAGGGAGGTAGGAGGTGATGAATGGTTGGACCAGCCGCTCAAAGCACTTCATGATGATGGAAGTGAGTGCTACTGGGCGGTAGTCGTTCAGGCAAAGGATTTTAGTTTTCTTGGGAACAGGGACAATGATGGTCTTCTTAAAACATGAGGGGACTACAGACTGGAGCAGTGACAGGTTGAAGATGTCTGTGAACACATCTGCCAGCTGATCTGCACACACCTTGAGAGCTCGGCCGGGGATCCCATCAGGACCAGGTGCCTTTCGCGTGATGATCCGGTTGAGAGATCTCCACACTACTGCCCTGGATATAACGGGGGCAGCGGTCCTCCTGGGCCTCTTCGATCTCCACAGCCGGGGAGTTACACTCAAAGCGTGCATAAAAACTGTTCAGATCCTCTGGGAGAGATGCAGACACTACATCAGCACTGCTGGTTTTAGCTTTGTAGTCTGTGATGGTTCTCAGTCCGGCCCACATATTCCTAGTATTGGAGCCCTTGTAATGGGACTCCACTTTGTCCCTGTAGAGTCTCTTAGCACTGCTAATAGCACTCCGGAGCGCGTACCTGGATTTCTTGTATTCCTCCAGATCCCCCGAGATGTAGGCAGCAGTCCGTGCTTTGAGTTTAGCATGGACGTCACCATTAATCCAGGGCTTCTGGTTTGGAAATGTTATCGTCATCGATGCATTTGCTGATGTAGCAGATGACCGCGTCCGTGTACGTGTTGATGTCATCATCCTGGAACACGCACCACTCCGTTGTGCCATCTTCTGGAGTCAGTTAACTCCTACACTGTCTGATTTGTCTGGTCAGATTTTTGTCATCAGTCCTGTTCTCTGTCTGCCTCATATCTTCTGATCCCAGCCCCCCATTAATTATTAATTAATTATTTAAGTATTAATTTCCTTCCAATGCAATGGGCCTTCCCTTTGATTTTGAAAGTTTCATTGAGTTCAAAGAGATACCCCTAAGAATCTAAATGATTCAACCACCTATCAAGTATTTCCATACAGATTGAAAGCATTTCCTGTAATCCTTTCCCAGTGAAGAATACTACTTCATTCTTTTCAACTTTTAACATAATAGTGAGTGAGAGGTGCAAGGGAGAAATTTACTCTTACTACTTTCGGTATTTCATTTTTTGCAAGACAAATACTTTTTTTTGCCTAAGTTTCCTTGTCCTTTAAAGATTTTTAAGACCTTTTTTAGTGTGATTTTATTTCCCTCAATCTCCCCGTTCCTTGACCCGCCGCCTGCTGCCAGATCTCGACAATTACTTTTCCTTTACCTTGCAAATGTGCTACTCATAAAAATTTTATAAATTATACTTGTGTTCTGTAAAGTTCTGTGCACATTCTATAATCAAAATTTACAAAATGTAATTTAAAATATATTCCTAATATGGAAATCATATGCTTTTTGTTATTGTATAGTGGGAACATTAGAACACCTAGGCATTGTCACGGTTGTGGAAGTAGATGGACCCAGGATGCAGAGGTTTAAACAGTGTCATACCTTTCAGTGTAAACATGTGACAGGCTTCCTGATTTTCAGTTCGATCTTAAAACTAAACTCTATTAAGCAATTCCAACCTTGGAAGTGTGTTTCTCAGTGGGGATGGCATCCTCTGAGACATGGAGTGAAGCTGGGGCACAGCAGCCAAACAATGGATAGGGTTCTGTTAGCAGTTGGAGAACAGGTGGACACGGTCACATTTCATATGCCTCATGCATGTATTAAGATGTTGTTGTATAGCTCAATGAAGAGAGGTTTCTCCCTCACCTCATAGAGAGGTCTGTCCCTCAATGATTACTTGATTTGTTTTTCCACTGCTGCTGATGCCTTTGACCTAAATAATTCAGTATTTGTATATTTTTTGGTATTTTGAAATATTTGTATTTAGCTTTTCAACATATTCAAGTATTTCCATCACCAGAAAAAGATAGGCCAAACTCAATGCAAAAATAAGCCTACATACATTAACATATTATCACAAACTGCAACTCACACACAAACAAGACCAGACTTTCGGGTTCATGGACTGTATGGTGTATATTTTGTTAACCTGGCATTAACCCCACGTTACGATTAGAATGCAAATTCAAGTATTTGATAAAATAATCTACACTGAAACTTATTCATTTAGAAACTGGCTTAATCCATACTGGCTGACAATATTTTGTATTATCCATCTATTACTGATGAAATCTGTGATACTCTTTGCAAAAATGTATCAAAGAGGTCAATGGTCATTTAAGTAGAATTAAAAAGTATAAAATTCATAATGTTAATCTCGACAAAGTTACCCTGATAAGCCAGTTACTTTGCCTCATTGTACAAGCCCGAAGAGCAGACAAGCTCTAAATGGGGCAGTAGTTGTCCTATGGCCCAGTTTGACTCCCTTTTTCTATAAACCGTATTGTGTGTATTAATAAGAAAATATTCATCAGTTGTTGGATGGTGTGGTAAATTAGCGAATTATAAAAACAAAAACATATTGTTTTCAATCTCATATCAAAACATTTGTTTGAATCATTTTCCCAACTTAATATCATCTTAACCCTCACTACTTTGATTTTAACCTTTGGTCTTACTCTAGTTATTACTGTGTGCACAATAAAATAAAATATTTTGTTATAATTTATGTTGGAGCGTAAATCCTGTCATTACAATATCTTGTAACTCAAATTTATATTGGGCCTTTCAACTAGACAGGAGTTTATAGCAATTAGGGTGTAGCCATTTCATGTCATATTGTGCAATTTCTTCCATCACCACATGGGCCTGTGGCGGCTTCAGTGTAGCCCTTGTGAAGTTGGTGCTACATACTTTGGGGAGTAGTAGTAGTAGTAGAAGTATTGATAGTAGTAGTAGTAGTAGTGGTGCTATAAGATGACAGAGAATGAGAACGATATCATTAAATACACTGCAAAGCTCGTTGGTCACATCAAACATGATTTTTAATAAGGACCTCCTGTTTTTCTAAAGGGACAGATGAAATAGCTAAGGTTATCGTGAATTTAACAACTTCTACAATTTTATATAACACGACACAGCTTTAGGATAATATCATAGTAACAAGTCAAAGTAAAAACCTGTACATATGATATAATACTATTTATGGCACAAATGAGTAACAAATGAATTAGTTCAGGGATCCATCAACATTGCATTGTCCCGTGAGTCCAACCACAGATTCTTCTTTCACATCCTGGAGGTAAAATCCAGTTTCCTGACCAGGGACCTGCTCACCTCAGATACGGAGCGGCAACCTACGAACAGAGACACAGACACGCACAAGTATGCATGCACACACGCGCACACACAGACATGCGCAAGTATATATGCACATGCACACAAACACAAACACGCACATGCACACACACACGCACATACATACAGATACACACACACACACACACACACACAGTTCAGTTTGAGGACATAACACAGACTTGTTGGGTATTGTGTGTGTGTGCGCGTGTGTGTGTGTGTGTGTTTGTGTGTGTTACCTGACAGTGCCATAGCAAGTCGCAGCTCCTCCTTTAGAAGTTCAAGGACCTCAGTCACTCCCTTTTCCCCCTGGGCACAAATTCACATGGTCAATTATCATGTTCCTTTTGTAATGCAAAATTACTGTTAATCATACAGTGTCATTTTGTAAAGAACATGTACGTAGTCTTTGTTTAAACTTAAAAATGTACTTTTCAAGTCCAAATAATTAGGTTTCAAATCCATTGATAGTGAATTTCAAAAAAGGAAATGTAAGTGTTCAGTTCAGAAACTCAGATACAATAAATAATTTAAAATTATTTCTGCTAGTAAGGGCCTGTTCAGACCAGCTATTAACAAATCCATTCGGAGAGATCAAAGTTCAAGTGGTCAGCTCTAAGTGCAGGTTTAAATGCATTGAGGACACATTTAAGATCTAATCATCAGGACTACATTCAAAGGTGGTCTGGGACAAATGTGGCTGCGTATATTCTTTTAGCAGTCAAAACTCAAATGTCTCCTGGACACCAGTGAAGGACCACCCACTCAGCTGACATCCTCTGACCCGCCAGAGTTTCATAATTAACCAAAGTATATTTACAGTCCCCATAGTTTTTCCTATGACTTGATCGATCTTTGGCAACTGCCTGTTTAAATGTGAAATGGTCTGTATTTATTTATCACTTCTATTCTTGATGACCACTCAAAGCACTTTACATTACAGTTTTTTCCCATTCGCCCATTCACACACACACTTTCATACAGTTCACCTCTAGGCAGCACTTTTTCTAAGAGGTTCAATTTAGAGAGATTAATAAATAAATGTGAGATAGTCTCGCTCGATAGTCATTATAGGATGGTAGGCAGGAAGACTCAGAAGACTTCTTGGTTTTTCTGAAGTGGAAACAATTATTTATTTTGCTCACCAAAGATGAGACAATTAAACTCAAATAAAAGGAATATAGTGCTGGTAACACATCTTCTCCTCTCTTGTCCTAAAGGCACAGTATTTTTCCAGCAAACACAATCTTCTAACCTTGATTTTCCACCAAAGAAGATAATGGCTCTTTAAAAAAGGACTTAACTTTACACATAACTAATACTGCCTGCCTTTCATTTTTTTACCCTCGAGCTAGAAAAAATTAGCACCGCATATTGATTTTCTGTCCTTTTCAAATAAGTAAATCTGAATATCACTATAACACTACCTGAGTGCATTGTGTCCCTCCTTGCTCCTCACTCGTCCCAACAAATGCACACATACACAGACCATTGACAAAAGACCCATGTCTGTATAATAAAACCGGCTAAAATCCATCCATTTTACTTTAAAATGGATGGGGGGGAAGAAGGCAAGAACGCAAGAAGGGGTGCTCCGTACCCCTTCTTGCGTTCTTGCATGCGGCGCCCAATTTTTCTGACTATTCGACAAAGCTACGCAAGCCTCACGCAGCCCGCAAGGCTTTGATTGATCTGCTAACTAAACAGCCTTTCAGGAGTCACATTTCCAGTTTCATGCCCCATAATACCGGCAGAAACTACGGAAGATTTAGAAGAAAAACAATATGGTCCAAATAGAGGAGCGTTTGGCAGAAGAGATCCGAAGTATGACCGCTTGTATAACCCGTCACTGACTGGCAGATTTGACCGCCAGAAAGAGGCTATGAGGAGCCGCAGTGGCGATGTAAATAAACATTCGACGACTGGAGAACCATAAATTAAAACGAATCCGACACAGCTGCGTGAAAAGCCGCAGTTGCAGAAGAATTCGTAGGCCTTTACAATAAGATTAAGATTAAGATACATTGATTTTTCCAAACACGTAGAGACATGCACAGACACGCTCATGCAACGGTAGGGAAATGTTTCCTCTGCATTTAACCCATCTGGTGCAGGACACACAGAGCAGTGAGCAGCCATGTACAGCACCCGGAGAGTAGATGTTGGGGGAGTAAGGTGCCTCGCTCAGGGGCACTAGACAGGGTAATGAGAATCCTCTTGGATTTTTGGACAGATCAATCCAGGTTCGTCTTTTGTTGTCTCTCCGTGGAGTCGAACCAGAGACATTTTCTGCTCATAGTCCAAGTTTCTGCCACTAGTCCACCGCCTCTCCAATTGCATACAGGGTTCAAACCCAGAACAACAAGAATCCAGAAAGTACAATTTCTTCAAAAATAAATCAAAACTACAAAGTTATATAAGTACTTGCCATTTAAGTGCTACTAAATTGTTATTTTGGTCATGCGGGCCAATTAAAAATGCATGGCGGGCCGCAATTGGCCCGCGGGCCGTAGTTTGGACACCCCTGATATAGATGTTTAAAGAACATTGCATAGAGATCTGATCGCAAGTGGTAACTGAAGATGCATGTGGAGACATAACACCAGGTGTGAAATGAAAAACTCTCTCAGGACAGATGTTAATACCAGGTCTGAACAGGGACTTGATACCCCCTCCTGATTGAAGCCAATGAGTCCGTAGATAAGTGTTGTGCTTCACCTGACAAGCAAGGCCCCAGAGCACTGGCCGACCAATGAAGACGGCCTTTGCTCCCAGTGCTAAGGCCTTAAGGATGTCTGTCCCGCGCCTCACTCCTCCATCCATGTAGACATCGCAGCGACCCTGCACTGCCTTTACCACCTCATCTAACACATCAAGCTGCGCACAGAAAAACATAAACTTTGTTTACTTGAATTCAATTGTGTCACATAAAGTACATTTACGTGGTAGGTGATTTATAGCTGGGATGAAGGGGGATGACGTCAAAAAAAATATCAAAAAAACATCCCCATTAATACCCTTCAAAGTCTGCCATCCCCTCTCAGCCATCCCTCATCCCCTATGAGAGAGAGAGAGAGATAGAGACAGAGAGAGAGAGAGAGAGAGAGAGAGAGAGACAGAGCGAGAGAGAGCTGTGTGTGCATATGAGCATTCAACAGTTACTGCTGTCAGCTAAATCAAGGAATCCACAGTTTATTTTTAAAAGTTGAAACTGAATGAAAGTGAAAAGAACAGGACCGTACTCTTTGCCTCCCTCTCCCACACAAACACACTGACCATCTGTCACTGTCAGATTGACTATCAACAGCAGTGGGTGATATCCCCTGATCTGGATATGGACACGAGTTAAGTATGTAATTGACAATTTGTGTGTTTTGTTGTGTTAAAGGGTCCTCAAATTTAGCTGGGCCCCTCTAAATCAGAGGTCACAAAAGGGGGGTCGCTGTATGATTCTGGACCCAGATGCCGTCCTATCTGGACGTGGACCTACGACTGATAAATAATTGAGTGTTTTCAAATTTTAACAGCATTTCTATTTTATCCAGGACAGCTTTTTCAGCCTAAGAGGACTGGTTCAGAGTTCCAGGAAAACCCATAAATCAATTGCTTTCATTGAAAATCATCTCATGTGACGCTAATAACATCTTTGAAGCATTCTGACCGGAAAGAGAAAAGTAACTCAACATGGCTCTTAAATGAGAAAATTAGAATACATATTTTTTATCAATTCAATGCAATTGAATTTATTTGAATTGGAAATATCCTTCAGACTTACAACACCAACAGTACACTTTCCAGTTTAAGCTAAAACCTGCTTCAACTTCCAACCCAACTACAAGGTGGCACCTTTCAATTAATTCAAGGATGTTCTCCAATGTAACAGGAGGATGACACAATGAGAGATGCTCTAACATTTTTGAAGCTGCAGTTTTCACTGGTTTTGTTGACATTGAGAAATATAGTGAATAACATCATGTACTTTGACACAGCCACGAAAAATCTAAATAGGTCTAATTTAGATGTTATATTGGTTAACACTATTCAATTTCTGACCATTTCTCAAAGAATAAGAAACCCACAGACCGTGGCAGGAACCCCATCCAGTTGTCGAGCTCCATGATTGGACACCACGATGCCACTGACACCATAGTTCACAGCCTTGACAGCATCCTCACCTATCACACACACAGAAACTGCTGAACAAGCTAATTTTGATCATTGATAAATCATTCTAAAATATTCATTGATAATTTAAGTAACTTATTTTACTTCATATAGCATTTGTTTCAGCTGTATTCAACTTTGCAAATGAAAATTTAAACCAATAGTCTTACTTCCATGGCACAATGGAGTAACTGTGTGTGTTTTTGTTGCGTGTGTGTTTGTTTGTGTGTGTGGCGTACCATTCAATATTCCTTTCACAATCACAGGTAGAATTGTATGTTTTTTCAGCCAGGTAATGTCGTCCCAACAGAGGGTGGGGTCGATTGCTTTTGCAACATAAACAGCCAATCCACTGTCACTGCCATAGTTTCCCTCAGAGAATGCCAGGGAGGCTGTTTTAAAGTTAGACATACTAGACACACACACACACACACACACACACACACACACACACACACACACACACACACACACACACACACACACACACACACACACACACACACACACACACACACACACACACACACACACACACACACACACACACACACACACACACACACACACACACACACACACACACACACACACACTCTGTATACAACTCTCCATGTTGGTAATTTAAGAAAATGTAATTGCTATGGTAGCGACTCCTACCTAAGGTGAGGGGGCAGCTGAAAGCTGTTGCGCATGTCGTCCCATCTTCTTCCTAGGTATGGCGTATCCACGGTAACAAAGATAGCCTTGTAGCCCACCTCCTCCGCACGGCGAACCAATGACAGTGTGAGTTCTCTGTCTTTATAGATATAAAGTTGCAGCCACAGGACACACCCAGCACTCGATGAGTTTGACATTGCTGACATCACTTCCTCTATAGTAGAGGTGGCCCAGGAGCTCAGCATCATCCCTGTTCCCACAGTTTGGCATGCTGGGAAGATGCATTATATTTCTGATGTTAATGATTTATTTCAGAGTGGTTCAATTTAGTGGAAAAACTTGTTTATGGACAGATTCTACTGAGAATCTCCTGACAGACATTTTCATTTACATACATTTTGTGTAACGGATTTTGTTCTGAAAATTAATGCAAATGAATGTTTATACAGTTGCATGTAAACATGTAAACTGAAGCATACATTTTTTGTTTGGTGGTGGAGTTTAAATTAGCTGGGACTGCTGCCGAGCTGACTTTGTGAAGACCTTTAAAAATTGAATTCTATGTGTAACCAACTAGATTAGATCTACAGTTCGAATCTCTATTATTCAACATTCTACAGTTTTGTGTACCTCTTGCTGTAGCTGTTTCTCCTTCAGGATGAGCCATCCTCTGCATTGCTGTGGCTGCCACACAGAGAGGCATGCTGAGCCTCTGGCCCAGCAGGGAGACAGACAGATCCACTACAGAAACATCCCTCAACACCCGAGGGACAAGACACCACCTACACACAACACAAGCACACACACACAGACACACAGTGTAAAAGCAAAGTGCAATTTAATACTACTAATACCAAGGCACTGTTGGTTTACTGTTCTCTGGTTTATTATTCTTTCATTTAGTCCCTAACCCACAAATTATAAGAGCATTCTTAGAGATGCCGAACTGTATATGAGGGGCTAAGTTTGCCCAAATTTTAATTTACTATGAAGCAATTATCAATGCAGGAAAACAAACAAGTACATATATTGGTCTCTGTGGAACCTACCAGTTTAAGTTTCAAACACTTCCCTCACTTAAAATAAAATCCAATTTGGGAAGCATTTCCACTCAAATTTCGCACACAATTTGCTCCTGTTAGTTACTGCTTCCTTCAAAACATGAAATGGCAATGGTTCTGCTGCCTTTGGTAACCTCTTAATATGTATTCAAACTGCCCCCTAAAGGAATAGTTCACCCCAAAATGATAATTCACATCTACTCACCCCTATGCCAATAGAGGGGTTGGTGAAGTGTTTGAGTCTACAAAACAGTGCTGGAGTTTCAGGGGCAAACAGAGTAGCAGCCGGGTGGCAGCCGAATCCAATACAAGACAGATTCGGCGTCAGGGAACATCAGAAATGCTAATATCCACTAGCTTAACTACTTCTAGTGCACTTTTAGGTGTAAAACATGGTCTAAATGACCTTGTTTCGAGTTGAATATGAATGCCAGGGCTTGTTGACACTTGGATGACACCACACGAGTAGTATGGAGCAGAGGTGTAAAAAGTACTGAAATATTGTACTCAAGTAAAAGTACCTTTACTTTGATGAAATTGTACTTAAGTACAAGTAAAAGTACCCATCTAAAAATCTACTCAAGTAAAAGTAAAAAGTAGTTCATTTAAAATGTACTTTAAGTAAAAGTTACTTAGTTACTTCCAACAACTTGATGGGGGCGCTCCTATACAGTGCAAAAAAGGACAAGGGGTCATAAATCCAATCCAAAAACAAAAATAATCAAAAGAACGCGTTCATTGAACACGTTCATTTTAATGAGAACGTTGAACTGAACGCAACTTAATGACAAATAATGAATTTGAACAGTGAACAGGTTCATATTATCTGAGGTATAGCTCCTGAGAAGAGACGCTGTCTAAATCAAATGCTTGCACCATGTCATTGCGATCATTGTTGTGTTTGAAAAGAAATGCAGTCTTACAGGGCAAAATACCTTCTGAAAGTTGCAATTCCGTTTTTCGTAGAAAATCGTTTAAAACAAATATATATATTTAATTTTCGGGGCACCAGGAGTGAAGCTTGCATAGAGCTCCAAATGTGCTAGGTCCGGCCCTGTGTAGTGCAGTGATTCTCAAACTGTGTGGTGCGCCCGGTGCGCCCCACCGATGGGGCGAGGAGGCATAACAGGTGGAGCGCGTGACCGGGAGGGAGAAATGCGAGGCGAAACTAATAGTATAGCCGAACTGATGTATTGACATCCGCATCTCTTTAACGGCGGAGCAGAAAACAAATCGCTCTTTCGCCGGAGCCAGGGATTGGCAACCGGCGGCTCTGCCGCCGCTCTGCGGTGGCTCCCTGTGCAGTGTTGTGCATGTCGCCCATAGTTTTCGCGAACAGTGAACTTTACGATCAGTTTTCATATGATGAACGTGCACGTGAGGGAACGTCATCCACTCCTATCACGGCAGTGAGAATTGCCTTGCGCATTCAAGTGTTATTTTTTTTACTCAGTAACGGATGTAATTCCAATGTAGCGAAGTACAATACTCCAGTCAAAATCTACTTAAGGAAAAGTAAAATTACCCATTTCAAAAACTACTCAAAAAATTACAAAGTACACAAAAAAACTACTCAATTACAGTAACTTGAGTAAATGTAATTCGTTACTTTACACCTCTGGTATGGAGGAATGTTTTTTCTGTTGTTTTTTTTTACGTCTGAAGTTAAGTTGCTTGGGTTCAACTGCTGCACTGTCCACCCCTGAGTTAGCAATGAGTTAATCATGACAGAGTATTTCAATTGTTAGGCAATGTTATAAAGTTATCATAAAATCCATGGCGAAAAATGGCTGAAAAAATACATTATCTGATCACCCTGAGTAAACAGGATTGACCTAGAGACAGCCAATAAAGACAAGATACGAGCAGCAACATTTTGAACAAGCAGCAAACGAGTTGCTAAGGTCTGACTGAGGCATGTATAAAGCGACATATTAGATCGTCCTAATAGCAGATACATTCTCAAATTATGAATACTTGTTTATATTTGTATATATGTGAGTATATATATATATATATATATATATATATATATATAATTATCCGAAACGGCATGCAGTTAGACTGTAATAAAGTATAAGATAAATAATAATAAACGTATGCACAAGTTTGATTACTGCCGTACTAAAAACAAAGTGGTTAACTAACTGTGTATGTGTGTGCGCGTGTGTGTATGCATACCTCTTGAAGGCAGCAACATTGTCAGCCAATGTGTTTTGTTCATCAGCTCCAGAGCGGTAGTAGTCATACACAGCTTTGGGAAGAACTTTTCTAGCTTCCTCCTCAAAGTCAGACACACACACTCGCTGTCCTGGCATTACTGTTCATCCAAAGCTGAAACCCTGAGGGGTTCACTGTCTGTTTCTCTGTTATAGTGCAGGGTGTGTAATCATTAACCTGCTGGAGGCCATCGAACCCATGGCTCCTTTTTCAGCTCTGCCTTTCATGAGAGTTGCTGCCCTAATCCGTTTACACAAGTCATGTTATGAAGGTTAGAACAAATCCAGATAATTTCAGGCTTTGTGGCTATCACTGTGAGCCACCTGGACCTTCAAAATCAAGAATATATCGTGAGTGTGGTTATGTGCCGATTATATATGAACTTTGAATCCTCTTGTTAAAATGTGGGTTCACAAAATAATAATAATTCAAGGTAACAGAAAAATCTGTCTAAATGCTTGGTAATGTTCCACTTTTGGCCAGGAGGGCCATGTCTGTGTCAAAGCTCAGATTCAGAACCAAATGTTGAAAGTTCTTCATTTCTTTTCTATTAACATCTAAGAGTTCCAGATTTTAGCTGAATGTCTGCAAGTTACAGCCAAGGAGGTTATGTTTTTGTTTTTGTTTGTGAACCCACACAGACATCACTCTCACTAATGCTGTGTTGTTAGCAGATATTTTGTTCAAAATAATTAATCATTTGGGTCAAGAAACTGAACCTAATCACTACCTGAAATGATCCAGTCAGTTCAGTTGAGCTATCAGTCAGTGAGCCACACAAATTACTCCTTGAGAAGAAGAGAACTGTATGGATACACTATCGTGGGAGAACATAGTAGTACTTTTGAATGCCTGATGCAGTCTATCCTGCACAATGAAAGACAGTCTTGAAGTCTCCATTAGGAAGTAGAACTAAATGTTTTATTTAATAGTCAATTGTTGCAAAAATATGTGTTGTATTCAATAGGGGTAGCTCAGAACTCACTAACTTATCCTCCATTAATGATTGTTCTCAGCTAACTAGTTGAACCTAAGTTCAACTGTGTTTCAGGTCATAGAGTGGGAATCAGCACTCTGAGCTGCAGTCAAGGACTAAACGAACCAGAGATTGTGGTTTTGTAAAAAATTTGTGCACTGATCCTCGTGTTTCAGTTCATTGAAAAGAACTGTAATTCCCAGCACAAGCTCCAACGAGTAAGGAGTAAAAGATAGAGAACTGTGTGGCATTCCACTGGCACATATACACACAACGGCAGCTGAAACAATGAGGTCTGACTGTCTGCTTGAATGATAACAACTTTATGGACAATAGCACGAGCTAGCATGTGGGAAATAGTGCTGCATACAGCTATACAGTGCAGCAGCAGAGGAAAACAAAGTTAGAGATCTCTTGTGAGATACAAAAAAAGGTATACGCTCTGATGCTTGTCCAAAATGCTGCAGCACGTATCCTGACAAGAACCTAGAAAAGAGAGCACATTTCTCCAGTATTAGCTTCGCTACACTGGCTTCTTGTTAAATCTAGAATACAATTTAAAATAATCCTCCTCACTTTCAAGGCCCTTAATAATATGGCAGCATTATACCGCAAAGTGCTGATAGTACCTTATCAACCCTCTAGAGCACTCCGCTCCCAGAATTCAGGCTTACTTGTCGTCCCTAAAGTCTCTAAAAGTAGAGTAGGAGCCAGAGCTTTCAACTATCAAGCTCCTCTCCTATGGAATCATCTCCCACTTTCAGTTCGGGTGGCAGACACCATCTGTACGTTTAAGAGTAGGGTTAAAACCTTCTTTTACGATAAAGTTTATAGTTAGAGCTGGTCCAGGCTTGTCTGCTTTTAGTTATGCTGCTATAGGTCTAGCAGAGTCCCTTTGCCTTATCATCCACAGATCCAGGGTCGCGGCTTCGGCCACATCGTGGATTATGATGGTGGATCGCGATTCAGTTATCCTGAACGTAATGGCAGACCCTGTACTGTGCTGGCACCTACCTCTCAAACGTATTAAATATATGGACAGTCACAATCACAATTATTTTCAGGCTTTGTAAATCACATCGCGTGTGCCAAATTAAAGTATTTGCGTTTATTCCTCCAAATATTTTGTGCAGTGGGGTAGAACGCCCGATATTGCATCTTCATTAGGGAAAACGTACTAATCGCAATCCTCAGTTCGCACAGTTAGATCAGCTTGCATGTGTTTTTGTTGGTGAAATCAAGTTATGTTTTTACATGCGCAAACTAATTGGTACAATATTCAATTAGGGGTATAATAAAATCTTATAGAAGGCATTTGCACTTAGAGCAGTTTGTCCATCTTATAGAAGCCAACAATGTTTCCAGAGAATGTTTTTGCACTTTGGTCTGTGAAGTTTTTAACTTTAATTGTAGCTGCAATTCTATTAGGCCCTCAAACACATTAGTCATTAAACACCAACATCGATCAAATGTAAATTCATACTTTAATAGTCATGGCACATTATAGCTGTAGACATTGGCGTTTTTACCCTTAAGGATGGAAATATTGTTCCTTTTAGCTTGGATGAGGTGAGTCAGATCAAACAACTGGAACCCTTCGATCAGTACAGTGGGACTCTTCTTCCCCACGAAGGTCTACTGTTTATCCTGACAGTATGCACCTTAAAAAAGTTCACGTGGAGATACTTACACAGAGCAGTAACCTTTCGTGATGTAACTACAAAGAGTATGTGTGAAACATTAATATCCACACGATCTAGATTTTATTCATTTTGAATAGATCCCTCTTTCCATTAGGAACATTGCATTGAGTTTCAGATTCAGAAGAGAGGTCCAAGGTCTTGCACATGTCTACATGCCTTTGGACTATGATGACAGATCTGAAAGCACATTTCTTTAATTTCCAGCTTCTGTGAAAAAGATGCTCTGAGGATGGAGCCATTAAATAACAGTACTTCATGGAGCCCATCCAGATAAACAATTACATCAACTTCTGCGCTCTGACAAATTAGTTTAAATGCAAGGGGACTTATTCTTTCTGTTGAGATTGATCTGAAATCAATACTTTTATTTGTATAGGACATATTCACAAATCACACTTTGTTTCATAGGGTTTAACAAGGTGCAAAAATTCTGTCCTTAACCCTCAACAAGAGTTAGTAAAAACTACCCAAAAAACCTTAATAGTGGAAAAAAACTGAAATCTAGGAGAGAATAATGACAAAAACATGTATTATCCTCATGTACCCGACTATGCAATTTGGGAGTTAAATTAGAAAGAAACTCAGTACAGTACTCATCCTTTTATCTTGTGGTTCCCATGTTGTCTTGTTTCCCTCTGTCACTTTCTAAAAATTATTTGTCCCTGTACGCCAGTCACTGCTTCCTGCGTTCCAGAATGAGTTTACTGTTTCATTTGAAACCTCACCGGTTACACTTTTTTAATGTCTACATGCATTCCTTTATGACCAGGTGTTAGGTTTGGCTAACACACTCTGGTGTCACAATTTTTTAAACACATTTGATTTTTATTATGGAAATACTAATTAGTTTGTCTAAATTTTGTTAATACCCAACCAGTGGACTGTGGTTGTTTGAAACACACTGCCTGGGCAGTGCAGACCCAAATTATTTAATAACCAACTTAATCTTCATTGGTCTTTAACCATTTATTGAACCGTTAGTCACATCCATCTTGGGTCTACTGTAATTGCTCTGGAGAAAACGGAAAGTCAGGGCAAATGGAGCTCTTATCTATGATAAACCCTATTACTTTGAAATGTTTCTTTATTTTCATAAGATTTGAGGTGAGTGGTGGCAGATTGTTGCAGGCGACCATCATTGGTGAGTATTATTGTATTCTACGACAATCTCAAAACATGTACATTAAATAAAACTAAAATCTACTAGAAGCTAATGTAAGGAAGAACAGCTAAATAAAAGTCATTTCTTCTCAGCTCCATGTTTATTTGGCATCCAACAAAATTTACTAAAAGCTTTAAGAATTAACAATTTGCACCATCACCAAAAACATAAGGTCTCCCACTAAAAATGTAAAATTAGAAAGTTACTAAAAACGCAAGCATTAGGGGTGGGGAGTGAATACATGAGGTCAGCAACAGATCTTGACAGGCAAGTGAAAGAAGGCCGAAGTCTACTATAGGTCTTAAGATGACGGAAGATAGTTACAAATCACAAAAGACCAAAGATGCATACTGAAGAAAGCGTCAGATAAAGGTCCTTCACCTTTAATGTGTCCCTTCTAGACTCAGATGAGCCATCCAGAAACATTTCAAATGACAGGATGTTTCCCTTTCACCCATAGTTCAAATAATCCTCCTGAGAAAACAATTCCAGTTCATCTTTTAATCGGTGACATGTGACAACACTTCAGAGATGTGTCAAAGTCTTCACTGTTCAATCAAAGTATAGTTTGATTATTGTTTTACACTTAAATTTCTGCTGATTTCAGGTGGGTTGCCATGTAGTCTTGGGAATGCTGTTCAACCTACGTTCTCATTATTTATGCCGTTCTGTATCACCCACTGACCAATCAGAATCCCAACGCCATTGCTGAAAAGATACGAGAAATCTAAATGCCCCATCCATCTGAGCTTAAGTCCCGGTAAAGTCCCACCCACAGCGCATCAGCTGTGTGCTTCAGAGGGAAACAACTCACTTCCTGCTTCATCCTGCCATCAGTTGGTGTTTGATTGGCTCAACAGGATGGAGTGATGTTTATGGGTACAACTTGATAGTGAGCTATGCAGGTGAGGGGGGAAGGTATCTCCAGGTCGAGGGTAAGGAGGCCTTTCCCTCCTTCCCCCCTCCCCCATTCAGCACTCCTTTGCTCTGTCAAACCCCAGAAAGGAAGGTGGGGCTGCAGGCCCACTAAGCATTGTGTTAGCCCGATCGCCGATGGTTGGGGGAGTGTGGTTGCAGCAGTGCTACGAGGTCGCTGCCCCAGTTACGGTGCCCAGGAGTTTGGGAGAGCAGACTAAGCATCCACTTCCCATTTCCTCCCCCGTGTGGCCCGGTGCTGCTGTTCCAACACCCCAGACCCGCTGGACTCTGGTGGATCTCCAAGCCTTCGCTGGACCAAAGACATGAAGCAGTGCAGCGTTCACACCCAGGCAGTCCAGCCCTCATACAGCTGAGCCAGGTTGTCCATGTTTGTGGCTTCTTTGATGATAAAGTCCACCTGCAACCGAACAATAGAACCATTGATCAACCAACTGTGTGTGACATTCATTCGGTGACTTGACTCGTGTTCTGAATACTCTTTGTTAACTGCGTAATATTTTTGACCAAAGAGAGGGGGTGGTATTTTCTATATCATTTGCTAAAAGCAACTGTGCAATAACAAAATGCAGGAAGGATGGACACACTGATGACATGTTTATATTTAAAGATGGAAACAGATTTGGATTACTACTTGCTACGTCACTCAGTGCGTGCATGAACCTGCTCTGTGGCGCTCATCCTCCTGTTGGGATCGATGTCTCTTCCTTCCAGCTTGGCTTTCACTCTCTTCCACACACTGACTGCATACGAGTTCCTCTCCTGGACAGCTGCAACATATTATCCGTAGGTTCACAGCAGTGCAAAGACCTTCAATCAGATTCAAGTCTAAAATCCCATAATGCAGTAAATGTAGCAGGAACCTCTTTACTAGATGAAATAAAGTTCTGTTCCAACAGACTTATATGTGATATACACCTGTCACTAACATACATCTGTAGCACCAAAATGCTGAGTGGGCATAAAAATAAAGAAATACATGACAACATTTTGACAAACATGTCATTAGCTAAGATTTGACCAAACCTATTTCACACATCTGTAATAAGACTAAGATCACACCTGAATCAAGCATAAAATTAACTTTAATATATAATTTTAAGTTTGCTGGTATATATTGAGGGTGTTACATATGAACAAGGTATGTCTCTGTAACTTTTGTTAATTAATATGTATTGACTTGCATGTATTTTCCATGCAAGGTTAAAAATAAGATTATTAAAATGACCTCAGATCAATGAGCAGCGTCAGTGTAAAGAGTGAGGATCAGTACCTCGTCCTGTTTTGGGGTCTCGTACAGCTCTCTTGGGGCTGGGATTGAGTCCTCTGCAGTTCATTAGCAGAGTGCTGGGTGGGGTGTCAGTGGGGGTTCCAAGGTTGCGTGGCAGACCCTTACGTGCATTCTGGGACATTGAGTCTGGCTGGGTCTTCACCACACTGCACCTAACAGCTGAAGCACATAACTTGATTAGTAGACATCTAGTTTCCTTCATGGATCTCTGCTAATTCCAGTAATCTGCCCCTACGTGGACTGCATATTTTCAGATCTTCATCATGGCAACAACATTCACAGAATGACTTCCTCTTTAGCAATTTGTCTACACAGTAAAAGCACAACCTTTGTTGTGCTGCAATCCTTTATATCAAGCTGAATTGTAGTTGTAAGATTGGTCCTGAAGATTGTGTTGCTTGCTCAAAGGACCTTGAAAATAACTGACATGCAGTGTTTGAAAAACAGTTAAGTGAATCATTCAAAGTTACACTTGCCACACACAAAAATAAAATAAAGCTAATTATTGATTCTATGATAAACATTGACTTTAAATTGGCTGCAAACATTTTTAAATAAGAATACAGCGTTTGTGCATCCATTATGGACGCACAATAGCTTAATTGCAGGTAAAGCAGGTAAGTTAAACACAAAGCTCTCTAAATTTACACTGCACCATAGATTGTGAATATATATAAATATATTGAGGCAAACAATAAAAAAGTGACAGTATATTGTAGAACTGTTTGAGGAAGACCTGCTGATGACAAGGAAAAAATCTGAAGTAGACTTCAGCATTTACAAAGGCCAAGCAAACTGCAGATTCGAAACAGCGGTGTTTACAACGAGCATTGAACTACTAAATCCAGAAAGCTCTGTACGTCTTTACATTAGTGGTAAGTAAGTAAGTAACCTACGGATAAGTGCTAAGTAAAACTAATTTAATTTAACAGGCCAACAGTGCACTGTAGCAGTGATGGTTAGGACTCATCAACAATGAACAGCAGCACATTCATGATAATGGTTATGACAACTGGTTCTATTATTCGGGATTCTGTGTACTAAGTCAAGCCTGACTGAACTTTGAACATGTAAACAGCTCTTTGTACGGCAGCGGTGGTGCCATTTCAGGATCCAGCATACCGAGATCTACAGCTGATCTTGACTTTCTGTGGCTCAATTACTACAGGTGACTTTTACTATCATTTTTCTTTTGAAAACCACTACTATCCTGCGTAACTATAGCCAATTGCAGTTCTTAACTGATAAGAGAGCTGTAGTGTCTTTATAGACACCTGTCAAGACAACAGGGTAAAGGCGAGAGGGGGTGGGGGGAAATGTGCAAATATTTTTGAGGTCATACCTGCTGCAAAGCTCGTCTGTGCTGCAGAAACAGGACTGGCACATTCACTGTCTCTATCCGTCACCAGTGGGGAAGCAAAGCCCACCAAGCCGTTATACACACTACAGGGACGCACAAACAGAGGATTCATATTTATTTAAGGGAAAATAAAAGTCAGATTTAAGAGTCCAGATATAAGTGACTGGTGGTACCTCTGGCTCTGGGAGTGCAGTTCCTTCAGGGTAGCAGGGATCTCCTCTAGCAGTTCAAGCTGCTCCTGGTTGCGAGGCTGCCCACTGGCCTGGACCACTGTGAATAAAACCAGCTGGATGTTGTCCTGCCACGCTTTGTACTCTAAAAGGAAGTGACGCACACTGCCCTCATATGTCACCTCTTCCCCTTCTGCCAACGCTGCCTCTTCATCCTGTACAACAGAAGTATCACAGTGGTTACTGTTAAAGGTAACCGCTAAAACAGACACATGGCTCAGCAAGAAACGTATGAGAATCCAAAAAGGCACATATACGGTTCAATAAGTATTCAGAACTCTTAATTTCTTGCAGTGAGTAAAATATTTTATTTTAAAATGTTTGTATTTTACGTTTGCATTGCAAAAACAGACCCAAAAATAAACATAAAAACCATATCTGGATGTTTTTTGGAAAATTCCTGAGAAAAAAGAGTGCATATGTATAGAAGGCGTGAGTATACCTTAGCCATGGCTCTCAGCAGGTGTTTGACATCAGCTAGTTGGCGGTTGTGGCTGGACAAAATGGTTTTAATGGAGTCAATCAGGAGCTGCAGTGCATCTCCACAGGACTCTAGTTGCTGGTCTCGCTCCTCTTGAGTTCTCTGCTGAACGCCCAGCTCTTCCTCCAGCTGCCTCTGGGCACAGCTCAGCCAATCAGTACTGCCTATGGGCAGTTCCAGCGGTGGATTCTAGTAATTGACAAATAATAATAATAATAATAATACATGAATTAGTCCATAGCTTTTAGATACTTATGACACAAACACAGGGTCTCTGACTGGAATCCTGATGTAAAATGCCAATATAATTTGCTAATAAGAATCCCAGCATGATAGACTAAAAGATGATTTAAAGAGTTTTTTGGTTTTCTTTTATAACATTGTAAGAAGCAGAGCCTAAAATAAATGAATGTGACAAATTACTTCTCTAATGAGTCATCTAATTAAAACGAATGTATTATTAATCCAAAAATGTATTACCTAACTTATAATGCACATGCTGACATAAATGCTTCTAAACTGTAAGGAAGGAAGTCAACCCACCAGTCTGTGTAGCAGCTGGAGCTCCAGAGGAGACACTGCATTGCTAAACTGAGCAGCATAGGAGCAGGTTTGTTGGCAGCGCTTTAGCAGCTCAAACAGCGCTGCATCCATGTTTAGGGCCTCGGGAGATCGAATCCTAAGGCCTTCAAAGTTCAGGATGGTAGAGCACAGGAAGGTGACCTGGAAACAGACAGCAAGAAAACGTGGCTTTTTCTTTACATTGGTCATCAATCAAGTGCCAAAGCTGAGTTCAGCAACTTCAGACAAAGGACCCTTGGTCGTGAACATGTAAGCCTTGCTACCTGGCTGGTGCGCTGGTTCTCTCTGGCCACAATGCCACGTTTCTCCCGGATGGTCATCTCAAAGTCCTGCAGGACAGGAGCTAGTGCTGGGTTGGCTCCACCAGCCCATTTCAGACGCTGCTCAATGCTAGCCTCCAGAGATGCCAGCTTTTCCTGAGAACACCAGCAGCAAAGAAAACACAGGATTTGGATGAGAGCAAGTATTAAATCAGGATTAAAAATGTGTATGTAAATAAAAAAAAACTGAACAGTTAACTAAACAGATAATTAAGATAAGTAATTAAAGCATCAATATCTTTTTTTTTAAATGAATGTGTGACAATGATCTGAAAGGTACATTGGGGAATTCATGACACAATTCTATCTAAACCCAAGGCTGTGTCCCCGAACCACACAAAAGGTTTTTGATTATTTTCAAACAATGCTTAGGTTTTAGGAGATATTTAGAAGCATCTTGATTGGTTAAACACAATGGAATAAACACAGGTTAGTGTAACACTGACCTGAATGGTGAGGGTTGCTCCCTCGTCTTGACTGAGCTTGTACAGCTTCTTTTTCATATTGCTGAGGATGATAGAACGGGGAGGAATGCTGACACTAATAGGCTGATTATTGGGGCTCAGAACATCTTCATGCTGCCACTGGAAATAGAAACAAGAACAAACTCATTCCATGAGGTCAGGGACATGCTGGACAATCAATACTAACCCAAGTTGCAGAGATGATAAGCCAATGAGATGAACAATAACAACTTACAAATATATTAAAATCGATAACCTTCAATTAGTACTTGTATGCACTGACGTGAAAGGTTTCTGGGTGCTAGCTATCTATGGTACACTTTAAAGTTTAGAGGCGTATGCTCTGGAACATTAATGTTGGCGATCCACAATAACAGTTGGAAAAATGTATTGCAAAAAATCCAGTCAGTACTCTACATAATATAAGTAATACTTTCAGGGTTGGTGAAGTTAAATGTGATGCTTTAAATTTGTTTTTTTAATAGAATGTGAATGAGGCTCATCAGCAGCCTCACAAACGTATATGTGTACCTGGAACATGGCAATGTGCAGCTGGCTCCTCTGCAGGCTGGCCTTGGCGGCCTCCAGGTTGGCATCTAATCTCCTCAGCAGGTCCACTTTTTTCCAAGCTGTGTCGTAGGAGGAGGCCAGTACTGTGGATCTGTTCAGCAGCAGCTGGGAGACTCGTCCTGAGGATAGGTTCTGCTCCACTGCCTTCTTACACAGATCATCTAGAGACACCTTAAGAGCCAGGACAGAAACCGGATCAAGAGAACATACTACAGACCCCTATCTAGTGAGCTCTTTATACACTTGAAAGTTCAGAGTAATAGTGTCTATATCTGGCAAAAATGTATACTGTAAGGTTTATAATTATTTCAGTTATTACACCAAAAAAATGGATTCTACATTGCAAATGTTTTTTGAAGAAACTTGTGTTAATGTAAAAAACTATTTGGGGCACACTGGTGCAAATGATTGACTTTCAAAGGATTTGCTTTAAACCCAGTCCTGAATGGGTAAGAGCACAGGCAATTTTATCAGCAGCTTTTTCAGTAAACCAGTTAGTGAGATTACTGATTACAGATAATATGGGTTGGGTTTAATTTATGGTGGCACGTGCTACCTCTCCATTGTTTTCTGTATTTAGCAGGGGGAGACTAAGCTCCAACACACACATGCACACGCACGCACGCACACACACGTAAGTAGATAGGACACACACACACGTCATACCATGTTCTCCGTGCCAAAGTCTTTTGCCTCCACCTGAGTGACAACGTCTAGGCCGAGGGCAGACACAGTGCTACAAAGGGCCAGACCGAGGGCTTGACTGGGCAGACCCATGAGCATCTGTCGAACAAACTCCGCTGTGAAGGCCTTGATGGGGCGGGTCATCTGTTCCTCACTCACCACGGCCAAACCTGACCCTGTTGAACCGAGCAGCTGGTAAAGTTGATTACCCAAACCAACTGGTCCATTTGTAGGCAAAAGGTCCTCAGCTGAGGGACATGTACCTAAACAGACAAGATTTGTCACACACTTGTCAGACAGCAGGATAAAAAAAGTGGCCAATCTTCATATTCTCTGCCTTGCAAACACCCCTATAAGCTTTTGTGATTTAGACTAGAAGAACAGAAATATAGCGATAAATATTCTGTTGCCTGATCAGTAATATTAAGATATTGTTTTCGGGATGTCTTGCACAGCGCTTGTGAGCTTGCTTGATGCGTTCATCCTGAAGGCTTTTATGTGGAAATGAAGATTTCTTACCAGACAGAGTCTGAGCAAAGGAGGAACACAGCCTGAAGAAATCCATGATGGTTTGTAGTCTCTTGAGGAAGAACATCTCTTCCATCAGCTGCCGCTGATTCAGGCTATCAAAGAATTGGAGCTGTGTGGTACGAGCCTCCCTCAGAACATCCACCTTCCTCCAAGCTGACGGAACTTCAAGAGAACTCAGCTGAGAGAAATGAGGAGGAAAGACAATTGGGGTGAGATCTCCTTTTAATTTTTTATTTGATGCCCTCCCTCTTGTTTTTTTATTATGAGTATTATGGCTTCCCTCATTCACTTTGTATAGGTGGTTTTCCTTTTTTATTAGCATGTAGTTATAAATGGTTATAAATTATTCCAAACTTGTTGCATTTCTTTGAAAATACCGTCCAGTGACCTTGGATCAGATAGTGCACTGATCACTTACTCCTAGTATGTATATTGTTAAGAATTAGTCATGTAATTCCTATTAAGATAAGAGATCATATCTCAGCAACTACTCGAAAACCAAAGACCAAACTATCAGGAGTTCTTGCTGAAATTATATGCAAACTTTAGTAAAAAATTTGATTCAAATTTTTTGGGGCAATTCATCTTAAACTGCTATATTCACTCATACTGCTGTTATTATTTTTATTGAGGATAGCATACTGTTAATATAAATATGGCTTCGGAAAATAATTATAAAACATTATGAAAACCATTTCTCTCTTTGAAAGGGGATATGGATTTTGGTTTCATGAGTTCCTCTTGTGACCAAATCAGCCTGAAACTTTCATGAAGGTCTGTGATGATGTGGCCAAAAAGTGTTTTGGCAGTGTTGACAATTGCTGCAAGATGAAAAAGTAGAGGCCTAGAAAGATTTTAAATTAACCATTAGCATAACTATTTTTAAGTGCTTGCTGTAGTATGTCGTATTTATAGAAAATCAACTGAGAAATCATCAAAGTCATGTTCAAGAAAAATGAAAGTGCATCAGATCAGCAATAGGGGCAAAATATGAGAACTTGTGTTGATTCTACCTAAGTGATGTCTTGTGGATCACTGTACTGGCATTACTGGAGGCAGGGCTGAAGGTACACTCAGGGAAGATCGCGCTGTATGTAATTTACGGGCTACTACTTTAATATGTCTGAGGAAAAACCTGGGTGTTACCTTCTCTGTGAGTTGTCCAAAGGCAGTCTCTAGCTGGGTGAACATGCCATCAAAGGCCACCAACAACATTTGACCCGCAGACATCTTTGGTGTCTCCTGGCCTTCTCCATCCATACTACGAGGCTGGATCAGCTCAGAGTACTGAGCACGCAACATTCTGAGAACAAAACATGTTGTGAATTTCAAAGGTTAATTTCACCTTCAATTTAGCATATTATGCACAAGTGTGGCAATTGTGTTTTTTTAGGTCCTGGTAACTCTGCGCTCACATTAAAATCTCCATAAAGGAGACTCAAGGAAAACACTATTTGAATGCTATGCTGGATTATGTTTAGAATATAATGAGACACAGTGACAATTCACATTGAGAACTGGTGTTTTATTCACAGTCTGCTGCTCTCAAAGCAAAGTTAGCACAAACCACAGTCAGATTAATGTCAAATAGATTAGGTTGAAATTAACTACAGTGATCCTATCATGGTTTACTTGAAATTAGAAAAAACAATGCTTAGTCTGATAAAATCCTTGACAAGAAGAATTAAATCTACAATCCATGCAGCTACTTACCTAGAGATGTGGAAGCAGTGGTTGTGCCCATCGTGGCCGATGCTTGGGGTGGCCTGAAGACTGTCTGCCAAACCCTGCAGGCCAAGACCATCAGAGCTCTGCTCAACAAGTTGCTCCAGTTCTGCCAACATGGACTCCAGAGTGGGCTCCCCTTTGATCATACAGTGCAAAGCCTCTGGAAAGATAATCTGATGGAAGTTGGTGTTCAGTTCCTGCAGGGGACAGAGACATATCAGTGACAGGAATTCCTTTTTTCCTTACAATGTAACTTCCTATTATATTTGCAAATCTAAAAAAACAATTCATGAATTACTAAAAGTGTCTCATTATTATCAAGAAGGTAGGCTGCTTTTGATTGTATCCAGTTGATTCCAATGGGTTGTTGTTTGCTCATACCTGTAAGCAGGTGTATACAGAGTTGGCCAGGTACACAGCCTGCGTGGTAGCTGAAGGTGCAGGTAGTTCCAGGTCATGGGGCAGGAGTGGGCAGCTCTGTAGTAGTGTTATTAGGGCACTGACATTTCCAATCATACTGCAGAGCTCCTCCAAAAACCATGCCCCATCCCGAGATGTCAGGTCTATCAGCTGCTCTCCAGCACTGGCTGCTGCTCCCTCCATTACCAGGTTCCGCCTAGAAAAAGGATTAAAATATAACATCTCTCTGTTAAACTAAAACTTTTATTATTGCCCTTTATTTTCTCATTAAACAGAAAAAACACATTTCTAAAAACCCATGAGCTAGGATAGGTTTACTTGTGGAATTTCAAGTTGTATAAATACAGTAATTACTAAAACCTAATTCAAAACAGCACCATACCACTACCCTATTTTCCATTAGCCGGAGTAGTGAAACAGCATAGTAAAAAATGTGTAGCAAAATGTGTATAACCTGCAGAGTGTACAGAGGGCAGAGGTGATGATTCCAGCCAAGCTGAGGGAGCCTGGCTCTCCATTTTCCAGAAGGAAGACTGTGATACAGTGTTCAATTTCCTGTAGCTGCTCCTCACAGTCTGCTGCAGTTGTGCCATCAGCCTTCAGTTGCTCTGCTTGGTGTATCACACATTCATTGGTGTCAGCCACTTGGTGCTGCAAAGTCAACTCTACATTGGACAGAAACTGGCAGGAGGCTGCAGGAGGCTGGGGGGCAAACAACACCTCATATCTGTAGAGGGAGGGGGGAAACCATAGCATAACAAGCATGAGACAATGTTTGATACAATTGAACACAACATCAGTATCAATTGTCTTAATTGTAGATTAAAGGGAGGAAGTTCTATGTCAGTAATGGAGATCAATAGTTTCCTAAAATTGAATGAGTGCGAAACAGAAAGATTAAATTGAACTCTGTCAGCCCAAAATTAAATATATGCTGGAAAATAATCAAGGTCTATCAACATCTTGGATAAAATCAGAGCTGACAAGTTTAGGTGTTATCTTAGACCAAGGGTTGGCAACCCGCCACTCTGGAGCCGCATGCGGCTCTTCAGCCCCTCTGCAGTAGCTCCCTGTAGTGTTTTGTTCAGTTGCGCATATTTTTCGCGAACAGTGAACTTAACGAATCACTTTTCATTTGATGAACGTGAGTGAACGGCCCGTTCACATTCATTTTTTAAATCAACATCGTATCAGGCCGTCATGAAATAACAGGAGCGGGCGAATTGTGTGTGCTCCCAGATAGCGCTAACTCGCTCAGAGCTTGTTCATGTGAAGCAGCCAGTCATTGACTTACTGGCTGCTTCTTAAAAGTGGGGTGAGAGAGGGGCGGGGCACTCAAAACAGGTAAATCTGAGGAGGGCTGTTTTAGACAGGGTAAAAAAGGTGCTGTTTTAAACGATCCTTGTGGTATTTTAACCAAAATATGTTACAGACATTTCATTAAGACCCCAAGGAACCATATCAACTGTGGTGAAAAGGGCATACGATGGGTCCTTTAAGTTTCTCTGTCCGCCTCCAGTCTGACCTGATCTCACATTTTGTTTTAATATTTCCTCAACTAAAATTTGCATCACATCCTATTACGTCTACAGCCCGGCGCTCTTCCCTGCAGGTGGCTAATCTAGAGTTTCCAACCCCCGGCCTCTGTAAACTAACCATGGATAAATCCCAATAAAGAACTCTGGGAGGAAAATAGAGTTTAATTCTGCGTGGACAGATTAATTTGCTTTCACTGCCAACGATGCTGGTTTACTTGTTTGCTTGATATGTGGCGAGGAATTAGCAAACAACAAAAAATGTAAAATGTAATGTTGAAAGACATTTCCAGAGCAAGCACACAGCATCTGCTGAAAAGTACCAAGCTGGAGATGAGCGAAAAAAGCATAGTTCTATGTTTCATTTATTTCAAAGTAGGCCTACACATGCCAATGCATTTTGTTCTCCTCTTCATAAGAGTTTGGGGGTTTCCTTTGTTGTAACGGGTAAAAATAGCAATAAAATGTCAAGTTTGTATATATATATATATATATATATTGTATAACTATATATATAAAGTTATCAGCTGTGTTATGAAATATGTTTTGCGGCTCTAGACAGATTTAATCTGGGGGTACAGGGGGCAAACTGGCTCTTTCGATAGTAAAGGTTGCCTACCCCTGTCTAAGACTCAGAACTGAGTTTTAAGGCCCACATTAACAAGGTTACCAATACCAAATTTGTACACCTCAGAAAAATAGCAAAAGTTTGGCCATTAATAAATCAGATGCTGAAGAGCTGATTAATGTATTACTTTCTAGCCGACTAGATTACTGTAATGAACATTTTCCATACACCATTTTACAACATTTTTCAAGGAGTTACTCAGTGCACACTACTATTGTAGTCTAATTCTGCACTGTAAAATCTAGATATCAGCACAAATTTGTAGTTCTATTTTTTTCTGACAATAAACAATGACAGTGAATGAAAAGCCTGCTTTAGTTCCTTACTGTCTATATACGTGTTGGCAGTGCTCCACTGTCATATCTCTTAGTAGCTCCTCTAACCAGGTCTTCCACTGATGGACCCGATGGCGCAGAAGAGTAGCCCGTGGGTACAACAAAGCCACTGTAGCATAGCTGTGCAGCTGCTCCAGACAGCCACGAAGGGCCACACGGCGTTGCTGCAGGAAGGAGCTCAACTCTGCCTCAAGGCTCTCACACTGGCTGATCAGATGGGCCTGGCCTGCATTCTGTAGGAAGGCTGTAGCTGGCACATAGCTAGGAGGACCTAGAAGAATTGGACGACAAAGAGACAAGGTGTAAAATAGCTGAAGTAACCTAAAATATAACAACCCTCATTTCTTGACATAATAGCAGGCAGTGGTGGTCCTACATGGTATGGCGCCCCGGGCGAGACCCCCTCCGAGTGCCGCCCCCCCCCGAAAAAAAAATCTGATTTTTTTTAAAAATTATTATTGAACAAATCCTTCAATAGAACGTTTGAATAAGACACTTAAGAGAATCAATCACAATATAAGTTACAACATAAAAGTGGCAACAAAAATATTAAGAATAATATACAAATAAGAGCAGAGATACAATAATATAAAATATTAAGAATAATATACAAATACAATATAGAATAAATAAAAACATGTAAAAACACACTACAGGAAATCTAATTATTACACTATTGCACTAAGAACAGAAAACACAAACTAAAACTTAACCTTTCTGGCCTTTCCTTGATGCTAAAATCATCAATAATGTCATCATATGAAATCTGCTCCCCTATTGAGAGATTGATACTGATGACGGCATGGCCAGTCAGCCGTTCCTGAGACATAGTTGACCTAAGGTACGTCTTGATCAACTTCAAAAGCTCCTCTGCTTGAGCCACAGTGACTTGCACAGTGAGTACAATCCTGAGAGCAGTCCAAAAGTTGGGGTAGATCTCCGATAGATCCTTATCATGCATAAAAGAGATAAGCTCAAGGAGGCTCATGGTTTTTGATGGCAGATCAGGGAAGTTCTTAATTTTTGTTTTGTTTCTAAGAGTCTTCTTAATTTGTTTGTTCTCATAGAGTTTTCAGACATAAATTACACACTGGTCTCTCCTCATGTCCTACCACATTGACTGTGAACCCAACAGAAAGACAGGCTTCATCGTACTTTCTTTTCAACTTGTTTTATGAACACCTGTGTTTCTCTGAGAGAGTGAGTGGGGCGGGGGGCGGAGCCGCGGGGTCTCTGTGTGTGTGTGTGTGTGTGTGCGCTGTTCAGGGAGCCACTGCAGAGGGGCGGCTCGTCAGAGCCTCGGGTTGCCCCCCCCCCTTGCTATGGCGAAAGAGCGATTTGTTTACAGCTCTGCCGTTAAAGAGATGCAGACGTTAAGACGCGGGGCGCGCCACACAGTTTGAGAATCACTTCTCTATACAGGGATCCCCCGTTCCCCCCCTTGTCCGCTCCATTTGGGAGACCCAGAGGTGAACTGTCCCCCACGCCCCCTCCCCTCCCCCTTCTCACACAGCGTCAAGCAGGAGCGCTGCAGTTGCAGGGGGCGCCAGTTTGCCAATTCCCCACACAGTGATATGATAGATAATAGAAAACCGCTTCGCGGGCCAGATGATTTTATTTATTTTTTAAAGTGCTCGTGCCGCCCCCCACGTGACATGAAAAAGTGCCGCCCCGGGCGGCTGCCCGGTTCGCCCGTGCCTAAAACCGCCACTGATAGCAGGCTTACATGACCTTCTACACTGCTGGAAGTCAAATGTTGTCACAGTCCTCATACATGCCATTCAACTAGAATTACTGAACTGCAGTTCAATGGCTCAGCCAACCTGTGCAATTTTTTCCCTGCAGATTCATTCAAGGTCACTGTGACCTGACATCAAATGGGGCTTAAGCCTCTGCCCTTTTTCTGGGGTGTTTTTTCTTTTCTTCACATGAATGAATATTATATACCTGTTTGTGCAGAGCTTACTTTTCAAACAAATACTGATTGAATACAAAAAAATCGAAATAGACAGACACACACATCTGCTGATGTGTCTCTCTCTCCCTCTCTCTGTGTCTCTCTCTGCTGACATCTCTGACTAGCTACAATTTTAGATGACGTTCATCAAAAATGAGCGATACATTCATCAATGAGTTAAATCTTTCTTCAGTGCAGCGCATTCATCAGCCACTCACTTTTTTCCTCTTTACATATCTTTCTCACACCCACAACCTCCCAGAGACACAAACATGCACATTTTGGCATAGTTTTCTTGCTTCCTCTTGTTACTGCAGTATTGGCAGTGGGCCTCACCGAGATCTATAGGACTGCTGATGTCCTGCAGCAGGCTGGCTAGTTGGGTGGCCTCCAGGTTGTTGAATGCTGCTTGGTACTGTGAGATCCACTGGTCCAGGTCGGCCAGCTTGCTCTGAATGGCCTCCTGCACAGTCCGCTGCCGTGACTGCAGCTGATTGTGTTCAGAATATCTATGACAAGGAGATTTGGTTTCAGCATGTTTTGATACAGGCTCCCCTTGCATATACAGTAAAGAGAGGAAATCTGAGCATTAAAAACAGTAACGGTCAGTAAAATGATAATTATTACGATATAACTTTCTTAAATTTCAATATAATAGCTCAATACACATTTGGATCTAAAATCCCTGATCCGAAAAAATTTTTTGAACGGTCTACTTCAGACTTTTTATTTTCTTGTTTAACAAATGTTTAAACTAACTTTGGTTTCTATGATTTTAAGCCTTAAAGAAATACTTTGACATTTATCATAATCATTTCCATCATTGCCCAATATGAAAATTGGCCCTATCGCACAGCCTTACTCAAAAACTGCAATAACGGCTCAAGTATTTGAAAATGTTTCCTACAATATAAATGGTTTATCTTAAACTAGTATTATGAGTAAAAATTATATTTAATACTACCATTAAATGTGAGCAATGTGATCCATTACATATGTCACATTTGAAAGTTTTAACAAAATAAGAATGGCACTCAGTAGAGTCATGATAAAGTTGCTTTCAATTCAATTCAATCATGCAACACTAAATCTCGCAAATATGCCTAATCCTTTTCATCAAGATCCATGCATTATAATGGGACTGGCAAAAAATATTTCAATACAAAGAAGTAAAAATGAATTATGTCTTCCTGCCACATATTAAGTAACTATACTTAAAATACATATCTGAGAATGTGGACAATAAAGGTGCTGCCATTGCATTGTCTTAACAATTTGAAGGTTTACCGAGCAGTGACACTAACTGATCACTACAAATGTGTTAACGTAGACAGCTTATTCTTTGCCTAAAATTTAATTTAATTGCTCCATGATCAACATGTGGCTTTGGTGTAAACAAGTGCTGTGCTTTCTCAGACCTTTTCTCCAGGGTGAGGATGAGATGGTCCGGATGGTTCTCTGCTCCCTCAAGGAAGGCAATCTCCTCCTGCAGTTTAGTTTGTAGTTTTTCACCCTGGCAGAGCAACTCCTGCAGGACCAAATATTCCTCCACAGCTTCTTCCACTTGTGGCAGCACTGCCAGCATCTCGTCCCGGTTCTTAAACCAGTTGACCTGTTCACAGTCCACACAGTGAACTAATCACCAACATAATATTTGCTTTGCTTGTGAATCACTTGTAAATGGCATGTATTTATTTATTTGATCAGCTTTTCCAGTCTGATCAGTGTCATTCAGGCACACTTTCTTACTGCGCTTCTGTAAGCAGCTATTTTTCTATCCCACACCATTCATACTCTGCCAGTACAGCTGTCTCGGGGGAATCTGGGGTCCAGTATCTTGCACCTGAACAATTTAGAATGCAGACTAGCAGAGCAGGGGATGTATTCAAAAACTGATTTGTGTAAATTAGTTTAATACAACTCTGGTTCTTGTTGCTAAAGTAGCTGGATGTTTCATTTCCTTTGGTTTGCCAAAAATCGTGTACCAACTTGGACCCAACATCATTCCTATTTTCTTCTCTACACTAATACTCTTAAAACAAAACATGAACCATTCTCTGTGACCCCTAAAATAGATTCTAATCAGACTGAGATCATTAATCTGCTCATTCATTCTATTAGAGAAAACTAAAATACATTTCTAAAAAACTTGTTGACTAATTTAACTAAATGTGAGAGAAATAAACAAGATGGTATAAAACCTTAAGAATTAACAATCGCCGATATTCAAATTTTACTCCCTGATTGAAATGCAAAAGAAATACAAGGTTGAGTCTCCTCCATTCCTTGAACTCACCTTAATCTCAGCCACCCTAGAGGAGAAGAGAGAGCGTGTGATGTCTCGCTCCATCTCCCTTTTGCTTTGCTTGCTGTCAGCCTGTTGGCCTCCTCCTCCATAAACTGCACCAGCAAAACCTACTTCACCCCCAGCAGTCCAGTCCACAAGAGGATCATAGACGAAGGCCTCCAGCAGGGTCAGTAGGGTCTCTCTGCCACGACGCATCATTTGAACCACCTGAAATAACATCTCACTTCAGCACTTATTCAGCTGTTGCAACTATCAGACACATCTGACATTTTTATGCAAGATCAGAACCAAGTCGTGCACTAGGGTTTGGCAGGACTTTTCCAATTGAACACGGTCAGCCGAATTGCCATACCATTGGTGCATGGTACATGACAGTATAAGCAAATGCAATAAAGGAAGAGCTTGTTGAAAAGATTAACACAAAATCAACTATTTGGGATTATTCTGGCTTTAAATGAAACATAACCGGCAACCCATGTAAAGTAATAAGTCATCTTTTTGCAAATAAGTTATGACAGCAAACGATTCTGACATGACAAGTCTGCATGAGCATTTAGGAATACATTATCCTGCGGAGCATTATGTGTAAGGTTTTGTTGCATTCAGGTACAAATGAAATGTACATAATTATAGGACAAATCTAAGGGCCTGTTCAGACCTGATATTATAATCCATCCTGAGAGAGCAAATTAAAAGCTTTAAATTTATCAGGTTAGACCTGGTATATAAATGGGTTGTGTGAATTCTCAAAGAGGAACACCATTATATTAGCAAAATACAATGACAAATTGACACAAAAAAGTCAGGCAGATAAAAACCTAGACAAAGGACTCCAATCACTGATAGATGTTATATTTGTCCAACAGACCTTCCCTATCCTGCACAATAATTGCCTTGAAGTTATTCCTTGTCCTCTATTGCATATCCAGTAAAGCTAGGTGGTGGTATATATTTGTTGTATAATATGAGAGTAACCTGTTCACAGGACAGCCTGAAGATACCCTCCACCCCAGTGACTCCCAAGGCAGTCTCAATGTTGTGGGTCATCCGAAATGGGACCTTCTCTGGCACCCGCAGGCTCTTTCCTAGGGACACAAAAACATAAACTTGAGGTACTTACCTATAAACCAGTTAAGGTAGTTTATATTGTCCATGAGAGGCAATTTGGTTTTTTAAACAGTTTTCACACACACATCAGAACATTACATGAAATTACAGGCGATATGGAAGAAAATCTTATCACTATATTCACACAATATCAGTCGATATCGATATATACATATCGCGATATAGGTCAAATAACCAGAAAATTACTTTTTTGCAAACATGAAACTACGTGTTTATGTACAATGTTCTTCTAAAGTACAAATATTTCTTATGCACAATACATATTTTACTTGTTTGTACAATCATCCTGTGCAACTGCACTTTACTTATATTTCATACAAACCACTAAAGTGAAAAGGTGTATAACATGTACACTACCGTTCAAAAGTTTGGGGTCACTTAGAAATTTAACTAGAGTAGAAAGAGAAGTGGGAGGCCCCGGTGCACAACTCAGCAAGAAGACAAGTATATTAGAGTTTCTAGTTTGAGAAATAGACGCCTCACAGGTCCTCAACTGGCAGCTTCTTTAAATAGAACCCGCACAACGCCAGTGTCAACGTCTACAGTGAAGAGGCGACTCCGGGATGCTGGCCTTCTAGGCAGAGTGGCAAAGAATAAGCAATATCTGAGACTGGCCAATAAAAATAAATGATTGATATGGTCAAGGAACACAGACATAGACAGAGGAAGATTGGAAAAAAGTGTTATGGACAGACGAATCAAGGTTTGAGGTGTTTGGATCACACAGAAGAACATTTGTGAGACGCAGAACAGGTGAAAAGATGCCTGAAGAGTCCTGACGCCACCTGTCAAGCATGGTGGAGGTAATGTGATGGTCTGGGTCTGCTTTGGTGCTGGTAAAGTGGGACATTTCTACAAGGTAAAGGGGATTTTAAATAATAATAAAGAAGGCTATCACTCCATTTTGCAACGCCATGCCATACCCTGTGGACAGCGCTTGACTGGATCCAATTTCCTCCTACAACAGGACAATGACCCAAAACACACCTCAAAATTATGCAAGAACTATTTAGGGAAGAAGCAGGCAGCTGGTAAATGGTCTGTTATGGAGTGGCCAGTGTAGTCACCAGATCTCTAGCCCATTGAGCTGTTGTGGGAGCAGCTTGACCGTATGGTACGCAAGAAGTGCCCATCAAGCCAAGCCAACTTGTGGGAGATGCTTCAGGAAGCATTGGCTGACATTTCTACAGATTACCTCAAAAATTAACAGCTAGAATGCCAAAAGTCTGCAATGCTGTAATTGCTGCAAATGGAGCATTCTTTGACGAAAGCAAAGTTTGAAGAACAAAATTAATATTTCAAATAAAAATCATTATTTCTAACCTTGTCAATGTCTCGACAATATTTTCTATTCATTTTGCAACTCATTTGATAAATAAAAGCGCAAGTTTTCATGAAAACACGAAATTGTCTGGGTGACCCCAAACTTTTGAAAGGTAGTGTACATACTCAGCATTTCTTTTAAATGAAATAATTTGTATGACTTTATTCTCTTGTCTACCCAATTATAACGTGCCTGCTGTTGTAACAAATTAATTTACCTTGTGTGTGGATCTTTAAAGTTTTAAAGAAGAAAGCAACAAAGAAGGTAAAACACTGCGAGAATTGAAATCTGCGGGAGAAACCTCTATCTGAAGGAGTGTGTGAGTTTGTGTGTGCGCCTGTGTGTTTGTCCCTGCTCGTCTGTCCCTCTTCACACACCAACTGATAATCACATGGGGTTTTAACAATCTAGCCCCTTATTCTAAAATTGTTATTATAATTTATTAATTATAATTATTCAGTGGTGAAAACCTACTGAAACTATAAATGAACTGAGTAACAGTGCAGCTAACAGATATATTAAGCATGCCTTGTGTTCCATTTTATCAAAACTCACTCAAGGCAAATACTGCATATATTCTACTCAGCAAGTTAGACATGAATGACACAGTAGCGCTTATATCGGCATGTCTATAATTTGTGGTTTCAATATCATTCTTAGTAACTGACCTTTTTCAAAGCATACATTGTAGTCAATGTGGACCACCTCTCCAGTGGTCATGTCAATCAACACATTGTCAAGATGACGGTCACCAAGGCCAATGATGTATCCTACCATTGACATGACAGCAGTAGATCTGGCGTAGGACTGCAGGATAAAGAAAAGGATTTATCAATCAAGAAAACTGTTGATGTCAGCCTCAACTTCAATTAAACACGTCTCTGAGCCACCCATCCCACTGATAAATTAAATGAAAAGATGAGAAGTATTTTTTAATTCCCCTCACATATGTCATTGGTATTGAAATTATAACGGACAGCATGGTTACCTGAGTGACCCTCCACCACTCACTGGGTGTGGTGCAGGAACACCACAACTCCTTGGCCAGCAAGTTTGAGGGTGTAGCCTCCATTAACTCTTTCAGCACCTCCTTCATGACGCTAAGAGGCCAGTCTCGTCGTGTCACATCTAGACTGAGTCCCACTGCCTTCAGTGCCGGCCCAATGCGGCTGTAGTACAGCTCACTGGGGCGGGGAACCGGAGGCACTGGTTGCTGCTGAAATGAGTCATGGGTCTAGACAAACGAGAAAATTTGTCGAGCATTAAAATGAAATGGAGTATTTAACCATAATATGGGGTTGTCACAGAAGAAGTGGTGGGAAGATGGACTGGTGCAGTTTGACTTAAAAAAATTCTAGCTGTTTAGATTGCCCAGCGTGCATCTACTTGTTACATTATAGCACATGGAAGAATGTAACCTTCTGAGCTTGCAGCATGGCCTCCCTCTGCTGCCAGCGCTTGTAGAGGCCAAAGAGTGGTGTGGCTCCATCCACCCACTGGATTAGTCCTGATCGGGTTCCAAGGGGGGTGACGGAGTAGTGGCGGGCATGGAAGTGCGGCTGCTCCTGCTGGTTGATCTTGGTGAACATAGTGTTTACAATCGACAAGAACTGCATGATGCGCTCATCCAAATGCAAATCTTCCAAACCTACAACAAACAAGAATCGAATCAATACTTCAATACTACTGACTCATTGATTTGTAAGTACATATGGTATCAAATATTCATAAAGTGACCAATATTGAACTTTGGTGACTGTTAATTAACGATAATTGCTATAATTGTTATTGCTTTATCTGGCATTTCTATAGTACTACAACTTCTAGTAGTATTACCAATAATATTAAATGGGTGAACTCTGCAAATACGATCTTGACATTTGGCTATCAATTGCACTGACCACTGTCAAACCACAGATTCCACCGTCTAGCAGCAAAACCTAATCTGCATAGAGATCATAGAGATGTGATTCAACCATCAGCAAAAGAGCTCCCATTGATTGTACAAATAAGTTGCAATTTTTTTTTCAAAGAGTTCTGATTTAAAGATATTAGTCAGAACCTCTTTAGTAGGGTTACTGAACATTAATAGCATGAATTTAATGATATTTTGCCCCCCGAAGACAAACCTGGGCAGCATTTCAAATAGATACAACCAGTTTACCCTGTTGAAAGACTTACTGCATCTATATTTGACCTTTTCCTGTATAAAGTATTGTGCACTCTTCTCAAATTGTGAACCACTTTTCTGCTTTTGATGAATTTGTTTGATCTGTATAAGATCATGCATACCTCTAACCTCACTTAAGCAATAAACTTAAAGCCAGAGCTTAATGGGATATGGGTCAAAATTGTTAAATGGTGATATAAAGTTTCAGGGTGTTATTTATCTGTAAACGGAAGTTAGCAAGTTAGGATGCAGCATCAAGCAGGCAGGAGCCAAACTTTAAGGTCTTGTTGATAATCAGGAAACCCACAGGGACCACTGCTTCCCATTTTCATACATGCAAATGCCTTGTATAGTTCAACTCAGAAAGTTCCCCTGGCCTGTCAACAGAGCTTTTCAAGGCTATGGAGAAAATAGTTTTGTTATGGTTTGTTATAGCTTGATTGCCTAATTGTGTTTAAATTAGTTAGGTACTAACATATCTATGCACCTCAAGCCAGGCAACAACTTAAGGCAAAAGCTTGTCCACCCCAAAGACACAAACAGAAAAATGTGAATAATGAAGCCGAACAAGGATAGCTCAGATCCTTACATTGAGGAAACAAATCAAACAATAAACCAACAGATTGCACAGAATAGGAGAGCCAGTTCTTCAGACAAGAACTCAGCCGTTTACTTAGACATGCTAGTTATGTATATATTTTTGGCAAGAGAGGACAGCTGGTTTGACAGATGAGTAAAATAACGTATATTTGTCAACCTGGAAATCCTAAGTTATCGCCCCAGACAGCTCATTACATTCAGCTGATGCTTTTATCCAAAAGGAGCTTACAATACACATTCACACCCTATCCCCTGTTCAGACCTGGTATTACCATTAAGGGGCTAAACCAGGGGTGTCCAAACTGCGGCCAGCCATCCATTTTTAATTTGGACGCATCAATATCTTATAATATAATATATAAAAAAAAACAATTTAGTAGCACTTAAATGGCACTCAGTTATAGCACTTTGTTTTGCTTTATTTTTGAAGACATTTTACTTTCTTGATTCTTGTTGTTCTGGTTTTGTACCTTTGGGGTTGATGCACTTAAGGCCGGCGCATGATTCTGCATTTTCAGAGACATGCAAGAAGGAGTACGCAAGCATGCAAGAGCCCCTTGTGTGCCCCTTGCGTGCTTTCGTGCGTTGCCCAATATTTGTAACGATACGACAAATCTATGCAAGCCTCACTCAGCCCTCAAGGCTGCGATTGGTCCGCTAACTACATCATTTCCGGAGTCAAATTTCCGGTTTCATGCCTCATAATACCGGCAGAAACCACGGAAGGTTTATTAGAACGAATATGGACTAAATAAAATAGTGTTTGACAGAAGAGGTCCGAAAGTATGACAACTTGTATAACCCGTCTTACACGGAATACAAGGACACGCAGATGGCCTGCAATTCCTGGAAGGAGATCTCGGCTAATGTCGGTTTGCAGGTCGACGAGTGTACGAAGCTGTGGAGAAAGATCAGGGACAAATTTGTCCTCCAGAAAAAGTAATAAACAGTCGACGACGACTGCCACACACAAAGAAGGCGTCTCTAAGGTCGTCTTCGACAAAAAACTCAACTCCACCTAGTGTTATATCATAAAATGTGTCATGTATATATTTTTTTATAATTTTTGTTAGAACAGCACAATTGAGTAACAGGAGGGGGGAAAGGAGGCTCCTGGCTTTTCTGGGCGCGGCGCTTCTGCACCTCAGGATGACAGATCCAACATTTTCAGGAAACACAAATCTTCATCAGTATACTACTGATGAAGATAGCATGACCTGGATGACTGAAACACTTCACAGATAAGCAGTAACTATGTTTAGCTTATATTCTCATTCATTAATTAATCCAATCCATGTTTATTATAGTGAGCTGGTATGTTACCTTTAAAAAGGTAAGGGTAGTTGTTTCCATCTGATCCCAGGAAGTAGAGTTTTTTTGGCTTGGTCTTGGTAGGCAGGATGGTAATGTTGTTGCCTACGCTCTGTATGGTGAGAGCATCTGATGCAGACACCTCACCCGGCAGCGCCATCTCTGTTGTGGTCATAGACAATAGGCGAGGACTGATTTCATCCAGATGAAGCAGATAACTGGATCTCTTCTGAGCACGCTGCTGGAGGCTCAGCATGATCTGTCCAATACACACATCATTTGGGGTCAGCTATGCAGAATGATTGCAAGAAGGTCATACAGTGCTGTGAAAAAGTATTTGCCCCCTTCCTGGTTTCTTATGTCTTTGCATATTTGTCACACTTAAATGTTTCAGATCATTAAACAAATTTGTACAGTAGACAAAGATAACCCGAGAAAATATAAAATGCAGTTTTTAAATGATGATTTCATTTATTTAGGGGAAAAAGCTATCCAAACCTACCTGGCCCTATGTGAAAAAGTAATATATTAAACCCCGCCCAGCTGCTTGTTTTCATCAGATACAGGTTTGACGGAAAACGTAATGCCGTTTTGCTCTGAGCTCCAGAGTGGACGTACACAGATGAGGGCATTTTTACAAAACTAAAAGAAGAGGGACTATCTTTGAAAAACTGTATAGTTGTGTGTAGGAAGGGGGCTGGAGTGATGCTGGGGAAAAAGGCAGGACTGAAAGCGAGAGTCTTACAAGTGGTGCCGCACTTAAATTCCATACACTGTATTATTCACAGAGAATCGCTTGCGAGCCAAACACTTGAACCAGAGCTTAAACATATTCTTGACATTGCAATAAAAATGGTCCACTACATAAAAACAGGTCCACTAAATATCAGACTTACTCTTGCGGTGAAATGTGCTCAGTGCTGTATGAGCTGCAGAACGAGGTGCGCATATGTCTGATCGGGCATGGATCCCAGCTCGCTGACCTCCTCACTGATCCTGACTAGTTAACAAGGCTGGCGTGCTTGTGCGAAAATACTTTCTCAGCCCTGACATACTTAAAGAATAAATACAGAGCGCAGCTAAACCTGCAGAATGATCTCCGAGTGACCGTCTCCAAAATAAGGCCGAGAATGGACTTGCCCTGCTCCATGCATATTGCCCACTTATCTCATTAGTGGGTTTAAGAAATGGAAGTAATGTTTAGGCTAAAATAAATAACCCTAAAGTTTTTGCACATGGCAGCAATAAGGTAACTGCTGCTCGTTATGCATTCAGACATGCACAGACATCACCTGCGCACTTTTTATACTTACAGTTTATGCTCACTCAGCCCTGCTGTTCATACCTGTATTCTGGTTATATTATATTGCTTAAATTGCTATAAAATAATATCATGGCTGTAAGGCTGTTCTCGTGTTGTATTAATGCCTGTGTTTGCATAAGCCGGTCACTCGGAGATCATTCTGCAGGTTTAGCTGCGCTCTGTATTTATTCTTTAAGTATGTCAGGGCTGAGAAAGTATTTTCGCACAAGCACGCCAGCCTTGTTAACTAGTCAGGATCAGTGAGGAGGTCAGCGAGCTGGGTGTGTGTGCGTGGCTGTGCGCAACATTATATAACACATCCAGGGTCAGTGGGGGTCGCCAATCTCTGGCACTGTTATTTGGGGTTCGCGGGCTGAACAATTTTGGAACCCCTGCTCTTCACAACCTAAGGTCAACGGTTATGTTGGTAAATAAAACATTTTTTTGTAAAAGTGGCACACTTGTGTTATAAATTGAAATATACAAACTATTACATGTTTTTGTCACAAAATTTAGCCGAATAAACACACAAAACATACACATTTAAAGATTTCAAATATTTCACCATACTAATTAAAACTTTAATGTGCCCACTTCATAATATACAATATCCTGCTACCAGTAAGGGACCACCCCTTCGGGTCCATCCTTTTCGGAGTGTTAAATGCATTGTGGTTTTGTCATTTTTATATGTTATAAAACGGTGCGCGCACACACACACACACCTGTTTGAAGGGAATCCAGCTGCTGGCAGGGTTTGCAGGGTTGGCAGGGTTTCTCAGGCGCTCCAGGGCAGAAGTGATGGCATCACCGTAAGTCTGCTGGAACCAGGTCTCATGTGGTGTCTCGGCTGGAGCTGCTGTTATGCTGCAGACGTGATCCAGGGCAAAAACCACGGGACGCATCAGAGCAGAGTGCTTCTCACGCATAATGGCAATCTTTTCATCCCTGCAGCACAACAAAGACTGTAAATAGACTTGGAAGCAACAATTACGTGGGCCCATGCAATTAAGAAATTTGAACCCAAGTCCAACTGACCCAAAGAGACAGAGAAGCCAAAAGCATCACTGAATAGGGTTTTGTTAAATTACTGGTCTAACACTGGTCTGTAAGCTTGGTTCTGTCTGCAGAGATGAGTATTGAGTGTTTTTTAATGTCATTTATGAGAGATTGATGCCTTGAGACTCGAAAATAGAGCAAAAGAGGGTAATGTTAGAACAAGGAACCGCAGTCATACTGAATAAGAACAATGTGGTAAATTAGGGGGAAAAAAGAGCTTTAAAAATGCAGTCCATTTACCAAAAACTGTAACAGTACCCAACAGCATAAAATCCCAAGCTGGAAACAAACCAAGGTATTTGTAAAAGTGGCAACGAATGCCCATAAAAATGTAATTTTCAAACAAAAACAATAAAGTGTGGATGACAGAGATAAAGAGAAACAAGAGCAGTGTTTAAGAACAGTCAGATGACAAGAGTCTTTGTCCAAAGAGTTTTGCATAAGTGTTTAACAAAGACAAAATAAAGTACAATTACTTGTATAGTTAAAAAAGCAATGTTAAAGTATATTTACTTTTAACTGTTCATGAAGAATAGAATGAAGTCTAGGAGGGGGCTCAGCTTCTAAACATTTAAATTGGTGATCCTTACCTGCGTAGTGTGTTGTTGTTCTGTACCCTCTTGACCTCATCCTCCAGCTGTTGGATTCTGCGCAGGACATGCATGTGTTGCTGTTGTAACACACCCAGCCACAATTCATCCCAAAGTAACGTAACTCTCCGCAGCTCAGCCACCAGCTGCTGGACCTGTTCAGCACAAAGGACTCATTACCAGCTTTGAAAAAAATACATTGGTAATCTGATTCAAAGGCTCTAGCTGACGCACTAACACAGATATTTTCTTTTCTGAACTAAAATCTGTTTCAAGGGTTAGGGTTACGGCTAAAGCACTAATGTGAGCATTTGTATTATAGGAGATGGTCGCACTGAGCCAGACCACACAGCCACAGCTAACAAATTTGAACACACATCTTACTTTAGGTGCACTTAAAAGGTGTGAGATTAGAAGCGTTAACGCAAATGCTGACATCTTTAATAGTTGAACTATAAAAATCCCCTGCTTTAGTGGTCCACTTCTTCTCGTCAATTCAGCTTGACTTAAAGACATTAAGCTTTCAATAAACAAGGTTTATAACTGACTGTGTACAAGAACATATTGTGAAATGCTGGTTCTTACATGGTGTCTGTCTAGGACAGGTACAAACTATGTCCATGTAAGAGTTCAGAAGGTTAAATGTCTGCAGCCTCCTACCTGAAGCACCATGGTAGGGTTGGCAAAGGACAGCTTTTCCACGATCTTGCTGTAACAGTCTTGCATCATTGCTTGATCTTGACTGGAGCAAAAGGTCGCCAGCTCGTCTGGATCTCCCCCTTGTCCAACACCCTCTGGCTGATCCTCCTCCTCACCACCTAGGCCCTCTCTCTGCATGCTTCCCAGGAAAGTCGGCAGCGCTGATGGTAATTTGCTCCCTGCCAACACATCATTATCAATAAATAGATTAACATTTTCAACATTGGTATTCCTGATAATTGTCATTGTAATGTGGGCAACATGGCTAAGGCGGCAGAGCAGTCATATACTTGAATTTACGAACAAGAAGTGTGTCGTGTTCGCTGGACTTTAATAAAGTTACACATAAAGAGAGAAGTTTCCTGTCGTCTTTACGTGAGGACGATTATTTGTCATTGAGTTGCGTTCAGTTCATCGTTCTCATAAAAGTGAACGTGTTCAATGAACGCGTTCTTTTGCGTTCGTTCATGCACAACACTGGTGAATGGATGAGTGAGACATACAAATATTAGGCTGTAAATGTTCCAGAGAGTAGAGAAACTCTTTACATAAGCATTGGTGGTAGTCGAATTAAGTTTTTGTTTAGCCAGTGGCAGTGAAGATAATTAGAATAAATGTATTAAATAAATGAGCAATGTTTACAGCTGTACCCAACAAAAATGTTAACATTCAAAATCAAATTTGGCTGTCCATTACGAATAGAGTATGACTGACTGTCACACGCACACCCAACCCCCCCACATAAGCATCCCCTGAAGTACAGTGCAGGCTGACAAAACAAAAAAAGAATGGTGACTTGAAGAAACTCAGTGAACTGAGGGGTTTTCAACTGATGATTAATATCTTTGGCTCATTGACATTAAGGAGCTGCACATTGCAACAGAATTAAACAAATACCTGCACTCTGACCCTCCCCTCCGAGGGATAGAGAGCCCACAATAGCTGGGTAGAGGATAAGATGTGGGGAGTCCTTGGCCACTCGGCATAGCAGGCTGCAAATACTCTGTCGGATGTATGCCTCTGGATGGTTGAGACGGGAAAACAGCTGGGGGATGATACCTAAGGAGGATACACAATAGATAGATAATTTATTGATCCCGAGGGGAATTTAGGCATATGTATCAGTATATAAAAGCCATAAGGTGCTCCAATCCATCTGCCACAGATTATCAGCAGACATTTATTCTAAATATTTTGAACAGTGGTCTCAAAATGGCTAATCAGAATAGCAGATCAAATGATACAAAATTATCTATATTCTGTTGAGTAGGACTAAGGCAGAGGAAGAGCTACATCATTAAGCATCTCACTCTGCAGTCACTCAACTGTAACAGAGCCATTACAATAAATATCCTCCAGCAAGAAACCAGAAATATGGAATTCACAATTAAATGCATTTAACACCAGCTGCTGTCTATGGTAGAAGATGAAGTCTTAAGACGATAAACATGAATGGACCTGAAATATGTTTCTGCTGTTCTCATATTCCAACTCAGTTACTCAGTAGTGATTCCACTGCCTGACCAAAAGCCAATCATTTCATATTGACTACTACTAATTCCACTATTGTCTGCCTACGCACCTGAAACGCAAAGCTCATGAACCATACTCTTTTCGACTTCATAAATGTCTATTGTCATTTTCCTAAGGAAGTGCAGTGCTGCCTTTGGTCGGTTTTGAGCACTTGATTATTGATGCATTCAATATTAATAAAAATTGAATAAACAGTCAACAAAAAATGTCTGTGGACATGTTAAACATGTATTCGTCCATGTCCTTGGATAAACTACAGCAGTGGAAAGTAACTCGGTCAAAATTGGCATCACATAATTTGTATGCTCTAGTTTTTATTATTTGATCACAGACATTCACAGGAGTCGTTGGTACTGGTATACGTCACATCAACAATATTAATAAAGTCACACATTTTCTGAGGTTGTGAACCTGGGTTGTTTAACTGACCTCAGAAATAGTCAGGGCATGTTTAGAAAGGCACTCCACTCATAAATGTACATTACAGTAGCAACTATTGCAGACAATTGCAAAGGTGACTGACCATATTCATATGAAAACTAAAAGCCTGTAAAGAATTCAGGTGTGGATGCATATTTTGCCGTGTAACATACCCCTCCAGGGAGCTGTAGGGGTAGAGGCCAAGCCAAGCTCAAGTCCTTCCCTCAGTTCACCAGCATGCTTCACCAGCAGTCGAAGGAGACGCAGGGTTGCCATGACAATCACATCGTCATTGCTCTGTTTGCTGTTGTGATAGGACAGCAGGAGTTTAGGGTTATCCTCATCTATATGGACCTAAAACACAAGACACACAATAAAGGTTGCCCTTTCAACCAGTCATGGACTTCAGCGGCTGCAAACTGCATCTCTGAATCTGACCTGTCCAGCATTCAGCTTCAGGAAGGTGAAATAGGCTTGGCAGGAGACCCGATACAGGCCAAAGATGCGGTCCACAACCCGTCTCCAAACACAGATCAGACCATCTGTGACAGGTTGGCCCACCTCCCCAAGCCAGGGACATGAAGCAGTCAGCTGCCGCCAGATTACGTCTACCATGTCGTCCTCATTGTCCTCCTGCTGTAGAGCCATGTCCTCATCCTGACACACAACAGAACAGTAGATTCAGAACAATCTGCACTGCAGTAACATATGCACATAGAGAAATTAGATACTTCAAAAAACACAATCTGGAATAGTAATTGAACACCACCAAAACACCCACTGAGTTGGGTAAGTAATACTCCAACACCCGACTATTCAAAATCCACTTAAGAACAAAAACCTTTGAGAATGATAAAAGAATGAAATGGACAACACAAAACCATACTGCCTCTTGCCACTGGCTGTCGACGGCGTAGAGGCAAAAAAAATGTCTACCTGTATGCCAGTAGGACGACACATAGCCTGTCCCAGAATACCAAAGATTGTTTCCTTGTCTTCTTCGCTAGTTGTTGCTGGTAGCAGCTCTTCTACCTCCTTCTTTTCCTCTGATAAGAGAGGCAATCCTTCACCTTGGCTGAGGAGAAAATAAGAAATAATAGACTGTTTATAGTTTTGATGAGTATGAAAATACAATAAAATAGCATCTTTGAAACGGGCGTAGAACCACAATACATTAACATAACTGCACAATGGAAGAATTGAATTACATTACACAAGAGAAGCTTCAAACTGATACCTAGACATGTTTGCTAGTGGGTCCACTAACCTGGCATTATCCACCACCTTCCTGCCCCAACGGTAAGCCCAGCTAGCAAGGGCTGCCCAGGACTTGGCCACCTCTGGAGCCAGGCTTGAAGATAGCTGGTAGAGTTGGCCCAACACAAAGTCTGCCTCACCAACACCCACACTCACTGCACAGATTAACATGAAGCGAGAATCAATTGACAACTCGACTAATCCTTTTGATTGAAAAGCACAGTACTTTAAGTAAAAAATAACATTGTTGCAGATGTTGTCCACCAAGCCAATTCCTAGGCCAGTTTGGAGCCATTGCCTAATCTGGAACCAGTTCAAGAACTGTCTCTCGGACATAAAACTATGGATCCATAATACTATGGATTGTCTGAGGCCTGTATACTGGGCGTTGCAATAATCCAGACGGTAGAAAACAAAAGGCATGTCCGGGAGAGATAGATCCGATTTGATTTTAGAATGTTTCGTAGTACAAAGAAACAGGATTTCATGATTTGATTAACTTGCGTTTTGAAGTTCAGATGAGAATCAACTGTAACACCTCGATTTTTAGCTGTAGTTTAATATTGGCTGCCGGTGGACCGAGAAATGATGGGTCTGCTGGCTGGCTGGTCGGGACCGAAGATTATTATTTCAGTTTTATTGGAATTTAACTGAAGGAAGTTAAGTTTCATCCATTCCTTGATGGCGGATAGGCACTTTGTTGGACACTCATACGGCTGACGTTGTCTGATTCAATATTGCAAACTTTATTGTCATGTGCACACCAATTAAATTTAGTAGTCGGTGGCAATGAAATGCTTGGGTCACAGGCTGTCTTCTGATCTGGTTGACCTTATTCCTACACCACTGGGTATAAAGGTCCTCCATGGATGGCAGCCCTGTCTTGGTGATGTGCTGAGCAGTCTTCACCACCTTCTGTAATGCCTTACGGTTCGGGGCGGTGCAGCTGCCATACCAGGTGGCAATTCAGCGAGTCAGAATACCCTCTAAGGTGCACCTGTAGAAATTGCAGAGAATCCAGGAATCCATGTGGAGCCTCAGCAGCCTGCAGAGGAAGAAGAGCCACTATCTGGCCACCTTCCTCATGGAGTCTGTGCGCTGGGTCCAGGTCAGATCAGATCATCATGTCAGATGTCAGGGCTCTGACCTCTCTGTAGTTCATTTAAGGATGGTGTTACAGCTCTGGGTGGCCACGCAGTCATGCAAGAACAGGGAGTACTGGAGAAGACTGAGCACGCAGCCCTGGGGGACACTGGTGTTGAGTCAGGCTGGAGGACATAGTGCTGTCTATCCACACTGCCTGTGGTCTGTCCGTCAGGAAGTTCAGGATTCAGGAGCTTGGTGACGAGCTTTAGGGGCACCATGGTATTCAACGCTGAATATGTAGTCAATGAGCAGCATTCTCACGTGTCTCTCTGGTCCAGGTGGGAGAGGGCAGTGTGAAGGGTGAGGGAGATGGCATCTGGAGTCAACCTAAAAGGCCTGTAAGCAATCTGAAGTGGGTCCAGTGAGTCAGAAGGTGATGAAGACAATGATGGTCTCCTTGAAGCATGTGGGGACTATAGACTGGAGTAGTGGCTGTCTGAAAATGTCTGTGAACACATCTGCCAGCTGATCTGCACACACCTTGAGAGCTCGGCCAGGGATGCCATCAGGCCCAGGTGCCTTTTGTTTGTTATTCCGGTTAAGTGATCTACACACATGATATTACAGGGGGGCAGCGGTCCTCATGGGCCTCCACAGTCGGGGAGTTGCTGTCAAAGCGAGCATAAAAAGGTGTTCAGATCCTCTGGGAGAGATGAAGACACTATCTCAGCACTGCTGGTCTTTCTATAGTATTCTGAGATGGTTTTAAGTCCAGCCCACATGTTCCTTGTGTTAGAGCCCTGGTAGTGATAGTCCACTTTGTCCTTGTAAAGTCTCTTGGCACTGCTAATAGCACTCCGGAGCTTGTACCTGGAGTTCCTGGTCAGCATTATTGACATATAGTATTGAAATTATCCTTCAAAATGTTTAACCTCATCAATGCTGCTAAAACCTGAATCTTGATGATGTTTTCCTACACTTGACATCTATTGCACTTCTGTCCTTCCTGGGAGAGGGATCGCTCACATGTGGCTCTCTCTGAGGTTTCTACGTATTTTTACCCTGTTAATAGGGTTTTTAGTAGTTTTACATTAAACCTCGTCACGACGTCATCGATATATTTACTGATGTAGCAGATGACCGTGTCCGTATATGTGTTGATGTTGTCATCCTGGAACACACACCATCCTTAGTGCTGAAGCAGACCCGTAGAGTAGAGTCTGATTGTTCAGACCACCGCTGAATAGTCCGAGTCAACGGCCTGTCTGGTTTGAGTTTCTGCCAGCAGCAGAACTGAGACTTGATCTGATTTGACGAATGGGGGGCGAGGGAGGGCCCTATATGCATCCCGGAAGGGAGTGTAAACATGGTTGAGTGTGTTCTCATCACAGGTAGGACAGCTTGTGTTGATGGTATGTCGGCAGGACTTTCCTCATCTTGGCGTTGTTAAAATCCCCGGCCAAAATTAACGCAGCCTCCAGCCGTGAGGTCTCAATGACGGCGTCCAGGATCGAGGGTTTGAGCCAAGTCTCAGTGAAAACCATAACGTTACAAAACGTAATATCCCGTTGAAAAATTATCCTGCTCCGAAGTTAATCCAGCTTTTTATCCAGAGACTGAACATTATCCAGAAGAAATCCCATTAAGATGGCTGATAACATTTCCTAATGGGAGCATGTAGAGTTAAAATAGAATGGGACCAAGGATGGAACCTTTTGGCACTCCAAACAACAGTCGAGCCAAGGATGAGGTATTATTTCCAATGGAAATAGATATTCGTCTATTTGAGAGATATGACTTGAACTAAGGGCAGTGCTGGATATGCTGACACATTGCGTTAATTTATTGATCAGAATGTTATGATCGATGGTGTCAAATGAGGCACTGAGGTCAAGGAGCAGTAATACTGTGCATCACCGGCATCGGCAGACATTAGTAAATCATTTGTAAACTGATGGCGATATTCAGATTCTGTAAATATGAATTGATATTCATATGAATATTGTGCATTGAATATAGGAAGTTGCTCTAGCCCATGAAAAAGAAAACTGGTTCTTAAGAGATTTGCAGGCTGAACAATCTCTGAACCAGAACCAGCACCCAGCCCGGCATATGCATTCAGTTTACTTTGGTGGAAATGGGGTAGTAAGCAGCAGCTCATGAGTTTGTGTTGTGGAATCAAACGTTTCGTCAGTAATCTACAAAAAAAAACTTAAGATTGACATTTATGAACCAATTCAGAATTGCCAAAGTGAGAGTTGTGTTAATTATGTATAAGATTTCTTCTCCCATTCCTAATATTGACATACCAAATATGTCTTGGCGAGCTGTAGGTTGTGTGGATACTATACCACAGAGGTGTTGTATTATTCAACATTGTCTTATTGTTACCTGAAGTCTCAGTGATGATGTGGGGAATGCCTTGGTCCTCGAGGGGAAGTTCAAGCAGAGCAGCGATATTCCGGGTCAGAAGTGACATGCTGCTGACAGCATTGGATGCGTTTACTGTTCCTGACTTCTTTACCACCTACACAGAAGCATAACAAGGCCTTAAATTCTATTATTTTCTTTAATAATACCATCCTGTGCATAACTAGTGTAAAGGGAGACTTGATTTAGGTAATTTACAGGTTCAAAATATTTCTTTGAATGCCTAATAGAACAGGTTTACATGCTGTAATTTCAATTCAGATTGATCAGCTGCTTAGAGAACATGTTGTACATATCACACCCCTTACCCAGAGGCTTGCTGATGAGCTTCAAACAACCTTGTAGCCAGAGTAAAAATTTTGTCAGTTTTGGTGTAGCATTTAAGTCAGAGTAAACGGTCTAGGCTACATTTAAAAGTACAGAATCTTTTCCAAAATAAAGAAAACATTACAAATTAGGTATTTGGGAACTGAGTTTTTGCTGAAGAGAGCGACGTTGGTCTTTTTAATTAAGCAGAACTTCTACATGTATGAAAGAACAATGATAAACTGTAAGAAAGGGACAATCCCAAAAAGCTTAACTGTAGCACTTGAAAGAAGCATTTTGGGGAAAATTAAACCAATGTCAAGTTGCAGTTTAATGATTGGTAAGCATGCCTGTTTAAGCTGAGGTGTCATGTCCTTCCAGTCAGCCAACAGCCATTTGCAGAGTGTCAGCAGTGAGCGGCACGCAGCACCTTCATTCTTCTCTACATGACAGTAGGACAGAGCAGCCCCGCTCAGCATTTCCATGGCTGTCATGGACTGTCCTGCAGAGACACAGAGGGCTTAGAAAAAGCTTAAGACTGTATCCTGAGCCACATTTTAAACACAGCGCAGAGATATAGTTGGTTGTGGCAACTGGCACTATGAATTTAATGATTTAAAGATCAGCCTTCATGCCCGTTTTAGCTGACCCTTTTGGACGCATGTGCGTCTTCATCAAAGCAAGTCATATTTATACTAAAAAAATAAAATCTGTCAATAAAAACATATTGCTCCAATTTCAGTTGACAACTTTTGGATATCTCCTGCTCCTCACCTGCCGTTCTCAGGACTTTGGCTTTTTCAATCTGCAGCTCTGCTCCCCATTTTTCCCCTAGGGTGCCCTCAAGAGTAAGACGCCTGAAGGTCTGGCTCAATTCATCCTGTGGCTTCTCCTCTTGTGTTCCACCAGCGCACTGGCTAAGCAGACGGGACGCCAGGGAAATGTTACCTTTCTTCCGGGCAAATTTTACAGCTGTCAGCCAAAGCTCCACAAGATGGCCATCTATGGAGGAAGAGTAACCTGAAGAATAGAGAAATAGAGAAATCTCTGAGCTTTACAAAGACAAAGTTATTTCCACCACAGCAGCGTGAAAAGCTGTGGATGAAGTTGTAGAAGCATGCGCCGGCCTTAATGGTGAGAGATTTCACCGATGCAGAGTAATAAACTGGTAGCGGATGCCAACATGTAATATGACAAATTTGATCAGAAAATATAGCCAATACACCTACTTCCGTCCCAGATATTTACCTTTGAGTTTCTGGAGGAGTTGTCGCTGGAACATGGTGTATCTGAGGGCCTGAAGGAAAGGCTGGATGTCCTGTTGCTTACAGGAGCTCAGAACCTCACTGCATAGAGGAATTACACAGTCCTGCAAAGAACACACCAGCTCCCAGCTTGTTTTATTTTATAAGCACAGTCATGAAGTTTACTTATTAGCTATTTTTGCATCCATCTAGTTTAGACTACATCTACCTCTAAACAAGCCAACCATAGGAGACATTAATTCAACACTGTCATTACATATTTAGTGACGAATTAAGGATATTTGTTTGTGCTCTTTTTAATAATATATCCCTTTATTTTTTTATGTCCAAACCAGTGTTTACCTAAAGCAGTGGTCCCCAACCTTTTTCGCGCTGCCGACCGGTTAGATGTCAACAATATTTTCACGGACCGGCCGTTAAGGTGTGTCTACGGGGCCTCACTGCGGAGTCCCTCTGGTATGGCCTCTGGTGACAGCGGTAGATATATTTTTTTTTATTTAACGAAATTTTGAGAGTTTTTCTTTTGGTTATTTAAAATAAAAAATTAATTCGTTAATTAAAAAAAATTTCACCGAAGTCACTACAGATATGTCGGAAATGGCAACAGAGTTTTTAGTGCTGTTGTGGGGATATCAGGGTATTCTGCCGTGACTTTAATCCAGGACACCGGCAGAGTTGTTTTCTCAAACATTCTTCTAAGGCCGCCGTCATTTGCGACCTCCAGCAGCTGATCTTCTTCTTAAACAGACATGCTGGATTCACCTGGTGTGTTGACAAATGGGTCCGACAAATACCGTGTGGGTTTGTGTTCAGCGAAAAAGTGACGTGACCGAGACAAGCGTCTTGAAATGCGTAAAGCATTAGTCATAAAGTAGAGGATCCGGTCATTTTTCAAAATAAAACGGTGTTTTATTTTGAAAATGACCGGACTATAGATAAAACAGAAAACATGTAAGCTGTTAATTCTTTCTGTGCGGCCCGGTACCAAATGACCCACGGCCCGGTACCGGGCCACGGACCGGGGGTTGGGGACCACTGACCTAAAGGAATCAACTAACCAGGCTGCACTAAGCATTATTATTGCTAATGCATTAAATTCAGATAACATATGTCAAATGTGAGGTGTGGGTGAACATACTTCTTGTCCAGTGAGGGTGTTCTCCAGGGTGGCAGTGCAGTGCAGTTGTAAGGTGGGTAGCGTAGGCAGGGCATCAGACAGAGTGAGGGTGGACAGGCGAAGAGGACCCAAGCAGATTCGTCCGGTCTGTTTCAGGCAGCGCACCAATGTGCTACAACAAAAGTGTTTCACAGGACAAGATATTTGACATTGGTTTGACAAAAGCACAATTAACACATCTATACTTTTGTTTATCGTTTTGTGTCACGTTATGAATCTGATTTCTTAAATGTTCAATTTCGTCCTTTCTTTAAGTTAAATTGTACTTTATAGACAATAATGACAGACTACTATGAGAAATTGTTATTTTTATCATGCATTTTTATCATGCTGGTCGAATAGTTAAAGCGGTTCAGCAGGATAATTCAGATTAATGTCATATTTCCCCAACCTGAGCTAAATTTCCCAACAGTATTTACGCAGCAACAATGACAAAAAGCTCTTTGTGGGTACCTGGATCCCAAAACCCTTCAGGCTCGGACAGTGTTTTCTGTTTCCAATATTTGAGGGCTGTACTCACTCTGGACTGGCTGTTGTCCTCTGCTCCTGTTGTTGATTGGCTTTTGACATGGCACTTACAGCACTTCGAAGAAGCTGCACCTCAATTGCTCTCTGCAGCTCAGTTGGATCTGGACTCATGGAGGGCAGAAGCCTCTTCAAATCTGACACACACACACACACACAGTTGCTATAAAAAAAAGGAGCTCAAAGCTTCTAAAAACTTCAAATGTTGAGATTTTAATTAAATTAACAACTAAGTAATTCTAACAATCTAGTAGAAGTGAAGATAAGTAGAAGATAGTATATAGTAAATCTTACCCAGCTTATCCTTGTTGCCGAGGGAACTATAGTCCTCTCCAGGCAGCAGCTCCAATTGAGCCCCACACTGTGCCAGATCTCCCTCCTCAAAGCGGCTCAGAGCCTGGATGTAGTTGAAATCTGTCCTAAGGTTGATGCTGATGGGGTTGGGGGAGTTCTGTTTGAGGGCATTGACAGTAGCCTGCCACTCCTTAACCGAGTCCCAATCACTGAGTGCCACATAACACTGACACATTTTGTTGGCAAGGAAGTTGATCACCTCAGGAGAACACTCACTTGATTTCAGCAATACAGTCTTCCTGCTGTCACCTTTTCGCAAACCCGCCCCCAAAAGAAGCATTCAAATTAGGACATGTACGATTCTGCAGTACATTATGAATGAACTGGGCAAACTTAGTGCAGGTTTTGAGATTTCTTGTTGCACAAGACTAACAAAGAGTTCCATAAAACAACTATATGATTACACAAAAAACATGATCTTCAATTAAAAAACTTTGCAAATGGCTGAATATACACAATTGTATGCCTCACAACTCATTAACTCCAAATAAAATATTTATGTTAATAATTATTAAACTAATTTAAACAATGTGATATGATTGATTTTGACTTTTATCAGAATCAAACTAGCTGATCTGGCTTTGCTCAGATTTTTATTTGTTTTTTTTCTTCTGTTGAGAGCAAAACATTAGAACCTGCTAACAGCTGCTGAACCAACTGATGTGAGGAGATCTAACAGCAGTGCAAACAGCAAGTTTGCACTGCTGTTAGAGAGGTAATTGATAACTTAAAGCCTCTTCTCAAAGATAGATTTTTGAATTAAATAGATGTTTTGAGAACCTCAGAATTGAGACATAATGACTTAGGTGCATATACAAATTGGGTAATCAAATCTTATGGCAGCTGGACTGTATTATAAGAGATAGTTACCATTGCTGCTGTGCTTGGGGCTGCTTGTGTTGCTGGAAAGTTTGAGCAGGCAGCATTCAGAGCTTTTTATGCTGCAGTCCATCCCTGTAGCCGCTGAAAGCTGATCCTGATACTCCAGAGCTGCTTTCTCAAATCTAAAACATAAAGTTATTGTTTAGCAGAGGACAACCAAATTAATGAACAGATAACATGTGAATGGAAAGGATGTAGCATAGTATTCTGCTGAGCTACAACAATATCTGGTAAAGATGGTGATGCTTGCCTTCCCTCAGCCTGCAGAGCGACTGACGATAGCCAACTCAGACTCCTGCCATTGGTGAAGAGGCTCCATGCTGCCAGGCCCTGGATGGCCTCAGGACATCGCAATTCACATAGAGCCTCCACCAGTAATGTCAGAGGAATGTCCACCTCTGGACCCTGGAAAGCACACAAAAACACCTTTAACATGGAATGAGATGATACTGTCAAATAATGCAGTATAATTTGGTGCCAAGAGAACAAGAGAGAGGCACATCGAGGCAACAGAGGCTCCAGCCAGTGTCCATTGCCTGCTGCTTATCAAAATGTCTGCTACACAGACAATTTGAAAGTAGAGCATACGTGAATCACTTGAAAGCTTCATGTAGAATTGTATATTTACTGACCTGGGTGCTACTGTTTTTTATCTCTGTAAGCAGGTCAAAGCCATGGCGAATGGTAACTGCTGGTTGACCAGACAGGAGACCAACCCTCATCAGTGCCAAACGAATCCTTGTCAGCCAATCTTGGCAGGTCTGACGGTTGGTGTAGAAGAATGTCCTGATACCCTTAGACATAAAAAAAAAGATGGATTCCTCATATTATGTAGATCAGTGATTTGGTTGGGGCACACCACCAACCAAAATGACAGTCAATGGCCTAACACAGAACATATAATACATATAGTTAGAAATATAGTTTCTAAATAAATAAACCCGCGCTTCATTGAATTTCTTCACTTTGACATTCAGAGCACTGGGCAGAAATTACATCGCGTCAACACCCACCGTGGGCCTTCGCGATGCTTTGTTTGAATTAAACAGTCAGATTCCCCTGGTCCGCACCAGTTCTAAGTTAGCTGCTAGGCGCCAGCCGAGGCGCACCGCTGGAGGGGGCGCACCGCTGGAGGGGGCGCACCGCTGGAGGGGGCCCCCCGCGCGAACGGAGGGTTCCCCCAGCGGGCGCCACTGTGACAATAGCAGGGATACTTGTAAGTTCTCATGAGAGATGCAGCAGTAACTAGGACGAGGATACACATTTAGGCTAGAAACATGGTGTAAATGAAGCCGTTTCAAGTCTTTCCAGACACTTGGATGACCACAGGAGCAGTTTGGATGCATTGTGTGTTCTTTTCTGTAGTCGCCATTTAATTCAATTGTATTAGATTTGGCTGCAATGCTGTTTGCCCCTGAAACATCAAGAGTATCTTCTTGACTCAAACACCTGAACCTAAATAGGCATAGTGCTGAGTATATGCTAAATTAAAATTTCATTATGGGTTAACCATCCCTTTGATGAATGAATGAAATGAATGGGAAAAATATGTGAGTGGTCTGTAGCTGTTAACCTCGGGTTGCAGCAGTGCTGAGCTGTTACTGATGAAGTTACAGCCTAAGGACCATAGGTGTAATCATGGACATCGCATGGCTTGTAGCCCTGGACGTGTTTTCTTCAGCCCTGTGTCATTTTCCCGTATGTCCCTTCGCATGAGCTAGGATACAAGCAGTTGAGCGTGCTATTTCTAATCAACTGTCATCCTATCTTCACCAGAACAACCTTCTTGATCCTCACCAGACTGGTTTCAAAGCAGGCCAGTCAACTTTAACTGCCCTCCTTGCTGTCTCTGAGCAACTTCACACTGCTAGAGTAGCCTTTGTCTCCTCTGTCCTCATCCGTCTAGACCTTTCTGCTGCATTTGACATGGTGAATCACCAGATATTAATTTCCTCCCTTCAGGATCTGGGCATCTCAGGCTCTGCACTATTCCTGCTCTCAACCTACCTCAAAGACCGCACTTAACAGGTTACCGTACTTGGAGAGGATCTGTGTCCGAACCTTGCCCTCCTACGTATTCTATTGATGTTGCTGTACAACATCAGTAGAATACGTCCCCGTCCCCTGCGGCGCAGGTTTTGGTCCAGGCTTAATGGTGGCTGCTCACATTCGCTTCAACACATTATTACTTGCATACCTTCCTGTGAACGGATCGAGCCCAGTCTACATCAAGGACCTGGTCAAACCTTACACTCCATCATGCCCACTCCGCTCTGCGTCTGCCAATCCCTCACTGCGAGGGTAAACTAGCGACTTAAGGCCGGCGCGTAGTTCTGCAACTGCGGCTGCTGCTTTTCACACAGTTGTTTCGATGGACTCGTTTTAATCTATGGTTCTCCAAGGGTTGCATGTGTTGCAAGGCAATTCACCGCCAGAACCCTAGGTGGAGTAACGTTTTTTGTCGAAGACAGCCTTAGAGGCACCTTTTTTGTGTGTGGTAGTCGTCGTCGACTTTTTATTTTTCATCTCCACCTACTCAAAACATCAAATGTCAAAACATGGATGAAAACACTCCAAATTAACACTGTAAGTGAGCTGAGTGGAGCTCTGCATGGCCCCCTGGTGTCTGCACCATAATTGGTGGATGCCAAACTAGATGAGGGTGTCTACCTCTTTTCTACGCTCTGCAGCTGTAACAAGTGAATTACCCCGGTTTGGGATCATTCTTACCCCATCTTATTTCTCCTGGTCTCAGCACTACTTCTTCATTGTCATAATGTTAGATTCTCAAATTATCAACAAGTTGTGGGGACTTATACTTTTACTTGCATACCTTTGGTGGGGCGGTGAGAGCATTCGCACAGCCCTCATAAGCATTGTACATGAGCTTCTCCAGGTTCTCCAGGTACTGAAGCAGCAAAGCGAGGCGTAACTGATTGGAGTGGTGTCCATCGCCATCGCTTCCGGCAGCAGCCCATGCTCCAATGTCCTGCTCTGGGTTCAGACTATGGGCAGCCAGGCTCCTGATCATACCTGAAACCCAGAGATGCAGAAGAAAAACAAGGTAATGAAAGTCAGCAATGTTGGCTTATGTTTTACTTATGTTTGTTTTGGTGTATTACACATGCAATCAATGCTAATGCACACAACTTCAACATTTCAGGAATGGGTCTGTAACAGCTAAATGTGGTCTATATGCAACCAGTGCTGGTTATCAAAGTGCACAGTATATCATGTAGAAAAAAAAATCTGAATTGCATTATGTCTGTGGGACAGTAGTTACTTTGGCTGTATAGTTTGCTTTGAGTGCCAAGAGGCTCCAAATGTTTTCTTTACATATTGAAAACAATGGATAACGCAAAAGGTATGCTACGATGTCCACTATTTAATCTTACAAAAAAGTGGCAGAAGAGGATTAAAATCCACTTGAAATTTTAAATCCATTAAGAACCCAAATTGGATCTTGTCCCTGTACCTTCAATGGTCTGAAAAGTGTCCTGCGCTCGGCCCAGCGGCGTTCGAAGTTTAGAAAGTACAGTGAACTGTGCAGCCTCCCACACTGCCCATTGCCACAGCACCACCTCAGATTTCAGCAGTGCCCGTGGCACTACACCTGGCCTACTGCCATTCACACCTCCTCGGGCATCCCGTTTCTCAAGCCGTTGACAGCTGTAGTATAGACGTTCCATCCAGGGATCTTTCCTGGGAGGAAGAAATGTGAAGCTTAGAGTCGTATTACAATGATGCCTAATAGTCATTATTAGGTAGGCAGAGAGGGATAAAGATTGACGGGATAATACAATTCTGTAATAATGCACACAGACATACAAACACACACCCAAGATCAATGTAGGGGGTCATTTGTTTGCAGAAGGACTACAGTTGCAATCAGAAATATTCAAACCCTCAAAGATTTAAAGGATTAATCAATTACAGTTTTTTCAAAGAGCAAGATTCTGCTTCGGATGACTTTTATGAGTAGATACATAAAATCAACACAGAAAATGCATGATGTAGTATTTTTGTGTAATATTTTATTTTTTTAAGATAGCCATGTCACAATCATTCAACCCCTATATAATGTTGTTTTTAAAGCTGTCTGGCAGTTTTTATGGCCTTAAGCGGGGTCTAAACATAATTAAGCCTTTGGGAACTCTATAATGATCCTTCATTTGCTTCAGCTGTGATGCATAGAGTGCTATGAAAAAGTGTTTGCCCTCTTCCCGATTCATCAAACAAATTTTAATATAAGACAAAGACAAAGCAGTTTTAAAATGATTTAATTCATTAAGTCAAAAAAGCTATCCAAACCTACCTGGCCCTATGTGAAAAAGTAATTGCCCCCTTAACCTAATAACTGGCTGTGCCACCCTTGGCGGCAACAACTGCAATCAAGCGTTTGCGATAACTGGCAATGAGTCTTTCATATCGCTGTGGAGGAATTTTGGCCCACACTTCTTTGCACTATTGTTTTAATTCAGCCACATTGGATGGTTTCCAATCATAAATGGCTTGTTTGAGGTCATGCCCCAGCATCTCAGTTCAGAGTTGGACTTGCTGGTATTGCTGCTCGATTATGGATCAAGATTATTTTGGACAATATCGAAATCACGATTATTCAAACGATTACTAGTGTGCCCTTATTCTGAAGTCTATGCTTCATTCTTTAAATGACTGGACCGGAAGTACCAGTCACTTCCGGTTCCGGTAAATCGAAATGTCCCCATCTGCCCCCCAACTACAAGCACACAGACAGAGAGAAATAGAGGGGTGGGGGATGGCTATGAGGACCATCATCATTTACCCCTGAACCCCTCCATTGAACGGTTTACATACAACAAGAAGAGAATCGCGGGTCCGGTGTGAACAGCCCGGCGAATCCGAAGTGTTCCCATACAAGATAACGTTTTTAACCTTTTTGTCAATCAGATGGGGCTGCCCTCCCTCTGCCATTTTCCACACGCGCTGTTTTTTAAATACCGCCGGTCACCACACACACACAACTCGCCTCCTTCACTTGACGGCTCCCTGAAAGTGAGTGCCAGTCAGCTGGGCCGCGTTGAATGCTTTGGGGGAAGGACTGAATTGCGCATTTGGGTATCTTTTGAAAAAAATGCCAAATAATCGCTTCAACTCGATTATAGTAGCTTGGAGATCGTTTGACTCAATAATCGTAATCACGATGTGAGACAAGCCTTTGTTTTCTTTTTGGTAAGCAGTTACTTTTGCCTTGGAACTCTACCATGGATGTCATTTTTGCCCAGTGTCTTTCTTATTGTTGAATTATGAACATTGACCTTAACTTAGGCAAGTGATGCCTGCAGTTCCTTAGATGTTGTTCTGGGGTCTTTTATGACCTCCTGGATCAGTCGCCGATGTGCTCCTGGAGTAATTTTGGTAGTCCGGCCACTCCTGGGAAGGTTCACCACTGTTCCAAGTCTTCTCAATTTTTTGTTCGCTGAAGTCCCAAAGCCTTAGAAATGGCTATGTAACCCTTTCCAGACTGAAACAAGTCAATTACTTGGTTTCTCGTTTGTTTTGGATTTTCTTTAGATCGCGGCATTATGTGTTGCTTTTTTAGATCTTTTAGTCTACTTCACTTTGTCAGACAGGTTTTATTTAAGTGATTTCTTGATTCAACAGGTCTGGCTGTCATTAGACCTGGGTATGGCTCGTGAAATTTTAGCTTTACAAAAAATGTGATTAATCACAGTTCATTCATGATTTATCAAGAGGGGGCAATTACTTTTTCACATGCGGCCAGGTAGGTTTGGATAGCTTTTTTCCCCTAATAAATGAAATAATCATTTATAAACTCTTTGTCTAAAATTCCAGACATTTAAACAAGGACTTCATGGCTGGACTCTAAGACGCACTCCACAAGGAACATCAAAAGTCGACTAGAATATGCCAGGAGGAATTTGGATAAGACTACAGAGTTTTGAGTGACAGTTCTATGGACTGATGAAACCAAACTGGAACTGTTTGGACATGTGGACCAGCGTTATGTCTGGCGTGTGACAGGCCAGGCTTATGACCAGAAGAATACCATCCCACGGTCAAGCCTGGAGATGGGTCATTGATGATGTGGGGTTGTTTTTCTGCAGCAGGAAGTGGCAATCTTGATCGTGTACCTGGCATCATAGATTCCCAGAAATACCAGGCCATTTTAAAGAGGAATGTGATGCCTTCTGTTGAAAAATTAAGCCTTGGTTATCGTTGGACTTTCCAGCAAGACAATGATCCCAAAAACACCTCCAAGTCAACCAAAGCTTGGTTGAGAAAAAGATCTTGGAACGTCCTGGAAAGGCCTTCTCAGTCACCAGATTTCAATCAGCTTGATAATCTTTGGTGGGATTTAAAGAAGGCAGTTGCAGCATGGAAGCCATCGAACATCACTGAGCTAGAGGCTTTTGCACGTGAAAAATGGGCAAAGATTCCAATCAAGAGGTGTAAGAAGCTTGTCAGCACTTACTGGAAACGTTTGTAAGAAGTTAAAAAAGCTAGAGGATGCGCCACAAACTACTGAAACTGGGGGTTGAATAATACTGCACATGAAAACTGTGTTAAGAGATGCATTTTTCATTTGAACTTCAAAGTTAAGTCAACTTCTGTTAAAAATAAAAATAACTCATTATCTTTCATCCACATCACTATAATGTCTTTTGAGGTGAGGGGGTTGAATATTTCTGATCTGCAACTGTAGCTAGAATATATTACTCTGACACACATGAGCCATTTAAAGACATGTTCCCAGAGGAACTCCAAAGATTTGGGTCTGGAGTTTTACTTTCACTCAAAACTTGTTCACAATAGCAACAAATAAGCATCACCAAAAGCTCTCCCTCTTGACATCCATGTCAATATCATTACAAAGTGCCAAGGCAGAGAAAGTCTGCAGCAAGTCCAGGGGCTCTTACTTGAACATTTCACGTATATACCTCCTTCGGAGAAACTACAAAGCATCTCCGGAGCTCAGTGCATTTCTGAAAGCAGCTTTATTCAGAACTAGCTATTGAACCCTACTAGGGAGGTTGGGAATAACTGATTATGCCATAACCGCAGTTTCATAACCATAAGAATTGTAAAAACTACGATATCCAACTATGGTGTCCTGCCTCTCGCGAGTCAGGTAATTTGTATGTGCGCCGCAGGGTGAAATCACTTGCGAGTCAAGTCGTTTGTGTGTGCACTGTGCTGTTTGATCTCCTCTCGTGATTGAAGTGTGTGTGCCCGAGCCACTTAACTGAAACGTTAGTTGAAAAAAAGAGAACTAACGTGACATCCTCAATGCTGGCCAAAAAAACTCCATCGGCGGAGTTCACAGTGAGAGGAGAAATCCTTTTTTTAGTTTTAGTTACTGACCATCAGCTGACATGCTGACACTCACCCCTTACTCTATAGTATTGATAATAATATCCCTTGAAACTTGGATATTTCCTCTGACAATAATCGTGGCACCAAAATTCATATTGTGACATCCCTACACCCTAAATATCATATCTATCTTTTCCGTCTACTGTGAAACCTTGTGTGTAATACTCTAATTTCACTAAAAGATTTGAATTACCGCCCTGTGATTGTATGTCTCCACCAACCAGTTTCAGTCTGCATACGTTCTTCATTTGAGATCAATGTAACCTTTACATTTGACCACTGAAATTGATTCTAATCCAAATTTGAAAGGATTCCCCCAAGATGTTCTTCAGATAGTATGGCAAAACTGAGTTCTTGATAACCTATGACCACCAAATACGAATCAGTTCATCCTTGAGTCAAACTAAACATATTTATCAAATTTGAAGAAACTCTCTAAAGGTCATGAGACATGTTCACAAGATGGGATGGACGAACAACCTGAAAACAATGGCCACTGGCTTCCTAACAATGTGTCAGATTTCGAGAAGTAAATGTCAATTGAAGATATCAGTATAATTACTAAGTCACTGTTAATTTCAGCAATACATAATACAGCCAGAAAATTTGGGAAAAATAAGCTGCTACACAAAGTCTGGCCCCTGCTGCATCAGTCTATGTAACAACAACTGTCAAAGAAAACCCATCTACAGAGCTAGTGTAAAATGTTTGCAATTGATTCCTGTGTCACTGTGGCATGTACCCTCCACGGTGCAGAACTCCATATAAGATGAAGCTGATGAGATCGCTGAAGTCCTGGGGGTGGAAGGTGCTGCTTGGGGCTTGGCTCATGTGCTGGCGGATTGCCAGTGAAATTTCCCTCATCTCAGATTGGCTGTGGTTACTGTGAAAAAATAAAACATGACACATTTCTATAATAAGGAATTAATGTACTGAAGTCGACAATGTTTTAAACCATTATTGACAGATTCAAAATCTGAAATATACAAGGACGACTGACTTCTTTCACAATGTCTGTCTTCTTTCAGTTAGACATTTCTATTCATTAGACCTGATTAGTATGCGCAAATGTTAATACTATGTACTGTGTCAAGATATTATGTACAGTCAGATTTGTTCTAAGGGCAACAGATCCTTTTTACAGTAGAGGTCTTACCTAAGAGCTACATCAAGGGGGATTGTCCTGAGCAGCTTTCCATAGGCCTGCCTCACTCTAACAGCTGAGTGGACCAACTGCACTCTGCACACATCCACACACCTAATGGATGGATGACCACACACACACAGATATTTAAAAACAGGCATGTTCCATTATAGTTGTATTCCACGTTCAAAAGGCTGTTGAAACTTGTGTGCGAGATGTTCACCTCTGCAGCATCTCAGTGGACAGAGACGAAGAAAGGACCTGCAAACTGTGGCAGGTCTGAAGGCAAATACTTTGGTCTTCATTAAGAGCTATCGAGAGGAGACAAAAGGAGTGAAACTGATGAATAAAGGATACATTTGAAGTTGACTCAACAATTCGATGTTGGAAATGGCGTGTATATTGTGCTCACCGTTAGCCAGTAGGCCCCTGCAGAACTTGTTGAAGGAGGGTAGGGAGAAAAGGGGGCTGTTAGTGTCTGACTTCTTCATCAGCACAGATATTTCCTGAGCCCAGGTCAGCAGTAGCCTCCTAACACACAAACACAAAAGTGTCACAGCAAGTGTATCCTGCCACCTTTGGGTCTTTCTCAAATCTAGTTTTGCTGAAGAAATGTTGTCACACATTCATAGGTCGTGGCCCTTTTATGTAAATTTTACAGTTCTCAATGTTACTAATATGTTTGAATAGCACTTTCTCGTGAACAATTCACTTTAAATTATATTTTTATAAATGTTTTCTTCTAAAAAAAACTTTTCATACTCCTGTGAATTGTAACTGAGCAAATCCGTCCTGAAAGATCCAACCACAAGCTTTATGTTCATCTTTTCAAAATTGGCATTAAAATGCGTCCAAATGTGTCTCCTCGGATGACTCTGCTCTATTTGCAAGTACACACGTTGATCATTTATGTTTGCGAAGTCATACTTATGTTTTTTAGACCCAGTCTGAGTACACAAATGTGTCTGAAGTCACTGTGTTTATCTCTTTGCTGTCACAAGCAAGCGAGAGAGCGGTATAGAGAGAGAAATCAGGGGTAGCGAAAAAAATTTGCTATGAAGAAAGATTGGACCAATTTAGGAAAATATCAAATCATTGCGTGGTCTGTGTTGATATTTTGGCCACTAACAAATCAACATATGGCCGATGTGAAGCGATTATAAACGACAGATTTGCGTTCACACAGTGAAAAGCATGTGGCCACATAACTTTCAGGACAGTTCATGATGAGATTTCAGCTGTGCCTTTATCCACATACAGATGGCGATCATGTCTCATTAAAGACTTTTCACCTTAATGTCCTTGTCACACAGGTTTGAATAATGAGCAACTTTTTGGCTGCTCATAGTTTCTAAAAGATATTTTTTTTCTAAGCTCCAACCAAAATTATTTTTGAAAAATGTTTAGTTACCATGTTATAATACCTTTCCGTTAATATGACTATTAACTGAATATTTCAATTATTGGGAAGGCACATGAGGAAAAAAAGGTGAGTAAGAATCACAAAAGGAATATTTGTTGGGCCATGTGTGCTCATACCAAATCAACACAATTGGAGATCAGTGAAACAACTTTTCACGATTGAACTATTTTGGACATCATAAAAAAACATTAACCTGGCCTCGTGGTAGAGGTGCTCCTTTGATAGTAAACCTCCAAGAAGGGTTAGCAGTGTGCTGAAATGTTTCTTAGTTGCTGTTGTCACGGTACTGATGACGGCGCCATCGAACAGAGAGGGAGAAGATGATGACAGGCTGGATGAGATGAAATGGTCATGTCTGTATAAAAACAAAACACACAACATGGGTTATGAGCCGCCACAGAGCAGAAAAACATTAACATATAACGGTTACTTAAACTTGAGCTTTGACTGTGACCAGCTAAAACTTGTAAATGGATTTGTATTTATATAGCGCTTTTCTAGTCTTGATTAGGGCTGAACGATTAATTGCAGTTGCGATAAAATTGCGATATGATAAAACGCGATTTTCTAATCGCAACGTGCGCGATTAAAACATGCAAAAGAGAGTAGGGCACCGGTCTGCTGTCCTCACCCGAAGCAAGAATGCTGCGGGACCACAAAACTCCTCTGATCCAGAAGATAGCGAAGCAAGCCTGCATGACCTACAGGGTCCTAAAATCTTCGGCCGACGTGGCGGACACACAGAGCGAGCTCATCTCGCCGGTGACCGCAGTGCGGGCGGCCGGCCTGAAAATCGCTGCCCGGAAAAGCAAGCCAAGCTCCGGGGCGGCGGGGCTCCAGAGCCCCCCGGTCACCTACATGCACATCTGCAAGACGGAGGTGTTCAGCACCTCTCGCCTCAGAAAGGAACACCCCGGCACCTCCATACCGCTGCACGACCACCCGGACATGAACAGGAATCTACACAGAGAGCTTAAACTGCTGCTGCTCCGCTGACTATAACAACGCCGCATTCCTACACTTATAAAGTGCAATTCAATGTGGAAGTAATCCAAGTATTCAGAATACGTTACTCAGATGTAACGGAATACGTAAGAGATTACATTTTTGGACATGTATTCTGTATTCTGTAACGGAATACGTTTTGAAAGTATCCTTCCCAACACTGAAAAATGCTACTGACTTGGGAGCAGTAAGACACCTATTATTTAAAAAATGTTTCTCTCAAGATGGTAAATTTTGCACACAGGTTTTAAAAAGAGCATGGCTTGTGTTAATACTTACAATGACTTTGATTAAATTCTTTAAATGCACACAGATTTGTTCTTGTTTCTGTAATGAGCAGTTAATATGTGGGGGAAAAAATATTGTACAGTAAAAGTATCTAATATTGTGTTGGTCATATTTAATTCATTCATTACGTTTTTTTTTGAAGAGGATAAAATAAATAAAAAAAAATCGCATTTTAAATCGCAATCGCAATATTTGGAAAAAAAATCGCAATTAGATTTCCCCAAATCGTTCAGCCCTAGTCTTGATGACCACTCAAAGCGCTTTACATTACAGTTTCACATTCACCAATTCACACACACACATTCATACAGTGCATCTATTCCCAGCCATTTTGTTATTCAATGGGGGGCCATTCGGGGTTCAAGTTGTAACAAAAAGACTTGTTTGAACTAAGGTAAGGGTTAATAAAGTACCAATTCACTGATATTACACATTAAGCTAATTTACATATATTCTCATTGTATATATGACAGTTTTGGCCTTATTCTTTCAGATGCAACCATTGTGGGTTCAAGCGCACCTGGGACTAAACAAAAATACTAAAAGATTTAATCTAAAGAAGAAGGTTGAAGAATTCAACAGATTACACATCTCACTTTTATTAAATTTCTATTGTAAATGATATCAGTATTTTATCTTCAACTTCACCTACTCTGGAGCAGGTTAGATGGTCAGCATAAGTTGCCATGGTGATTTACCCAGATAAGAAATTCATAGTACAGAGCTTCACAAACACAACAATCAACATTAATAAACTGGCAAATCCTCATTTGCCAATAGAAGCATTCACAACAACTCACAAAACTAAGATTCAACAGTTACAGTGGGATCTGTGCTAGCATGTGTATCAATAATATTGTGACAAAATACATATAAAGTAATAATAAATTTGGTCACCCAGTACACGTTAATATTATCAAAGGACAGGTAGCACATACATTACTTGTTATATCTTACAATGCACAGTACAGGTGTGTGTATTACCTGGTACAGTGGGAGAAGAGGGTGTAGAGTACAGCATACTGGATTGCAGGGTAGTAGACAGCTAACTCAGAGTGAACCAGCATCAGATTGTGACTTAGAAGAGCGAAGACAGTAGGGGACAAAGCCCACATCTATTGAGATGAAACAAATTACAACATGAACACACATGGCCACATAGAACAGCAGTTCATCTTCAGTCAGTGCCAAAATCCAAAACATCCTGATGCTGATACACATTTAAAGCTTTTCATCAGCAAACTAATGTGAGCCAGCTTTACTTTCCTGTGACCTTAGTGACAGATACACAGCCTAATAAAACAGCTAACTCCTTGGACCCCTTTAGTTGGTGTCAGAAATTTATTGATTCATCATTATGCAGATGACTTTATATAAATGCAGAAACAGAACATAAACAATTAAAGTTTTCCGCTATTGAAATGTTTGAAGCGATGTCCCACCACTGCATAATTGTAACTACCGGTGCTTAGGGATCAGGGGTCTCATTTATAAAACAGTGCATGAGATTCATATTACATAAGTGTATGTGCGCACAAAAGCCAAATTGGCGTACGCAAAATAAAAATCTGATATATAAAGCCATGCGCACGCACACCTGAACGCAATTTTCGCTTTATAAATCTGCCTAATACTCCGCCCTCAACACGCCCCTTTTCAACCATAAATGGTCAATGCAAAACACCTCATTAATATTACATTTTGCCAATGGGTTTCCATGGTGAGTCATGACAGAGTCACAGCATCAAGCGATGAGAACAGATCAATAGAATCTATATTAGCTGATCATACATTTCTGAACCCTCGGTTCGTCCTCATCCTTACATCTTGTGCAGAATCACGCACCAGTGTCACGGCAGTATTAATTTATTTAGAGCAACCGAACCTCCGCTCTGGGATATTATCTGGAAAGTGAATAGTTTCTTAATGTTTTATAAGTGTGCTCTGTGTGCTCTTTTTACATCACAAAGGGGTAGTACTTATTTAGATATTTAGTTATAAGTAGTAAAGAAAAGCATAGTGTCTCACCCCAATGAGCGAGTTCTTGGTGTTGCCAATGGTGGTGAGGGTGCTGAGGTTGAAAATGAGGGAGAACTCTGCCTTTTCCAGCGGTAGGGCGAGGGAAGCAAAAGCAGGGTGCTGGATGGTGGGACATGGGTTATCTTGCACCTGGTCCCAACCAGTGGGTCCCAGGCTTACCATCAGGTTGGACAAGGCACATGCCATCTCACCCAATACCATTTTATAAGCTGCCTCCAGTGTTGGAATGTTTTTCAGGCCAAGCAGTACCTTGTACACACCATGAACAGCTGACATCACCTGTAAAGTGCAGAAACACAGATGTATTGAGGCTTGATATCACTGCATTTTATTCTTATGGAGATCAACTCAATTGTAGCAGATAGCATGCTTCACCCCAACATGTTGGTCTCACAAATGCTCACGTAGCTGATAGGGAGCAAATTCCTGCAGCCAGGTTTAAATATGTCCAGAAGAGTGGGGTTGCTTTGGCAGAGTATTAATAATTGGAACTACTAAATACTAAATCTTCAACTACCACATTTAATTATAATATATGTGGTTGTTATAATATAATTATTGGAGCTGTAACAATTCTCAAACAGACTGAATGGAACCGCAAATCGTCTCCCTGCCCAACCCCACAAACTACTTTAGGACCTAGGACTACTACTTATCAAGGAAATACAGTCGTCATACCAGAAATCTCACAAACGGTGCAGTTATATTTAACGTGAAGGACTTCAGCTAATAGGCAGTGGGCAGGCTCTCTCTTTCTCACAAACACAAATACTTAAACTTACAGGTGAAAAACAGGACATAAGTGGTGGTGCTGTCATCAGCATCAACGCAGAACTAGCTAAGATGTCATATGACGACAGTAAATGCAGACGTGTCAGTGTGAAGAGCTTCCCACAACTGCTGAAAAAGCCTGTTCTGTAGTGCAGTGATTTTCAACCAGTGTGCCGCGGCACACTAGTGCCGTGAGAGATCGTCAGGTGTGCCGTTGGAAATTATCTAATATCTAGTGTCGCCCTCCTCTCCACGCCACCGGAGGCCTCACGGCCTCAATATATAATGGGGGTTTTTTTCAGAGTATGTAAATTTATTTAACTTTTTCTGAATTTCTTCAACGTTTAACAGAAATTTTGGCCTGGGGGCCTTTTCCCACGCACCCACAAGATGATAAAGAGGTCTGAACTGAACCATTGATTTGGAGAAAAAAAAACATGAACATGTATCAACACAAACACAACAGTCCACACACACCTCTTTCTCTTGGTGAAAGCGCAGATTCAGCAAATGGGAGTCAGGTGCCAACAACTTCTCAACAAAGAACACAGGCAACTTAGTGTTGATTTGGTCCACAATCTGAAAGAAAATGCAGAGACAGAATTAGGTTTATACAGCATTAAAGCTCATATGATACATTTCCTGACTCCTGTCAGAAGTGGAAATGTATATGGCTTTGCATAAAATCTCATGGAAAGAGTTACAGCCCAGTTTGACAGAATTATTCAGGGTACCCATCATCAGTCAAGGTGCAGGGATTGTGCTTACTTGCAAGTCACAATTATCAAAACTCCTCAACCCATGGACACACAATCTAATTCTGTCAGAAATACTGAGTGACTGTACCAGAGTGAGAAGGCTTAGCACAGCCAGACTATAGTCTGTTCCACATGCATGGCAGCAGTCCAGCTGGTCTAGTCCATAAGTTAGGACTGCCTCCATCAGCTGACCACAGGGTTCCACACTGGCCAGCAGCACACCCACACACTCGTTTCCTGCTGTGAGAACTGCTTCAGAGAATTGCACCTGCTTAGCCATGGTCACACAGGCCAGAACCCGATTCAGGACCTTAGGAAAACAGAACAGAAAAAAATTATTCATAATTCATAGTTCATAATTAGGATAATTATTGAAATTGGTCTAATTTCTTATTATTTTAATATTTTGTATATTAACAAACTCCTCCTAGAGCTTTCATCAGATCAACTTCAAATTCTGTGGGTGTCATCTTAACAAGATGGTAATTCAAACTAACTCAAATTGTGAGTTTTCGCAACACGGCGTGCCCATGGCATGGCGTCAAGTATTTATTACTTGCCATCCAAACATGAGGTTGTATCTAGGATATACATGGTCCAATATACTCCAAACTGGATATGTTCAACAAAAGTCCCAGCTTGATGATGTCTATGCAAATCATGACTTAAAATCACAGCGCCCCCTGGTGGCAGAAGGAAATGTCTTGTTTTTTACACGTCTTACACTTTGATGTACTCCTCGTCCAATGACAAGCATGTCAAACTTTGTCAGAAGGGTCTCAAGACATTGCTGATGTAGGCATATGGAAACCGAGTTTTCGCCACAAACATGGCGAAAACTCAAACATTCGTTTGTGGCGTGAGGTCAAATTTTCATTCTATCACAGTCCCGCCCTGCTCAGATCCATATGTGAATATTGTGAAAGCGTCACCTGTTGGCGTCAGGAAGAGACATGTTTTATACTTTGATGCTCCTGGCTGGTTTATGTTAGGTCATAGGACCATGGTCAGAATTGTGACATTTCCTCAAACCCTTTAAACATTGAGGTGAAAGTGATAGCGCCACCGACTGATCAGCTTGAAAATTAAGTGGTTTAATTCCACTGTGCATTGTCCAATAAGCATCAAAATGCTCACCTCTGATTAGAGCACCAACATGAACAGATCTTCTAGCCTGTATGTAGTCATAGTGATAGCACGGCCTACTGAGAACAGGAAGTAAAACTTGTTTGCAACTTAATGAATGTACATAAAACTTTCCCTGTGAGTTCTGCACTTGGTGTTGACCATAATGCGTTATTAGTGGGCAAGGAACAAAAGGTGACTGAAATGTGTAATTATTGTTTGTGTTTCATGTCAACCAGAACCTTTATTAGCACACCCGTAGAGCCACTACAGGTTAATTAGGCAATGCAAAAGGAACGAGCAGATCACTCATTTCATTATATTTTTTCTTAATTGGCCTAGAATACATCCTTCAGTAATGTAAAAAGCAATGGGGAACTAATATTTATGATTCCAAATTCAACTCAGGGATAATTCTATCTTCTAAGACTTGCAGGAGTAAAGACCATGACAAAATGTGACTGTTAATACAGTTGTTCAAACTGTGAGCATAACATGCATTTTAATTTCTCAATTTAAAAGCAAGGTAAGGGTGCTCCGATTGATAGGCAGCCAATAATTCCTCTAATTAGTTTGATCCGCAATCACTATAAAGGCCGATCAGAGGAGCCAATGAGACGAGGCAAAAAAAATTAAGGGCAATTCTCAACAGAGATCGGAGGGACTTGAGATAGCCTACTCGTCATTTTTTCCAGTACATAGTTTGTATTCTAACTTAGGTAGTTTCTTTTTTTACAAGAACTGATCCTGAAAAAAGTCTCCGATATGAAAGAGAGGTTAGGTTGTGTCCTGCTCATATAATTCAGTTATAAAAACCTGCAAAGCGTCACTCATGCAGCTGCTGACAGGGCAGGTGAAAAGTGGTGCTGATATAGGAGTTTAATATGACAAAACTGGAGCTGGGAAGAGAAATTCGATTACAATTAATCACCAAAGACGTGTGAATCAACGTAAACAGGGCCATAGACTTGCGATCGGCTCAAAAACCCGGATTAGAACACCCTTAAAACAAGGTCCATTTGCTTTGTATATGTTTTGATACTGTGCAACCCTCATAGCTTTCCATTGAGCTGAACTTATTATTGTATCTTGTCCAGAACACAGTAGTGTGTTTGTCTCAGATTACAGTCACTAATACACTGCTTGATCCTATGGGGAGACTGTTTGGGTTGTTTTTGTGTTTGTCCTAACCCAATTATTGATTCATTGTGTCCTTTTATTTTTACACTACTGTGTTTTACTCTACAGTTACTATATTTACTTTTTCACTGAACCTAATAATTTGTACCAATTTGTTTTATATCTCCACTTTTTTTACCTTTATTCACTTCAATGTGTTACATATTTTTCATTGAGTAAAACGGATTTGCTTAATTATATCGGTACATATTTAAAAAATGAATAAAATAAAATTACAAAGAAGAAACACTGCTCAGCCCTCCGTCTGGTTCTCTTTGCGTGCCTCTTACATCTGTGACGTAGGCTTCAGTGATGGGTGGACCTCTGAAGGGGCTGAATCGCTCTCCAATGCTGCGGACCACTGTACTGAAAACCCTGAGTAGTGCTGCCAGCTTCGGTAGAGACACTGAGGGAGGGGGGATGTCTTCATCTAGTATCTCGCCTGACACCACATGGCTCAAATCCTAAACAGGAAAAGCAGTCAACTCAGTTAAGCACTTACACATTATATACTGCCGCATTTAATTGTTCAAGAACGTAGTTTAAAAAACGATTCCTTGAAAAGCTTTTTGTTGGGTATTTTTTTGCTCATTTAACTATTCATCATTTTGGTTTGGGATCTAGAGTAGGTTTACATGTCAAACTAGCTGGTAGGTTGGCATATTATATTTAACTTTGTGACATACACTCATCGGCCATTTTATTAGTTACACCTTTCTAGTACCGGGTTGGACCCCCTTTTGCCTTCAGAACTGCCTTAATTCTTCGTAGCAAAGATTCAGCAAGGCCTGGCGTTTAAACGATGCTCAATTGGTACTAAGGGGCCAAAAGTTAGCCAAGAAAATACCCCCAACACCATAACATCACCACCCCCAGCCTGAACTGTCGATACAAGGCAGGATAGATACAAGGCAGGGTGGATCCATGCTTTCATGTCGTTTACGCCAAATTCTGACCCTACCATCTGAATGTCGTAGCTGAAATCGACCATCATCAGACCAGGCAACATTTTTTACAATATTATATTGTCCAATTTTGGCGAACCTGTGCGAATTCTAGCCTCAGTTTCCTTTTCTTGGCTGAAAGGAGTGGTACCGTGCCTCTGACTGGATATTTTCTCTTTTTGGGACCATTCTCTGTAAACTCTAGAGATGGTTGTGCGGGAAAATCCCAGTAGATCAACACTTTCTGAAATACTCAGACCAGTCCATCTGGCACCAACAACCACGTTCAAAGTCACTTAAATCCCCTTTCTTTCCCATTCTGATGCTCGGTCTGAACTTCAGCAAGTAGTACTCACCACGTCTAGCTGCCTAAATGCATTAAGCCCTATGAGATGAATGTAATTTGTGAATATGGGCTATACAAATAAAATTTGATTGATTGATTGATTGAGTTGCTGCCATGTGATTGGCTAGCTATAACAAGCAATTGAACAGGTGTGCCTAATAAAGTGGCCGGTGAGTGTACATGCTTTTTGAAAAAAGCCAGCAGTACAGATTAGGCATATTCTGTAACACAGAATGACTTTGCAGCAGACATTGAACTTAATAACTTGACAGAGCTACTACATGCACATAAAAGCTTTTACATCCTAAAGGAAAGTGAAATCTACTATAAGCTTGATATGGGCATTTTAATCACAAATGAATACTTGCTCATATTGAAAACTACATATACATCTCGTCTGATTGAATCATATAGTAAATATATTGTGTTGTAAATATATTTGGACAAAATAATAAATCAATAGACACTATTAAATCAATTATTAGCATGCTTTGGCATGGCTGCAATTCAAGCTTGGACTATGCTTTAAGACTAAATTCACCTCTGCATATGCCTCCATATCCTCCAAGAACTGACCCAGCAGGGTGGTGGAAAAGGTCAAGTCTGCCACCCAGAATTGCTCCAGACTTTGTAACCAGCCTACACAGAAAGGAACAAAAGAATGACAGATGAAAACCTCTGCACTGTCCTTCTGCTCTTAAAGGGTCTATTTTTTACACCTTCATGAGATTAAATTTAAGGTATTGGTAGCCCTAAGATGATATATCAATGGTTTAAAGTCTAGTATCCATAGGCAGCACACATGGGACAACAGTAACAAAATAAAACTTCTAACAAAAGTTGAAAAACAAGGTTGAAAAATTGTGGTGATGGTGACAAGTTATTTTTTGTTTGACGTTATTCAGTCACCCTTTGTGCCAGGAAAATAATTAAATCATTATTTAAAAAGCACTATTTTAAATTATTTCAGCACGTTATCACTCTTATCTTTTAATGAGCACAATTTCAATCAGATTTATGAAACAATCTTTAGTTTAACTAAACTTTATTTAATATAACCTTCTGTTACAGAAGAAATCCAGCTAAATAGCCTTTATAACTTTCAATCACCAGTGCACAGTCTCAGTGGTCAGTATCTTGTCTTGTCACAGTAACATGATCAGTAACTCAGTATTTATTTTGTGTGTGTGTGTGTCTGCTCATCTTCGTTACTCTTCACACAAACTGATAATCACTTGTATCTAGTTAGTAATCGTTGTCTATTATGACTCAATATAACACGGACATCCTCACTTTGTGAGTCACGATACGTTACATGTCTCATAATCTCTAGTCTCACACAAACCTGAGTTTTTACGTGGTTGTTTTCATACAATGCTTATGTTTTAGAGTAGGTTTAATTCGGCACCTTAGGCATAAACAAGTTTGTGAAATTTGAAGCAGAAGATGTTTATGGGAGACAAATACTTACCACCTTGCCCTGGATTACAAGAAAATTACTAGCATGCAATCCAAACACTAGAGACAAATTTAGAAACCTTAGAGTGCCAACATAAAATCAAACTGACCTGAGACTTGCTGAGTGAGTGCATGCCTCTGTGTGTGGTCTATATGCCAGCCCACCAAGATGTCCACTGTGTCCTGTGGAAGCAGCAAACATCAAATGACGTGGAACTAGTATTGGCTAAGTTCATCTTTCGTTGAACTTTGAGCTTTAAACATATTCAACAATAACCACTTGCTGCTGAAACACTCACCCTGAAGTTGGTGCTGAAGACATGGGGGTAGCAGCGAGCCACCTGAAGAATACACTTTACACTTTGACAAAGCAGCTCTGGTGTGTCCACATTTTCCAGGATGGACTGCAGGTTGCTCATCACCAGCTGAAACACATGACACACTCAGTCCAGAAAATTACCCACCTACCAGGCACCAGAGAGAAAACACACTTCCCTTTCCAATTTCTTTTCTCTTCAATACCAAGATGAGTTTTAGGGAATCTGGTGCATGTAACCTGGTAAAACTCAATAACAGATTTACTAGAGTTGGAGCATTACAAAACGCAACCTTCCATGGGATGAGTTATTTATAATAAAATCAGTCTAAAAATGTTTTTGAAACACAGCTTAGTCCAGAGTTGTACAAAAATTGAAGTCTCTGTATACGTTACCTGCATGACATGAGAGAAGGCCTTCCTCTCTCCAGCAGCCTCCAAAGCACGCTGTGCTGCCACCAGGTACAACAACTTAACCTCGTCACGGCCGCTTGAGGTTAACTTGATAAAGAGCCACTTGAAGATGCGCTCAGCCTCGTAGCTGAGCACTGTGCAGAGGAGCCCAAGGCAAGCTGCTGCTTCCTGTCGCAACTCCCACAGAAGCTTACTGCTACACATCGAGAACATGGGCAAAGACACCACGTTAGAGGGCAGACACTGGTGGGCAATATAAGTTTTGGTTAACTGTTTGCTAACTTTAATCAAGTGATTAAATCCTTGAGTCCAATTGAATGTTTGTGCCAAATGTGAAAGTATTCCCTGACAGAAATCCAGAGATATCACCTTCAAAAAGGTAAAAAATTTGTTTTGAGAAGTCACTGTGACCTTTGACCACAAAAATCGAATCAATTCAAGAGTCCAAGTGAATATCTGCCACAATATCAACACCGATCATCACATAATGGCTGATACTTCTCTTAAATGGCCCGCTCACACACCCCCTGTATTATAAGAGTCTTTTGCCGCACTACATGTTTGTAAACCCATATATGTGAGAATGTAAGTGTTTTGGCAACAAGCTCTGCAATGCATTCCCTGATAGTTGCTTGCACCACTGACACACACACACACACACACACACACACACACACACACACACACACACACACACACACACACACACACACACACACACACACACACACACACACACACACACACACACACACACACACACACACACACACACACACACACACACACACACACACACACACACACACACACACACACACACACACACACACACACACCACACACACACACACACACACACACACACACACACACACACACACACACACACACACACACACACACACACACACACACACACACACACACACACACACACACACACACACACACACACACACACACACACACACACACACACACACACACACACACACACACACACACACAGAGAGAAAATGCAGCATATCCAAACTCAAGCAGGTATCAACCTTTCCATTTCTAAAGCCTGGACTGTTAAACCCTCTGGACAGACATTTCCTTCCAGTTTGACGGCAAGTGTTCCACAAGTCCGTAAACCAACAGCACACAGTTTCCTTTTACCTTTCATTCAATATGTCATTCAAGATACTGAGGATGTTGTCCAACTGTTTGACCAGGGTCTGTGTGAGAGAAAAAACAAAATTAGGACAGTAAAGTGTTTGGCACTACTTTGCTTCTAATTCAACAGATTTCATTTGTATCATTTTCAGCCTTACAATTTCATTTTACAGTGGTGCTAAATTTCCCCGGCCTGCATAATAACCTTATATTTAAGAGTGTGTTCTCTATAAATGCACACCATAGTCAGTACTTGTCAAACAGGGTTTCTGAGAGAGCTACTACTACTTTGTTTTGTCATGGTTGAACAATGGTTTTAGAGAGTGTTTCTTTAGTTCCAACAAATGCAATTTGAGTGGGACATCATCTCTTAGGTCAGATCAAGGTGGCTTTCATTTTGCACCTTAAGTTCTTTCCACTTTGATAATAATTAATCGTAGGAGCAATTTGTCTCCTTAAGAAACAGGTAAGCCCATATACAAAGCACCTTCACAGACGCCCTTCTAGGTTGGAAACTCTGCACTTGTGTTATCAGATAAACCAGCTGCAGTTGTCTTTTGTTGAAATGACAACAGGGATTGATGTAATTACTCAGCAGTTTTAATTGGCAATTGGTTAATTGGGAATGCACAACCCAAGACATTTAAAGGTAAAGACTCAGCAGAATGTGTACATTTTCAATGACTGTTCATGAACATTATTTGCAAACGTGATTAGGGATGCAAGGGTAACCAGTTTGACAATTAACCACGGTAACATTCCTGATGGATAGTATTACCTTGTGAAATTTAAATTATCATTAAAACCACAGTTGATTACCATGGAGTAAAGCTCGATGCCCAAATTGTCCAGTATCAATAGCAGTGAGCAACAGTATCCCACACTAAGGCTTGCTGGCACAGCATGCAAAATGAGTTTGTTATGGGCATGTTTGAAGTCTACTTTTTTCTAGTTTGTTAATTAACTCTAGGGTTTATGAAGCACTGATTCCTGACTGACCACTTTGCTCTCTCCATGGTTGATGAACTCCTTCAGCTGTTTGAGGGTGGCCAGCCTGCGGTCACGATCATCCTCCCTGGAGATGCGGCGCAGGATGTTGGCCAGCCGAGACTCCTCTGAGTGAGCACCTCTGTCTGTAACAACAATGCTGCATGTCAGGAACAACATATCAGTCACTCCACTGATTTTCTATTCCATCAGATGCTGCCATGTGAATTTTCCGATGCTCATCCTTAATGTGTAGCATTGCATGACCCAGATGTAACCTTGTGTTTTTCAAAAGGACAGTCCTACAATCTTACCTCAGGTTTTTGTAAAGCTTTCCAATAAATTTGAAACTCTGGGCGCACCCGAGCCATGATGAGGACCAGTGACCTTATCTTGTTTTCATTACAAGGAGTTAAAGGGATAGTTCATCCAAAAAACATGGTGTATATGACACTGTTTCGAGTTGAATCTGAATGTTGGGGCTTACACACTGTGATGGGAATTTCTATATCTAGATATGTTTAATGAAAGAATAGAAATGTATATAGAGAATGTCCTGACAAATGTGGTTCTGTGGATAGACTTGGAACTTGTGGGGATTTGGTAGGGAAACTTAGATGTTTAGTGGCTTCCTCTATTAAAGTCTCTCAGACAAAGTTTTCAAGATTGCGACTTAAAGTCAACCATGGTCTGTCCTGGTGAAATTTCACAACTATGTGGATAAACATCGTGTGATGAATGCAGCAAGGGAGATGAAGAGAAACAGTAACCACTGAAAAACTGGGAGGTCACAGTTAGAATTTTTCTGGATTTCTCTGCTGCCGTTTTTCAGAGGTGCAAACAATTTGATGAAGTTAAGAAATGCTTGAAATCCATTGCTCAGTACGCAAGCAGTGCCAGCCTGTACTAGATAGATGTTATTCAGCTGCAAAGCAGAGAACCAACAGTGCTTGGAGGAGTGGGACGAGTGGCTGCCTGAACCCTGGTTGTGGGAAGGGGCAAAATAAGTGGCTAGAGATGGTTCCATGGGTGATGAGTTGACTAACCAAGTCTTCTCAGATCCATTCAAATTGGAAACCTGTCCATAGCCAGGCACCTTGACGCAAGAAGACAGTGTCCCATCCTGAATTCAGCTCCAAAGAGACATGGAGGTGCATTAGCAGGCGGTTCTTATCCGTTGATGGCTCAGGAGGGAAGTAACATTCCTCAAGTCGCAATGGGTATTTGAGCCAGTAGAGGGGAACGCCATCCACCTCCAGCTGGTCAGCTGTATTGCAGTCCAGAGAAAATAATGATGCTTCGTCCTGGTCTACTGGTTGTCCTCAAATAAACCATAAAAGTCTGAATAACATCTAGCATATCATCTTTATGATGAGGAATTTGCTTCGGCTGTGGTTGCCTGTCGGCCATGGAGGAATCAGGCTCAAACCCCGCCAACCCGCTCCACTCGGTCAGCCCAGCTAGCAGCAGCTAGCTCCTTGTCGGCTGAGTCAGATGACCTGCCTCTCCAGTGTCGAGAACCAAAGAAGGCTCCAACAGGCAGCTGTGGCTTAGGGGTTATAGAGGTCATCCTCTAACCAGTTGTTGGCGGTTCAGTCCTAGTCTTCATGTCAAAGTGTCCTTGGGAAAGATACTGAGCCCCAAATTGCCCCTGCTAGCGAGTTGAAGAGTGTAAGAACTGAAGGATGAGTGTTATACAGGAATGTATACAGGTGCAGGAAGGGCCTCACATAAATAGTCATACATCATCTGCCATAAAGCTGTGAACAGAGGTGTCTTCAGTCAGGACATCGCATACTTTAATTTGTACCGAGTCAATCCACTAAAAGGGAACTGGCACAAACTTTTAATTTACAAAGACAATAGGATCATTATTTTATAATTATAATTATTATGGGTAAACAGTTTAACAGCATGTCATAGATCAGACAGCGTTCTCTTCAGAACTTCCTTGATGATAAAATTCAAGAAAAAGCTAAAGATATTGATGAATGAGCCTAAAAAGAGTGAGATGAATACTTTCCAAATGAATGACATGCTATCTTTGTGCTGCTGCCCTTGCTGTAATATTTCAGAAAGTTGACAACTTGTCAGAGAGCTTACCCTGTGATTTCCTCATTTCCTTTGAAGCTAAAGCACGGTTTCCATGCTGAAAAGGTGTAAAATCCGTTGTCACGTCATTAGGCCTCAACTCTTGCCCCAGCGACTTCCAACCAAAAGCAGTATCACAGACACCTTGAGCAGCTTCATATCCACCTTAGGGACACAAACCACATTGGATTAAATGTTTTGATAGACATAAGCATGTCTGAAACACCAACAAGCAAAATAGAGCAAAATTTCTCTCTTCCTGAGTGTCTGACCCTCTGTTTGAGACGCTTTGGTTGCATTTATTTAAAACTTATTTCAGACTAAGCCTTCTCTTGAGGTCGGAAGACCAGCCCACTCTCAGCTGGTTTGAAGGCCAGCTAGCAGGTAGTTCACACCTGAAGCCAGCTTTAAGCAACACTTTAATCTCCAAACCTCCATTTGTAAAAACATGTTGTATGACATCTTTCTCCTTGATGGGTCGGGAGAGTGAAGGTAGGTCTTTGACCCAAAAAGAAATCATTTATACCATGTTTTTAGCCTAAATGTACTATATTATATTCGATATTCGCCTCTGGAGAACCTGGTAGCATAACTACTTCTGATAGCTCCGCGATTTCCAGGAGAGGACATTTAGACTGAACATAGTGTAAATGGCAATGTTTCGAGTTAATTTGACGGGGTTCACAGTCACTTGGATGACACCAGAGAGGCAGTATGGCGGCATATTCATTTTTTTTCTATTGTCTTTTTACATTTGAAGTAAGTGCCACCAGTTACTTCAATTGTATTGCATTTGGCTGCAATGCCGCAAACGCTCCATAAGTGTTTTGTTGACGCAAACTATTCACTCACCCCTCCATCGGCTTAGTGGTGAGTAGATTTTGTTACTGAGTAGATACTGTTTGAATGCTTAGGGGGAAAGAACCTTTAGGCAGCATTCTTAAATTCTACTCCTTCAGAACCTTTAATAAAGCAATGTTTGGAAAGCACACATTTTTTAAGAAATTCTGTATAAGTAAAAGGTACTACCAGAGACCTCACCTTCTTCCTGGTATTGATCTTCAGCATTGTAAGCATCACTGGGCACTGCAGGCAGTTCAGGGCAGCTGGAGGGTAATGCGTCATACAACACTTCTGAACCAAGTTCTTTGGACTTCACTCCGTCCTGGCTGGATGAAACGCTGTCAACTCTGAATAAATGATAAACACACAGGCAAAATGTTGATGTCTTAACTGAAGTCACAGCAAGGTTTTACTAACATTTGCCCCTAAATATAGAGGTGTGCAAATAGGAAAAATATTTTTGGAGCACAGTATGCAATTAAAAACCACAACCATGAGTTTTTTGGATATGCTGAGGTGTGCTTTATTTGAAGCGATGGATAAAAAAAATTGTCCAACATGCTAGTCACTCAAAAAGTAAAGAGTTTCATATTTGAAATAGGTGTACCAGGCCTACACAACTAACAGACCTTTTAAAAGTTTCTATGGCCTACAAGACTAACTGCAAATCAATTTGGCATGTGTGTGATGTAAACGAGATATGTCTCTGCACTCACACAGTGATTATAGCAGAGTCACAGAGATGGAGATAGTGAACAAGGTGAGATGACATGAACTTAAGAAAATCAAACCAACAATTCACCAAACATGCAGACAACTGATATTGTCATCTGTAACGGCCTGACATAGCACATATTCAAAACAATCAGGAGCATCAGCTGTATTGATCCGATGGGGAAATTGTGCCAGTTGTGTTTGAGTGTGGGGCAAAATTAAAAAAGACTCATTAAACAGCTTCTGCAAGGATGAAACCTGTCAAGCACTTTTAAAATCTTTTGTCATGGCACCAGCCTCTGCCAATCATGGCTGATGTGCGATCCATGCTCGATCAAAGCAAAGCACCAACACCTTTAGGATTTTTTGAAGCTTTTATATCGGTCAGTTAGTCAACTAGAGTTTGAACTTTTTATTCGCAAGGTTCTTATTCTGATTACAGAAAAACTTTGATCCAAGAAGTTCAAGGAGTTTGATTTGAGTGGTGAAGATTGCCAGTTGAAAAGGTTAATGATGCAATGAGAGTTAGGGTTGGGCGATATGGAAACATTTTTTATCACGATATGGTTTTCCATATTGATCGATCTCGATTTTTTTATCACGATATGTAGTTTATGCAGATGCTGCCAGTGTGAGGGGCATCCTGAAGCTTGAAGAAACAAGAGATTCACTGAAACTTTACAATAAAGTGTATTAACATAAAAAAAAAGAATATGCCTTCCAATAATGAGCACAAAATGTTTTTGTGAAGGTCTTCATGCTTCCATTGATCAAGAGAGCAGCAGGGCCCATAACTAGCAAAAGAAAATTCTGAGCAGCGTTCTTAGCTCATACAGAGTCTTATATGCTTAGTGCAAACTAAGTGACTGGTCACTTTTCACCATATTTTACATGTTTGGATTTTGTAAACAAATGTGGCGACGCCGGCGAGCTAGTTCTGGCAGGCAACTCGAGCGGCGCTGCGCCAATCATGTTACACACATCATGTGACATACATCATGTGACATACCTCAATCTCCACAACCATCTATAATACACACCCACCTTATCAGGTGGTCTATTTAACCAGTGCGACATTTCCCATCAACCCCTCTTGCTCGCACTGCTGCTTCAGTATCGCTACCTGTTGCTTCAGCCCCTCCACCACCCCAGCATCCACCTGTAGGCTCCAACAGGGGGGTTACAAGTATTTGCTCATCACTCCCATCATTCCTGTGTAATTATATGGGGGAGTGATTAAGTTGGAGCCTAGACGCCAAACACTAAATCTGTTGTAATAAATAAATTACATGATCAAACGTGAGTTGTCTGACAGAAAGAAAAAAAACAAGTAAACATGTGGGTCACACCCTCTGACACATTGAAGTGCTAAACTGTAAGACAAAATAAATGTAAAAAACTAAACCACTATAATATTATACTGGTTTACCTCCCAGAGATTTTTTTGAGGTATTGAAAAATGCAAAAATAAAAATATTTTAAACTAGTTAGGTAGGTTGTGCACATCATTTGTAATTCATAACATAAGTCATCTCCCTTTACAAAATAAAACAAGCTTTTACTTATTGAAACATTATACAGTATAAACTAACAGCTGTGACAACTATCACATCAAATTGCTTTGGCTTGACAGTGGACATCTCAAGTGCAAAAAAGTAAACATGCTAGTTATATTTTCGCCCCGCTTTGATTGTTTTTCATATGGGGCAATGAAGTTTGTAATGCAGATTAGGATTGGGACACGCTGGGAGAAAAATATTATGTTAATTGCCAACCGGTTGAGTTCACAGTGGGGTTATTTTGGGGGCGATAGTCAGGACATTTTTATTTCAGTTCACTGATGGTCTGCCTCCTTGAGAGTTCATTAAAAATTTATATAAATATTTGTTTTTTAAAGAACTAGTAGATCTTATACATACTAATGTTATATTATATTCATTAACTCTGTCCATCGCCGCTCCGCTCGCTCAGTTTATTACATTCAGTCTCACTGACGAACAGACAAAATTACACTGACTCAGCCAATGTCTCTTACCAATTACAGTTTAAAGAATTTGTTGCTTTTCAGAGTCCATATAACGAGTTGTTTGTTGTTAGAAAATGTTAACATATTCCCCAAACTTTTTCTAGTTTCTCTTGTATTCAAGAAGATGCTGAGAGTTAACACATCACAACCATGGTAAAACATTTTTACATGTAGTTTACATAGCAAATGGTACGAATAAACATAAATGTCCATGCACAGAGTACATTGGAATTTGCAAATCGACAGACACCAAAACAGGCTACAAGCACGGGAGCAGCATGAACTGAACGACATAATGAAGTAGATTAAATTGTGAGATTGTATGTAAGCAGTACATACTAAAAAGTCAATCAGCCTGGCAAATTTTTTAACTACCAGAAGCTCATCTCGAATACAACCCTACCCAGTTTTGCATTTACAAACAATGTCAACTCACAAGGGACAATATTACTGTACATAGCCATGGGAAGTGCGCATTTATATGCAATCAATAACATTGTATTTGAATAGCCCATATTCAAAAATTCCAATTTGCCACATAGGACTTAAAGGGGTAGTTCGAAGGAAAATTAAAATTCCCTCATAATCTATTCACCACTATGCTGACGGAGGGGTAGGGTTTGATTCCACAAAACACTTCTGGAGAATAAAGAGCCACGCACACACCGCAGTCAAGCTCTTGCCCAAAAGTATGGCTAATTCTGCTAGCATTGTAATAGAACTATTCATTTAACAACAATCTGCACAAGGTGTGACAATCCTCTACCCTAAACTAGAGTGATGAAAAACTAAAAACTCTTAATGGGTAAGAAATTGCAAAAATGTCAGAGAAACCAAAATGATGGATCCATATTTCTCAAACGAGATAAGTGCAGTTGATGTCACAGATAACACAGAGAATCTGCATTCATGCCCTTACATGAAAATTTAAACACCCTGGCATGATGGATATGACTTATTGGTGTTCTCTGTGTATTGCTTCACATTTTCATCCTCAGACTTATATTTATCTATTTATTTTCAGTTTTGTGTTAAAAAAAAACACACCTTCTCACTTTCAGGGAAGCCTTCAGGTAATCTCCAGCTTTACAAGGGCTCACTCATTCAATATCCAAAGTTTAAATAGGGGGTCAGCAAGAGAAACTCCAGAGAATGTCCAATGATATTTGAAAAATTAATTTGCAATCTCACATACACCAACTCGGGATAATTTCAGGAGTATATCCAGAGTTAAGTGCATATCTGAAATCAGCTAAAATATCTCTCCTCATGTGTGTTTTCATGATAAAACCTAGCTTGGAAGCCAGACAGTCTAGTCAGGGTTTCCCCTGAGGTGCTTTTAGACACATACCGAAGTCCAAACATTCTCCAGAGAAGTTGTATGGGTAAACACAAATGTCCGAGTGAGAGTCTACTGAGTTTCTGCAGAATTTCTCCACCTGGACACCTAGTATAAAGTCTGCAGAAAGTCAGAAGGATCCGATGTGAGTACACAGCAGGAGATCCTCTGCAAAATTCAGCAAGTGGGGATGTTGATGACACTTACATGTGATAGATGCAAACATGAAATTTCGCACAAAAAAGCAGCACCAGACATAAGTACACCTACAAAGATGTCAAGAGAGTTTGTGGTGATTTTTCCTGTTATGAACGTGTCTTGAGCAGAGAAACTCCCGTTGTGTTGTTAATGTGTGAAAGGAAATCTCTGATCCAATTCTCTGACCCCGTCACCATGTAGTGTTAACTGCAAAGCGGTCCAACAACTTTGAAAGTCATATTGTGTTAACTTGCATAAGCAGATTACCAAAGTGCTGGATCATAGCATTGTCTATTTTTAAACTAATTGCATGAAAGTTAAAAAGTTGTGCGTAATCTTTTTATTTTGATTCCAATTTTACCTTAACTGCACCCATGCCCTTGATTTCAAGTAGTATTCCCAATATTTAATATAAAAATCATGTGGCTGCCTACATCAGGTTGTCAGTCAAAATGGCCTACACAGGTTCATATTATAGCCAAGCTCAATATCAAACTCAATATTAAAAGCAATTTTGTTGTCACAAGCACCCAGTTATCAAAATAGGGAGATGAAGCGTAGCTCTGAGGCATTTAGAATGTTCCCAAGCAAATTATCAATGTACCTTGTTTATTTTAGGGGAATTAAATGCCACAAACAAAGCAAGCCTGGGCAGCTGCCCCGTTAAAAGAGACACTGGAGATACATCTGATGTTTGAGTGTCATGAAATGGGCTAACACGTGATGCTAACTCTGGACACTACTACTTCGGTGCATGCTGTGTCGACTTGTAATTGTGTGATGCGAGCTCGGAACTAGACACGAGCGGTGGCGTCATTTTAAACAATACATATTGTTAAAACCTAATATAGACGTTTTCAGACGAATGTCGTTAGCCAGCGCAGGTTGTATTGTAATCAAGCTAAACGGCTAGACTAGCACCGTTGCCCACCTACGACTAAAGCAGTTGAAGTATCCGTATCACCTTCAGATGTATTAATTTGAACTCGTCAATGGGGCTCACAGACAGTCTTCACAGCTTTGTTAACGCCTTTCGTGTGGTTTGTTGATCCTGAGCATTTATTGAGATAGTGGCACTCTGCTAACATGTAGGCTAATAGGCTAGCTAGCGTTAGCTGTGTTCGAGACGGTCCATAAAGGACCAGTGCTCGGTTCCATTTATACTTCGTGACGAGCTACGTCGATATTGCGATTTAGAGAGAGTGCAGGTGAACATTCATGGGCACGTAATGTTATGTAAAGACAGAGTATTTCTTCCCATGCGGCCAAAACTTCACAAAGCAACACGACACAGGCCCACAGAGTCACCGTTTAGTAGTAGACCGCCTCCCCCGGAGCCCAACACCAACCTGGCCTCCCAGTCATTCCACTGTGGCTGCAGTTTGTGGGCGCCGCTGAGCCGAGACCCTGGAGCTTTACGGCTCATTACCTTTTAGAGAGCTGCATGACCAGCTAGCAGCAGCTAACGTGTCTATCCTAAAGATGACTTTTCACTATTGTTTTTAGTCAAGTCTAGCGAAAAGGTTAGCAATTTGGCGTTATCGCTAGCTGAAGGTACTCTTCTTCTATGAGTTAGTGCGGCATGTGACATCCTTGACATTATATTACTGACACCTTGTGGAGGTAGTTTCACACTACAGCATCTAGTTTGTCTACTCTACTTCATCTATCAAATATACCAAATTCTAATTTTGGATGTAAATAAAAGGCCCGGGTATCAAACATAATCTTTAATCAAAAAAACAAAATATTTTGGAAATTTAGCCGTTTTTTAATAATGACAAAATCAAATAGAAAAAAGGCACTTCTCTTTTCATTTTCCATATTGTTTTAATCCTACAAAACAGGCAGACACTTGTTCCGGCACTTAGTGTAAATATTTTTAAATAAAGCAAAGAGAATTGGATGGTAACATTAGAAAAGTAGACAAATAAATACGTAGATTGATACATGTGTCATTGAATATATACATATGCAACATAAATAAATGGTTTATATAGTCTTGTATTTATATTTAGATATGAAATACCTGGCGCAGAGAGGGTATTGTGTGCTACAGATCTAGATACACTGTGTCCTGATATATAAATATATATATGTACTGATTGCTGGGAGTGCATCCAAGCGGAGGCTAGTGTAGGGCACCACCAGTCCCGCAGGAGAGATGCCAGGAAATAATACAAATTATAATAATAACTTGGATTTACTTTTTTAGGTACCCACTTTAAGTTAGGAAAACATTCTAACAATGACCCATCACATGGCTAAAAGGTAAATGGTCTGTATGTATACAGGGCTTTTCTAGTCTTAATGATGGCTTTATTTATGCAGATATAACACCTGTTCAAGGTTGTAGTCCTTGCGCTCAATGAAATTATAAAGCTCGAAGTGAAATGTGCCGGCTGTGGCTAATTATGAATATATATTTGTAGTAATTTCTGTGGCATATTAAGTTGAATAATAACACAGCTGCACCTATGACCACCCACACCAGCTCTTGTTCTGCCATTAATATTCTGTCGTTCTCCAGCCTTCCTAACTTTAAACAGAAATAGTCAAACTATGGATGGCGCCCACCTCTGGAGAGAAGTGTCCTCCTTCATAATAAATCTTCTATCAATTTGTTTGGGAAGATGTGTCACTTGTGGAGGAAAAGCTGAACTTCAGAACATTTGCAGATTTGTAAAGAGAGATTACTGCACAAAATTGAGACACTAAGTGATGTGAACTGATTTATTTTCTGTTGGTTTGTTGTTTATTCCTGAAAAGTTATTTACTGGTTTGGTTGTTGATCTCTGGACTCTTTATTGTTGCTTAATATCATTGGGACTCTCCTAAAAGAGATTTTCAATTTCTCAGTACATAATATTGTAAATCCCTCTTTTCACAGAAACAAAAGTTTGTTCAGGTAATGGGTAAATGAGTGTAGGCTCAGGGTGAATAAATGATTGATTTTCATTCAATGAATAATATAACATCCTGTCTTACTGTTCTCCCTCTGCAGGTATCTGACTTAAGAGCTGCAGGATCCAGATCTGGAACTGTCACTCAACAATCATTTATTGTAATTATTGTTAATATTAATGATTGATGCTGCTATCATTGCTGCAGTTATGGTGATGTTATATCAATGCACCTATTAGTTTCAGTATTCTACTTTTAACTTTAACAGAGCTTGAATACAACAGTTATATGGCTTTTCTGGTCTTCTCTCCTCTCCATTCTGTACTTTCAGTGAGGTGAAATTAGGATGAGAGCACAACAACCCTAAACCATATGATTTGTGATTAACAAGAAGGAAGGAAGGAAGGAAGGAATACAAACTGTTCATTACATGTTCAATTTCATGCAAACATACATACATGCTAGATATGCAAATTAACAACCTATCTTCACTGCATTTATATAAAAGGTCATCTTTCCTACAAAATGTATTCTTGTTTAGCTGCTGTTGTTGTTTCTAAACAACCCCCTCCACCCTCCACCCTGGATCCTCCACCCCCCACCCGATTCCTCCCGCCCTTCTCATTCTTTCCATGTATCTCTCCCTCTACTGGCTAATAATACCTCTGTTCAAGCTTGAGTATACAGGCCTTTGATGGAGCTGGCCACTCAAGGCTGCTGTGCGTCAGCCGTGACGTCAATGCAACCAAACACACAGGGCTCTGTGTGGAGGAGAAGCCTGCTGTGGGTGGGTTATCTGGGCCCATTTGCTGCTGCATCCCTGCTCTTAGTTTGCTTGGGAGCACAGTGAATGAAAAAAAACCCCACATGAATGGAGCATGCTAGGCAAGGAGGGAGGGGGAGCAGTGGGGACAAAGAGGAAGGAGCATACCAGAGAGCTGTTGTAACCTGCCATTTTCATTCCGCACAAGTCTGGTATACGGTTCTGATATATGTAAAGAATTTTGTTTGTCAATATTTCATTTGATTGGTGTAATTTTTTTATGTGCAGTTTCATACCTGGAGGAAATGTGTGTTTTTGAGTGAAGTGTTTCAAAAACGAAGGAAGTGGTGATGGATTTAAGTATCGAAGAACTCCTGGTTGTAATATTCTGCTCTTCTTTGAAATGGAAGGTCATTATAACAGCCCACTGACAACAGAATGAGCAATTTTATCTTTGGAATAACTGTGTGGCAAGAAAAAAACTGAACATAATATGGAAAATATCTGTACAAAGGGCTCCACTGCATAAATAATCACCTGTAGACTAGAGACACAAGATTGTTCATTGTTCAGTTTCTCTCACTCAAGATTCCCCTTCCTCTGGTATTTTCAAGTAAAAAAACTACAACAAACAAACAAATCTACTCTCTCTCTCTCTCTCTCTCTCTCTCTCTCTCTCTCTCTCTCTCTCTCTCTCTCTATATATATATATATATACTGTATATATATATATATATATATATGTATAGAATTACCATGAAAAAAAATTGCACCTGAAAAATGTTTTTAATTTAATCCCAATCAGTGAAGTCAGGTACATGTCAAAATAAACACATTCACAGTCACTCAGTCCCACACACAGGTTTCTTCCTCGGCAACTGCAAAGTTACTAAGAGAATGATTGCAAAGAGGCTGTGTTTCCATGGCAACGTAGTGGCTGACTCATCTTCACTGCAGTGCAAACTCTTATGCGAGCCCACATGTGTATCACTGTGTTCATTAATTTGTCTTCATATAGTTTGAATTTAACCATAAGATGCTTAAAACTAAATAATTACATATTTTCAAAGAGTCTTGCAATCACTTATGTTAGTCTTGTCCAAGCAGTGCCTCACAAAACTGCTCTATCACTACATTCCCTAACCAGAAGCCATGGATGAACAGAGAGGTCCGTCTACTGCTGAAGGCACGAGACACCGCTTTCAGATCAGGTGATGCTCAGGCCTACAGTTCATCCAGGGCTGACCTGAAGAGGGGCATCAAGGAGGCCAAGCACTGCCACACGCTGAGGATTGAGGAGCACTTCAAGAACAACTCCGACCACAGACGTATGTGGCAAGGCATCCAGGCTTTAACTGACTATAAACCCACCAACACCACCCCCCAAAACAGAGATGCCTCCTTCTCCGATGAGCTCAACAGCTTTTATGCTCGCTTTGACAGGGACAACCAGGAGGCGACCATCAAGGCTGTGCTCACTACAGACCACCAGCCCCTCACACTCTCCTCCATCGACGTGTGTGCCGCACTGAGCAGGATCAATGCATGTAAGGCTGCTGGCCCTGATGGCATCCCTGGACGCGTGCTCAGGGCCTGTGCTGGGCAGGTAGCTGAGGTCTTGACTGACATATTCAACCTGTCACTGGCCCAAGCAGCTGTCCCCACCTGCTTTAAAACCATCTCGTGCCAGTGCCTAAACACTCGACTTCCGCCCTGTTGCACTCACCCCCACCATTATGAAGTGCTTGGAGAGGATGGTCCTGGCTCACCTCAAAACCTGTTTACCACCCACACTGGACCCCTTCCAATTCGCCTACCGCCAGAACAGGAGTACGGAGGATGCCATCTCCACGGCTCTACACTCCGCACTTTCTCACCTGGACAATAACAACTCCTATGTAAGAATAGACATCAGTTCAGCTTTCAACACGATCATCCCCTCCAAACTGATCACAAAACTCTGCAACCTAGGCATCAACTCTTCCCTCTGCAACTGGATACTGAACTTCCTATCCAACAGACCCCAGTCTGTTAGGTTAGAGAACCACACCTCCTCAACCCTCATCCTGAACACCGGCGTGCCACAGGGCTGTGTGCTAAGTCCTCTCCTCTACTCACTATTCACGTATGACTGCATACCTGTACATGTAACAAATACTTTTGTCAAGTTTGCAAACGATACTACGGTGATTTGCCTCATCAGCAACAACAATGAGTCGGCCTACAGAGAAGAGGTCCAGCACCTGGCGGCGTGGTGCACTGACAACATCCTGGCTCTCAACACCAAGAAGACCAAAGAGCTCATCATGGACTACAGGAAGAAAGGAGGCACACACTACCCCATCCATATCAACGGGACGGAGGTCGAGCGTTTCACCAGCTTCAAGTTCCTGAGTGTCCACATCTCTGAGGACCTCTCTTGGACCCTCAACCCCTCAACCCTGGTCAAGAAAGCTCACCAGCGTCTCTTCTTCCTGAGGAGACTGAGGATGGCTCATCTGTCTCCTCAGATTCTGGTGAATTTCTACTGCTGCACCATCGAGAGCATCCTCACCAACTGCATCTCAGTGTGGTATGGCAGCTGCTCTGTTGCGGACCGGAAGTTACTGCAGAGGATGGTTAAAACTGCCCAACGCATCACCAGTAACTCACTAAATAAACAGATAAACAAATAAACAAGGCTTAGATGCTTTAATTACTCATTTGAAACTTTCCCCAATCGCTGATATCGTAAGAAATGTATCATACATTTTATGATAAAGCTCTAAGCCTAACTGATTATGATCAGGGAGATTGCTTTGTGAGTGGAATTCTGAGAACTTAAAAACTGCCCCCTTGATAGTTTTAAATAAGGATGGAAGTAACAAGATTGGTCAATACGTTTTTGAACAAATAGTCTGGACTGCTTACTGTAAATTTAGAGGACTTGTCCTCCACTTTGGCAGTGCTCCCAACCTGTCCTCCCAACCACAATGGGTTTTCATTTTTTATTTGAATGGGACAATTAAACCAATTAATAAAGCTGATAATACAAGAACATAAAGCACCTTTCAGTCACACAATGATTTCTAGATTATCTCCTAAAATTATCTGGAGGGCCTATATATGAGAATGCGAATGTCTCTGGAACTTCTCCTGACATCTCCCAAGTAAAGCACGTTATGTCCAAGTGAGCCCATGTGAGAATATAGCAGATGTGCTTATAACAATGTGATCTCAGAAAGGTAATTATATTTGTTTTATTTCTTGCATGCTGCGCTACCACTCATCTGAACCCTGCAGACGTGCCATATACCATTATGGGGACATTTAGCAGAGTTCATGTCTATAGCAGCGACAAACCCAACCTGTATAAATGTTGTAAATGGATGGGAAATTGATATCATACACACAACCACACAAACACACGCACACACACACTCACACTTTCTTCATCAGGAATCTCTGCATTATTAATGCTTGTGTATGTGTCTCTTGGATTTTTTTGAAATGCTAACCACTTGGGGCTGTGTTTGTGTTTATATACATTCATATCGTTTCTATATCTTTATTTGCTATGTAAAATGCATCAATTTTCTCTCTCTCTCTCTCTCTCTCTCTCTCTCTCTCTCTCTCTCTCTCTCTCTCTCTCTCTCTCTCTCTCTCTTTCATTTGTCAAACATTGTGCAATACCAAGTGTGTTATACTTGCATTCGTGCTCTCCATGGCTGTTTTGTGTGTTTACGTGGGTGTATCTCTTTGTCCCGAGGTGGAAGGCTGAACAGGCGGGTAAGATTCTATAAATAGAAAGCTCTCTAGCGCTCTGTCTGTTTGGAACCAGAGAGAGACTCACACGGAAAGAGGAGGAGATGCATGGCGTCACTTCCTTATTGATGTAATGCCCATAACAGGAAAAAAACAGGAACAAGGTTTTTGTGACAGTAATTGCGTTAAAATGAGGCCATATACCCATATGACCTTACATCAAAATGATGGCCTTAGAGTGGGCATAGCTGCTCAGCTAAAGGTTTCCCCTTTTCATTTGAGACCACACATAAGGGCAATTCACAAAAAGAAAATTTTATAGGAATACTGAATCAAGATTTTATAGATTTCTGTCCTTAGTCCGATTCCTGTCCTTAGTTCGTGGTTTATGTAGCGGTTTCATCTTCATGATATTTACCGACTTGGGATTATAGTTGATTCATTTTTATTTCTCAGTACATGAGTTGGTTTTTCATCCAGACCAATCTGTGAATTGAACTACAAACCCAGATCCAGCTATTTGATTCAGAAACGTGAATACAATGCATAAAAAAACTATTAATTCTCCCGAAGCCTTTGTATTTCGTTTTTAACTCTCATTTAATCATGAAGTCCTTTGAGATTCAAATTGTTAAGTTAACAAAAAAAAAGAAAGCATACTTAGATAACGAAAAACAACAGTAAAATGATACGAAGTGATTTTCCGGCTTTATAAATAAATTTTTTTAATAATCTTCTCATCTTGTGCTTAAAGATATTATAAATTCTATAAACTATCTTCACTAGCACACTGGCGCGAACATCTAGGACCAACACACAACTCCCGTCTCCTTTATTTTTCCGGCAGGTGTTCTAAACATTCTCTGTGTGTTAAAAAGCCCAGTGAAATCAGCCACTACACAAACTTACCAACCGTAGTGGTGTTCGATCGTCCAGCTTTATTTCTTTAGAGTATACGTATATTTACGCCTATATCCCCAACAGCTTAGCATCTGCTGACAGCAATACTCTTGTCAGTCATTGTCAATCATTGCACCAACACACATACACACACAGGTAGAGCAGTAACCTGCAGAACAATCTGGGCTGCAGGTTACATAAGAAGCAGACAGAGAGGCTGTGTGCTGCTCCAGCTGCCCTATCATATCTCTTTAAATGAGAAAGCGCTGCGTGTGTGCGTATGTGTGCGTATGTGTGTGCGGAGGAGAAATTACGGGACAGATAGGGCCATTCCCGCTGTGGACGACGACTGGAAGATCGAAAACACAACAAAAAGCCGCTTTGCTTGGATCTTCACATTCCTGCAGAGGAGGCCGTGCATCCGTTCTCATCTAAATTCGACGGATCCTGATTGTGGACCCGGGTGCTCTTCTTGTATGTATGGGCTCGGCAGGCGCATCCCTCGCAACCTGATAGTACACAACGGGCAGCATCTTAATCGATATCTGTTTCCACAATCTCTTCGCTGACACATTGAAGGAAACGTGATAAAGGGGCAGCGGTGAAAACATCGTGTTGATCATGGATTAATGGCTGAGTGAATTTTCATCTGAGAGGTAAGGGATGCTGCGAAAAAATAGGGCCGAACGAGGAGGATGCGTCCATGGCTGCAGTGGGTGTGTGTAGCATGTCTGTGCTTGTGATGGATGACGGGGTGTTTGGTTCTAGCAGCAGCATCCACAGTCGCTCAGACGAGGCGGCGGGGACTGCAGAGAGATCCGGCTGATGCGGGTGGACAGCGCTGGGTATTCCAGCTCTTTGTGTGCATGGTCGGGCCTGTGGAAGTCCGATCATCCGCATCGAGCTGCGTATTATTAACAAACATAATGACGCCAGCGTCTGTCAGTGACGCGATCTTCTTCGCTCTCAGCTGCCATGTGACTTCTTTCTTTTAGCCACTTGTCTTCTGAAGTGTTTCTTTGTTGTTGCCCGAGTTGTCCCTTGATCTATTCATACTCTTCACTGTTAAATATGAGAGGATTGAGTTGATGATCTCAACATAACCATTATAGCTCAGATCGACACCCAATTTGCCCTTTAGGCTAACGTTGTTGTGCGAAAGATCCACTTATCGTGATGAATTCAGTGGCTTTGAATTGTGTTTGATTTGTTTTATCAATAAAGTGTGGTTGTGTTTGTGTGTGTGTGTGTGGGGCAATTGAAATAGATAAAGGAAACATAACCCTGAGAACCCTCTGGTATAATCACACTTGGCAAAGCTCGTTTAGAAGGAAGATCAATTCAAGATGTTAGCAAAATAACAAAATCCCAAATTTTTTGGAAAGTAAACTCTGTATGAGGCTAGCTGGCTAACCAATGCTTTATGCTTAGCTTATATAGTCATATAAAAAGACAGTGAAGACTCAGCTACACATGACAGAATGCACAACACTGTAAGAAGTGCTCGTACTTTAACCAGAAGGAAGTCGTTTCGATCTCAGTCTTCCCCCTCAGTATGCCAAAGTGGCGTCGGGCAAGATACCGAAACCCGAAATGCCCCTCATAGAAAAAGTACTGCCCATAGATGCATTGTATCAATCAGTGTGCAAATGGGTGATTAGCAATAACTTGTAGTGTAAAGCGCATTGAATGGTCATCAAGACTAGAAAAGCACTTTATAAATACAGCTCATTTACAATAGGTCCCCAGCGTTGTCACCAACGAACTTATTATGCTCGAACACAGCTGGTAATGAATGTAAACCGTAGTAAATAGTATGTCATTCCTTTTCAGTACCTGTTTGCTTAACTAAAGAGTATGTAGAGCAGAAGGTGGTCCTTCTTCCTCACTTTATACATAAGTTGAGTAGACACATTGGCACAGGATCTTATTTACTGAGGTTTTCTGGCACTTATTTGAAGTTGCAGGCCTATCAGTGGTAGTGTGTGCTAAACTTGAGACAGCTGAGTTAACATTGGCTTCAGTCTGTAAGGCGATATTTGCTGTTGGTAACGTTACAACTGTTACCTCCACAATTTATGCAGCTATGGACTCTTTGTTGCTGCAGGTGTTCAGTGTCCTCAACTTTTTTCCAATGACATTTGGACAGTTAGCAGACAGTTTTAGACGGATGTTGTCCGTCTAAAACATTGCAGCAGACTTGTATAATTGCAATTCCCACTCTCCAGTGTTGGCAGCAAGAAAGCTAGAAAAACCAATAGGAACAACAGCTGCAGGGGAAATAGCAGACAAAAGTTTAGGGGTTGCTGAATAGTGTGGAGTGACTGTTCATCTCTCATAATGCTTAATCCTTGCTAATATCATTTCAGGTTATCATGGTGTATCACTGCTTTGGTGACACAGATACACCCAGTAGGGCAGACAGTTTGAGGGTTATACAGAATGAAGTTTGCCTTGAATGTTGTGCTTTGACTGTTCTAGTATATAGAACATGAGTGATCCTCAAAAATGTTTCTCTAATACCTCCCCCATCAGGCATCTTTCCAGACTAATGTAGGACTTTGTCAGGACAGAGTTTGCAAAGTTCAAACTCATCTTCATAGGAGATGGAACCTGCAAGATGAACTCGGTAGTTATTCTTGCAGAATTAGAAGACCCAGTGATTTGTAACCCGGCCAACAGCATTCTTTGTTTGGATTTTTTATCAATTCATTAATTTGTATTGCAACACCATATGTTCATACAGTTGTGGCTCAACTGGTAAGAATTGTACTATTTGTAGTACATTTCTTAGCTTTATTGTGCCATGGAGGGAACCCTAAACTACAGCTGATGCTTATGTAAATGTCAGGCCTGGACTGAAATGAGGACTCAGATGCAGAGGATTACACGTACCAAATCACTTTATTGAATTCAGATCCTCTATGAAGAGTGACAAACGATTGGGCTGTGAAAAACTCCTTAATAAATTCAACACACACTAGAAAAAGAAAGAGTTTTAAAAAATAAATCGCTCCTGAAGGATGACAAACAAAAGGCTCGAGTAAGAAATCAAAAGCGCTCCCGAAGGAGGAAAACCAAACTACTATGAAACGGGACATAAGAAAAGGCTCACCTAAACAGGAGGCTCAACAAACTAACTAAAACTCTCTAAACATAAAGACCGGAGACAATCAGACCGGTGACACAAGAGGGCAAGTGACCTGAAACGAGAGGAGAGTTAGGATTTCAAAATAAAAGAGGAAGTTACGAGACAAAAAAAACAACAAGACAAGACAAACCTCACCGCGGTGTGACAGTAAAGAACTTGAATAGCCTCCTGACTGAATGAAAGGCAAGTTCTGAAGTGCTCCTGATCAAAACACATAAGTAGGCTGGAACAGAGGTGACAGCATTGTACCTGAACTGTCCAATCTCTGTGAAATGCAAATATCTTTTGAATTTTTTTAATTTGAGAATAAATGTCATCTTCTAAAGGAGGAGCTTAACGTTAAAAGATAAGTCAAACATTAGATGACAGGAAAGAAATAGATGGCGATTATATGCATCAAAGACCTCTGAGAGACTCAAATTGGGTATGTTGTGGTTTTTCTTTGGCCGATCCATCCGTAAGACATTGGGATGCCTCTTAAGGTAAAACCACATCTAAGTCAACATGTACGTGAAAATGACTCCAAGATGAGCTAGAAGTATTGAAAAAATTGAAAGTTTAACCATCTTTATGTACATGAAAACTGGGCACACACTGGTTGCTGCTGATGTTTGAAAGGACCACAATAAAGAAGTAACTGGAACTTGCAGTGAGACCTAATTTGCCCAAGCTCAGGACAATAACATTTTACATGATTAAAGATGCATGGCATCGACCCACATTCGACATCTCGCTCAAATATCGTACAATGTTTGAACTGATTTTCAAGTGGACATTATATTTGATACCTTTATCAAATAATGATTTCTTCCCTCAAATTTCCATTCATCCTGGATTTGGGTTTAGCTCATGCCATTTGAGAGGGCCACTGGCTAATATTGAAACATACAGGGACACAAAAGTGATCTTAGTGCTGAATGGTTTGTCCTGTGTTGACTCATTGGGACTTAAGGGCTGTGGCTAAATGTTCTGACTGTCCATTTATTTAAGGGATGTTTCTGATGTTCCCTGTTTAGTCAGCGCCGTTCGTATTGTTCTTCATTTACTGCAGGATTGTCATCATGCATAAAACCTAAAATAAAATGTATTACCAATTTATTCCTTTTAACAAAATAATTGTATTAACGACAGGTTTTTTGTAAAAGTGTTTACCAGTCAATGGTCTCCTTACAGAGTAAGTTTTTGATTGAAAGCCAACCAAGAGCATATTTTATATTTACATTTAAAAAAAGCTCCTTTATAATATGACCTGTAATTGAAGGCTGGCTTCACAATAATCACCTGACAAATCCCAGAATAAAACTGTTGTCTCACCAAATCCTTACTAATGTGAAGGTACACGTGATAAAGACACCTCAATGACTGAACCCCACTTTATTAACTAACTGATCCTTTTTTTTCTGTAATTAGAGGAATTCTAGTTGTTTAGTAGAACTGATGTGAATTATTTTTCATGAGATGTTTTTTTCTGTTTCCTTTTAATATTTATTTTATATACATTACATTAGGGTTAGCAGGCTAAAATGCTGCTTCTAAGTGACAACTACTTTTAATGATACTCATATTGATATTTAATTAGATCGATCACAGGCTTGGTTTGAGGCAACAGAAAGTCCTCCTTAACTAACATTCACAACTATCGGAATTTTGAAAAGCTTTATTTATCCTGTACATACTAAGAGACCAAGCTGCCATTTGCATTAACCTGTAGTGAAAAAGAGGTTTGGGATTTAAAAAAACTACTCTGTCTCAGACAGTTGAGTGCTTTGGTTATTAATTAAGGGAGCTAGTGGTTGAATAATGCTGAACCTCAGCAGGGTTTATGTAAAACATGATATAGAGTACTTTAAACAATTGTAATACGGATAACCTATCATATACTCTATATCCACTATATTAAATAAGCTAATGGCCATTGAGTTAGTGGCACTTTGGGGACAATGTGGGTTGAACACTTAAGTGTTGTTTGTACTGATGATAAGTGTTAGCAGCATTTGTAAAAATTATGGAATTGAGATTGACAAAAGGGCGAAATGGAACTGTTTCACAGCCTGTGTTGCCTTTGCCTTGTAACAGAGGTCTTTTTCAGTTAAACCTTTCATTGCTATTTGTAGTAAGACTGTGTTGAATGGAACAGGTTTTTGTGGTCACATATAGCCCCAGGTTCACTGCAATAACACACAGTAGTAATACTCTGCAACATAGTTTGTTTGGCCCGGTGAGTATAGCTCACTGAAGTGATTCAGCAGGGGAGATGAGACAGTCAGCTCACAGTATGATACATGTATGAATGCTAACATCACATTTAAAGGGGGTTTTATAAGTTGCTGATAATGCTACACAGCAAACTTTTCAGACTCAGTCAAAAAATGGAGTGATGTGGTGGGGGCCGAATTTAGTACAGAATTTAGTACAGTACAGTTATTAATAGGGCATGCCAAAAAGACAGTAAACACAGTGAGGAGGTCTAACACAGAATTGACCTCCCTTAGATTTGTTAAATGTTTTAATGTTTTGCAAGTATTTGTCATTTAAACAAAATTAATAAAGAAATAGTGACGTAAAATGAATTGTGATAATCATCAATATATAAAATAAAGCAGTATAAGTAAAGCTCAAAACAGTATTGGTACAGCAGAACACAGTATATTTACAGTGTATACCAGTATAATTACAGCTCACTACAGTATAATTACAGCAGAATACAGTATAATTACAGTGTATATCAGTATAAGTAGGGCCCAATACAGTATAGGTACAGCAGAATATACTATATTTAAAGTTAAAGGCAGTATTAGTTTAGCTGAATACATTATATTTACAGTTGAAAGTATAAGTACAACAGAAACAATCCTATTCTTTGAAATGTTAGGGAGAGCTTTCTGTTAGTCTGTCTAGTTGACCACTTTGTTGTATTATGTAATGAATTAGCTTTGTTGATGCTGCATCAGCAGAGCCAGTCTCCATCTGTTCAGGAACTGAGGACAAATATATTCAAGTGATGGAACGTAAATGCTGTCATACTGAAAAGTGTTCCTGATAACAGCATATACATGCAAGCTGATGCAGAGGTTGCTGTCAGTAGAGTTGGACAAAGGGATGCTGTAGTGTGTGAAGTGGCAAAGTCAGCATGTTATGTAACTGAGATGTTGGAGCCTGTCCTCCTGATGCTGATACAGTGAGATCACAGACAACAGGGTAGAAGAGGACATGGCCCATAGCATTCATTTCAATTACGATGTGTTTTGACTTGGAGCGTCGAGCTACGTTAACTCAAACCACAAATGGGAAGCAGGATGCCGATCATAGTGGCATCTTGACTAAGATGACTGCAAAATACACAGGTGTCACTAGTCACTAAGATTGTGCTCTATTTAGATAGAGCCTTAACTAACTATTTCATGTCAAAATGGTTGCCGTGAAAAAGGTTTAATAGTTTGACATTTTTATCTTAACTCAATTTATGAATGCAACAAACGTGTAATTCCTGGATAAAGCTAGTATGTGGAGTCAAGGTCATATCGTAGCTTCATATGTAGAAAATATGTTGTTTTTGAACATCCCAATGTAACTAAATTAGTGATTGACAGAAACCTAGACATTACTAGCTTCACATCACATTAAGCAAAATAAACCAATTGGTGCCGTAAACCAGTGCTGTTTGAGGTTTTGAATGACAATCTGGGAGAAATACCACAAGATAAATACTTTTACAAGCTTAATAAGGTATTAAATACGTGTAGCTTTATATAAATAACATCAGCAACATCAACAACATTAACAGTTACAGTAATTCAATCAATTCCCCTGCAATATAACATTATGGATACACAAGGATGTAGTTCAATACTTACAAACTGTAGATCAATTTCCCACTTACAGAAACCACGTGTACAGTAATAATGTACTAGAATTAGAAGAAATATGAGGAATGATCATAATAAACAGAAATTTAGTATTTATCAGTGTTTAATGGCCCACTGTGGATCTTTTCTATCTCATAAGGTTCCCGATGTTGAACATGTCCACCCCCAGCGAGCTGAAGTCTGCCTGTGTGACTCGCAACGGAATGGTGAAGTTGCCCACCAGCCAGCCCAACGGTCTGGGTAGTGCGAGTATCACCAAAGGGACACCTGCTGCCAAAAACCGCCTGTGCCAGTCCTCCTCTGTACCCTCCATCCTGCCTACTCCAACATCATCCCTTCCCTACCACCACCACCTGGACGGCCCTGGCATGCCCCACTCAGCAGCCTCTCTTTTGGTCACTGACATGGAGCCTGGAAAGCCTCTGGTAGGCTTGAAGCCATCCCTTCGCCAGCTTCCCCCTCTCACTCTACCCAAACCCATGCTGTTGGAGCGCCAGCTTGTCCTGGATGAGAAGTTGCTTAACCGACTGCTCTGGTATTTTACCACAGGTGAAAAATGTGTGCTGGCACAAGTATGCAAGACATGGCGAAAGGTGCTATATCAGCCTAAGTTCTGGGAGGGTGTGACACCTATCTTGCATGCCAAGGAGCTCTACACCCTACTGCCCAATGGGGAGAAGGAGTTTGTCAGTCTACAGGCTTTCGCCCTACGTGGTTTCCAGTCTTTCTGCTTAGTGGGTGTGTCAGACCTGGACATTTGTGAGTTCATCGATAACTACCCACTGTCCAAGAAGGGTGTCCGCTCAGTCAGCCTCAAGAGGTCCACCATTACAGATGCCGGTTTGGAGGTGAGTCATGTTGATGAAGTTGACAGAAGTTATGGATGAAAAATGTACCCGCTCTTTGAGATTATTACACATAAGAAGCATTCATAGCTGTAATCAGAGCCATTCAAGCTCAAGACAACTATTAGACTAAGGTATACGACAGGTTGAAACAGGTGTTGTCGGGGTCAAAGTCACATGGTGAATGTATGTGGTTTAGTCTGAATTGGCTGCTGTTTCCTGTAATAACTAAGGATACCAACAACTGATTTAGCTGAAGTTTGAAATAGTTAGGCTCAGTATAAGAATCAATTATAAAATCAGGTCATCCCATTATGTTCTTATGCAGGCCACACTAAAATAATAATCACAATTAATAGTGTTGCTTTTTCCTCAGTGCCTTTTTGATGTCAGACACAGGGAAACTATATCTTCCTTTGGCAATTAATCATAACTATCGTCTGACAGACTCCCAGCACAGCTAAGCTTGATTATACAGCATGTTTGATAATTTCTTGATCATTTTGAACACTATTACAAGATTGTGTGATAGAGAGAGTCAAGTGCAAGTTGAAGTGTTTGTCAGGATAACGTTTTCAGATCATGAAACAGATATGATGGAACAAATGTCATTATCCTCACTGCAGTTCACTGTCAAGGTTGAGTTTCTAGCTGAGAATCAGAGGCTCACACACACAGAATAACTCACAGTGTAATCACATTAACTTGTATTGACTCTACAACAAAGTGGAAATATGAAGAGCAGTGGAAATATTTTGCAGAATACAATGCAGATCACACTAGTATAACAGTGCTGCCCCATAGATAAAATGATGATGATGATGATCAGTGATCAATGCCCAAGGACACATTAGTAACCCACCTCCTTCAAGTGCACGAAATGATGATAAAAAAGCGTGAGGAGGCTCAGGGAGCCGCTTTAGTGGCAGTTTGACTGCTGCACAACTGAACCTGTGCTTATTTTGACAAAACAATTTGGTTGACTGGAATCATATTCCACTACCAGGACAGAAGAGGCATATGGCTTGCAGAGTGTTTTTCACTTCACTCTTTATACCAGATAGACCTCCTATTCTGGGATGAGTGGATGGTTGCCATAGAGAATTCTGCAAACTGCGGTCAGAGCTAATGGGACTGGCTATTTCTTTAGTCTGCATGTTATATATATATTTTCGACCAAAAATTCACATACTCTGAATCTAACAAGTGAAATAAAAAAGGCCAGTGGTTGAATATAAAATGATCTTGAAACAACACACTAAAACTAAAAATATTCAAATAATGAAAACAATGTTGGTCTTAAAAAAAATCTTAGTAATTATAAAGGACAATTGTGGGAAACTAGTTGTTTATGTGTGAGCTCTTGATGTGTGAAGGATTTTGGATTACAAAGGTTTTTTTATTTGTTCAGTCAAGGTGCAGTAACCATCTAACAGAAAGCATGTTGGCACTTTTGGAAATACATGCAGCATATTAACAAAACACATTCATTATACCTTTAATTTTAAAAGCAGCATCATCAGTGATCCAAGCTGATGGTCTTTCTGTTGCAGGTCATGTTGGAGCAAATGCAAGGACTGATACATCTTGAACTGTCAGGCTGCAATGACTTCACAGAGGCTGGCCTGTGGTCTAGTCTGAATGCCCGTCTAACTTCCCTCAGTGTCAGTGACTGCATCAATGTGGCGGATGACGCCATTGCTGCTATCTCACAGCTCCTACCCAACTTATCAGAGTTGAGTCTGCAGGCTTACCACGTCACTGACACAGCCATGGCCTACTTCACAGCCAAACAGGTAGAATGTCAAAACAAGAGAAACCAGTGTGGGGTTTTGCTGTTGTTTTTGAGTTGGTAAACAGTATATGTTGTTTTAGCTAGATCTTGGTCTTGTTCAAAAATCAATCAATCAATCAAATCAATCAAAATTTTATTTGTATAGCCCATATTCACAAATCACAATTCGTCTCATAGGGTTTTAACATGGTGTGACATCCTCTGTCCTTAACCCTCAGCAAGAGTAAGGAAAAACTACTAAAAACCCTTTCAACAGGGTAAAAATATGTAGAAACCTCAGAGAGAGCCACATGTGAGTGATCCCTCTCCCAGGACGGACAGAAGTGCAATAGATGCCACGTGTAGGAAAACATCATCAAGATTAAAGTTTTTAGCAACATTCTGAAGGATAACTTCAATACGATATGTCAAGCAGTCCATCTGCACTCATAGTCCATGGTCAGCAGCCAGCAAGATCATGATCCGCCATCCAGATCAGATGCCACTTTAGTCCACAGTCATTGTCCACTGCCGGTTTTTAAGGATCCGCCATTACACGATATAGAATCCGCTATACTCAATCCACCATTGCGACCTCTGATGCGCGATCCAGGGATCGCAAATCCATGGTGCGGCCACAGAGGCCCTGGATCTGCGGGCAATAGAGCAAAGGGATTCCGGGGAAGGGGGATAGGGATGGAGAAGAGGAAGGAGAGAAGCTGGAAAGAGAAGCTCTGTGTGTCATGTGTCATAAATTCCCTTTGCGTCTTAGCGTCATCAGGGTTTTTTGCCTTGTAATCAATGATACAATGATACAGGGCGAACTTGAGGCTACACTTAGGCTCAAGGTAAAACTGACTGGCTACTGATTTGTATGGTAGTACGATGAAAACCATGTGGCCCACTCAGTAGATCAGACATCAATACCTCTACGCCTTTTTAGACTAAACGCTTCCTATTTTAGAAAATAGAACAAGTTACGTTCTGCCGCACTAATTAGCTCTAACTATAAGCTTTATCAAAAAGTAAGGTTTTGAGTCTACTCTTAAGCGAACAGACGGTGTCTGCCTCCCGAACTGAAAGTGAGAGATTATTCCACAGGAGGGGGGCTTGATGGCTGAAAGCTCTGGCTCCTACTCTACTTTTAGAGACTTTAGGGTCGACAAGTAGGCTTGAATTCTGGGAGCGGAGAGAAAAATGCGATTTAAACCAGTTTAGGGCGGTTCCTTTAATGTTAATTATTATTGTAATGAAGAAACAAAAAGGCAGCTTGTTTGTTGGAAACAAAGGAAAACATTAACTGAAAAAATAAACTTAAAGTACCCTCCACTTTCAGGGCTACACCACCCACACTCTGCGGCTACACTCCTGTTGGGAGATCACCAATCACGGTGTGGTCAACATGGTGCACAGCCTTCCCAACCTGACTGCCCTCAGCCTCTCTGGCTGCTCCAAGATCACAGATGATGGTGTGGAGCTGGTTGCTGAGAACCTGCGTAAGCTCCGCAGCCTGGATTTATCCTGGTGCCCTCGGATCACTGACATGGCCCTGGAGTACATTGCCTGTGACCTGCATAAACTGGAAGAACTGGTGCTGGACAGGTCAGCGTGTCTGCTTTCATCCTTATTTTTAGCAGTTAGAGAGTGAAATGCAGAGGTGATTAAAAGTAACTGAGGGTACATTGGTACCCGCACCACAGAGGGGGCAAATAACACATTGATTATTCTGGACATTCTACACTTCTAAACTTTCACGTTTGAAGCTGCATCAGGAAGCTTGTTATTACCTGGATCACTTATCCGCTTTCTTTAACCTCAGAGTAGAGTTTTGTGAAGAGTTGCAAATTACACCTGACATTTGTTAGCCATAGTAGATGAAATGGTGACACCCATGCATTAGAAAATTAATTAATAGCAACAGCAAATGTGATATTTACTGAGGTGAAATTTGTAAGACTTAACTAAAGTAATGTTAAGGCTATAAAATACTTCAAAAGCTTCAAAATAAAGATACTAATCAGTAGGCTTATCATCTGAAACAAGCTTAGGTTATACTGAATGCACCGTCACAGTAACATGAGATCTGCCCTAACATAGAGTGATGTGGCGCTTGGTCAGACACCTTCTTGGCTTTGATTGGTGGATTATCATGTACTCATGTAAAGCGTTAATCCACTGGAGCTTCAGTCTAAAGCATCGATTTGTCAATGCTTTCTTTACGGCAGAGATTCTGATTGCAACAGTCTTGGCAAAGTTGTGGTTTTTGATAATTGTTGTGTTTTATGATTGTAGGTGCGTGCGGATTACAGACACTGGTTTAGGCTACTTATCCACCATGTCATCGTTAAGGAGCCTCTATTTGCGCTGGTGTTGTCAGGTAACACAAAACACAAGTTCACTGTATTTTCTTTCTTTCTTTCTTTCTTTCTTTCTTTCTTTCTTTCTTTCTTTCTTTCTTTCTTTCTTTCTTTCTTTCTTTCTTTCTTTCTTTCTTTCTTTCTATCTATCTATGTCTGTCTTTCTGTCTGTCTGTCTGTCTGTCTGTCTGTCTGTCTATCTATTTATGTATCTATCTATCTATCTATCTATCTATCTATCTATCTATCTATCTATCTATCTATCTATCTATCTATCTATCTATCTATCTATCTATCTATCTATCTATCTATCTTTCTATCATAAGCACAGAAAAATCTGAACTACATTATCTCACAACAGTTATGTCACATTTGCAAACCTCAACAGGATAGTTTACAGAAAAATGAAAATTCACTCTTTATCTACTCACCACGACGCCGATGTAGGGGTGGGTGAATAGTTTAGTCCACAAAACTTCTGGAGTCTCAGGGGTAAACTTTGTTGCAGCAGATCCAACACAATGGAAGTCAATGGTGTCCTCTTCCTCAAACTTAACAATCTACAGAAAACACATAACATGCCTCTATACTGCTTGTGTGGTGTCATCCAAGTGTACACAAGCCCCGACTTTAATATTCGAGTGAAAATGAGGTCGTTTAAACTGTGTTTTAAGCCTAAAAGGACCCTGGAAGTGGCTAAGCTAGAAGAGATAGCTACACGTGTTGCGTCCGAGGGTCGGCAGATATCAGCTGACATTTAGGCTTAAAACAAAATGTAAATGAAATTGATATGAATGTCAGGGCTTGCGGACACTTCACCCTACCCTCCATCAGCATGAGTAAATAACGAGTGGTGAGTAAATAACGAGTGAATTTAAATTTTTTAAGTTAACCATCCCTTTAAGGGAGATCCTACAAGTTTTGTATGTGTTGTGTTTCTTTCTACAACCAGCAAAGGCTGAATGAAAATGAGTTTTAAAAGAAAAGGGTGTGTGTGTTGATTGCAGGTGCAAGATTTTGGACTGCAGCATTTGTTTGGAATGAGGAGTCTTCGTCTTCTGTCTCTTGCAGGTTTGATTTCTTGCTACATCTTCCACACAGAATGAGACATGACCTGTCGGTATTCCATCCACATTGAAGTATTAAATTTAATACTATTCATATTTAAATGATAAGAACCTCCCTTGTTCTTGCATACATTAGTAACAGTAGACAAGCAAGTAATGAACAAGTAGCAAATAAACAAGAAAATATATGGTAGAGAATCTCAACTCAAAAGTTCACTCAGTAGTGGGAGTGACCAAGACACACTGCAAATATTTTATACTAAGATGAAAGTCAATGAAGTAGTTAAAGCAAAAATAAATACAATCTGCAACTATTTTGAGAGTTAATTAATCTCTAAAATCATCTGTCAAGACAAATGCCAAACATCTTGTTATTTGAAATTTTAGTGTACATATGTTCTTAAATATCTCTCTGGATATTCAAAAAACTACATTACACATTAAATATGTCTTCTCCCTAATATGAAAGGTTTTTTTGGGTCCCTTGAAAGGCCCTATTAAAATTATTATAATTATATATACATAAATACATATATTATAAAAAGTTATTTTTGTTAGACAAAATTTCTTTCGGTTTTGGACTGTTGACAAAAAAGAACCATACATTTGATGATGAAATGTTGGACTTTGCATTAGCATTTTATGGAACCAAAATTGATATTAAGAAATGATATTGAGAAAAACAATGTACACGCATCAGTCCCCTTTGTACATTTTACCCAGCCCACAGCTGTTATTCCTGCTGCTGTGTCCCTCTCAGGCTGCCCCCTGCTGACCACAACCGGTCTGTCAGGCCTCATCCAACTGCAAGAACTGGAGGAGCTGGAGCTGACTAACTGTCCCGGAGCCACTGCAGAGCTCTTCAAATACTATTCGCAGCACCTGCCCCACTGCATGGTCATCGAGTAAGACCACTGACAACTAACCAACCGGCTGACCAGCCGCCATGCTTCAACCTTCCTCCTGTTTACTCTTTCACTTTTTTCCCCAAATGCTAACCAGGAGACCGAACTGATCCTATAGTACCACACCGTTCCTCATTACCAGTCCCCCTACCCCACGTCTTCCTCCACACCCATTGAGAAGACTGACCCACAGGTGGACAGAGGCAGGAAGGCAGATCATTGTACATGCCAGACAATAGAGGATGATGGGATGGCGTTTGAGCTTCATTTGAGAAGATAATGGCGTGAAGAGCTTGGTGTGACGTCTTGTCTGACAAGTTTCTTTTTCAGGATTTATAACAGGTTTTTTTTGCAGACAAGAGCTTCTCTACAGACTGATTTTTTTTCAGCTGAATGGATACTGAAGGGAATAACATTCACAGATAAATATGCAGTGTGAAGAAATTTGAAAAAGGTCAATAGACCTTTGTGTTTGAGCTGAAATGGTGGAACTCACACATGCGCCCATACACATATTGTACATGGTAAGTGAACAAATGTAAGTCTTCAAGACCATGAGTACTGATATTTCTATTTCCATCAGTCTGTGTAGTAAACTGCTGGTTTTTCCTTTTCTCAGAGGGTATCATAGGTAGAATTTTCTTTTTGTAGAATGCCCATGTCAACTGGAGAGACAAGAGAGGACAAAAGATGCACTTCAGGACATTTTTCTCTCTGTGTGTCATGGACTCACATCTTTTTGGGATACCACCATCTTTTCCATTTTTATTTCATGTCTTATAAGAAATCAAAAAAGGAGAATCTGAAACCCAACTGCTTTCATTGTTCTTTGTGTTGAAATTGCAGGCAAACTTTTTCTCTTGATCCTCCCGTCTTAATTTTTTGTATACATATATTTTAATTTACAAATCTGCAGGAGATGCTGTCATACATTATGGATGTTTTTCTTTAAAGGGCAAACGTGTTACTGAGGCAAAACGAGGCGGTCAGTCAAAGTACTGTCAGACTTGGAGTTTCTGCTGAAGTTAAAATGCTTTCTCTCAAACAATGGATAGAGATTAATCATAAATGCTAAACAAGGCAAATGTGTGACTTAAACCCACAGGGATAACTTCATAGCTTTTTTACATCTAGCTCAAACTCATTATTTATTGCCATCTTTTAAATGCAGATAGAAACAGATCTGAAGCTGAAAATGAATTTTGTGACCCTTCTGGCTCAGGTCAGGTTACCTGTAAGGTAAATTAGGGAGGATAGGGGATTTCTGTATTAATCAATATTTTAAAAATTAACAGGAGCCAATGGTCCTTATAATGTAGCAGTTTTAAAATAATCTAGTTTGTGGGAATTTTAAGGTTTTTCCTACAAACACAAAGTCAGAGAAACGTCATGGTTAATGGGCGAGATCTGCCACATGGCTACAGAATGAGAGGGCATGTGCAGTCACATGATCAGATAGGCAGTAATCAAACTGGTTATTACAACTTGACATGTAGAAACATTATTCAAATCTAAATTGTATAGAACAATAGCTTAATAGACTATTTCCTAGAAAGACCATAAGTTATCATACACATCCATAAACTGAGCTAAGCTAAGCTACAATTCAACATATCTTTGTCTGATTCTGGGTAAGAAAGAAAAACAACCAAATAATTTATTTAACATGGAGAAAAGGGTTATTGATGTTGCAAAGGAACATTTTAAAGTACGTTGTTGTCTTTTCCCACCATCATCTGATATCTACAGCAGAGGAAATGGATAAGCTTAGCAGTCAGCCACTGTGGCGCTTTTCCTCTGTTGACTGCCACCTGAAGGATTGGATCAGTGTCAGCCAGTATCAGGTTGTGCCAAATGCATCCCTAGCAGCGCAGAGAAAGTGGCTGGTCGCCTCTAACTGATTACTGACCACACTAAAACGGACTGTTATGTACAGACACAGCAGACCATGCATGTTTTTAGATGGTCTGCATTTCCGTTTTGAGGAGGCAAATTCTAGAGGTTGATCTGCATCTCTTCATTGTACATACATTTATTTATTTATTTATTTATTATATATTTATTTGAATTAATTTGTGTCTTATGTGATTTATTTATCAAATGACATTTTTCAAAGGGTTATATTCTATTGAACTTCACATTTGAGCCTGAATAAGCTAATGCATTGATTGTTGGTTTTGTACTTTTAGTTTTCACATTTTACATGATTTTCTAACATTTTAGACCCCAAAGTGAAACAATCTACATCTTACACATTGAACATGCACTCATTTAGACACCAGTGACCATTAACATCATAAATGCCTTTTAAGTCATCATAATGTGTAAGAGTATATTTTCCTCTGTGCAAGTGAGTGTCAAGTTCTTCGACAGTGTTTCATTATTAAGAACAAGGAAACGAACAGTTGTGACAAATTTTAATTGCTATAATTTTTCTGAATGTGGCAGCAAAACACAGAGTATAATATACAAAGAAGGATTTGAAGAACGGACTGTCATGGCTAATAGGGTTTACAATGTCTACTAACATCTGTTTTGATGACTTGGAAGATGAGGTTGTATGGAAGCCTATTACTGGCAAACCCGTCCAAACAAATTGAAAAAGGAATATTACCAAGCCAGCTAGATTTAGCACTAGCTCAGTGCTCACTAGCTTTGGTTTGGGTAAGCTCACAACTTTATTGGAACTTAATGGTGAAACTAAGAGACAACCTTAGGATGTGCAGACATGCATTTATATGTTTTCATTGTTAAATTGTTTTTGACTTTACGCTTAAAGACCCTTCGTTACCACTGCAGCTTTTCACTCATGGAAGGAAGTAAATGTTCATCGTGTTTAATTAATATTAATTTGCTGCAGCTGATAAAACCTAAGTTCATCTTTAGCGGAACAAGTACCTTAAACATTCAGAAAGATTTTTTATATTTACCTAAATAAGTCGCTTTAATAACTGAATGAAATGGGTGTCATTTAGCAAAGTTCACTGAATCCTCTCTTAATTTAAGGTCTAATATCAACATGCAGAAATATTGGCCACTACTTAAGCGTCCATTCCAAACGTGCTCTGTACAAGCAATTCTTCTCTTTCACTCTCAAACCCTTGCTCACAGTTGGATAACTGATCTGACCAATACAATGTCTATTGTGATCTTTCAGTGTTTTAGCTTTTATTAAACTTCCAAAAGGATCAAATGTAAGTTTACATATCATGAACTGCGATATGCACAGTCATGCATTTCTCAATCACAAACAACTAACACAAAACCTGTCTAAGGTACAGTATAATCTAAAATACATTTTCTAAATAAATAATTCCTTTTATTTATATTGCTGTCTACAGTTTTTGGTCTACATCTGTCACCATTTTGTTAAAACTATTGTACAGCACAACTTTAAGTAAGCAGTTAAATAAATAATGACAGTTTACTGATAATGTTGAAATTGTCAGAATCTGTGTGCCCTTCCAGTTTCAGTGTGTTTATCCCACTGGTGCCTGTAATGACCAGACTTTGATCTGAGAGCATCTTCGCACCGAATATCAGTGGCTTTTGTGTTTTGGTGTTTAAAAAAAGGATTCACTCATACCAACATCACACCAACATGTCTGTTGACAACAAGTGCCACATCAAAGTGTGGTCAACAAGTGGCTTGGATTTATGGTAAGAATAGAAAAGAACAAATCATTTATAATTTCTGTGCATATGTCAGTATTTTAGTGGGAGGTGAAATGATGCCAGAAACAATGGATGTGGTCAAATATGTATTATTAGTTGCAGTTCGAGCAAATAAAGATCAATGTTTAAAGTATGGGGTGGACTAAATATCAAAAACCAAATATTATACAGAAGGGGGCTCCTGGCATAGGCGACATAGCTTTAGGCTAGAGGCTTCGAAGACCATAGTAATTTACCCCCGAACCAGCGCAGAGAAATGCGCTTCCTGTGTGAACGGCTGCGGCTGCTCACATGAGAATTACACATTATTAATACTAATTTTTGTCAACTCTCAGTACATCAGATTTCAGACTCTTTTTATATTTTTTATTATATATTTGTATTCTTTTTTATAGCCTAGATTTTTTGTCTGCCTGTGTCTGCATCTCTACAGAGTCCGAAAGTTATGGGGATGCATGACAATAGACAGGCTATTTGAGAGCATGTAAAATATATAATGTAGAGCATTTCCCATCGTTTTACATATCCATATGTCAAACCTTGTTCATATTGCATTAAAATTCAGACACCAAATGGATTCTGATTTAATACACATCGCTTGCAGTTTTGCATGTGCATGTTGGGGGGCCTGTTAATTCAATAGGGACCAGCAGAAATATGCCAGTGAAACTCCCTTAAGTGGCTGGACTGGATTCAGGTCTCCTGCAACCGAGGACCTGAACACACCATTCCATCTGCCAAACCTCTGCACTTTTGCTTGTTACTTTGCTAAATGAAGGACTAACTACTCTGGTAATTGTAATGGAGAGATGTAGTTGGGAGCCAGTAAATGGACCTTATCAAAACAGTTGTTTTGTAAAACAACTATGTCCAAGGCCAAAAATGAAAATCTATAAAGTGTAATTTATAAAAGGCTCTGACCTCATTGTGTTTTCAGGTTATCACAAGAAGAAAAATACTTCCTGTTTTTTATTTATTTAAATATAAGTCATCTGAGAATTTACTTGATTGTAAGTTAGGGTCTGACCAAATGTCCATACTGTGACATCCACCTGAAAACATCTATCTTTTACATATAAAAAACATGTTTATGCCTTTTATTTATAAATATGTCAATTATATTCCTGGCTTATCGTTTGAGGCCTGTGCCGTTTGTCCGAGCCATCTTATATTTTTTGCAATACACATGAGCAATATTGCCATATTAAAACAAGAATTCCCACCTCATATCTCAAATCACCAATTTCTTTTCTTGGCTGAGAACTACAGATGAGAAAATGGGACTGATACCAATGTGGACCATAGTTTGAAACTATAGAAACTAACACTGATAGAGGATATTCAAGTTTTCAGGAGATTCACAAGAACCAGAGTCTGGCTATACATTTACCATGTAACTCATTCCTTGATTGACACCAAAACGGTGATAAAGGTAGCGTAAACCCAGCCTGCACAATTTGCACTTTCTGAAAGTGTTAAATCTGAAAAACTTTCTACCAGAAAATCTTGAGGACGTTATGTGATGTAATAGACACAAAGCGGTGACAAAGAGGTTATATTAGATAAGTGACGCCAGTATAGGGCTCCTGAGTGAGGCCCTTTTTTATTTTTTTATGTATTTATTTGGGTCAATATATATATGAGTGACTTGTTACAGTGTTTAATGCAACGATTTGAATTCATTAGAGGCCCCTTTTGGATTCTTTGATATATTGCATATATTGACTTTTGTAAAACCACATGGAGAACTGATGTTCTCCAGAAATTTAATTGAAATATAATGGTTTTACTGTAGATGTAAGTGTTTTAAAAAGAGAACCTTGCATAATACAAATAGGAATGAAGAAAGACCAGAATAAGACAGATGGATAAACAATGTTACAGCCTCAGAGATTTGTCAATATAATAAAACTTTACATGGAATTTACTTATAACACAGTTGCAACAACAGCTGCAGGTCCTGATACAGGGAAGTCAGTATTAAATGGTTTGGTTACATACAAGAGATTACCAATAGTATAATTTGCAGTCTTACAGTAAAGCAGGCTTAGTTACAAGGGTTGACTCTCTTTCCCAGTTATTTTCATGTCCGATACAATCATACAGTGTTTGTTGTAGCTGTGACAAATATCTGACAGTTTAGTCTCAACAAAAGGAAAATACTACAACATCTTTCCTGGTCCACACAATGAGTTTTCACTTTGTCACTCATTTTCATTAATGACTGAAAACTGCTCTCTATGTTTCTAGGTTTTCCAGGACATTGGGGAAACCTGAATTATAATATGGAAGTGTACACTTACACAGAACATATATAACTATATATATTGTAATGTATGTTTAAATATTTATACCTTTGGTTATTTTTAAGATGCACCCGCTTTGTCGTTGTTTAAACACATTTGTTTAAGGTTTCAGAAACGTATTACTCATTTTCTTTTATAGTAGACTACTGTAGTTTTGACAGTAGAAAAATATTGTCTTCAGGTAATTCCTGTTGTTGTTGTTTTCTCCTGCAAAGCCATGATAATACATGTTTTTAACGTAGGACTTCCAGAGTGGAAGAACATGGTAGTCTGGTCCCCATCTATGAGCATTTCCTGTAAAATTATTATTGAAAAAGAGAGGGGATCCTGTTACTTATCCTGCATGACTATAAGATGATATAGTGGTGTAAATTGATAAGTGACATGGGTCTCAGGATAGGGTGTAGAAGGAAATGGCAAAACAGCAATCCCTTCTTCTATGTTTCACCAAGATGTATAAACTGGTTAACTGCTCATATTTATATTATTTGATCTCCATTCCTACATATACAGGTTGTGAACTTGTTTTCAAATCTAAAGAGTGACGACGTATGTGATGCTGATGTGATACTGATTCACACAGCTTTTGAACTGCTTTCTTTGAATGGCATGTCAATGGCCGCCATCTCCTCAAAACTTCACCTGATTGATAATGAAGACTCCTGTTCTGAAGACATTTACTTGCCAACATTCAACCATAGTCATAGTGCCACTTCTCTCAACAGGAAGTAATCCATGTATGAGTATCTTGTCCTCGATTTACATTTGGTTGGTCTCTTCCACACCTGATACACAGCAAAACAATTCAGGCTTTGTGCATGTTTTTCACCACATAGTTAACACAGGAAGCAGCATGTATGCTGTCTCACACTCCACGTAGCAAACAACATTCTACTCATTCATGTAGAGTCCAATTGTTGAAAATAAACATCCCCTCAGCTTCCCCAATGTGCACAAATGAGCCAGGGCCTGTTACATGCTACTTGGAGCTTTAATCATTATGATTAGAATGATTCTGTTATTGAAATGCATTTTGACATTTAGGGTAACATATATTGACAAGTTTAAATCAGCACAAATTGTTCTGCCATGAGGTTGAATTTCTGAAATTCACAAGCAAATCTCCCGAGCCATACTCTAAACCAGAGGACACTAACCAACTGACAGACGGACCAAGGTGTGTGTAACCAGCAGCTTTTCTAGCGTTTGGTTTAGCAGCCCAGGAAACATAATATTTTTCAAATTCATATGCCAGTGTACAAAACATACAGACCATGTAGACAATCAGCCATGAATAGACAATACAGTCCACAGTTACAATGCTAGATCGATCAAATAAAATTTGAATCAAATTAAATAAGCTATCGGTAAAATAGGTTAAATATAAACTAAATAAATTAGATTGTGTGAGTGTACATTAATTTGATGAATTGTGCTTTATCTTTGCATATCCAGAACATCGTAGATCATAAATTGTGGTGGATGCTGATCATGGATTTCAAGTAAACTATTTAGCTTGCTGCTACCTGCATCTCTGCCAAACCTTTTCTTTTTTTATGAATGCTTTAAACATTGAAACACTGAAGCCTCAATTCAGACTCATCTGGAGAACATCCAGATGATCGCCAGAGTTCATTGCATTTTTGAAAGCAGCTTAAAGTTCACAGACAAGGCGATCTCCCCATGTGGGTTAATGTGATGTTGTGTGTATATAAAACTGTATAAGCAACAATTTCTATTCTCTGGACCCACTAACCAGACGCAATGTTCCTATTGGCAACCATCATAATGTAAAGTGAAAGAGTCAACTCTTCTATATAAAAGCACCTTAGTTTGTATTATGTGTTACATTAGCTGCATTATACCCTCAGACAGTAGGAAACAAACCCACTACTCCTAGGCTGGAATAAAACAAGCCTACTTTGATAAAACACAACATTTTTTAAGGTGAGCACAATATTACCTAAAATATATTTGTTTCAGATTTTGACATTCATTTTCTAGGCCACAAATAAAGAAATAATGCAGCAGCATCTTTTTTGATATTGTTGAATATAGTGCTGCAAAAGTTTGCAATTAATCAGTTGGAAAAATTTAGATTGACTGAGCAAAATAAGAACCATCAACATTTGCAGTATAAAGTTTTAGTACAAAGAACAATTTTATTATGATAACATGCAGTGATGTAGAGCTCTGTTGCGATGGACTTAGAGCTCAAGTGTAGTAACTGTGGTTGGAGCTTATTACAGTGACTACACTGGACTAAGAAAGTTGAAAGTATTTCACTGTAAGCTGTTGACACAGCGGTTACAGTGAAGAGCTGGGAGGCCAGAACACTAACACTCAATGTCAGACACAACAAGTCTGTATGTGATCTGTAGAGGGTTTCACTGTTGATGATAGGTAACTGCAGAGAGAAACTAACATTTTGGATGAACTGGATCCAAACATACAACTACATTTCTTACTAGTTGGTGGTGCAAAGGCATGGGTGAATGGATTAAGTGATAAATTGTTTTTAATAAAGCACGGGGTATTGTATCAACTGGCATACTGCCCAGCAGCACTTTTGAGCCAATAAAATCAAATTGAACTTTTCAAGATATCGACAACATCTGAAGGTAAGAGTGTGTTCTGAATGGAGGTTAACATTTTGCCATTACAGAATGAGAATTTTACATTATCTACAGATCTCTGAAGGTAAGAGTGTGTTCTGAATGGAGGTGAAAAGTCTGCCATTACAGAATGAAAATTGCATGTGTTTGACAGAGACTACATACTGGAAATAATAATGGAAAAACAATGGAGTGGAGCATGTGGATGAGCAATAATTACATTTGTGTCCTTGTATTTAAACTGCCCTAAGTCAGACACAAACTGAAACTAACCCAAAGGGGCCTGCACAAGTCTAAATAAGTTGGGTGCCACCGTGAAATACTAGAAGGTAAATTCTGACACAGCTAAAATCAGTGGGCCATTCTTATAAAATTGATAAAACTAGTGACTGATTTGCTGCATGCATGTAAATGAAAATTGGCAGTAATCAAGTTAACACAGTGCATGTTAACAGGTTACTCCGAACAACCTGTTCTCTGTATGACCTGGCCTTGGAGTTTTTGATGTATATCTTAGAATAAACACCATGTGCACATTTCCTCCACTGGGCGGAGTATTGAACAAGATTAAACACTCATGACATAAAGACTTGTTTTATTCTATGTGTGTTACAAATGTTACAAAAAGATTTTGGAGTTTAGCTTAAAATGAGTTAGAGGATAACAATTCAATCAGCAGTTGTTTTGGCACTTTAATAGGGAATACATGTTTTAAAAAAGTATCTGAGACTCAAGTGTGGTTCTCAAATATTCAAAACATAAACATAATATTCAGTTTTATCCATGTAAGTGTAGACATAACAACCTGACTAGAAAAAGAAGCTAGCAAATGTCGAAACTCAAAATGATGAATCACGACATGTCATCCAAAATCAGTCTAATCATTTTTTTATATTTTCTACAGTCACATATATAATTAATGCAGCTCAGTTATAAAAGGCAGCTATCTTGTTATAAAAGCAACTTAAACAAGGGGCACATCATCCACCTTTCCACAGCACGTGGGTTGACTTGATTCTCACAAGTTTTGCGTACGTCAATTCAAGAGTACTATGTAATAGAGGTGTGTAATATGTTTAGTCAAAAGGAAGAGAGCAGTGTTGGCAAATGAACAGCCTTATATTCAAAAATTGACAGTTTAATTGAGGGGGATATTTGACCTTTTCTGAATGCTTTAACGATTTGTATGTTACTTGGTATTTATTGTTACATTAATCGTCAAAATAATTCAAAACCTGTCCTGAAGCAACAACATGATTGGTTTCTCCTTCAGGTCATATTCAAAAGCAACCAGGACAAGTGATACACTGCATTAGTAAATGTGTGTGAACACCTGTACAAAGTGGGAGTGTGACACCCAAACATTCTGCCCATATGATAGTTGAACATGAGCATTAATCTCTTACTGTAACAACTCCCCTCATCTACTTCCAGACCTTCCAACAGATACTAAAACATGACTGCAGCATTGGACCTTAGTGAGGTCCAATGCTGACATTAGGTGATAAGGTCTGTTCAAATTGAATACAGCTGGCAGATTTAGATCTGTGTTCCCTGTTATTGTGCCATCTTCTTCTGCCTGCTTTCCCTTGCCCTGTCTCCATCCTTCCAGGAAATACATATAAGCGCACATTGAAAAATATAATCATATTTGATGTGTCGTGTAATAGAATTTCTCATTTAAAAACAATGAACAAGTTGGTCCCATGATGAGCAAAGGAAAAACCTATTTGAAAAAAATCGTTTCTGCATCTCATTTTTTATGTGGTGGAGCATCAGCAGAGACGACAGAGAGATTAGAGGTGACTCTCTGATTCACATTTGTCCGCAGTTCCATTCTCCAGTGGCCTGGTGGACAGTGCCATTTCGCTGAAGTTCATGTTGCTCTCATTGAGCCGTCGTACACGGTAGGTCTCATAGTGGATGTTGTGCGTCACCTCTTTCAGGTCTTGCAGATGAGACCTTTACAAAAACATGGAAACAGAAAGATTAACAACTTCATATTGTTTTTGCAGCTCTATTTCTTATAATCCGGTTTGCAGCTTTTCAAATATTTATGTTCCAAATCAATATATTTATCAAATCAAATCAAATTTAGAGTTTACTTTATCAAATATTTGTTACAAAGATAATTTTGATGCATTTATTATCTACACAGAAGTTATTTCAGCTGCGTTTGTTTAATAAGAGTATTTTTTACTTCTCAGTACTCCCTCCTCTTTACATAATTAACTTCATTCAATGTGTCTTGGGTGACCTATACTCAATATGTGCCCGGATGTATTCTGCAGGGACAGTGTTACTGTTGTCTGTCTGTCTGAATACCAGACACTGCTATTCATGTCATAAAGAGGATGAATAATAATAATCATATTACATTGTATGTATGCAGCACCTTACTGAAAGGGTAGATCCTGGGTTTTACTTTGTTATGGGATTTATTTCACCTGAAAAAGACTGTAGCCCCTCTTCTCTCAGACCACTTCAGGGTCAGTTCAACTAAATTACTATTCAAATTACTAATTTCTCAACAATCTTAGGTAGTTCCTTGTTTGATACTTGAACCCGCTCTCCAACTGATTAAGATTTTCAGGTACACGGTGCAGCAGTTTTGCAGCCTTAGTATGCGTTTAGTCGCTGTCTGTCACATGACCCTCCTCTACAAAACTGTAGTGATCCTTTAACATCTCCAGTGACTTTCAATATCCCATCTCTTTAATTATATAATATAGGACAAGGCAGTGAATATCCCTTGTATGTTTGAGTGTCTCCTGTACAAATTAAGTTACCAGTTACAAGTAGATGTAAGTAGGTGTTAGCGGCCAACAATGGATGTTGGGGACATAACTTCAGTCGTTCGCCTTTTTAAACTGAACACATACAGAGTCCAAAGCTGTCCCATTTTATAATATAGGACAAGATGAATGATATCTTCCCAGTGGCTGTTGGTGAGCATTTTAATAAAGAATCGAGTGTAGCAGTATTGTATGCTCACCTGATTAGGAGATCTCTCAGGTTGGCAAACTCGCAGTGTGCAACATTCTCAACTGTGGAAAGACAAAAAAGATTTGTTGCAGTTAAGAAGTAAACTCATTAGTGTTACGGATGTTTTCTTGAAGCTGGCGAAAGGAGAACTCAGGCAGCAGCTGATGTCTTATGCAGATCATTTTAATGTAGACTTTTAGGAAACCAGAAGGTGGAACAATTCCACACATGCGGGAGTATGTGTGGAATTAGACAGGCACTATCGTCCTAAGGGTATTGTGCAGATGTAATGTGTGAGGATGGTCAAAAATAACTGGACCTTGTGTTGGACGAAGCACTTTTACAGATTCATGTATCTTTACATGTTCTATTTCATTAAGCAACAATTACAAGGGTTATTAAGATGTTATCATAGCCAATGATGATACTGTTAATTGATGCCTAGTTTATTATTAAACTATTAAATTATTATTTACCTGTATTATTATTACTTTTATACCATCGGTATTCTTAAACTACCCATGTAGTAAAAAATATACTAAACTTAACACACACACATACGCACGCACACACACACACAAACGCACGCACACACACACATACAATCGCACGCACGCACACACACACACACACACACACACACACACACACACACACACACACACACACACACACACACACACACACACACACACACACACACACACACACCTCTATAGTTCTGAGGACACTCATTGACATAATGCATTCTCTAGCCCCTTACCCTAACCATAGCCATCACAACTAAATGACTAACCCAAATCTAATTGCAACCCTAAAACCAAGTCTTGTCCTCACAATGTTGGTATGAGATTAATTTTTTAGTTTATTGAAATTTTAAGGTCATGGAGATACATTTGTTAAAGGGAATGACACGGGTAAACATGCAACTCTGATAGACGCGATGGCAGGCCAATATAACTGTAGCAGATATACTGTTTATACAATAGCTGCTGCTTACAAAGTGGTGATTGTCATTCCTGTGATAGAACAGGAAACTGGATGTCTGACTCTAGTGATAAGTGAGGGTTCTGCCATGGGAGAAATTATAGTTCAAATAATAGTTCAAGCCATGAAGATGTCTTCCAGAGTCCGTTAATGATGCGTTGTGTGTTACACAGGAAGTTTCAGGTTGTACCGGAGCAGCTGCTGTATTCTCTGAAGCTTCAATCCATCTACTCATGTGCTTTGCCAAATTAAGATCACAATCTGTATACATTGGAAACAAGTTAGTGTTCATACATAAATTAGGTTTTACTGATGTGAAAGGGAAGCCTTACCTTCAATGATTCCCCACTTTGTTTTACGGCCCAGCACTGTGTTTCCATTCACCTGGTGCTCCTTGTCGGTTCCCACCACAGCAAAGGGAATGCTTTCCTGGATACACAATACAATAAGTCGGGCCTATTTGAAAACTGATTCATTTGTTGTAACATGAGGAAAAGATAAAAAGCTGCAGGGTAGAAGCAATGAGCTTCATGTAAAAAGTAACAGTTGCAGATGACCCAAACTGGAAGATTACACGTGATTTCCTCTGTTTATTTCATTCATGTCCACTAAAACAAAAATACTTCCCTCTCAGCAGGCTGTGTTAGGGTTACAATGTCAGCATTAAATAAACTATAATGATTATATTGAAACTGTTATTGGACTGTGTCTGCTGTCACTTCCTGAATTATATTTCTTGAAAAAATTGTATTCAATCTATCTCTAGTTAAACAATAGAAGTAATAGAGGACATTCTCAAACTAAATAAATAAAAGGTGTAGAGACATTACCCTGATCCTGTCATTGATGATGTGCTCCTCTAGATCTTCATCGTACTCTTTTTGAGGGTAAACCTGAATCCCATTGCCTACCAAATCGTGCCTGATCTGTCAAAAGGTCAAAGGGTTAAACACAGGTTAAATAGGTCAGGTATGCCACTGAACCATTTATGACAAGTCCACACTGCTGACAGGGCCACAATTATATGCCCATATTAACTGGTTATTATTTATATCTATTATGAAAGTCCAAAGTAAATAAAAAAACATATAACACGTCTCTTGCTGGAAATTCGATGTGCTGAGTAAATCAAGTCGTCATTTTTTAATGTTGCACAATCAGAGCATTTTATGTGTGTTCCCTCACCCTCTCTTTGAACTCCTGTCTTTCCTCAATTGTGAGCGTGTCAGCTTTGGCAATGACGGGTACGATGCTCACTATATTCCCCAACCTTTTCATGAACTCAACATCGATGGGGCGTAACCTGGGAACAGACACATTTCTGATCACTTTGGACAACAATGAATATCTGTGCAACCAACATGTAAGACTGTGGATAAAGAGCCAACACTTACATATTGTTAGGACATAACATATGGTACATTGTGGGTTTTGGCCTTATCCTGGGATTTGTTGACAATTATTAGAAGGAAACATTTGAAGGGCGCTCAGAGACCACATAACTCCACCAAAGTCCTTGAAACCACATATAAATTCATTACATCTGACATTGTAAAATGTCCGATTTTTGCAAATGTAGAAAAAAACTACATCACGTTTGTTAAATAATGTAAAAAAAGATTCCTGGATCCGCCACCAACTTTTAATGGATTATTTCCTGACCCATACCAAATCCTTCCACCAGGTTTCTTGGAAATCCAGCATAGTTTTTGTGTAATCTACCAACTAAGAGACAGAAAAACAATACAAAAACATAATCTCAGATGAAAATATGATCCTGGTCCTTCTACTTGATGGATGGATCCAGAAAAACCCTCATAAGATCTTACAGTCGTTCGATTGGAGAATCATTAAAATGTCTATCCATTCTATAATGCCATCTTCTAAGAAATAATACAGTCATCCAAGAAGTAGTAGTAGTAGTAGTAAGACCTAAGTGCCCTCCAAAGAATTAATTCTAAAACCATATCTTTATCAGAAAACAAGTAGCTAAAACCATACTGATTTCTGAAAAAAACATTTCGTCTACCATTATCTTGCTTTTTGTAGCTGAACCATCAGCAATACAATCTCCTTGACAACATATATATGAAGCAACCCTATCCTTTTTTCTAATAACACTGACTTCATATTTACACATCAAGTAAGTTACATTAGGAGCCCACTCTGGGTTCAGGAGTCAGACACCATCTCTAAGTTCAAGGTTAAACATAAATCTTCCTTTTTGATAAAGCCTATAGTTAGCGCTGGATCAGGTGAGTCCTGAACCCCTTAGTTATGCTGCTATAGGTCTAGACAGCTGAGGGAACTCCTTTCATGCACTAAGCACTTCTCCTCTTCTCTCTGTCACTCTGCCCCCACATTAATTTGTTTACTATGTGTCTTTTTCCTCCCATAGTCTTTCTCGCTCTTTCTCTCTCTTTTTGAAGGTGTCTCCCACTCCAGAGCTGCAGGATAACAACTATTATTATTATTTTTTAAATTATTATTACTTTAGTACTATATGAACTGTTGCTGCTATCATTAATAATCAATAGCATCTCTACGCTGTTATTGTTTTCATTATAACTAGTCAGAGCTGATACTTCATCATGTTCCTGGTCTCCCTCTCCTCTCTCACCCCCCTATCTCTCTATCTCTTCTCTCCCCTCTTTTCCACCCTTCTCTCCTCTCCTCCCCATTTTTCCCTGCTCACCCAACCTATCGAGGCAGATGGCTGCCCACATTGAGTCTGGTTCTGCTAGAGAATTCTCCACAGTTGCCAAAGTGCTGCTCATTGTGGGAACTGTTGGGTTTCTCTATAAACATTTTTCAAGGTCTTTCAATGTAAAGTGATTTGAGATAATGTATATTATGATTTACGCTATACAAATTAAATTGCATTGAATTGAAGAACAGGTGTATTATTTGATTTGTTATTTCAGTTAAATATAGGAAAATAGGCTTAATGTTGTCCTTTGGTTAGTTAATATTTTAAGTGTACGCCGCCATGGGTGCCGCTAGCTTCCACATGAAGTTGAAGGAGCTGGATCGAGTTCACAAGTAGGAATTTTGTTTCTGAGAGACCAGCTCTAAAGACAGAAGCACACAGAGGCTGCACCTACTTAGCACCTGCACATGCTTAGTTCTGGACTGCAATCTAATAATAATTCAACATGGTTTATAAGTGAAATAGGTGACTGAGTCAATAATGTCCAACAAGTCTTTTAAAAAAGATTCAGAGGAACAATTGGTTGAGTGCAGAAATGTGATTCTGCATCCATTAGTAAATGAGTACTGACCTGTGTCCGGTGGCAGGGAGGAAGTAGATGCAGCAGTGGACTCTGGTGTCAGGTATTCTCGTCTTGCGGTTCACATGCAGCTCCTCTCTTAGGTATTTCTCATACTGCTCATTGACGTACTTCACTATGGGCTCCCAGCTGATGAGAGGAGTGGCGGGAAGAGTTAGTGAGAGCCTGAAATATTCTGTTCTTTTCAAGATGCATAAGGTTGGCATTATTCTTTCTCATCAACAGAACCTAAAACAATCAAGAAAATCTATTTTCTGACACTGCATGTCTTGAACTCGACTTGAGGTTTCTGATTATGTGATGTTATGCAACCATCCAAGCTCTCAAGAAGGAAGTAAGATTCCCAATTGCTCAAGTATGTCACTTCATCACAGCATATACAGCACAATATTCTGAGGCTAGATTTTTGACAACAACAAGAGTTACAATTGCAATAGGAAATACAATGTGTCATTTTATATGGCATTGAATGCCATATAAAATGACACATTGTATTTCCTATTGAAATTGTAATGATTATTATTATTATTATTCAGGCAAATTAATGGCTTTTTGATGGCTTTAACATGCTCAAATTCTTATAAAAATTTGCAAAAGTTAGAAAGTGGTGAAAATGTACTTATTCTGGAGGAATATGTCTCATATCATTGCAAAATGTCTCAATGGTGCCCCTCAAGACCCCTGGAACGTGTTCACATTCACTTATCTTTACATAAATCCATAAAAACAGGTGTATGATGACCAAACAAACAAAGTCTAGAGGTGCAATTGAAAAAACGCAACAGGAAGCCTGCTATTTTGCATTTAGTGGCCATTTTGGCCATATTCCACATTTTTACTTTGATATACTTGTACCAGGGCTTTCATCAGATCAACTTCAAATGGAGACTAGTGTCATCACAACGAGATGGAGATAAAAAGTTATTATTTGAATTTGAATCCTGCAAACAGCGCAGGCAGTATATAAATCATTAAAGCAGCGACAAGATTTAAGGTAATTCAAGGTATTGTCACTCACCAGTTCTCATTATTAATCTGGTCCCCAAATCCTGGAGTGTCGATCACTGTCAGCTTCATTTTCACTCCCTTCTCCTCAATCACTGGACAGAGGACAGAGGGGGTTACATACGCAATTGTCTGCAGGACCAGACCATCAAACAAATCCTCATGGTGATGTGTCAAATCTGTCAGTGTGGAAGCATGGGGAGAGGCGGTGGTCTAGTGGCAGAAACTTGGACTATGGGCAGAGAAGGTCTCTGGTTCGTCTCTGGTTCGTCTCTGGTTCGATTCCACGGAAAGACAACAAAAAGACGAACCTGGATTGATCTGCCCAAAAATCCAAGAGTGTCTCTCTAGACCCTGTCTAGTGCCCTTGAGCAAGGCACCTTACTCCTCCAACATCTGCTCCCCGAGCGCTGTACATAGTCGCTCACTGCTCTGTGTGTCCCGCACACAGATGGGTCAAAAGCAGAGATTACATTTCCCTACCTGCATGAGTGTGCGTTTGCATGTCTGTGCATGTGTGTGGGATAAATAAAATGCATCTGCATCTACTTAATTTATTGAAAAACAATTGGCATGTGAAGGTTTACACAAGAGGCCAGAGAGAATCACGCCAATGTGAGAAATTTACCTAATTTAGAAATGTAATGAGAGGCTTATATCATACAGAATCAAATTAATTAAGGGAATAAATGCTCTTTATTTCAAGGCAACTAAGCAAACAATCAATAAGAGGAATTAAAAATAAAGTATACAAGTTTTGACTGAAAACACAGTAAAGGCAGTATACAGCCATTGGCATAGATTTGGGTGTCAACTATTTAATAGTGTTGTTAAATTGCCCTGACTACTATTTTTACACATCTCAAATGATCTTGCAGTTTGAACTAATCTCAGGATACCTGCAGGGGTTGGGGCTGTGCAGTCCGTGATGGGATAAAAGGAGCTTGGAGGTCAGTTGAGAGTAAGTTCTCTATTGTAAGAGCTCTCACGTGTGTGGCCATGTGTGAATGTTTGAGGAAAGCTGAGCAGAGACGTAAAGACCATCAATACAGTCTATTGCCAATCTTGAGTAAGAACACGAAAATCCCCTTTGAGCTTAATCAATAGAGCAAACATCTGGAGCCTGACAATTAAGATTTTCACAAACCTGCAATAAAGTCCCTCTTTGTGGGTGTCTGGACCAGTCAACCAGAATGACTGAGAATTGTACACAGACTGGTTTCACTGATTCGATCACATTCAACAAGAGGGCATGATTCATATACCAATCAATACATTTCTAATATTGACATAAACTTGATTGGTCAAAGGCTAGTTAACTTCAATCTAATTTTGATCTATTTCAGCTTTACAAGTGAGTTGGAACTGAGTGGTCGCGCAACACAGCCCTTACAGGCCAAAGCACTATCCATTACATTTCATTTAGCTGACGCTTTTATCCACAGCGACTTACAATAAGTGCATAAAACCCCAAGGATACTGACCGAGGAAAACAAGAATCAAGAAAGTACAATTTCTTCAAAATAAAGCGAAACTACAAAGTGCTATAAGTAAGTGCCATTTAAGTGCTACTAAAGTGTTAGTTTCAAAAATTGTTAGTGATTTTTTATTTTAATTTTGTTTGTATCTATTCAAGGTATAACCACTAACCAGGGTCAGAATTTGGCGTAAACAACATGAAAGCATGGATCCATCCTAAGGGGATCCATCCTGCCTTGTATCCATCCTGCCTTGAATCAACGGTTCATATCCCCCAATGGTGTGGTCCACAACTGACTGTCAAATTAAACAAGGTATAATGCAAACAACAAGAAGAACATCAATTCTTGTTGAGAATAGAGTTTCACAGCAGTCAGTAGATTTTATCTACCAGAGCATCAGGTGATTTGTGCAGATAATGCATTAAATGAATTGCAATTCTTCAATATTGAATTCCTCAATCAGCACACTAACCTTAACCAATGACCCACAAAACAACTTTTCACAACACGCATACAGAATTTTTATGAGGGTCACTGTTATGTAGCTGCATTTCCAAAGGATTTATATGCAGTGAGGAGTTTATCACTGCAGATGTCTAGCTCCAGATTTGAAGCTTCAGGGAAGTTTCCACTGTTAGGATTTTGACAGAGACAAGTGCATTGTTGCCAGAGGCTATGATACTCCATCTTTCTCGTCCCTGAGGCAGTGGTGGTAACTATTAAAACCTTATGTCAAAAGTGTGAGGTGTGACTGGGAGGACTGAATACAAGACAGATGATTATCTTTACAGGAAAAAGAATGAGTAACCATATACCGATAGAAAATTATAAAAATGTAGCAGAATGACCGTATAGTGCTTGATCTGCAGTAAAGAGCAAAGGGTAAGCTGTGGTTGAACTCAGGTTATATAGTATATACTGTCAGTTTCATTCTGACAGTCTTGTCATGTGGAGGCAAGCCTCACTTCCTCCAATTCTCATCACAGCAGCTTAACTTCATGAAATACTTAATGAATTCAGGTAATGGATTTGTTCTTGACTTGTCATTTAGTACAGAGCAACCATTCTCCCTGTAAGTAATTTTACTTACTAGATTTGAATTATGTCTCCTTATCTAAATTTATTTAAGAAAACACATGAAAATATATAACAATTATTTGCCAATATGCGCTGATATGAAAACTTTTATTATCGAGAATAAAGAATGCAGATGTGCATTTATGTTTACAAATGTTTAATGTCTAAATAACAACTTCTACATATTTGTTTGTACTGTTTTTTCTTTTTATTTGTAGATTTTTGTAATAAGGTCAATGGTAAAATTGTATAAAACCTAAATCATACAACTTTTCATAGGGTTTGAAAATTATATCCGTCTTTTTTTTTACGATACATCAACATTGGACATGTTTTATTCCTTAATACCAACCCAAAAAAAATTTGGTAGGGCTCTTAACATGTAACAAGCTCATAAGAGTATTCATCATCCTTATAATATTATCAGTCATAGACGATGTGATGGGAAGAGCTCTGGAGTTTGCCTTTAAATAATGACCATATTTAGACTTTTTGCCGGGATGATGTGTGTGTTCAGCAGCACTCTCTTACTGTCATACACGACCTACATTTTCTTGAGAAGTTCGTGTTTTATGTGTTTTTGAGTGAATATGAAGAATTTATATATTAGGAGACGTGAGTGAGCATGGATGAAAAAGTACGAAATTAAGACAGAAACATTAAATGTGTATGAGTGGATGTGTATAAGTGTATGTGTATGGACTTTGGAGGATTAAATAATCCTCATGACTTTTGCCTGAGGTCACTGTCTGTTTGATCTGGTGAACATTTCATCCAGAGTATTTGCTATTTATCAAATTTTTTATTTGTGAGTTTCACCATGAACTCAATTTAAGAAGGACTTACTTAATACTTGACAAAGCGACTGTATATTCTGAGTGCAACATTTTCTCTTTGAGGCAGCTATTAACTGCCTACATTCTGATAGTGAAGATGTGAAAAACTTGAGAATTGGTTGGGAAGCAGTCAAAGCTGGGTTTCATGGTCATGAGACAAGCAGAAAAAGGAAAGTGATGTGAAAGTAGCATGTGAAAGCTCATCAGTCATAACCTCTTCACACTGGCCAGAACAAATGTAAATGTTGTAGACAGGGGAGGACAGGGAACAGAAACTCATGACCATATTTGATATTCAAGGTACACTGTAGCCTATAAAGCCATAAAGGGACAAATCCACATCCCTCATAGCCTCAAGAATCCTAAAACATTCCCTGTGTGCATGTGTGTGTGTGTGTGTGTGTGTGTGTGTGTGTGTGTGTGTGTGCGTGTGTGTGTGTGGACTCACCATGGCTGACTGAATGCAGTTTGACTGTTTTGGAGATCTCCTCTGCGTAGTTGGGCATACAGGACTTTCGGCTGACTTTGGACTTGAAAAGAGTGTTGACAAGTGTGGACTTCCCCAAACCACTCTGACCTGCAGGCACATAAAATAAAGGCTTTTAACCACCTCCATGTGAATATCCGAGTGTGTATTATAAGCTGAAGCCCTGTTCATACCTGGATTTAACATGTGTCTTGGGTGATCTGTTCAAAAGTGGACAGCTCAAACAAAACAAGTTTACACCTACTTTTGAAGGTGTCTCCAGTGACCACTTGTGATCGGATCTCAATTCCCTACTCAATGTGCAAAATTTTGAATTTTTAAAGAGCGGAAGCCAGGAATACACTACTTTATTAAAAATGTTAACATTGATGAATATTCAAAATGTAATGACCTGTTTGATTTGATTCAGTAGAGGCCTCCATATCAGCCTGAAATATCACATGTCCTCTTGAACTATCAGTAAAGTAAGCAAGTAATGTTATGTATGACACGAGGAAGTAAAGCCATCTTGAGTGGACAATCTCTGTGCCTCTCTATCTATCGCGGGACAGGATGTTGACATACTCTTTATAATATTTTGTGAATGTTAACTAGCGAGGTCAATCATTCAGTGGTAAAAGGGTTCCTGTTTTGGCTATAGTTCAGTTTTGTCATTTTTCCTTAGTAGGGGAGTAGGGACATATTATAGGTAGGAGTTTGGCTTTTAACTTATTTTATGATTTTGCGTCACACCCTGCCCATAACCCTGTTGTCCTCATATTATTCAATGCTGGTGAGTATTGCGTATGTAGATCTTATTTTTTCCTACAATAAAAGACCACTTTTCCAGGTAAATCAGTGCTGTGTTGCTTCCATTATTTCTAGACGCATACTGGGTTGTAACAAAAAAGCTATTTTTGTATATAAGTGAGTTCCTCCCAAATCCAACTTTTGAAAAAAAAATGATATGCAGGAAAGATGATTTAATGGCCATTGCGGACTACTTCAGTTGTTCCGTATTCCACTTGATCAGTTCGCCTCGGTTGTGTCATGTTAGCTCTTGCAAATTTGCACCATTACACAAATTGCACTTTTGTTGTTTTATTTCTCTTCAGCTGTTTTTATATATATTTATATATATATACTCTATTTTCTATTTAAAATTTTGATATTCTATTTTATTCTATTTTATACTATTTCTATTTTATTTTTTACGTTGTAATTACTTGAGCATTGCTAGAAGAGAGCCTGTGACCCAAGCACTTCATTGCCAGCAACTGCTTAATGTAATTTTTGTGCATATGAATGTGCACAATATGAATTGTTGAATCTTGAATCCTGATTGAATCACAAAGGGGTCTAAAATGCCAAAGACTATAAACAGTCACATTTGTAAAAAAAATAAACATTGTTAAATGTGAATGGAGTCTTGATTGAACTACCTCTACTGTAATTCGGCTTGTATCCTCTTGCTCTCATGACGAGGCGTGCCTCAAAGTTCGTCTGGCTCGATTGCACCTGGAAGCTCAAGCACAGGCCCGACAGGCCGAACTTGAGCCCCGCCTGCAAGTCAAGAAGTTTGAAATAGAGGTGGACAGAGCCTTACAGCTGCATCAGCTGGAGATTGACCCAGAAACATGCTCTGACATCAGATGTTACAGCAGCAAGTATCCTCCCTCTTTACTAGTTCTCAACAGAATACATTTAATATTAGCAGAGTTGTGACATTAGTACACACTTTGCGGGAGACTGAAGTAGACTCCTATTTTAGCATCTTTGAACGGTTAGCTACTGCACTGAATTGGCCTTGTGATGTCTAGTCTGTCCATACATCGATGGTAAAGACATAGACATAGGATTCACCAAGCTACTTTGTAGATAATGATGTTCTAATGTGCACATGGTCATCACTGATAGCAAAAAAATCTGACTGGAGGTAATTCGCCAAATTGTTGTGCCTTCCGTTTATTGTCAGCATGTGTTGACTCTAGCTCATTAAAGCCTGTGGGATGGCTATTTAGGGGTTACCAAAACATACAAGCTCATTCTAAAACACTTTTTCTGGCCAGGCTTAAATTCTGATGTCAGTAACTAATGCTGTAACTGCCACATGTGCGAGTTAGCAGGAAAAAACTAATCAAATCCGCACATTGTTCAAACAAGTCCATAAATCCTTAGACAGCCAACACAGCGTTTTGAGTGCCTACCACCCAGAGTCACAGGAACCCTTGGTATGGTGGCATCAAACTTTAAAATCCATGATTTGTAAATTTGTTTAAAAATGAGAAAAAGCTGGGATGATGGAATTCAATTTCGGCTTTTTACAGCAGGAGGCGGTGCAGGAATCATTAAGATTCAGTCCAGCAGATTTAGTTTTCAGGACCACTGTTCGTGGGCCTCTGAGAGCACTTCAAGATAAATTCCTTTCAACAAAGTTGTCTCCAAAAACAAGTGTATTGGACAATGTGAGCAGGTTGCATGAACGATTACACCACAGGCTCGCTCCTTTGCAAGAGAGGTGCTTGCAAATTCCAAGACAGAGATGAATCAATGTAGGTGATAAGGTCTTGGTGTTGTTACCAGTCCCCGCTCGTCTCTGTCTGCACGTTTTTCTTGGCAATACAATATCAAAAGCTGAGTGACATAGACTGTGTAGTTAGTACTCCTGATTGAAGCAATAAACTCTTGTTTTTCACATCAACATGCTGAAACTATATCTCTCGGCCAACAATGAAAGGCGATCCACCGCTTTCTCGGTTCTCAGTGTAATGGAAGGTCATTAGCTGTGCATCCAGGAGTCCGCGATTTTGACTTGCCTTTGGTCGTTTACACCGATTAAAACCCACTTGTATTTTTAGCACATATGTATAATCACAACCAGTGACTCATGCGGGGTCACTGGTTCAAGAGGGGAACCTTGTGATAAAACAAAAAAAAAGAGATCTGACAAGGTGGTGACCGATGCCCTGTCTAGGGTGCAGTTATTCTATGTTGTTACCCTTACCCCTAGAAGCAATCTGGGTTGTAACACCAAAGCATCTGAGAAGCAGCTTGTAGAAGTATTTGGAGCTTTACACGACTGACAGCAAAGTAACAAACATATGTATGGCTGTTTCTCAACTTTGTACCATGCAATCTGTTGGCTCACCTGCCTTCCACCAAAGTGAGGAAGGGGAGGAGGCCTCAGAGACAAACACAGCAAAGTTAAGGGTTCATTCTCCTATGACTTGTGCAGGGGTTGGTCAAATTTCAAATGACATTTTTAGAAAAAAACTGTTCTTAAATTGAACTTAAAAATGATTTAGTGATTTGACTTCTCTCATATTATGAGATTTCGTACAGGTACAAGAATATAGGATTGTTTCAGATGTTTTGAGGGAATGATCTGAAATTAGTTGGCTGTTATTTAAATAGAAAAGATTTTCATTAATGGATTGTATATTTCATTAGATTATATTTATTTATAATTAATTCAGACTTGACCTTTGGAGTTCAGCCAGAGTTTGTCTTTCACACATGTACAACACAGCCGGGGGTTGTCTGAACAGACGCGTTCACAACAGCAACAAATCCTCCTCATTATTAAGGCGAGATGTGAAGTAGCCGGATGCAGCAGGAAGACACAGGAAGTGATTGATAAACACCTACAAATATGAGTTGATCTTCTTGACAACACAGAGACACAGGTTTCAGTTATTATAACCACGATCCCTCTTAACGCTTAGTCTGTTTTATTTTTTGTGTGAAAGTTGCGTGTAAGAAGTGTCATCAACCCCCTCATAGCAGAAGGCCAAGCAGAGAGAGTCTGCAAAGACTGCGAAGTGTCTCACTTGGATATTTGCAGAGTTCAGTATTTGTCTGAAAGCAGCTTTATTCAGCTTGTAAACAGCCACTCTGACATTATCCTGTGAGGCAGGGATAAACTCTACTGTATACTATTTATATTGTCCCCTTTTCATATTTGCATATTCTAATTAAACCTCAATTGTTAATAAGTTATTGTCAACACAAAAAACGATGGAAATTATTAGCTTTTATCTACTAGGAAATAGTTATCAATGCAGTCCTTTGTGTCTCTACGTGTGTGTGGAAGCAAAGAGCAAAACCACTTCCTTATCAAACAGTCTCACTTCCTATTTCAATATCAAACAATATGTATTACCAACGCACACATGGCAATGCACATGGCACACAAACACACATACACACGCACACGCAGACATACACAAGATGAAGGAGAGTTTAATTTTGGTATTTTAAATAAAAAGAGAAAACATAAAGAAAGGAAAATCCATTGGTCTGACTGTTAGCTTGCCATAGTGCTGAGCTTTGCTAAGTGGCTCAGAAGAGACTGACCTCACTGACGAGCTCTGCGATTGGTCAAAGCACAGCAGGTATGTAGGGTTGAATCAATGAAAGAACCTTTTCGCAGAAGAATGTCAGCTCACACATGCATCCTCAAAATTAATATGCGTGAGAGGCAGGGAGTTGGTGTTTTTTTATGTGTGTGAACTGTCACAGTGGCAGGTGAATAAAATAGAACAATAAAAAAACAAATAGATGAGTTATAGTGTTTGATAAGGCCAGTAAAGTGTTGCTGCAGGAGTTTTTTTACCACGTTTCCAGGTTGCCTGTGTTTTTCCCCAGATGGTTTAGCCAAACTGGAGACTATGTTTCCGATTTATTATTATTTGTGCTTGCTTGTGTTTGTGTGTAATTATGTGGGCGAGACTCACCAACTACCATGATGTTGAACTCAAAACCAGCCTTCATAGTCTTGCGCCTCATCTGGTCCAGTACTGCTTCAATGCCCACGTATCCAAACAGGTCAGTGCCTCGGATGAAGCTAATCTTCTGGCCAGGCAATGACTGGCAGAGCTCCCCATCAAACTCTATTTCCAGCTCCATTTCTTTCTTCATCTCTCCCTCCTTCATTCCCTTCTCCTTCCCCTTCTCCTCCATAACTGGGCAAACCTTCAAACAGTTCTCCTGTTTTTCTCTCATGGAATTCTGGGTAGTCAAGCTGGCGGGTTGGTCATCATTCTTTTCCTCATCTTTTTGCTCTTGTCCCATGATGCCTCCCTCTTCCTCCTCTCTCTCCTCCATCCGGGTGGGCGGGGGTGTCTCCAGCTTTTCAGCAGTGTCTGTCGGTAAAAAATAGATTTTCAGTAGTTTTCAATGATTTGGCTTCATGAAGGGTCATGACTGTATGTGCCACTGTTTGTAACACACTGAAAATGTAGCTTTCATTTCTTCCATCAAATCTGGGCACCTGGATTAACTGCTTTCTGTTAAGAGGTAGAAGGTTAGCTCAACATACAGAGATGAGACTGAGTAGCTAAAAAAAATCTCTGGTTGGAAAGAATGGAAATAGTTAACTCCAATGTATATAAGGGTTGGGTAATAGTAGTAGTAATCATAATAATAATAACAATAATAATAATAATAAACATTGTTTAAACTTTTTAACCAGAAATATAGCTTTAAGTGCTTTATATACAATATAGATGAAAATAAACCATGTTGAAATGTTATTGAAAACAAAATAAGAACATGCTGAAATGATATTTAAAAGAAAGAAGGGACATAGTTAACTAGACCAGTGGTCCCCAATCCCCGGGCCGTGGGTAATTTGGTACCGGGCCGCACAGAAGAATAAATAAATTACATTTTTTCTGTTTTATCTATTATCCGGTCATTTTTCAAAATAAAACGGTGTTTTATTTTGAAAAACTACCGGATCCTCTCGTTTATGACTCATGCTTTACACATTTCAAAACGCTTGTCTCGGTCACGTCACTTTTTCGCTGAACACAAACCAACACGGTATTTGTCTGACCCATTTATCAACAAACCAGGTGAATCCAGCATGTCTGTTTAAGAAGAAGAACAGCTGCTGGAGATCGCAAATGACGGCGGCCTTAAAAGTATGTTTGAGAAAACAACTCCGGTGTCCTGGAATAAAGTCACGGCAGAATACCCTGAGATCGCCACAACAGCACTAAAAACTCTGATGCCATTTCCAACATCCTATCTGTAGTGACATCGGTGGATTTTTTTTAAATAACCAAAAAAAACCTCTCCAAATTCCATAAATTAAAAAAAAATCTACCGCTGTCACCAGAGGTACCAGAGGGACTCCGTAATGAGGTTCCGTAGACACACCTTAACGGCCGGTCCGTGAAAATATTGTCTGACATCCAACCGGTCCGTAGCGCAAAAAAGGTTGGGGACCACTGAACTAGAGCATCAACTATGTAACTCAGTCATAGCCCATTCAGAGCCTCAATCCAGTGTATTATAGGCAACCAGAGCAAATGTGTCCTCCCCATTTTCCTCTGCTGACCTCAACTGGTCAAGGCAGATGGCCGACCAAGACTCATTGATAGTTATTGCAAATGCTTGATTGCAGTTGTTGCTGCCAAGGGTAGCAAAACCAGTTTTTAGGTTTAGGGGGCAATTACTTTTTCCCAAAGGACCAGGTAGGTTTGGATAGCTTCTTTCCCTTAATAAATGAAATCATCATTTAAAAACTGCATTTTATATTTACTTGGGTTATCTTTGTCTAATATACAAATTTGTTTAATGATCTGAAACATTTAAGTGTGACAAAAATGGAAAAACATAGGAAACCAGGAAGGGGGCAAATACTTTTTCACAGCACTGTATATGGGTTTCACAAAGCTCAAGAGAAACAAGAATCTTCAAACACAACATACAATTTTAAGACTAAGCTGGACTATATGTAACTCAAGTCTAGCCCTTCTATTATCTGCAAGGGTTTGTATGTGTAGTCTGGTCTGTGCTGTAAGATGATTGAATCGTGCTGACAATCCCAATGAAGACGAAAGAAAAGCTGTGTGTGTGGTGTTTGTGTGTGTTTTTGTGTTTGTGTGTACAAATACAATTATAACAGTCATCTGAAACCAGCATGAGTGAGACTTGTGTATGTATAGGTTTGTATTTTGAGAGAAGGTGCACAGGCACACTCACAGACACACAGACACACATACACACACACAGACACACGCACACAAACAGAGGCTGAAGGTAAGTGTTAGTCCACATAATTTAATCAGCTATAAATATACTCCGTTCATCCATTGGAACAGAACTAATCCTCCTCATGAGTCAGGACAGTGAAGGGCAGAGTTGGTGACAGAGACAAGTCTCTTTCATTAATAAAGCAGGAAGTGTTTTACTGTAAGATATAAAGTGAGTAAAACACAAGGGAAAGTATTTGTTTAATAAGTAATGGCACTGAACATCCTCAGATGCTTCAGTGCCATTAAACAACAACCTTGTTTGCAAATGATAAAGGAGGACTCCATGTAAATTTCACATAAAGATACATTTCCTTTACATTCTCCGCCTATGAAATACAGATTATATTGTCCGTGGCTCAAGAAAGTCTTGGCTATCGACTAATAAGCTTGAAACTCGAGATCACAACCTGTCTTCAATTTGGGAAATATGGAATCCAGTTTTTTGGAAGCTTGACTTCAAGGGATTAAAAGTAAGCCTGATAGATTATCAGTGTGTCACATGTGAGTGCCCATTAACCTTGACATGTACCACACACTTGATGAACTGGAAAAAAAATCTGGCCTTGTTCAGCTGTGAGTATGTCAGTCACACCTGCAATAGAGTCCATCTCGACAACATCACTTCTGTATTTCACTCTCCCTCCAACTGGTCCTGCTCCTGCTCACTGTCAAATAGACAGGTTCTAATAATACTCATCAGATTTTTTGTTTTCAGGTCTGACTGTACCCAATACTGCCTGCTGCAGAGACACTGCACCACTTTTGGGTGGAAGTCTACAGATGTGCATTATCACTATTGCTCTCAGAAAAAAGACACTAGACAGTAAAACAATGGTTAAGCAGATTGCAGCCTTTAATCAAACCCTGCCATGACATGTCCAAACCTGACCCAACTCACTCAAGTCTGGTCAATGACAGACCATGAACACTTAAGTGTTTAACATAACGACGACAACTGAATCCCCCCAAGGCTTTAAAGTCCTTTTCAGCTTGATGAGACCCTCAGCCTGAACTTGCTACATTGTGACTCCTTATTTACAACATGTGTTGAGTTCCAAGGGCTAGAGCAGAACACCAAAGAGAGAGTGCAGTTTGGAGATGGAGTGATGACTTGATGACAGACAATAGCCAAGTGGTGAGCTGACTGAAAATCACACTGAATCATTTTAATGATAAAGTATGAAGCATTGATCTATGCAATTATTGAGCAGCATGGCTTCTGCTGCGTTCACATGCACACTTGCAGACAGAAAGTGGTGGTATCTGCAGTGTCTCATAAATCTGTAGATCTGAGGAGCTGTTATGCTAGGAACACAATTAGGATATACTCTGCTGTGAGTTTTTCTACTGCAGCCACTGTACTAATGTGGTACTTCTTGAAAACAAACTGCTGTGTCATTTTAATAACATCGTAAAATGTTTTGGTACAGTTCTGTGCGTCTGTTTCTTTAGAGTTCGAATGAAGAATTTTTGGCTTCTAATTGTTCATCACTCAGCTTTACCTCAACTTTCCCCTGTGTTATGCATTATAATGGGTGCTTTTCTAATTTACATGGCACAGACAATGCTAGGTTTTCTGACAAAAACTCCAGAGGATGTCTGCAGAATTGTGTCCCGAGTTTGCCATTCACACATGATCAAAAACAGCAGGAGATTGTCCGTACAGACACGTTCATGACAACCAAAGATCTGGAGAGAGCGCAGGCGAGGGGAGGCACAACAAACAGAGGCAGGATGTAACATCTAATCCATTGCTGAGACCACGTGTTTTTGTTTACAGCACATCGACATTTGTAGTGAATACTGCAGAGGATCTCATCTCTGATGTGTTCTCACATGTGCTCCTGTGGACTAACCGGACAAGCTTCTTCAAGGGGACAAACCAGAGAAAGTCCCACTCTTAATGAATAAAAGATCAATATTTTGAAGTTACATAATCAGGTCCTGTGGGACTGGTATATTTAATTATCTGTATACATACAGTACATTCCATCCACACAGGTATTGTCCAATCAGAGCAGTGGACAAATTGTGTTTGACTTTGAAAGCTCCGCTCTCCTATTTGTGGCACCTGTTGGATGGGGTGACTTCCCACTGAAAAGAGGCTCTTTAGCAGGGTACGGTCTAAAACAAATAATAGAGAGTATTTTGAACATCACAGCAGATATACCTGTTAAAATTATGTGAATAGCCAAAATGTGGGCTCTTTAATAAATGAGAAGAACATAAATTAAAATGTGCTTGATATTCATAAAGATACTACAGCCTAAAGTTTGTATATGAGTTTAAACCTCAACAACAAATCATAACTGGAGTCTTGCGATTCACAGTGTACTTTAGTTTCAAGAAAACTACAAAGATCTTCCTGATTCAACGATAAGAAACAAGCTGAGGCCTAATAACCCCCCAACCCCCATTCTGACCGCAAAAGTGGACCAGTCCTGTCAGCCTTCATTGTTTGCACAGAAGACTGAGCGTACCCCACTGATATCCATGGAGCATGAGAGAAACAAAAGTATCCTACCTCCTCTCATTCACAAAGGCCAGTTGCGTGACTCCCTGACAGGCAGCGAAGGGTTCTCGAAGCCGGCCGAGACAGAAACTCTGCTTAGCAAACTACTGTTTCTGCTAAGTGTGTCTGCAGTGATGGTGCTGCACTCTCTCTTTCCCTCTCTGACCGCATCTGACCCTCACCCTCTCTCTCTGATCCTCCCTGATGTTAAGAGGAGTAGAGAAAGGCTGAGAGACACCAAGAGAGAGGGAGAGGGGGTGAAAGGGAGAGAGAGAGATGGTGCGGCAGAGTGTAAGGGGGGTGTTTGGCTGCTAAAAGCAGGTCCAGGAACTATTCACATGCAAATGGCCCAAGCAGCTTCCACTAATCCCTGAGAGGAGAAGGAGATTTCTGCAGTCAACATGAAACTGACTGCAGTTCAAAGTAAGACTTAACACAAACTATTATGTAATACTTTAACATTACTATTTGTCAATAACTAGGATAGGATACTGCAGGCTCTAAACTAATTGCAACTACATTAACAAGTAAAATCATTGATAAAAAAGTCTAAATTGTACTTAATTTTTTTGTTTAAGCAAAATATCTATAGTTTTATTGACAAAAGGAAAAGAGGAGACTAAATGTTCTTCTTCAATGGGATGGGCTGCAGATAATTCCTCCTTCTGGTGATTCTGCACAGCATCACAACATCAAAGTCACCCTATTGCTGTACTTATAATGACTTGAGATGTCTTCATACAAGAATCAGAACTCTCTCCAGAGCTTTACTTCCACACATGAAAATCACAGTGGGACATTCTCTGCTCAGACCCGACAGCAACAAATCCTCTGGTTGACTCAGTTGAGGGGTGGTTCCAGCAGCCAGAGGCAGCCATTAATGCATTGAGGTCACATGTTTCTGTTTGCAGCTCATCAAAACCAGAATCGGCTCTGAAGACAAGCTCCCTGCCAAGACGCTTGCAAAAATCATCCAGGACTGGTAAATTGGGCTTGAACTAGTACTGACTGTGGCTGTCTGGTTACTTTGTTTGTTTTTGCACTGTTCTAAATGTTGTATTTAGAAATTTGTTTAAATGCTTAGTTTAACATCAGCTTAGACTGCCTTCCAGCCCCCTTACAGCCCGTAATGATAAGTGGATACAGCTAATGATTGGACATTAAAAACAATATTAATCCACCCATATTACAATTATTATGTTTTCTTGTCATTTCATTGAAAATTTTACTGATATGTTCAGACAATGTTTTTTTACAAACACTTTACACACTGGAAAAGACAGCAACCAAGAGAGAAATTATTCAAAAATAACAGAACATCTTTTCCACGTGTATACCAGATGAACCAGTTTGTGTATGTGAATGGAATCAACATATCTGATATAAGTCTTATAAGTCTAGATAACTATATAACAATATATTAACCTGTACTATAACTCTACAGATACATGTTTCCACATCATCCACCCACATTCAAAATGTCCTAACAGCTTAATTTACAGTACATAGATTCATGTTACATATAATTTAATCTCTTCCCTACAAAACACTGACAGCATATGATTACTCATGTGTTGCGAGGATAGGTTGTCTTTTCAACATAACAATGGATGAATATGGTGTGCATACCACCATCATCATTTTGTTTAATATGAATGCAACTCCTGATAATCAAACAGGATTGTCCCAACCATACTCCCCCAACACTCTCTGCAGACACGTTGGATGTCAAACATAAAATGTGAAGCTAGAAACCTTAAAAAAATAATACACTAAAGAAGTTCCAATCATTAAACCAGCATTATAATAAATGTTAATATTAACCTCTTTACCTAAAGCTTAAAAAACTAATAACAATTGCAGTACCCTTATTTCTGATAAGCTTTTCATTTCTCCTAGTACAAGAGTTAAAATGTTGAAATGAAACATACTTTCTGTTCCCTAAGCTAAGTTGCATCACATTGAAAGCTGAATAACAAGCAGACTAGTTTTCACATGTTCAGCTCTGAAGTTCCAAACCTGAAACATTTTCACCACAGAACAAGTGGGTGACTAACAGAAAGCAATAATGTCAATGTAACACTAAGGACCAGGTATAAGCAGTTTAAAGGGGCTGAAAACAGGAAGGATAGAGCTGTTTTTACCTGGTGTGGAGACCCAGCAGTCAGAAGTGACACATAAATACAACTGGGCAGGATGTCCTTTTACTGCCTGTGTGTGTGGAGAGGCGTGGCACCGTGTGTGCTTGTGTGTGTGTATCAGTGTGTATCTGTGTGTGTCAAAGGATGATGCATTTCCTGGCCTTGGGGAAACGGTTTCCTGGTAAGATCCTCTGCTGGCTATAGACTGTCTTAACAACAACATACCATTAGATCAGGGGTTTTCAACTGGTTTCGTCCAAGGGACCACCATTCTGACTAGAAAGTAATCCATGGCCCACTGATGTGCCTACACGCGCGCGCCTACGTGTGTGTGTGTTTGTTTATGTGGATAGAAGGAAGTTTTAACATTTGGTATTCCATGTTGGTTTTATTTAAAAACCTCAAACAAATCTAGAAAAATCTGTGTAGAAAAAAACAAAAAAAAACGGTTGATTTTCAGTGCTTAAGAAGTGAAAACAAAATTAAAATTCAGTTTGTAGTTGTACTGCATCTCAGAACCATATGAACATCAATATATAACGAGAGAATGTTAAAGTAACAATGATCATATCATGTTCTGTCATTTTAGTTTGATGAGTTCAGTCTCTTTGTGTTTTCTGTTTCCTGTTTTATTTTGTAGTCTCTGTTCCTTGTGTGTTGTTCCTGTCTTTACTTCCTGTCAGTGATTGTCTTCCCCAGTCCTGTGCTTAATTGCCCCTACCTTTCCCCTCTGTGTATATAAACCTCTGTTCTTCTCTTTGTCCTTGTCGGATCGTCTGTTGTGCTCACTGGTTTGTTCATGCTTCTTGTGTTGTTGCTCTTCCTTCTTGTGTTGTTGCTCTTCTTGTTTCTTGCGTTTCTTTGCTGTTCTTGTTCTTGTTGTTCCATTGTGTTGTTCATCTACCCTCTGTCGTCCATGGTGCTGTCTGTGTTCCTGTCCTGCCTTGTCCTGATCCCCTGAGCCTCTTCACTTTGAACACCTCTCGTAAGCTTCCTTGTGTTTTTGTTTAGTTAGAGTTTAGTTTAGTTCTTTTTACATTAAATACGCATTTTGTTAAACATCTCTGCATCTGGGTCCATCACCTTCCACAAACCGTGACAGATCAATAACAATCAATATAAACTGGGGCTACAACTGAAGAGGGAAGATGACAAAGTAATGCAGAATATGTGACAAATGATAATCATACAATATCACACAAACAATATAGGCCTACTTAAGTTTAACCTCATGATCACCAGCAGCAAATCCCACCTACTGCTAGTGTTGGGGGGAGGGTGGTGGGTGAGTAGTACTTCTGTGTGTGTGTCTTAGCGCTCTCCTAAGATATTGTTTCTCAACCAGCGAACGTGGTAAAGTTGACTGTTATTGCAATTAATTGTTTTGGCTATTATGCCAATTTATTTTTCTTAATCCACAGTATTTGTTTTTCCCTCTTGTTTTATTTAATATTTTCATTACTAATTTTATCATTTTGGGCCTTGTTTTTGGGAGAATAAAAATTCCCATCATACAAACTACATCTCCAAGACCTCCTGAGAGTTTGTCTACCTTTAACTCCCATGCACATCGGAAAACTACAGGCAGTTTCTAGCCCAAAGCCGGGTTCAAGGTTCCCCTCATCTTTATATTATTTTAGACATATTTTTCACGGAACCCCTGCAATGTTGTTGCGGACCACCAGGGGGCCGCGGACCCCGGTTGAAAACCCATGCATTAGATAACAGTGATGCTACATGCTTTTATTTGTTGTTTCCATGGAGAAGTGGTACATTTAAATCGGGGCAAGATTGGATTTAATCATAATGAAAAGTCATAAATGCCAGTAAAGCCTCAACATTTTCTTACCCTGATCTTTCCTGATTTTATAGCAGCATCAATTTGTCAGTGGGTTTTTGGTGATCGAATTGAAATCAGACAGAACTTGACCTAATAACAGTCCAGGTGTAAATGAATGTAGCAGAAGGATAGTAACAAAATGTGGACATTTTAAACTTAAGTTACCTTTTTTTTTGTCAATGTATTTTTGCTTAGGGTAAGGATTCAAATTCTCCACTGGACTGACACTAGTAAGGTTCTAAATGGTCAGTGTGGACTGGTGAAATGGTTATAGCAAAGAAAACTTTTTCACTGAAATGGTTCAAAGTTCAGTTCATAAATATGAAAATGAACTAGGACAAATGCTTTCACAACTTGTTCAAGCCTGAGCTATACAAATAAAATGTATTTATTGATTGACTTGTTCAGAATCAGTCTTTTTTTCTTACATTTTTAAATAAGTTCATGGTTCCAAAAATGAACTAGCGCACGTTCATTTGTTCTTTTTTGGGGATGATTATGATTTAGATCACAAACTCTTGATCATGTATTGAGTTATTCATCGATGGTGTCAGATAATGAATCTGGATCTCTCCGGTCACTTTAACACTGAGTCCTCACTGTGTGAGTCAGGTCTGTGTTGTACTGAGCACAAAACTCATATTTCATATTTAAATGCAGCCTTAAAAACTCTAAGGCAATTCAAACAAACACTGTCAACTTTAAGTACTGATCAGGTTCTAATAACTTCTAATGAGTGTTGGTGTTTATTAGTTAAAGTGAGAGCAGGTCAGCAGGAGACTGGAGGAGGACACAGACAGCTCCATCAAGGTATAAACCAACCTTCTGATCCTTGAGCATCATTGTGGGCCGTAGCGAAACTCTATATTTTCACTGTTTGTGCCCACTGTTAGTTCCCACATTGTGTGTGTAAAATCCAACTCACTGTCAGTCTGAGGAGTCTGGGAGCACGCGCACACATGCACGCACGTGTTAAATTCAGTTCAGCGTTTCCAAAAAATATGAATGCGTTCATGCACAAAACTGCAAAAGCAGCCAGAGATAGACCATTCTAGTTTCAACATCTTTATTTGGTGACTGCTGGCGACTTGGCAGCTCAGCTCAGTTCACTCATGTCTTTCTCTTGCTCTTCTGCTCCAGCTAGACTCAGCTGTGCCAATTAATTCTCCCTGGTTCAGCTGGAGGTGCTCTAACGAGCTACCGCCACAACAATCTATCTGAGCACAGTTAAATCACACATCAGATCTTGATTCGCGAATTATTCAAGCTGAAATCTTTACGGATGTACATTGTATAATTTGTTGATAAAAAAATTATGCAACAACAGTCAATGGAAACAAAACCCTCTACCCACTGAGGCTGGATTCAAAACCACACCGGAAAACAAGTTTAAAACCAGGAGGGACCAAGGGCCCACTGCACAATTGATCTGAGGATTCAGTCCTGGTACCTAACAGCAGTCAGGGAACTGTTGGCTATGACATGGAGGTCTGTGCAACCCTCCGAGAATATGCCTCCCTAGACCAGTGGTCCCCAACCTTTTTTGCGCTACGTACCGGTTGGATGTCAGAAAATATTTTCACGGACCGGCCGTTAAGGTGTGTCTACCGAGCCTCACTATGGAGTCCTTCTGGTACGGCTTATTGTGAAAGCGGTAGACTTTTTTTTTATTTAACGAAATTTGAATCCAGGACACCGGCAGAGTTGTTTTCTCCAGCAGCTGATCTTCTTCTTAAACAGACATGCTGGATTCACCTGGTTTGTTGACAAATGGGTCCGACAAATACCGTGTGGGTTTGTGTTCAGCGAAAAAGAGACGTGACCGAGACAAGCGTCTTGAAATGCGTAAAGCATGAGTCATAAAGTAGAGGATCTGGTCATTTTCAAAATAAAACACCGTTTTCTTTTGAAAAATGACCAGATAACAGATAAAACAGAAAAATGTAAATTGTTTATTCTTTCTGTGCGGCCCGGTACCAGATGACCCACGGCCCGGTACCAGGCCACGGCCCGGGGGTTGGGGACCACTGCCCTAGACCACCAGTGACCCAGCATCACACCGGTCATGCTGGATGATGTCACAGGCAGCATAACGTTCACCACAGCATCACCAGACTCTTACATGCCTGTCACATGTGCTCAGTGTGAATCTCATGCTCTTATCTATAGAGAAAACAGAGAGCAAGTGGCAGATCTGCCAATTCTGGTGTTATCTGGTGAATGCCAATCGAGCTACCGGGTGCTGGGCTGTGAACACAGGTCCCACAAGAGGACGTCAGGCCCTCATGCCACCCTAAAGCAGTCTGTTTCTTTAAGACTGCTTTAGGTCTACCTCCAGCAGGCTACATTCACACCAGTAGCCTGCTGGAGGTCATTTTTTTAGGGATCTGGTAATGCTTCTCCTGTAACTCTTCACAAAGGAGCAGATACTAGTCCTGCAGCTTGGTTAATGCCCTTCTACGGCCCTGTCCAGCTTTCTTCGTCGAACGATCGGTCTCCTGGTATCTCCACCATGCTCTTGAGACTGTGCTGGGAGACACAGCAAACCTTCTTGAGCTGGACTACCTGTGCAACCTGATTAGGCTGAAGGTACCGCCTCATTCTACCAGTAGTGACAGGGACACAAAACTAGAGAAGAATCAGTCAGTAAGGATGAGGAGAGAGCATTATCTGTGGCCACCACATGGAAATTTGGAAACTTTTTTGGGGGGTTGTCTTTTTTTGGGGAGTGCATACAGGTACATCGGGGCCATACACAGTTACTGCAGACATGCCAACCTCTAGGCCTTTGGGCCGCTTCTGGCTGTGGAAAAAATATATATGGCCCACGTAAAATATCTTATGTCTATCTTAACTGGCCCGCATCATGAACAGATAATTTTTCATATGATGGATATTTTTCGTATCAGGCCGTCAAGTGAAATACCAGGAGCGAGAGAAAATGTGTGTGTGCGTGTGTGTGTGTGTATGTGTGCGTACAGGGGCGCCGAAAAGGGGGGGGTAAAGGAGACGGATTCTAGGGGCCCATGATGGAGGGGGGCCCAGAGAGGCCCCTAATGATGATGAAATTATAATACAGAAAAAATAATGACACTAAGTTATTAACTAACATATAATCACACATGTTTTATTTTCCATGTCCTGGTAACAATTCCTTTATTTGTTTTGGAAGCATCAACCCCTGCAGGGCCCCCCCCTTCCCCCCCTCTATTTACGTAAAATGGTTCAGTCCGACTGGATCAGCTGCAGCCGGTAGCGCACCGGCGATTTGTCACAGACAGCGCGCCACAGCGGGCAAAGCGGAGGAGACAGCAGTATGCCTCAAAAATCAGGCAGCCAAAAAAGAAAGGAAAATAAATTAAGAGAGGAGAAGGAGTTGAAGGGTCGACAATATGTCACCCAGTATTTCCAAAAAAAAGGTGGGTTTGTTGTGGTGGAAAGTTATGGATATTAACTTTGTCCCTGTCTGTGGTCTATAAGCTAGCTCACTTTTCTCACCATGTTAGCTCAAGAAAACTCTGGATTTTTACATTTTACTGCTATATTAGTTAAATAATCAATCCAGTCAAACATTTATCAAGCTGTTCTTATTCAATAATAGTTGATCTCCCCTCTGTCAAAATGATGCCTCATTCTGAACAGAGTCAAGTGCACCAGAAAATGCAGCAGCTGTCTGTCAGCCCCCAACTCCCCCTGCCCCTGAATCAGCCCCAGTGCCCCCACATGAGGAAGGAGGTGAGCAGCTGTGTGTGTTGAAATAATAATAATAATAATAATAATACATAATACATAATATAATACAAAATATAATACATTTTTTAAATGACTCAAAATGAATTCCATTGTATTCAGAGTGTTCAGTTCTTCCCCTACTGTACATGTCAACTGTCATGCTGTTCTTCTTTCACAAATATGGTAATGATAGTCAAAAATACCATTAAAATGCATAATTGTATGTAAAATAGCATCAAAAAATGTTGCCGCTGTGTTGGGGGCCCTGTAAAGATTCTTTTCATGGGGCCCAAAATCCCTAGCGGCGCCCCTGTGTGCGTATGTGTGTGTGTTCTCCCAGACAGCACACACACACACACACACACACAGGCCCCGGGGCTCTGCCCCTACTCACTCGCTCAATGCGACACACATAGTGAGATCAGAGCTCGTTAACATGAAGCAGCCGGTAAGTGACTTTGTTGAAGTACATTGGAAACAGTGAAAACACTGGTCAGAGCAGCTCAGTGATCAGCGCAGAAGCTGCAGTAGTTTTACCGAGCAGGAATTTCTGTGTCCTGCTCCACTCTGAACAGGTCTTACTTATGATCAATATCAAAATGTTGATATTGATAATAAGTCATCCATTCATTCTGTATTTTTCACTCGGCATAAACCATTTCAAAAATTATTTTGACATAAAATCTAAAAAGTCAAATCTATATGGATGATCCTGCAAAGAGTTCTTATCAGTCCCTTTGCTTATCCCTCCGACTTATGACCTGATCAGTAAACTTGAAAGTTGAACTAGTTTATTGGAAGTGTGAACTGGCACAACACTGCATATCTGTGTGAGCAGCTTTTCTCTGTGATGAAGATGAACAAAAACCCACACAGGAGTTGTCTTACTGATGCACAACTTCACTCTATCATGAGGGTTTCCACAGCGCTGAACTTGACCCAAACATAAATGAACTATGAACTAATGAAAAAAGAAGCCAAACATCTTGCTCTGGCTCATGTACATAAAAGAAGAATAGAGCTTTGCTTTCTTTTTGCATTTTATCCAATATCCTGTCTATCCTGTTTAATAAGTATGGACCCTGTTTGGCCCTCAACGTAGTCCCAGTTTTTAATTCATGTGATGTTTGATTTAAGTGTTCCCTTAATTTTTTGGATCGGTGTATATAATTAGTTAATAAATTATAATTGTATGTATGCTGGATAAGCTTAATTAATTAAATTTACAATTAACCTATGACCTCTCATCATCAAATTTAAGCAGGGATCTTTTTTTTTAAGGTGATTGAGTTGATTTTATGTAGACATAAAGCCTGCGCTCCGAAAGTTTATTTGTTGCCCCCGATGGAATACGTCACACAGTCAAGTAATAATGTGATGGAGAAACTGTAAGGAGTTGGACAAGGAGAACCAGGTTGCGCATAAAATCCATCTCCACTTTCACTCTTTTTTTTCTTCCTTTATTTATTACATACGCTCAACCCAAAATGCACGGTACTCTGTGCAGTAGGCTCCACTCTCACAGTTATAATAAAAAGTAAAGATATTTTCATTTTATTCAAAGGGCACATTTAATCATTACCTACTCACCGGAAATAACAATAAAACAGATTTAAAAGAAAATATAATGCAATATAATAATGTGAGGAATATACGTGGAGACAAACTTATCGAATTGGCAAAACAATGTTTTCCAGTTCACAAATAGAGGATTTAAATATATTATATATTTGTATTATAGTTAAGTAATTCTCAGTTACTAGGATGATATTTTGAACGGAACATATTAGTTCAATGTGTGTATGTTGTTGATGGACAGAGACATGAGAAATGAGTTCTAAATCATGTCATGAGAATAAACCGGCTGTTATGTATTTTATATTTACGTTGTCCAGGTGCAACTATGAGGTTGTGTGGCTCTAAACGTTGCTGTCTCAAAGAATTGGTGTCTGGGTTGTAATTGATGTATATGGAGGCATTTTCTCTTTTCCTTTCATAAAGGTCTGCTGTTTCCTATGCTAAAGAAGGTAAGTTGGGAAGCATTAACACTCTTTTCCTTATCCTTTAGAGAATTTGAACAGCTCTTACTATGGCAACCACTGAAATACTTCCAGGTCATTTCACTCAGTTAGAAATGTTCCTAATCAAAATGGACTTTCCGAACACTGCACCACGTCAGCCTATATAGGTGGTGTGACTGTGGTACAAGAAACAGATCACAGGGTCACTGAAATTATTCGAATAAGTACTCTCCATGTTATCATCTGGTAAGGGGAAATTCCAGACGGAAAGGTATTGGGGGATCTTTTGGCCTGAGTTTAGGTGAGATGAGGTCACATGAGCTGCTTTCAGATAAATTGGATTTCCAACAATTTACAGCTCAGCAGGAGGATAACAGCAGAAATTTAGGCTAAAAAAAGTTTTTATCTCCACAGTTGCCAAAGTGCTTGCTCATTGTGGAAACTATTGGGTGCCTGTATAATTTTGTAAAGCGCCGTAAAATAATGTGTGTTACTATTTAGAGCTATATAAATAAAATTGATTAAATTAATTTGCTCTCCCAGGTCTGAATTCTTTCATCCTTTTACTAACCCTTCCCTGCCTCCGGTCTGTATTCGTTTGTTTTTTCTCTCTTTTCTCATCCTACAACCTTTCTCTTCATCCCTGACTGTCTTAAATGAGAGGGATTAGAAGTGAATGCTGGCCCCCTGAGGCCAAGAGCCACATTACAAGGATGTGCCCTCTTGAGAACAGATATGCAAGTTAGGGTGGGGTGGGCATACAAAAGGTCAAAAAAGGTATGAAGATACATAACATGACTGAGATTCTCTGTGTTTGGTCTGGGCCAGTTATTATGAGTTCTGATAATTATAGTATTAGAAGACAAGATCATCTTATAAGTGAAAGGTCGCAACATCAGAAAATGTCCCTTTCCAAATTGCTTAATTTTTTCATCAACGTCATTTGGTTGGTCTGAAAACAGCCTTCACAATATGGGAAAATCTATTTATTGTGTGAAAACGTTGATATTGATAATAAGTCATCCATTCATTCTCTATTTTTCACCTTGCATAAACCACTTCCAAAATAATTTTGACACTAAATTATTTTGGATGATCCTGCAAAAAGTTCTTATCACTACCTTTGCTTCCCTCCACTGCTTCTGAGTCAGTATTGCGAGTGGATTCAGCCCCTCCTTCACCCCAGTTCCACCTGTAGACAGGGAGTAATACTTTTTTTTTCCATGGCTCTTTTGCTTATGATTGGAAGAGCCAAAGGGCAGCCATGTTCGGTCAACTAAACAGATTGAAAACAAATCCAAGCCAAGCCCCGCTGCAGGCCCCTGCTTTTTAACCTAAAACAAACACATGCACACTGACCAGTCTGTACGTGCCTGCTAACAGAAATCCCCCTCTTCCTTCTCTTCCTTCACACATGGATGCAGTGAGTGAGTGAGACATCCATGACAAAATCTGTGTTTTTCTGACCCTTTACTGCAGAACATTCTCCACAGAGGTGTTGGAGCTTCCACTGGGACGTGTACTAACCAGCCTTTGACAAGGCAAACAGCTACACAGCAAATATGTGTGAAACAAGATATCCCTCGAAAATCTTGCCAAACACTCAAGAGCAAAAGACGAGGGAGGAGTATTTCTTGTGGATGGACTGCTGACTGTTCTCTGCTGCTCTGAGTTTATATGTATGCATCAACTAATCCATTTTAATTGATTAACTTAGAACAACTAATTTCATAATGGGTTATTTGGGTCTGTTGTAATACACCTGACACTGTGGCAATGTCTCCTGAAGTGGGGGCAGGAAACCAGCCATGCTGTCCCTTTTATAGCTCACGTAACAAGACCGTCTGCTTAATATTAGCTTAATAAAGAGGGCAAACACTGTTAATGAAACAGAAGAAACAATTGTATTACCCAAGTCATTCAAAATGTGGGAACACTTCACATTAAAGCCTTCAAAGAAGACCATTAGCAGCAACATGTGCAAATATGATTTAACATAGGGCAGAAGCACAACATCACTGTGGTATGAACCTTAGTAAAAAAAATATGTTGGAGCAATTCTTCTTCTTTTGACACTCAAGACTTTATACATTTTGTCAGTGTCTCCACCACTGTCTGTCCTAAGCTGTGTGCGTATGTTCTGCCAAAATAGAGTGAGCTAATCTAATCAGTTGCAGGAAACACATTTCAGGGTCTTGAACCAAACAACTGGAAAGGAAACTGGGCTCTAATCTGAGCTGATGGGAAAGAAAAACTAGTGGGTTGCAAGGGAAACAAACTGCAGCACAGAGGATGATCCCTTACAAAAAGATACAACAGGATGTTTCCTTCAGCTGCAGTTTTTGAATGTGCTGAATAACCCAACTGCCTTGAGTGTGCATAAGAGCACACAAACACTTTCCATCTGCTGCCTGTCGCAAATTTAAAGGTCCAGTGTGTAAGATTTAGGTGAAAGGGATCTGCTGAATCTATTGATCAATCTATAGAAATACAAGTATAAATAAATATCCCACTGATGTTTTCACTAGTGTGTGAACATCTAAATTGTACTAGTTTTTTTTTCTTTTCCCTTGATGGGCTGTTTATATTTGTAAACTCTATATTTACACCTGTAGTGGGTCCACACTACAGGGGCCACCATGTTTTTTTTTACAGTAGCCCAGACTGGACAAACTAAGCACCTTTTGAGTTTTTATGACAGCTGAAGATTTCCACAGGTTCTCTTTCTTGTCAGTGTGAGGTGAGGGGTATTCAGCTGCAGAATGCTAGCTTTACCACTAGATGTCACTATATTCTCTACACTGGAACTTTTCAAAGTGGATTTGGAAAAAATAAGTAAGTCAAAGAAGTTACAAACAGTCATTCCATTTCATGGTTCTAGCGCCAATTATCAAAAGCTGTCCTATTTAGAAAAAATTAAGGAGATGTAAAGTTGCCATGAAGAGGCGGTGGACTAGTGGCAGAAACTTGGACTTTGGGCAGAAATGTCTCTAGTTCGTCTCTGGTTCGCCTCCACGGAGAAACAACAAAAAGACGAACCTCGACTGATCTATCCAAAAATCCAAGAGGATTCTCCCTACCCTGTCTAGTGTCCCTGAGCAAGGCACCTTACTCCCCCAACATCTGCTCCCTGGGCGCCCTACATGGTTGCTCACTGCTCTGTGTGTCCTGCACCAGATGGGTTAAATGCAGAGGTTAAATTTCCCTAGAGTGTGTCTGTGCATGTCTCTGCATGGGTGTGGGATAAATAAATGTGTCTTAATCAGTTCAACTAAACCATCTTTTTAGTAAGCCCTTCATGAGAAAGCTCCATCAAAACTTTAAGAGCTCATTGTAGCGTGAATTTGGGTAATATGGGACATTGGGAAATGTGGGACCCCTCAGCTGTTAATTTCCAATTCCAACAAAATCCCAATCTAGTCAACAGGATCTTTACAACAGGTTAGCATGGTTATCATGTGACTAAATCTTAATACTTCATGAAGGTGATGTCAGAAAAAATGGAAGGGGTAAATGTCAATCAGAAGCTCCCCCTTGTAACTACATGAAAAGGTTAGTAAAATGAAATGAATGTTAAGGATATAAATCTTTCATAAATTAGACAATGTTGCTAATGGTTATTGAATTATGTTTGTGATGTACTCAAGTAACAAAAAATGCATTGAGTTGTTGAAAATGTTGTATTCCCCAAACATTTCAGTTGTCCCATGTTATCAAATATGATGATAATGTGGGACACCATGCTTTGGGTAATCTGGGGTCATTTCAATTCTCTAAATGGGGAAATATTCATATAGGGACTTCCTGAAGTAAAGAAAAATATAAACTAAAAAGATGTAGCATATGGTCTGCAGTTGTGAGTTAAAGGTAAACACAGTCTGCCCCTTTTCTATTCGAATTGATGAATCATATACATTTTCTTATTCAGCTGTCTTGCTTTTTTTATAATGGTAAATGGTCTGTATTTATATAGAGCTTTTCTCGTCTTGATTATCACTCAAAGTGCTGTACAGTTCCGTTTATTTTGCGATCCACCCATTCATACACACATTCATAGAGTACATCTATGGGCAGCACCTTTTTATTAGGGGCAATTTGGGTAAATCAAGGTGATTTAGGCCTTTTTTTAAATTCCAATACAATTGTCCTAAATTACAAGTGACCTGTCCCAAATCATATAATTCAAGCAGAAATTTTTATTTTTTGGTACAAAGAACACTCATAGCTGTGTCATGTCTCCTCTGGGTATTCTGTCTTTGGTGTGGTTAGAACACACTTTAAGTATTACAGAATTGCTTAATATGTTTATCTAATAATAATGAAAAAATCGTAGAAGTCAAAGCTGCAAAAACTGTCCTAGATATTTTATAATCTCGGAACAGATCATTTCACTCTCAAAATACAGGTTTAACTATGCTCCTAGTCTCTGTTAAAATCACAAGACTTTTTTTTTATCTCCCCTGCGCTTTTACTCACTGTCCTCATTGCGTAGGCCTCCAGAGCTACAGCATCCAGATCTGACACTACTACTAAATTAGCCTTACTAAGTATGGTTGGTATAACCATACTAAGAAGGATTCTTACAGTTTTATTACGACTGATAAAATGTATTATACAAAATGTAACTGACAACAATTTCAAGTTGATTGTGTTTGTGTGTGTGTGTGTGTGTGTCACTCTCTTTCTGCATTGCATTCTTCTACTGTTTGACTCTGTGCATTTCTCCTGAGGCAGAGGAGGACAGTCGAGGAAAGGGCCCCTGAGCTGCTTCTATGTTTTCATAATTTTTCCTTTTCCTTTTCAACCATCTAATTTAATTACTGGGTCGAACAAAACAATTATTCCAATGTGCCCACCAATTATGGCACATTAGACTGTTAATAACACAGTGAACACAGATGGCTGCAGCCATGTTCAAACTCATCTTCACCTGACACTTACATCAAGAGTGTAGTAGCAAGTAGACAACCAAAACGTAGACAAAAAGACACATTGATTCATCCCTATGTGGCCCAGTGAGCCTGATATTGTGATAATGTGCATTCTGACTTGTTGTGACAACCTTAGACTTCCTGGCAGTTTTTCTCCAGAACAAATTACATATTAAACAAAATACATAATCACAAGTTTTGTTTAACGCTCGGACTGTCAAGTGAGCCTAGTTGGGAGTCAGAGAGAAAGAAGCCACCCTCTTTTATTCCTCTTTCATCTCACAGGAACTCGCTAATTCAATAATGACATTGGAAGACGGAGGGGAAAGTCCCCACAGGTGCTGAAAACAGATGCTTTCTGTTTTCTGAATATGCAGTCAACAACATTCTAATATAAGCATCCAGGCATGTGATCAGACTATACCAAATTGGGACAAGAGCTAGGCAGAACATCTCACTCTTCCATCGAACTGACATTATATATGTACAAATGAGATCCATTAATGAAATGAATTGAAAATCATGTCAGTAAAACAACAGACACTTTTAAACAAGTGTGCATTTTTTGTACGGGTGGGGCAGTCAGTGTATACAAGAAACCGTTCAGTAAGGTGTTGCAGCTGTGCTCATCTGCAAACCTTGACTTTTCTACACCCACAAAAAACTAGAAGGAAGCTCTGTCATCATTTGCTAAACACAACCCCAGTCACAAAATGGAACACTTTTCCATGTCCCTCAAGTCGGAGTTTCCAGGCAACAGCTTTTACTGAAGCATGTGCAGACAGATGAATGCTTGTTATGTGCAGCATTTCGTTATACGCTGGCAAAATAACATTTATGTAGAACACACTGCAAATGTTATCTTTAATCCTCAAAGGTATTTGTACATATTACGAAATTAATTGCCCAATCACTACAAGTGGATATTGTAGGCTACTGAAAGATCTGATATTTTGGTCGAAAATGAAATACTATATGTTGTCAATGATCAGTTTACTGATTCAGTGAATAGCAATGGCCTTGTTCACAGATTATCTCATTACAAGCTCCAAGAACAAGCAAAGATACATTGAGGACATGTTTGAAAGACCATCAACTCAACTGACATCCCTGACCGGTTACAGCAGGGCTATTCAATAATAAATTCAGAGGGGGCCAGATAGTGAAAATGTCCTCAAGCAAATGTCTCGACCATCATAATGTCTTATTGGGGTTTTCAGTCAGTGAAATATACATTGAAATATTTTGAATGTCTGACTGTCAAATCGAAGAAAGTATTACGCAATAAAATGTGTCAATAAATGTGCATCTTAAAATAAAGTTCTTGATTTCAGAAAATGTAAATTTGTGATTTTTTTCTTTCTATTTTGTTCCTTTTTTTGTCAACTAAATTTCAGTCTCAACCAGTTTTTTTATGGTTGCAATTAATTGTTGTAACCGCTTTATTACCTGCTTTTCTTTGTTCTGCCAGGGTTCAAAATCTGGGCTGTAATTGTGTATAGAGTTGTTTCAAATTGATATTATGCTTTTAACAATCGCCACTCTTAGCTAGAGATTTTCCAATACCACTTTTTTCCCTCACGATTCTGATTCCAATACCTAGATAGACTTTACAAATCAGTCAATACTAAATTGAGTGGTGGTGGTTGTTTTCTCACACACTATCTTTGTGAAATTACATTAAGAGAGACGAGGTATAAAGAGACATATACAGTACTTGCTTGAGGGGCCACAGAAATACTCTCTGGTGAGGATAGTTTTCGTGTGCTCCTAGCATTTGCATACACATGGTTTGAATATTCAATAGTTTTGAGGTCTAGTTTAACACCATAGATCTTGTTATTAGATGGCTGAAGTATGTGTTTTCACACAAGCATGCATAAAGTTGACAAAACCTTGAAGTAACAATTATATTATTTACCTACCACTAGAATCTGTTCAGCCCTAATGGGTTGTCTCATGAATAACCACACATACACAAACGCAGCTTATTAAGCACTTTGCAAAGATCATCTTACCTTCATGAGTCTTCTTCATGAGCTGGGTCACCGTTGCTTGCATAGTGTCAGTGGCTGCAGGCTGAGAGAAGGAAGCGATCCTCTGTAGGATTGAGCCAACAGTATCTCTGGTATCACCTGCACAATCCTCCAAAGACTGAGTGGCTCTTGGGCTGGAGGGGCTTGACGAGCTGTAAGGGCTAGGTAGGATGGCGACCATCTGAGCAGGTTGGGGCCCTGTGATAACCTCCAGCTTCGGGCTTTGGCTTGGCGTGAGGGGCACTCGAGAGCAACTCATCTCTGGGTCGAGAACTGAGCCCTGTAAAGGTTTAGGATAACATGGGGAGAAAAGCAATAGGGGATTGTGCTGGGATAGGGGCAGAGTGTCAGAAGTACCGTCCAGGCTGTTTAGAGAGGCTGAAGGGCTGGCTGAAGTGGGTGGAGGGCTGTTGTGGTGGTGGATTCCCCCTGTACTCCTTAGGGTAGGTTTGGGGTTTATGGATCCTACTAGAGCCTTTGCAGGAGACATTGAGGTGCTGCTTACCAAGCTGTCCAAATCCAAGGGAAACTTGTTGAGACGCGGTATCTCTTTGACCTTAGGCTGGGGAGACTTGAGGACCTTGGGGACCGCAACAGAAGTGTCATTATGAAAATGACCATTCCAGTTGGCATTTGCAATGGCATTACTCAACCCTTGAGACACCCTGCCTCCAGCCACCATTTCTCCTCTTCCATCACAAATTTGGACGTCTAGGGTCGGCATGGAGCCAAGGTTCATCCCCCGAGGATGTGGAACACCCAGCATCATCCCAGACCCACGGTCCATCTCGGTGTGGAAAACACTCCCATGGGAGGAGAACTTCTTAATTCTATAGTTGCTTACCAAGTTAGCCACTCCACCTAGTTGCTGTTGTGGGGGTTGGGTTTGGTGGTACTCTCCCTGAGGTGGAGGGCTAGGATATGACCCAAGTTTGTTAAGAGGCAGGGCAACCCCACCACCCCCAGAGTACTCCAGGCTTGACGAGGAGCTGTGAAGGCTGTCGTTGTCACTGCCGGGCCCAGAAAACATGGAGTAGCTTTTAGGATTTAACTTGCTTTGGAAGGATGAGGCTCTGGCCACAGAGGAGCCATTATGGTGGACGGCGGGCTTGTTCATTGTTCCTCGGTTGAAGGAGAAGCTGTTAACTAATGTACAAGACTTGAGAACAGGGCTGGGATTGGAATTCAGGCTTGTGCAAGAGTGGTGGGCTGTAGAGTCTAAGGTGTTGTTGTTGAAGGCTAATGAAGAGGACTGGCCATCTCCACTTTTCCCCTCTGTGGCTTTATTATGGTTAAGGAAGAAATGCGAGGAAGGGTGAGTAATGGATGAGGAGATCGGGGAAGCTGAGGAGAAGGGTGGTATGTCATCCTCTTCTTCGATTTCAAAGGATCTCTTCAGTGCTGCAGGTGTGAAGAAAACAAAAATTAGGCATTAGTCATTAGGCAGATTTCACAGTTGAACTAAAATCTGCACACATTATTGTGGATACTATCCAGTTATTGAAGCAGAAGCATTCTGTCAGACAGGGATGAGTGTAGAGATTAAACGGTGTGAACATTTTGTATCACGATAAGAGTGACCAAAATGATCACAAGTATCAGTTATATTGCACAAATGTTAAAAAGTGGTGATGCACAAACAAACAGATTTTCAAGATTTATATTGATAGATTATATATATATATTATATCAATAAATCAATCAAATGTGTTTTCATTCTTTATTAAAGATCGACAACTTGTTACGTTAAATGCATACGTCAAGCCGAAATGTCAAGAATCAGAAAAAAGTTACAGGTTTTTTATCGAAAGCAACTTGCCCTCGATAGATGTTAGTATTTGTTAGCTAGGGCCATAGATTATTAATAGCTGTCTTGCTGTAACAGCCCCCATCTGCCTGCCGCTCCTTCTGTGATATTTTTACGAGACATAAGAAATGCTGCCCTTGCCATGTCTGCATCTTGTAGACTTGCTGACTTTGGTTGATGCTGGACAGTATCAAAGTCAAATGACTGCACATTCAGAATTAATGCAGCAGTAATAATAATACATTTAATTTATAGAGTGCTTTTCAAAGTATTCAAAGACACTTTAAAATGTTAAAATGAACACAAAAAGCTACACATTAAAAACATAGAGCACACAACATACATCACACATTAAAAGCAGTTCTGATTTGTTAATTTGAACATTGTAAGAATGGTGCATGTTGACAGACAAATTAAGAAAACTCTCTAATATCAAAATGAAAACATGGCTTGCATATGCTGCCAAACACTGTACTTCATTATCATTTAACATGTGTAAAACTATACAACTAAAGCAATTGATACAGCGTAATGAATTCTGTTTGTGACGATGTATGTGCTCTACAGTATATGTCTGTGTCTCTGCTCATAAGATCTTTTGAAATCTCTCCTTCTCTTCCTTGGTCCTAAATCACCCTGGCCACTTGCATGAACGCATGCCTGCACGCACCTAAATATCTCTCCGATACCAATTAATTTCCGTAACCAAGAAAAACAGGTGAATCGTAGGCCAGAGATGTAAAGTAAACAATATATTTTGAGACACACGTCTCCTTACATATGAAGCACACAAGGAGTATTCACGCTTGTGTCACCTTACCTAGTCTGGCTCTATCCATATAAGCTGGGGGCATTAGGCCTGTCTCTCTCTCCCTCTAACTTTCACTATTTGTAGTTATAGATGATTTTGATGTCAAAACTTGAATTTCCTTTTTATTTCTTTAAACTCATCTCAACTTATTTTCAGTTATAATGTGTGTGGTCTCTCTCTTTTGTACAGCCTTGTACCAAGCTGGGACAAAACAATTGAGGAGTTAATGGAAATAAGGAGGAGAACACAAGCTTTGGCCACTCCACTACATCAACCATGTTGATAAAGCATAACCACGAAGGACCCCATTTTCATTCACACACAGAACAGAACAATATGTCTGATATGGAATTAAACTGTAGAAATGTAAATTATTCTGTATTTCTATGACATGTTATTCAACCACACCTCAATTAGGGTATTTATTACACTATACTATGAATTCTCACAACACCATTTGGCTGGGACTCAACCCTTGTCAGTAATCAAGATTGAGGAATACTCAAAGATCCTACAATATAAGTTCACACAGACTTTTAGTACATGGCAGTCAACTCAAACCTGCCATTTATATTACATGTTCATTTGTGATAGGAAGTTTCCATTAGAAGTGAAACAATTGGACGATCAACAGACTATATATGTTGATCTGTTTTATATGTAAATACACACACACATATGCACACACTGTATGTATATATATATATATATATATATATATATATATATTTACTGTTTGTTTACGTACATAAAATAAAAGGAATACACAGCTACATGTTTAATTTTGAACATGCAGACATGGTTCAAGTTTTTTACCTAGTTTTGTTGAATAAATACTTGAGCCAATTGGTCACAGCTTATTCCCTCGGCTCCAGGAAGGCTTGGTAACGGTATGTGTGGTGTGGGGGGTTTTGTTAGCTGAGGCCACAAGTGTGAACCTGCTCGCCAAACAAAAGATAAGGAGACCTGCTATCAGGTAATTTCTGGCACACTGTCAAACACTGGGGAAATAATTACGGAGCAGTAATGTGCCCTGTGTATGTGTGTTTGTGTGTGTGTGTGTCTGTGTGTGTGTGATAGTTTTGTCTATATTTGGCTCCACAGCCTCATTTCTCACAGTTGTGCAGAACCTAAACCCCACCTCTTACACAATGCCTTTAACATCTGATAAAGAGAGATGCTCAAACTCAGTCTCTCTCTTACGCACGCATATTCACACATAGATACACAGACACAGACACACAAACACACACACACACACACACACACACACACACACACACACACACACACATAAACACAGACACTAGTTTGCACTAACCTAGGAAGGAGGTGATAGATTATCAGCCTGGCCAATTATCAGTTTGGTTTGATCTGATTTACGAAAATATATATACTTTCACAGATTAAAATGCAATGCATAGGTATATCTAAGTTATATGTAAAATGTTTGCAAACAAAAAGGTCATTTGTGAGGGATTTTTAAGGAACATCTGGGGTAAAAGCGCAAAGGGAAGGGATTTCATAAAATAGGAGTGATAATAGGAGTAGGCCTTTGTGTGCTGCACCCAGCTGCTCCACCTCTCGCCTGAATAATGCGCAGGACTTGTTGCTGTTGTAAATGTGACTTTGCAGTAAACTGCGTTGTTCATGTGTGAAGGCAAATTCCAGATTTTACCTGCAGATCATGTCTGAAAATGGCTTATTTTTAATTCCAGTTTCTGACATCTACGATTAAGTAGATATCAGATTAGAGTAGTCATATTTAAAGTTCATGATTTACAACACTATTCTTACCAGTTCAACAATTACTAAGCTTTGCTTGTGTATGGACTTGTGTTTTGTATTTGGTTGTTTGCAGTTTCTCTGTTTCTATGTCTCTCCTGCTTAACTTCCTGTTATTGTCTTAGTTCCTGCCCTTGTGATCGTCTGCATCAGTTCTCATGTGTTTCACAGGTGCTCAATTATCCCTTCCTCTCTTGTGTATATAGTCTTTGTGTTTCTTTTCTCTGTCAGCTCATCTGTTTAGACACTGTGTTTCAGTTTTAGTTTAAATTATTCATTTAATTGTTAATTATTTGATTGATCAGACAAATATGTAGTTTAGCTGCAAAATGGCTCAGACCATTGTGGGTTGATTTATTGGGCAATTGTTTGGCTGATATAAGGGTCTGCTTTCAACGGGAATTAAATCAACTGTTGAACACAGATAAACAAATATGTTGTATTTAAATATACAGTTAGTTTTAAAGCATGATCATAATGGGATGAGTTTCTGCAGCTGGAACACAACAGGATGTTGGCAGTAGGTAAAGTGAAAGAAAATTAAGAAAAACCTAGCATCATTGCAGAACTACAGAGTAAGAGATTTCCCAGTGACTGGGTTTGGCAAATCTAGTAGTTATTCTAGTAGATAAATAATCAATCAATCAAATTTTATTTGTATAGCCCATATTCACAAATTACAATTCGTCTCATAGGGCTTTAACAGGGTGTGACATCCTCTGTCCTTAACCCTCAGCAAGAGTAAGGAAAAACTACTAAAAACCCTTTTAAAAGGGTAAAAATACATAGAAACCTTAGAGAGAGCCACATGTGAGGGATCCCTCTCCCAGGAGAGACAGAAGGACAGAATTGCAATAGATTCCACGTGTAGGAAAACATCATCCAGATTAAAGTTTTTAGCAGCATTGATGAGGGTAAACATCCCGAAGGACAACCCCAACATGACATGCCAGCAGTCCCGCTGCAATCACAGTCCGTGGTCAGCAACCAGCAGGACCACAATCCACCATCCAAAAAGTATATTAAACACCACGAGCGGTGGCTTTTTTTACTGATGATGATGATGATGATGATGATGATGATGATGATGATGATGATGATGATGATGATGATAATGATGAAGATCATTGGCGGCTGGCCAATAGACGGCGCTGCCCTTGTGGAGAGTGTGTTTATTTTTTTATAAAACTTTAAATAACTTACTAAAGTATTTGTGTGTTTAAAATTCACAATAACATGTGTTATTGTGAAAATATGTTTCGTGGAAATGTGTGGATAAACAATCAGGGCACACAGTCTATGGTTCAGGGGCGCTGGAAGTGTCGCCCTTAAAGCAGAGACGAGTAGCTATTAAGGGACTATTGCAGGGGAAGATATGCGTATAGCAAAGTAAATTTGGACGATCACGATCGTCGGAAATAATACTCGAAAGGTGATTCTGCTAGCGCCCAAGCCCGGTCGCTCAGTGTTGGTGGTGGAGGAAGATATATGAAACATTTATCCGAGAAAATAAAGAAACATGATTCTATGAGGGTGCACATGGAAAATTCATTGAAGCAGCTGGATGAAGGCCACAGGATCGGGTTGAGAAAACTCCATGAAGAAGTGGATAAGTTGACTGTGTCAAATTCAGCGTGTATCTTCTCTGTGTAAATTTTACAGATATCCAGCAGTATATGGCAACTCATTTTATTTAGTCTTAATAGTGATTGTTAATAGTACTGTATATGTTTCAGGAATGTGTACTTAGTAAACACTAGTAACCAGACTCAGTCTGTAGTCAAATGATGCATACTCTATTGTCTATCTGTGCAAAACGGTAAAAACGAATAATAATTTACATTATTTATCAATCGGCTGATTATTATTATTCCTTCTTTCTTTGGTATGTAAAAATGTAAAATAGAAGAAGCTGAAAAAAACTAGTTCAATCAGATATTTGACAAGGTTTAATACTTTAGCAAACCCATAAAACTACAAAAAACAAAGGACTGTCAACATCTTGAGTGATATTCCTTAAGACTTAAGCTTGGTTGATGTTTGAGCATTACTGAATACCCTGAGTAGGTTGTTTACTGATAATAAGTCTAACCTTCCATACACAGCCTCATACAATATAGGCTAACATTTTAAATATTAGCTCATGCTGAGCTGTCCATTATGTGGCCACTGGGCAAAACTGGCAAATCATGAAGATGAAGGTTGAGTTGATGTTTACTAGGGGATAAAATGTATATTCATAAAAAAAGATACAAAATCTCAAAGAAAACAATTTTTCTTCAGCATAATCCCAGTGGAAAACCAAGTGTAAATGTAAGACTTTTCTTGAAGGATATAAAATGTTAAATAACAGAAACACAAACCATCTCAACTTTGAAAAACAAAGTAAAGACAATCAAGAAAAAATGAAGCAGGAAGGACTGATGTTAAAATGTAGGATTAAGCGTCTATATGATTATACTTATATCATCATGCCTTTTACTTTCAGCATTCTCAGACTTTAGGAAAGTATGGTTGCGGAGGTGTATAACAATGCTTGGGGACTTCAATGCAGGTCGAATTTAAGATTTTGAAACTGTTTGTACAACAATTGTGGAACCACAAACACATACTCGGTTGAAACGCATCACATACTCAAAGGTAAGGCTATTTTATGGAACCAAATTCTAAAACTACATTCATATTGATAAGTTACACCTTCTGTCCAGACTCCTCAAACCGTTTCTGCTCCTACAGTGAAGGGGTCTTTCCACCTCAAAAATCTATTCTCTTACTTTTCACCATGGCATTTTCTCATTCATATTAATTTCTGTAACTAATCAACCACCTGCAGTGTTGACAAGCTGCCTCCTGTTTACACCTACATACACATGACCATTGTGTGTGAATGGTCAAGATTGTGTGTTCAGGTGTGTTAGTATAGAGAGTAATTCTTTCTAACACAGAGTTAAGACTACAGAAGATGCTGTTCTTTAATTCATAACTTTTATAAAATATTTGTATGGATGTAGTCGTTTGTTCTAAAGGGTTTCCTCTTTATTGTGTCCAAAGCTGAATATCTTAACACAGTATAACTGTGTCAAACTATCATATAGTAAGAGAACCAGTATGAATTCTGAGGATGGGAGGCCTAGCCTATCTGATGTACATACACATCGTAAGGGTTGCTGAGTCTGGGCATGTCTATGACTACCCCCCTCCCTGCTTGTTCACACACACACAAACACACACACACAGGCTCCCCACCCCCTACCCAGCACATTCCACAAGCTTTTCTGACGGACAAAGCAGCAAGTGCACTGACACGTGTGAACACGCACAGCACACACAAGTCTAATACGGGAAAAAATAAATTCATTCACATTTTTTTGAAATTGCAGTATTGCTAAGTGCAATATCCATATGTGAAGCATTGTGGTACTACAGAGATACAAATCACTTTCTCCTGACATAATGGAACATGCAGACCCTATCAAAAATTAACAAATCCTTATTTTACATTCTTTGGCAGTGAAAATTGAAATTTCAACAAAATGCAGCCTCATGCCGAAATCACAGCATACGCAAAACGAATCACCTAATTTTTTTTGTCCTATTAAAAACCAATTGGATACATTCACAAAAATACACTCTCTATCACTCTTTTAAAGCCACAAATGAACAAATAAACACACACACACACACACACACACACACACACACATTTAAACAACTTCCACTTACTAAAAGAACATCTGGAAGACACATTCCAAGAAGCATATGCAATGAAAATGATAGACTGAAAATAACAGTGGCTGAGGAAACACACACACACACACACGCACACACACACACACACACACACACGGATAGTGCTTACATCACTGGATTGCAGATGTCTGACTTGTACGCTAGTTATACATTTAGACACTATATATGTTCCTCTGGGAGAAAAACTATCCAGCCAACAAAATAGTCAAAATCAAACTTTGCACATACATGTGCAAGTTCAGCGATGTAGCAATCATGAACAGGTAGAGGTAGGCACTGTGGTCCAGGTGATGCGTGAATTAGTCTGTCAGCTCATTCCTGTTAGCTATTTATCACCAGTACAGTTAGCTGTTCACAGCCCAGGGCAAGACGGTTATCAGTGGATTTTTTATCAATACAGTTTATTTGAGATAATTGTTTTAATCCCAGAACCATTATGTTTTCCCTGTTAATGGTTTTGTCTCTATTCTCTTATTGGTCCATGAGAACTGAGCGTTTTTTTTAAGGACCTGACAACTCCAGAGTTGTACAAGGCAACCTGCACTGATGTCTTGCCAAACTCTTATCCATTATGGGAGAATGACTTGGCCACAAGCCACATCATTTGTGACCTGTGTGTGTGTGTGTGTGTGTGTGTGTGTGTGTGTGTGTGTGTGTGTGTGTGTGTGTGTGTGGTGTGTGTTTGTGTGTGTGTGCGTTCGTGTGTGTGTACAATCCTTTTTATTACCTCTTTAGGACCTTGCCAGAATAAGCACCAACTTTGTCAGGACTGGAAACCTCATGGGGACCAAAGCTTTGTCCAAATGAGGCAAAACACCATTTCTCATTGGTCATGGTTAAGGTTATGGTAATGGATTTGACTAGGCTGTAAACAAGAAACGGAAGTCAATGCAAAGTCTTATTAAGGATAGCTGTGCAAACTTGTGAGTGTGTTGTGTGCGTTTCTGAGAGATATCATGGGCAAACACTTGTACCTGAGCCCAAGGGAAAGTGTTTATGCAAAATGTGAGTCATGTTAACTATAACCACTATTGCATCTGTTATGTTATTCTTTTTAGCTTATAATTAAAGGTGTTCACAGTTGAACAGAACACACACTGGGTGTCTCAGTCTGTTGTGCTCCATTGCGTTAATGCAGCCTGGAATGTCAGAGGGGGACCAGAACTTGTCATGAGCAAAAACAGTGTTTGTGTGTGTGTGTCTGTGTGTGTGTGTGCGTGTGTGTGTGTGTGTGTGTGTGTGTGGTCACTGGGTCAGAAAGTCATGGGACCCTCTCTGATCTTTGCAGGGTTCGTGCCCTGCTGAAGCCCAGTACCAGGATGTGGCAGGGCTGGGAGGGACAGCTCTTATCCTGCCTGACCTTCTCTAATCTCCCATGTCATCCAAAGACCCAAACTCCCTCCTTCTCTCCCTTCCTTCAAGTGCACTCTCTCCATTGCCTTGATTTAGTCTGCTCCTGCACACACATAATGTTTGTCCTTACCATTTTGACGGATTTGAAAATTGTCTTCACATTCTCATTAAATTTAGTATGACTTTCAGAAAAAGCTATGTAGAAATTAAATGTTTTGACATGTTAGTGTTAATGTACAATATCACCCTTAAATACCGTGAATTCAATAATTCATATGTATAGACATTTCTCAGTAACAGAAACTATTTCTAGAAATATCAGTTTTTTGTTTGTCTGCGGCTTCAATATCTCAAGAACAGTTGATCATAAAGGCTTCACGCTTGTTTATTACACATATGTGTGTATATGGACAGATGATACATTCAATATTTGAATGAACAGGAAAACAGTGCTTTGTAACACTGCCTTAGTTTATTCATATCAAGACTCTCACTTATCGGATGTACACAGATAATTCTGATCGGCTCTTCAACGAGAAGAATTAAGCCATTTCCAGACATGCACTGAACTATCAAAATCCAGAAGGTCTGAATGCATGAACGGAGAGTTTGAAAGTCCACAGACTGAAACCGGTGTGAGGACACAGCAGGAAGTCCTTCGCAGGAGTTACCTCTCGCTAGCAGATGTGTTGATGAAGTTTCTAACAGTAGACAGATATTAAGCAAATTAAAAACAAATCTAAAAGAAAACAAATATCAAAGGATGAAAATGCAGTGCCATACGTATCAGACAGACTAAGATGTCAAGAGAGTTTTTGGTGAGGAGGGATGACACATGTGTCATTGTGTCGATGTGCTGTGAACTAAAAACACTTGATTATTTCCTGCCCCCGCCTGCTGCACAACCGATCCGCAGATATCTTTGCTGTTGTGAGCACGTCTCACTCGAGAATCTCCCACTGTGTTGTGTATTTGTGAAAATCTGGAGCCAATTCTCTGGACATCCTACAGCGACTACTTTAAATAAGAATAAAGGTTTTGAATGTCAGCATCATTAATGGTTCCCTTTTACAATGTGAAACAAATCCTCTGCAGCCAGGTACACACAAAAATGCTCCTTTTTAGTTATGCTTCTTAAAGCATGCCTTACATATGCCTAGAGATCATGGCACTGATTAATAGACAAGAAGATGAGACCTCCACTTCAACGTCAAGAGTCAGAGTTGCTGATGTTCCTATGACAGTGGTTTCAATTGGTAGATACAAACAGTCATGCAAAAGCAACTACAGCAGCTGGCTGTGGCCACAGGCTCCACCAATTGGTTTAGAGGCACAAATCAAACACATGTCTAAACAGAAGAACTTAAGAGAACAAGAATAAAAGATTTGGGGAAAGCTTTTGTTGTCCTGTTGTCCTGAAGGGTCTCAGGACATGATGGGTCACACTGAGGAAGAACAATATCTGGTCGTTCCTCTCATTCTCTCACTGAACATACTCAGAGGAACTTCACATGAGTGTGTGTGTGTGTGTGCGCGCTTCAAATGTTTTTTTGCTTAATTTACCTGACTTTATTGTTATTCAATGTAAAATTTTACTCAATACTGTATTTTGGTCAGGTCTTTTCAGAGACCATGTTTAAGACCATCATCTCAAATGTTTTAGTATGGTATGTGACTGGTCTGACCCTTACTTTTTATTGATTCTGCATCATTCATGAAGACCAAAAGTCCACTTGCATTTTTTTGAGTATGTGCACAAACTAACCAAACTACAAAATGAACTGAGATGAAAGAGGAGGATGATGGGACCAGAAGACAGAGTGATGCCAGAGGCAGGGCAGCGTGAATCTACTGCTCCATTAGCGCTCTATAACCTGGCTCTCCCATACCTTTTTTGAACTGTCTTCATCCCTACACCCCAGAGCCCTGCTGCCCGTCTCCCTGTCCCCACATTCAAACTTAGCACCCTGTGTGCCAGAGCTTTCAGCTGCTCTGCATCACAACTCTGGAAAACTTACACCTCACACATGTCTGCTGGATTCAACTGGACAGCTCAAATCTATCTAGGCCCTGTTCAGACCTGATATTTACAACCGCCTGAAGGGATCTGATCACAAGAATATATCATGAATCTGTCTCCTGTGATCACTTTTGATCAGATCTCTTTTTCTCTGCTCTACATGCAACTACAAATTTATCAGTTCTGTTCACAAAGACCAAATAATGTTGTGTGTATGTGTGTGTGTCTCTTAGAATGATGTTTATACCAGGTCTGAACGGGGTCTAAAATACTGTAGCTAACCCACCCCTGAACTTAAGCATTGCTTAAAGTGAATGCTCAAAGTTGACTGCAAATAAACTAGTATACTATATACTTTAATGAGATGAAATGTTTAAAAAAAGTACCGTCATATAAAAATATAATGCAGTTGGCTCCAATAGTCTGAGAATTTTGGTCCGCACTGTATTTTGATGTTTTTATGTACTTAGATCAAGTCAACGCAAGTAGTGTCTCAGTTTGACAGACAGATCTACTAACAGAGACAAATAGTGTTCAGAGCACACATAAAAAATGGCAGAATGAATTGCTTCTAAACACACACTTACACACAACATTGACTAACACTCATTTCCTGGAGACTTATTCTAACATTAACTTTAAGTATACTGTTACCTAACTCTAACAATACCCGAACCTTTGAGAATGTCTTCACCTTAAACTGCAATGACTTGTGGACTTGAAAAAAAGTCCCTATTCTGTAACTGTGTAAACAGACTTAGACCCACACAACATTGGTAATACCTGGACCACACACACACACACACACACACACACACAAACACACGTATACACATATACACACAGACTGCCAGTCTGTATTCACGGAAATCTTTTCAAGGGCGTGCTTACACTGCGTTATTAGTTCTTCTTTCTTAGCTGTCTAGGCTGTTTAACATCCGATTAATGTTGGTCTCACTCAAATACAAACACCAAACATTCTAAGGTGATGCAAATGCTTTCTTGCTTATACAAGGATGGTTGGATAGCAGGCCTATAACAAAGACAAAATATTCAGATTTCAGCCTTTTAGATAATGTGCCGCTTCAATGCAAATGCGGGACTTTAGTGGTGTTCCAGGACTTTTACAGGTTTTGCAAGTGCAGAAGAATGAGATCTTCACCCCAAACCACCATCGCAATGTGTGATTCAGCTATTTCTGAGTGCCGGAACACAGCATACTTGCTACTGCTACAGAAGTAGGCTACCAGCAAGTCTCTTAAACAAATAATGACAACTTCCCTTTTCAGTGTTTTAACATCTACTTCAGTGAGCTGTTCAGATTTAGAGCCTCAAGTAACTTAAGTGTTGGGGATCCTGCATTCACTTGCTCACATCTTTTCTCTCTCATTGTGTCAGAGTATTAAAAAGAAGCCAAAGTATTTCCTCTGTTTAAAGCAGATTATCCAAAATATTTAATTAATTATAGATCTATATCCATTTTACAAGGTTTTTTTCATCTAAATACCAATTCAATTCTATCTGCTCTTCTAACTTGAAAATAGTAAATTGACTCGCTTTTCACACGGTCAACCATCATATTTTACAGGAAACATCTAAATGTGGTTTTCATGGTACAGGCTACATAAATGAACTTGGCACATAGGTGATGAAATGCTTTAGATAGTCAAAAGTTGTTGCAAAAGCACTCCCCTGTGGCCATTTATTTGTATATACTATTTAAGATCCACTGAACTGATGATAATATTCCGGAGCAATTAAAGATTAACTTCAGACCAAATTCACAAATCCACTTTAATTTAACTAGTCAATCCTATGATCTTCATCCACTAGATGTCCTTACAAGCAGATGTCAATATTCAATGACATTTAGAGGAGCTCAATTATGGAATGGCTTTTTACAGGTGGCACAGAACTGTTCCTCTATAACATGTTAGCAATTTAACTGCTGCCTTATAGCTGTCCTTTTATATCTATTGTCTTTTAAAACATATGATTTATTATTAACTATAGTTCAGGAGTCAATACATATGCATAAAATCCTACCCCCCAACACACATTCACACTCATGTGTACATTTGGATGCATCTGCACACCTGTCCAGATCACATTCTGCCTCCCCCTGCACTGAATATTATTATTTGTCATGGGAAAATGTTTCTGTGCTAAATAAACATAAACAAAAAGCTCTGTCTCTCAACCCACCCTCTCAATCTGCTCTTGAACATGTCCAACAGGTGGCTTATACTGTAATCACTCGCTTCTCTAACCACACTTGCTATAATTTAGACAGGCGCAAAAAATGTAAATGTAAAAAGTAAAATGAAATTTCAGGATGAACAAGCGGTGTGTCCTAGAAGACACTGATGAAGATGTCGGAAGAGCTTGTGGTAATACGTGCTGCTAACGATGTCACCATGTTATTAGCAGCAATGTTGCCCACGCCTGAAACATGTGATGGTTGCGGAATCCTTTTTATTTCGAATAAATATTGGCGCCATTTTTTCAGAAAATATCAGAGATGTTTGATATCTGCGATTAGTAGTTTGAAAATTATGTAGAAAAAAAAGAGCAGTGTTTATTTAAGTGAGCAGGAACCCACAATAGGCAATTACACCAAGTTGCCCTGAAGTGTCACCAGCAGGACATCGCCTACTTTTTTTTAGAAACAAAACACGAATGCCTACATCTTTAAATAATACACCTTTGTCAGGTGGACATTAGAAATAACAGAGAAATCTGTAGAATTGATGCAACGCCATAAGTATGTGGGGGATGGGTTATTACTTTTTCATTCCAAAACACTGAACCATTAATCACAACCAGCTGACTATGCTGTACGTCCACCTTGTTTCTCTCCTTAAGTCACTAATGATCACGTGATTTTCCTGCATGTACCTGGGAGCACTGAATGAGTATAATTGAACATAGTTTCACTTCCCAACAATACTTACCGTGACTAGATAATGGTTCTAAAACATGTCTCTACCTTAAACATCTCCAGCATGAATATGGCACGTTAGCTTCTAATGTCTAAAATACTGTGAATGCTACAGAAATGAAACTTGGCACACAGTTGATGAAATGCTTTAGATAGTAAAAAGTCGTTGCAAAAGCACCCCCCTGTGGCCATTTATTGTTGTTTTATTTGTCTCATGCTTCAACACCTATATTTCCTACATGTTAATGTGGCTTTTACTACAAAAACATCCTTGCTTGAAAATCCATCACCAGACGACAGCAGCAGCAACAGCAAACACAGCTTTTTCTTCAGTAAATACTGATGTACCTTGTTTGTCCATACAGAGACACTGCTGGAAATGTAATCAGTGAATGAAGCGACTTTATACACTAACTGGTCACAAATAATTATTGAACCAGGATTTACCATCACCGTCAGTTCTACTAATTACTAATCCTGCAGTGGTTTTGTCCATTAATCAATTGTTTGGTCTGCGAAGATTTCAACACATTGTCCATATCCTACGGTGACATCTTAGCTTTTACTAATTTGCAGCCCTAAACCATTCTTTTACAGAAGAAGCTGCTCTGTGAAATTATCTAGTTTTAAGATGGCAACAACAAATCAAATGTTGATTGCAGAACAATCCGAACAATTATGGTACAACGTGTGTCAGCAAACAAATGGTTATTTTAGAACTTAACAAAAAAGTAAGCCTTTTCAGGCTATTTTATTTAACGATCTTGTCCTGATAACGACCGCGCTGTCTCTCTGAACAGAGGTACATGAGCCCCGGAGCTGCACCCCCACGTTTGACTTCATTACGCGCCGCAGTAAAGCAATCCAATATTACAGCACATACCTTCGAAATCTGATAAAATCCCCTCGAGGTGCTCATTCACTGAAAGCTCCGACATTGTGTCTGGGGGCAGGAGGGTGCGTGGTGCCGCTGCAGATCAGGGGAAGAAACAGCAAATAGTGGAAAACTAAGATTGCCTGGGTTAGAAGAACTAATGTACAGAGACGGAGTCGAATGATCTGCGTTCCAACTCTCCCTCCGTGTAGTGTGCGTCCTCAGCGCAGCTGAAGCTCCACAGTGGATGTGTAACCCAAATACCCGGGGCAAAGGCTGGTGGGTGGAGCAGCGTGCGACACCTGGAAAATATCCTCAGTCAAATTTCTCTTGTCTTTGCTTTCCTTCCACCCCCAGGCGTGTTCTCCTCTGGCCAAAGGTCTCAGATAGACCTTTACCTACACCCTGTTAATCCTGTCGCAAGGTTAGGAGAGTTTAAAAATAAATTAACACATGCAGTCATCCTAATGTTTAGAAACTAGAGAAAAGAAAATTCAACAACTGTCCAACAGGTTTCCTCTACTTTGCCATGTGATAAACAAACTTTAAACAAGAGAACAAAAGCACTGGCTTCCAGTCAGATTCTTATAAAAGTTACACAGCACATTGATCAACGCTTCCATTTTGGAAGCAAAATAATTCAATATAGACAATGAACGGGAAAGTAATTTAAAAAGGAATCTGTAATATATTTCTTGTCCTGTCTCTAAGCACCACACATGTACAAAGCTATCACATAGTTTATTGTATAATTGATGCCTTTTTACTGTTCCGCCTCATCAGTGTAAAGGTATCTGAACACTGTCAAACCAGCTGCCAAGACCACTTCTGGGTAAGTCAGCAGCTCTCTTTTTTTACATTACACGATAGTAGCTCATTTATACTGAACCAAACAAGATGTCCTGACGTGTGTACGAGACAACAGTGTTGATGACCGATCCTGCAAGGACAGCTCTCCCTTTAAACAGTAGATGATCTAGGGCTCTGTGATTACCTCTGAAACCCGTGTTTATACCTTTTACAGACCAGCAAGGTTGAAGGAAGGTGCAACATTCCCACCTGGAACTGGCTGTGTAAAGGGCCTAGAGTGTGTTCGCTTTCAGGTAACCAGCCAAACCCCAAGCTGAAGGCGACACACACACACACACACACACACACACACACACACACACACACACACACAGACACACACACACACACGTCGACCATGAAAAGCCACTGTGACATTAATCCTCCTTGGTTCAGAGCCAGAGGGCTAATGAGAGCCCACTATCACCTACCCTACCCCCACACTCTGCCCTAATGTAGAGGAGTGTGTGTGTGTGTGAGAGAGAGAGAGAGAGAGAGAGAGAGAGAGAGAGAGAGAGAGAGAGAGAGAGAGAGAGAGAGAGAGAGAGAGAGAGGTTATGATAGTGAAATAACTTTTAAGTTAATTCTCCAGAGATCCTCACAAGATTCTCCAGAAGGGCTGTACGTGCGAACACATAAAGGCCTATGTATGCTTCTCCGTTTTTTCGAAAACGGACGGACACGGACAGAGAAACGCCCACTCCGAGCGCCTCGGAGAGCTTTTCGTGCACCTCAGATTTTTCTAACTACACGTCGGCATGACGGGCAGCCTACGGATAGCCCTTGGCTGTGATTGGTCCGCTAAAAACATCATTTCCGCACAACGTCATTTCCGGAATATCACATTTCCGGACTTCAAACTTCCTGTTTCATTCCCTATAGCACAATAAACCCAAACACAACTACGGTTCTACGATTAATGTGACAAGTGTGTTAAGCCAGTGGAGATGCCCGACTGACGGTGGCTGGTTAGAGCACTTACGGCATGTGTGTACGGTCACATACGGTTATAAAGCCCTATCATAACGGCGCTAGCGGTGCTAGCCACCATGCTAACTGCGGTGGTAACTGTGCAAAAACCCGCTGACTTTAATTATAATAAACGGCTGTCATGACACTATTTCTCAAACAACGTCAGATTAGAAGTAAACACTTGGTAGTAGTTAGTATCGGGAGTTCCTGCTGACTGTATGTGGAAGCTGTGAGCTAGCTGCCTCCGTGTAGCTTCAAGCTGTGGAAATAGCAACGCAGTTCGGAAACAAGACCGGGGAAACGCTGCGCTAAGACACGATAACATCAACATTATGACCCGCTGGGAGTCACTTTATTTAAGCAAAAACTGTCGCGCCATCAACAGCCTTTGTCTGTTAGTTGCCATCGTTCTCTGTGTATGAGACGCCGGGAGGAAGTCAATAAACCAGCGTGGACTTCTTCTACACACATCATGAGGTAGGCTTCTCTAAGCTCGTCTTCCGTTGCGCCACCTAATGGTCTGGCGGTGAATTGTTTTCAGTACAAAAAGGCTCGCGCGACTATAAATCAAAAAGTGTCCGTCCGATCCGTCCGTCCGTCCGTCCTTGACGGACTCGGAGAAGCATACAGAGGCCTTTAGTCCGACTGAGAGCCTCCAGACAGAACTTTCTCTGGGATTTCTCTGGCCAGCCCCATTGTATAAACAATTTGAGATTCTCCAAAGGACTGACCGCCGCCAAGTGGGGGTGTTGATGACATTTATGACACGTAAAAAACAAAACAAGGATAAAACAAGTATCAGGATGAAAACCCACATGTAGAAGGCAACTAAGATGCCAAGGGAGATTTTTTGATAAGGGCCAACGCTGATGTCAAAGGGCTGTAATTAAAGTAATCTCTGCAGGGGAATTAATACATTACTTCGTGCCTCTGCCTACTATGCCACCTCTCACATGAACACTCTGGAGATTTCTGTGTTGTTATCAATATGAGAGGAGAATCTCTCACTGAGTTGTGCATGTGTGAAAAGGCCATCTAGGTCTGGATCCCATTCTACAGACATATTCCGGAGACCATATCTGAAAAGGCCTTGAGTTTACTGGTATTTATGTGTGTGTGTGTGTGTGTGTGTGTGTGTGTGTGTGTGTGTGTGTGTGTGTGTCGCTATGGTGGCATTGAAGATTCAGTCACACAGGTTTTGCTCTCCGCTCAATTTTTCTCTCTCAATCTCTTGGACTGGATAATTGCCCCAACTCCTGTAATATTTTTGATAGTTTCCCTTGCCCTTACTCTGACTCGCCTAAAGGAATCTTCTTCACAATGCTGCATGACTGCTGTAAATTGTCAGGGCCAAATAATAATAAAAACTGTTTTCATCCTCCTGAAGTGTGTGAGCTGTTTTATCAATTTATAACCAGTAGAAACTTGTACTCTTTGAGATTAGAGCCACATACATGGTATAGAAGTCATAAAGGGTTATGAGACTAAATCACACATTGTTGGTTTGGTCCTATTTCAACACAATAAGCTAAATAAAGAACACCAGACATGCTCCATGGTCTTCCCGCATGAAAGGATTTCTGAATAACATGTGAGAAAGATAAATATGTATAAAGGATAATGTGGACATTAGTCTTTGTGTTGTGATTTTTGTAAAATGGTAAATAGACGTGTTGCACATAGAAACCAGTTTGAAGCTCAAATTTTAAACATATATTCCATGTCTAGACCTGTTAATAAAATCCATCCTGAGATATCTGATCACAAGTGGAAAGCTTCAAATATCTCTGTTGACACCTGAATATGTCCCATGAAGACTTGTCAGATCTCAGTTCCCAGTTCTGAAAGTAAATGTATGTAGTTTCTGTTTGCATTGAACAATTTGTATACAGATGGGTCAGTCGACAATGTGCTTGTGTGTGTCGATGGAAGCGAGAGATGAATGATTATATTGTTGTGGTCAGTAATGATACTGTGGCAGCTGTTTGCTGTGAAACTGTAGAGAAGGGGGTAGAAAGTAAGTTATTAATAATAATAACAAAAATAATGATAATACTGATACATTTGATTTATATAGCACCTTTCATACATATAATGCAGCTCAAAATGAAGTACAATCAAATCAAAAACTTGACATAAGAGGTCAATAATAACAAATTATAGCAATAAAACTAACTCTAAGTATAAAAAAATCCCATAAAACGAGCAAAAAGTATCAAAATAAGTGTTAAACATTTTTTAGACAAAGGTTTTAAAAAAAGAATATAATTATAATAATTTTTGAGTTGTTTCTTAGATCTATCAAGAGAAGAAGCTTGTCTGCTGTGTGGTGGGAGTTTGTTCCAAACCTTTGGTGCATAGCAAGCAATGCTGCCTCCCCAAACTTCTTTTAGTTTGTTTTTGGGATATTGAACAAGCCCACGGTATGGAACACATTCCGATAAACAGTCAAGATGTATGAGGGTGCTCTACCATTAAGAGACTTAAAAACAAGTCAAATCTTTTTTAAATCAATCCTCAGTGAGACTGGAAGCCAGGTTAAAGATGCTTAAACCTGAGTTATGTGATCTCTTTTCCTATTTCTCGGTAAAACCATGGATTCTGAATTTTGTACAAGTTGTAGCATATCAACAGATTTTTTCAGTAATCCTGAACATAGTGCATAACAGTGCATTCTGGGCGAGAAGGTATATAAGCATAAGTATGGTCTTACTCTTGCAAGATTCCTTAAGTGATAAAAGGCAAAAAAAAATTTTGTGAGTTAAAATCTAATTCTGAATCAAGTGTAACCCCCAGACTCTTTACTTTTTGTTTGTTTTGATGTGGCAGACTTTCAAGTTTGCTAATAATGTTTTATTGCTTAGATGATGCATTGATGATGCTCATCCATTGTTTCAAGCTGAAGAGGCAATTTATAACTTGGTTTGGAGCATCAAATCATTTGGCGCTAAATACAGATATCATTGAGTATCATCAACATAACAACGATAGTTCATACAATGGTCACTAATACATTTTCCCAGTGGTAATGTATATAAGAAAAATTATAAATTGGACCAAGAATGGAACCCTGTGGAATGCCGAAAAGGAGAAACATGTTCAAAGAGGCTAACAAAATATTGCCTGCCATTAAGGTAAGTTTTGAACCAGTTTAGAGCTGTGGCTGTGAAACAAATCCAACTGATGAGTGTGAAAAGATCTTGTGATCTACTCTGTCAAATGCAGCAGATAAGTCAAGAAGCATCAGGATAAATGCTTTTTTCTTATCTGCACTTACTTGCAGGTCATTTATTATTCTCACCAGAGCTGTTTCATAAAGGTAAGGAAAGGCAGGTTGGAAATGTGTCTGTAGTTTTTCAGCATAGAGGAATACATTTGTTTAAGAAGGGGTTTTAAGTGCACAGGGAAAAATACCTGCTTCTAGTGAGGAATTTAAAATGTCTAAAAGCTCGATTTTCTAATACCTCTTTAAAAATTGTAGTCAGGATTGCATCCAGTGAGCATGTGGAAGACTTCAGTTGCACAATAATTGTTAATAATAAAAATCGAGGATTGTTTCTGCTTACACTTATAACTTTAGAGAAATATGGCTTTCTCCCTCACAGCAATCTTTTAAAAATTTCTCTGTGGGTTGTTAATTTGCTTTTTCTCGACGTTCTCTCAGCTCTACGTCATTCCTTCTTTAGCAGACATATTCTATCATTTTTTCATAACTTTAATTTAGTCTGAGATTTCATTTTTGATATCTCATGTGCCCCACTGTCAAAATCGGATTCTTAAATTTTGAGTTTAAAATTATTTACTTTTTCATGTATAGATTTGAAATCCCTGGACAGAGCTTGATTTAGCATGTAAATACAACACTCTGCATGTGAGGATGAATACGGATAGCATTTCTAAATGAGATATTCTGAACCATTATTTCTTGTGCTGTCTATGATCATCTATATATAAAAAATAGTTTCAAAGATCTTGTTAACAAAAATGTCTATACCTCTGGAGATCACGTGTGGCCATAGTTATGAGATGGTCCGGCAATATCAAGTTTAGTAGTCACATTAAGTCCATGGCCTAGTAGTACGAGGTGTCATCAATATGCAGATTTAAATCACCAGTTATGATGATCCTGTCATGGTTAATTAAACAAAGTGACAGCAGATAAGACATTTCAGGTACAAATAAAGCTATGTAACTGTGAAGATGTCTCTGCTGGGTAGCTGTGAGATCCAGTGTAGCTTCCAATCTTATTTGAGGGGTGGCACACAGGTTGGTGAGCTCCTGGCTGTGGAAGGATGGATCCATGTCATCTGTCCCGCTTCAATCAACTGTAAACACAGTTGTTACAATTAGTACAGTTCAATGACAACATACACCTGTACACATGTAACTGGGGGCTCAGGCTGTGAAAACACAATGATGAAATGGATCAGATAAAGTAAACTTAGAGAATGTATTTTATACAGCACAGTGCTTCTCTTCTTCTTTCTCATCTTACCCTTGCTCTGGTTAGGATTAGTGGGGTGAAGACAATGGAGAGTTTCCTCTAAAACAGAACTAAAAGTCACTTTTATGAAAAACTTATCGAGAAATAACTCTTTAAGCAGTTCGTACATTTTTAAACATGCACTAGTTCTGCTCAAGCGCTTGATTCTCTATTCTTCTTTAAGCAACTTTCTCGCTAATCCCACTGTTGTTTACATGCTATTCAGATCTGCGAGTGATTAGTTTAGCAGATAGCATTGGCGTATCTCTTTATCTTTTTAAAAGATTGTGCGCCTGTCTTTTCCGTTTCGACTCCTCACATTGGGCGCTCGGCTTTACTTTCCAACGCAGTCATCCTCACCTCCAGGGAAAATAGTGTGGTGTTGACTTCATACAGTTTTCTACAACAAAAACAGAGTCAAGCCACGCAAAACAACAGCCGGGAGTTTCTTGTTTGCGGGAGACAGACGCTTCATTCATGAGGCTGTGATTGTACGAGCCCTCTAACGTGATGATGTTAAAGACTGACATGGCATGTTCAGAAATGGACTTATTCACAAGCTGAGTGTGATTTTTTTCAGAGTAAAACTTCACACATGACCTTTTCCTTGTTTTAATGGAATACTGGGAAAGTTAAATAACAACAAAAGGACAATTGAAGTTCAAATTATTGGAGTCAACAGCTTAGTATACCATGGACATGTGAATATGCTGCTGAGTTTTTCCCAGTAGTTTGGGAGGACAAAGAGACCATGTCCATCTGAATTATTTCATTCAGAAAAATGTAATCAAGCTTAATTTGTTCATCACAAATAAATTCCAATCAGGTGTAATCCTGACAGGAATTTCAGAGGCTGTGGGTGATGGTATAGTGGTAGCAGTACTGGACTTCAGCCACAGGGGGGCGATATAGGCAGTATGGGGAGCGTGACTGTTTAAAATGGCAGAGGAAGAGTAGCGGATGCCAGTTGATGTTAATAGTCAGTCATGAGGGATAAATGGAACAGCGTTCCCGAACCACATCCCTGAACTCTCCTGCAGCTGATATGAACCCACTACCACACGCAATAATAACAACGAACAATTCTAAAGTAGGCTTGGGAGCATTATCAAAGGCCAAGCAAACAGCCAAGTTTAGAACAGGCATTGCCTAGTTTTGATATTTTAAAATAGTCATCTCAGCACACTTGCTCCCTTGGTACACACTGTTTAAACTGATTCTTGCTGTAACGTGTACTATTAATCCAAGCTGTTATTTATAACTTGATTTTTTGTGTTATGAGATGATGTGGTAATCAAAAGGAGGTGGAATTCAAGTTGGGAACTCATCCAATCTTAAAAAGCATTACATTGGATTGGCAAATGTGTTGATACTCTGCATTAAAAAGCTACCAGGTGTAATTGTATACTCAAGCTTTAGCTATAAAGCTATACAACTTTAACTTTTCATTTAAATGTGTGTAATTTTAACATGTTCTTATTTTTTCATATTTTCTATATTATCTAAAAAGCACTGAGCTTAAGGTTAATTATATTATTATTATTATTATTATTATTATTATTATTATTATTATTATTATTATTATTATTATTATTATTATTATTATTATCCTCTTGGCTTCAGTTTCAAAATCAAGTCAAGAGAAGCCTTTTCCAGCTTTCTACTCCTTTGTAAGATGGTCATGAGTGCTGTTTGGGTACATCAGCATGCACTATTATCCAGATCCAACTCTGGGATGAGATGCTCTGGCCCACCTATATGACCAGAGTCTGCTCTACATTTGCCCTCTTTTTCAACCTGACACTGGGGGGTCATTTTTACCACCTGGTGTGGGGATCACTTCAGCATCTCCCCGTTGAGCTGCTTGGACTGCTGATGCCTGATCTGTAACTGCGCTTCTTATCATCATAACTTCTGCCAGGAGGATGAGCTGATCCAAGTACTGTTTGTGTACAGTAACTGTTGCTCCATGGCTACACTGTCAGTAGAGTACTTCTTTTCTATAGATCTTTCCTAGCTGACTGAGTTAGAGAATGTTTGTTTACGTTGTAACCCTGGATCCCTGAGTGAAGAGACTCTCTAACTCTTAGGCTTCAGACATGTGTCGATAAAACTATCAACTGATTTCATGCCAACACAGGTGTTTTATAGTTAAACTGTAGGGTGAGGTGTGTATTAAAGAATGTAATAACGTGGACATATATTCATGTAGCTCACAGAGCCAAGATTACAAAGTAACCAAGCAGAAGTGTACCCTCAGGTTCAGCCTGTATGATTAAAGGTAAAAAACCCTGATGACGCTAAGGTGCAAAGGGAATTTATGACACATGACACACAGAGCTTCTCTTTCCAGCTTCTCCTTCCTCATCTCAAATCTTTATCACATCAAAGTAATTCATATCTCATCAAGACATGTTACTGACTAGACTCCTTCCCCAGAGTCCCTTTGCCTTATCGCCCGCAGATCCAGGGTTGCAGCTGTGGCCACATCATGGATTACGATCTGTGGATCGCGTATCAGAGATCGTAATGGTGGATCCAGTTTGGTGTATTCTGTATCGTGCTAGCTCGTGCCGTAATAATAATGGCGGATCCTTTATCGTTTGCATCAGATCATGGTGGTGGACCATGACAGAGGTGGCAGCTGATGATGTATCCTAATTGGCAGCAGTGGAAAAATGAATGTGGACTATAGTGGCATCCGATCTTGATGGTGGATCATGATCTTGCTGGCTGCTGACCATAGACTATGATGCAGCAGGACTGCGTGATATATAATACACTTGACATCTATTGCACTTCTGTCCGTCCTGGGAGAGGGATCCCTCACATGTGGCTCTCTCTGAGGTTTCTAATGTCCTTTTTACCCTTTTAGTTTTTACTTATTCTTGTTGAAGGTTAAGGTCAGAGGATGTCACACCATGTTAAAGCCCTATGAGAAAAATTGTGATTTGTGAATATGGGTTATACAAATAAAATTTGATTGATTGATGATTCAATTCTAGATAATCTACACAGATTGCATAGTGCTTTATGTTTGGATGGTGGAAAATATATCATTTAGACCAGTGTGTGTGTGTGTGTGTGTGTGTGTGTGTGTGTGTGTGTGTGTGTGTGTATACATACATGCATACTTCCATGGCGATATTGCTGGCACTGACAGCTGCGGTAGTTCCTGTTATGGGTCGATGGCTAATTGGTCTCAAAGAAAAAAAACGGGGCAGAGTTTGTGTTTGTCCGCGTGTATGAACTCCTGTGCTTATGTGTAGCTGATGTTTAAGTACATGTACCATATATGTTTGTATAAGTCAACACCAGGAGGAGAAGGATGCAACAGACACTCTGCTGGTCTACTTTAAAGCCACAACCCCCAAGAGCAAAAAAGGACGGGTGTGTGGCATCATAGCACGTGACAGCTATGGAGAACCCTACATTAGTGAAATAACATGGGCCTTGGACAAGAGACGGAATGGACAAAAGGAGCATTCACAATTTGCTGTCTGTGAACACCAGATCATTAACAACATCTGCTTGGAAGAGGTTAAAGGTCATTAGCCATTAGTCGGTGGTTGACTAGAGAGTGATCATCATCTGACAACAGATTTTACCAGAGACAGAGATTATCATCTCTCCTCATAGATGACTACATACTTGTGATGTGATGAATGGGAAGTGAATCCCCCTATTAATGATCAAATTGTCAAGAAAAAGTGGATGTTCCCTTAAGATTATTTTGTGTCTGACTGTAAATCATTCATGAAATTATTCTGACTCTAGACCCTATTACTTTATAACAGTGGGGTGTAGTATGCCACTTACAGTGCCAATTTCAGTGTCCACTATAACTAATTATTTTTGTCACTTGGTGGTCATAAGATGCACAGGACTATATAAGTAGGGGCATAGTTGACCACAAACAGAGCAGCATAAAACACACAGAATTGGAAAACCCGGTACGTTCTTCACTTACAACTGTCTCAATAAACGACAAAACTGCAAATATCTAGTGTTACAACCTTGAGTTTGTATGGATATTGTCACAGCTCTCTGTGCCTCCAGTGCCCCGCCCCCTCTCTTCTCTCCTTTTCCCGCAGGTGCAGCTCGTACCGCTAGATGACTCGGCTCACCAGGCGCACCTGCACCCATCAGCTGCTCCCTATATCTGCCCTGGCTGGGCTCAGAGTCATCGCCAGTTCGTCGTTGTTTCTACCGTGGTAGTTTCTCGCTCTCGGCACCAATTCTGATTCCCATGTGTTTTTTGCTCTCCTCTAATCCTTGGTCTGCTCTCCTGTCCTCCAGCTACCCCGTCCTCCGGCTCACCTGCTTCACCTTCCCCGCTGAAGAACTCCCGGAGCCATCAGCACCCCCTCGTCCTTCCCATCTCTGCGTTGAAGAACTCCCGGAGCCATCAGCGCCCCCCGTCCTGCCCTCCTGTTTCTCCTCTGCGCTGAATACTCACGGAGCCATCAGCAACCCTCATTTCCACAGTTTCCCACGTTGAATAAACGTCCTTGAACTCACCACCTCTGTGTTTTGCCTCCGCTCTGGGGTCCACCCTTGTCGTTCCGTAACAGATATTTCTCTCTCTCTCCCGGTGGACGAGTCCGCTGCTGTAGGCGGCTCGGTGTCTCAGGTGCGCACAGCAGGACAGGTGAGCACTGAAGATGTAGTGGGGGTCACGGGTGTTAAAGGTTCTATTGTGGTCGGGGATGAGGGTGGTAGCGGCCTGGTGCCCGTTGGCTCGGGGATTGGGTGTGCGGGTGTTAGCGACCCACTGCCCAGTGGCTCAGGGATCGGGTGTGCAGGGCTTAGAGGCCCAATGCCCGGTGGCCCTATGGTCGGAGATGCGGGGGTTAGTGGCCAGGTGGCCGCTGGCTCTATGGTCGGTGATGGTGTCGGTAGCGGCCCGGTGGCGGGTGGCTGTATGGTCGGGGATGGTGTCGGTAGCGGCCCGGTGGCCAGTGGATCTATGGTCGGGGATACGGGGTTTAGCGGCCCGGTTGCCGTTGGCTCTATGGTCGGGGATGGTGTCGGCAGCGGCCCGGTAGCCGGTGGATCTATAGTCGGGCATGGTGGTCAAGGTGATGACGTGGATGCGGGTATGGACGTGGACTCGGACGGTGAAAACGGGTCAGTTTTAGGAAGCGCTTCACAGAACAGTGATTTTTACTCTCTGGAGGAGATAGATGGTTTCCTTGATGATACGTTTGGGAAAACCAGTAAATGCTGAATTTACTAGATGAAAAGAAGCGTTACCGTCTAAAGAAATTAGTAAAAAAAGGGTTAAAGGTATCAAATACAAAAATATCAAAAAAGTTGAAAGTGTCGAAATAAATATGTTCTTGAATCACGGGGTGTTTCACTGCTGTTGTTTGCTGTTGATTCTCTTAATTTTTCCCATGCAGGATTTAAAGATAGCATCATTAAACATAAACGGGGGCAGAGATGCTAAGAAAAGAGCTGTTTTAGCAGAAACAATAAAGCAGAAGAGACTGGATGTAGTGTTTCTACAGGAAACACATACGGACACTACCAATGAGATTGACTGGGGCTTGTGGTGGGGTGGGCAACATGTCCTCAGCCATGGGACCAATATAAGTGCAGGAGTTGCCATCCTGTTTTCTCAAAAAGCTAAGATAAATATAATTTCACACACAGAAATAATTCAAGGTAGACTCCTTGTTGTAAAAGCTGAAATACAAGATTTCAAATACAGTTTTATTAATATTTATGCACCAAACCAAGGCTCTGAGCGGGAAAGAGTTTTAAAATTGTAAATGAAACACTTAGCGGCATTGATCAAAATGAATGTATTGTGTTGGGTGGAGATTGGAACTTCTACACAGATTTTAAGCTAGATAGGACGGGTGTGGAGCCACATGTTCAGTCCTCCCGGCTTTTATCTGAAAGTATCACGAAAGCAGATCTGGTGGATGTGTGGAGGATAAAACATCCTTCAGCCCGGCAGTACACCTGGATGAAAGTATTAGATGGAAGGATGAGTGCAGCCAGGTTAGATAGGTTTTATCTTTCTGGCGCTTTTACTACTCAGGTTTTTAATTGTCAGTTGATTTTATCATCAACAGAAAAACCCAAGTCATTTTTGCAATTTAACGTTAAATTATTGCATGATTTTACTTTCTGTAAAAATTGTAAACAGTTTTTGGGCTTTTTGGGGAAAAAAGAAACATGAGTTTGCCTCCCTCAGACAGTGGTGGGAAGTAGGAAAAGGCCAAATAAGAGTGTTCTGTCAGCAATACCAACTCAACAGTTACAATAAAAAGAGCCATTAAGACATTAGAAGAGGCGGTCAAAAACCTGGAGGCTGACACACAAAACAACGGGCAGAATGCAGAACCGCTCAAAACTAAGAGACAGGACTTAAACTCTTTTTTACATGAGAGAGCCAAAGGAGCCTTGGTCAGAGCCCGATTCACTAAACTACACGATATGGACGCTCCGACCACCTTCTTCTTTAACTTAGAGAAGTCGGTGGCTCGGAGGAAAGTGATGGTGTCTCTGCGGCTCCTGGACGGAGAAGTGACCAGAGAACCGGCTCAGATGAGGAAACACGGCGTAGCGTTCTACTCTGAGCTGTTCAGGGCAGAACATTTTGATGCCGACGCTATTGCAGAGCTGCTTGAAGGACTTCCTCATGAGTCCAGAAGAACAGGATATTCTAAACACTGACATCCCCCTAGAGGAGCTGACTACGGCCGTGGCACAGATGGCGTCCGGAAAGGCCCCTGGAGTTGATGGACTACCTGCTGAGTTTTTAAAACATTTCTAGGGTATTTTGGGACTTGACAAGTTATGCATTTTTAAAGAGTGTTTTAAGAAAGGGACACTTCCTACATCCTGTAGACGGGCAGTTCTCTCTCTGCTGCCTAAGAAGGGAGATCTTAGCCTTTTAAAGAACTGGTCAGTCGCCTTTTTATGCACAGATTACAAAATCCTCTTGAAGGTTTTATCCAACAGGCTGAAGAAATATATTGAACAGCTGATCAACCCGGATCAATGTTACTGTGTGCCTGACAGATCCATGCTGGACAATCTGTTTTTAATAAGAGATGTGTGTGATGTGTGTAAATTATATAATGTTAAGGTGGGAATTTTAGCAATCGATCAGGAGAAAGCATTTGACTGTGTGGATCACAAGTTTTTATTTTCAACTTTGCAGGCATTTGGTGTTCGGGGGGGGCTTCCTTGCCTGGATCAAGCTGCTGTACAGTGAGGCTAGTTGCGTGGTGAAGGTGGGGGAGGGCTGAGCTGTCCTGTTCCCGTCACTAGAGGCATCAGGCAGAGCTGCCCCATCTCCGGACTACTATACAGTATCGGCATCGAGCCTCTTCTGTCTGGGCTAGTGCGCAACCCTCCTGTGGTCGTCTCGGCGTATGCTGATGACGTAAATGTTTTTATCCATGACCAACATGATGTCCAGCAACTACAGGAAAGTCTTGTCTGCTATGGGAGATCCTTTTCAGCCAGAGTCAACAGGGAGAAGAGTGAGGGGTTTTTAATGGGGCAGTGGAGCCCGGGGACTGAGCCTGATCTTCCTGCAAATCTGTAGTGGGGAAAGAATGGATTAAAGGTTCTGGGGGTCCATCTGGGAAGTGAGGGCTTCCAGATCGCAGAACTGGGAGGGGGTGCTGGAATAGGTGGAAGCAAAGTTGTCTAAATGGAAATGGTTGCTACCTTATCTGTCCTACAGGGGGAGAGTTCTGATAGTGAATAACTTGGTCGCCTCGTCTCTTTGGCACAGACTTATTGTGTTGGTGCCACCTCCAGGTCTGCTTATGGATGTGCATTGTCGCCTGGTGATTTTCTTTCAGTCTGGACAGCACTGGCTGAGGGCAGCGGCCTTGTATCTCCCAGTGGCAGAGGGAGGTCAAGGTCTCATTGACATTATATCCAGAACTGCGGCCTTCAGACTGCAGACATTGCAGAAGTTACTCTATGGCTGTGGTCTCTGCTGGTTGGCTCCTGCTCGTCTGCTGCTCAGGCAAGCTGGCCGACTAGGGCTGGACAAACAGTTATTTCTGTTATCAACTACTGAAGCTGACCTGACCGGGCTGACTCCATTCTACAGCTCGGTGGTGAACGCCTGGCAGACGCTGGAGGTCAAGCGGACTCCTGACCCAAGACTGGGGATATGGCTGTATGAGGAGCCGCTGTTCTACAGCAACTTCCTGAGAACTGACACTTTTCCTCTCCAACCTTAAGGAATACGTTTATTGAGGCAGGCATCATCAAACTGGGCCATCTCACAAAGGCATCAATGGCAACACTCTGCGATGGCACTAAAATCAGGTCCTCCAGAGTGCTGGAGAGGATTGTGGAGGAAGTGATGCAGTCCCTGTCTGTGCCACTGAGAGCGTTTGCTGTAAACCATAGTCTACTGTTTTACTGTGAGTACTTGTTTCCCTCTCTGATCGTCAGCCCTGCTGCTGACGGGTGGCGAGAGGAGAGTGGACTGCTTCTTTCCTTCAGAACCCCGGTGCTGGGTAGTTTCAGCTCTGCTGGGAAGAAGCAGCTTAATGTCAGCTGTGTGAAGGTGCTGAACCTTTGCTCTCTGGCTGGAGTCAAGGAGATGAGGTGGACTGAGGAATTTGCTGCAGGCTACATGCCTGAAGGCAGGTGGAGGGTCCTGTATAGACCTCCTGTTGAAAAACGGGTGGATGACCTCCATGTGGAGGATTATACATGGAGCTTTAGCTACAAACAGACACAGAGCTCACCTGGACCCGAGCGCTGGGGAGGGATGTGCTTTCTGTGGTGACAGGGAGACTCTAGAACACCTAGTGGTGACTTGTCCTCGACTAGAGGGTTTATTTAGACAACTGCAGCAGTGGGTGGAGGCTCTGGGGGAGAATTTTTTTCTCCCTTTGTTTGTTTTTGGGCCTAAATACAAATAAAGAAACAGAGAAACACTTGTCCTGGTTAACTTCCTGAATGGCATTGCTAAACTGGCCACCTGGAAGAGCAGGAAGAACCAGATGTTGGGGGTAGGCTGGACTGATGTGGTGAAGCGTTTTAAAGGCTTGGTAGCAACTCACGTTAAAATAGAACACGCCTTCTATAGCCTGACCAGTAACCTGGAAGCTTTTATATCCCAGTGGGGGATCAGACAGGATTTATGTTGCACAGAGGAGGACGGTTCACTGATCCTTCTTTTTTAAATTCCGTGTGGGTGTCTGACATGTAGTTTTCTTGTGTAAAATATGATCTGATTGAGGTGTTATTATTTACGTTTATTTCATGAAATGATTTAAATAAAAGTTAACTTAAAGTCAAAAGTCTCTCTCTCTCTCTCTCTCTCTCTCTCTCTCTCTCTCTCTCTCTCTCTCTCTCTCTCTCTCTCTCTCTCTGCGTCTCTCTTTGCTGTGATGCTTGGGTGTGATGTGTTTCAGGTGTCTCTCTACGAGTGGATGAGTTGGTAGGTGTGTTTACAGGGAGCTGATTGGTTCCAGCCAAAGCTGGAAGGATAAGAGGACGGCTTCCCACAGCTCCTGCGGCCTCTCTCCTTTTGCCTCTGCCAGCCAGACCTCCAGCCGGACTCACCTTGTGCAGCACTGTGTAACTGTAAACTGTTCTTTTGTACTAGCCCGTTCTTGGTAGGGATGGGTAGCATTTCTGTTCAAGCCATGTTTTCTCCTGTTTTGTTTGGTTGAGGAGTTAGGTCAGTACCATGTCTTTTGTTTCCTTAATAAACACAAACAGGCTGTAAATTGTTGTTGCTGGTTCTTGGAAGCGTGGAAAGGAGGGGGGAACTCTTGTATCATGTTGCAACTGTATTTTCTCTTAGGCGGGGTCATAACATGAATTGGGGGCTTGTCCGTTTCTTCTTTTGGGGACAATTTTTTTTTCTTTTTCTCCGTTTCATTCAGTAATGGTTGGCAGATAATATATGTGTTCGTATAGATATATGCTCCACAAACGTGTTGCCGGTTTGTTGTTCATGTTAATAGGATGGATTTTCAATTAGACAATTTTGCCACAGATCCCTCGATAAAATAGCTGGATAAATGTAAGAAAGCAGATTTAGCAGAAAAATCTATTGATTTGTCTGCGTGAATTCACTGCTAATCCAACCTAGACAGTAATGTCAACGGAAGGTAAAAGACAAAGAAAAATTTTGAAAATTGCTTTACAACTGCCTTTCTTAGGTTTCTGATATGTCCATGTATAAAATAATATGTACTCAAATAAATACCACCACTATACAGTAAGAAGCCATGCATCTTCCGCTTCTGCAAATATTTCTCCATTATTTCACCTTTTTGCAATCTTATATGCGGTTGAAACAGGAGCTGGAGAGATGGTGGATTGGATTTTGTTAATTAATTTATGCATGTTAAATTTGGCGACGTTTTCCAGGGCTGTAAGTCCTGAGTCTAAAAGCAGATTGATCTTGCCTAACTCATCTGACCAGCCTCAAAGATATTTGACAAACTAATCAGCAAATTGATTAGCTTTCCATATCTGAATAAGAAAAGTATTATTTTGTATAGTCATCGCATGGTTAATGTTATATGTGAGTGTCAAGTGTTACAAATATGTTGATCAGTTAATAGTTAGACACTGAGCCTCTATTTGTATGACAGTACTGTGACTGGCTAAAAGCTTTTGTAAAAACTGCTGAAATCCACACTGGATATTTTAAAGTTGGTTGTAGGAGGTTAAGACTCTCACTCTCTATCAAAGTGTGGACTAAGCTTAGGATGCAGTAACCACACCTATACACCATACTGTGTATGTCGTCGTGTTGGCGTAGTGTGGGGAGTAAAAAAGGATGGAGGAAACAACACAACCCAGTCTCATCAGAAAACTTGTGAAATCTCACATCAGGGTTGCCAGATTTTTAGGAGCATCTGAGTAATATTCTGAGGGAGAGCTTTGAGAGTAAACATTTTCAAATACATATCCAGAACAGGAAATGGAACCTAGATCAGCAGCTGAAATTTACCTGCTGCGGTTGAATTACTGGACCGTACTTTTACAGTTTCAGAAAGAAATCTGCAACAAAACTTACTACAGCCCATTTCAAACAGGCAGGTTTGGAATTGGAATTGCACCAGTTTGGCTAATAAGCCACTTCCAAACTTTCCAAACAGTTGATTCAGTTGAAGCTTCATTAAGAATCTCTGTTTTATTACAAAGAGTGTTGAATTTACAACAACGGCATGGTTATACACAAAAACCACGTTGCAGTGTGCTGTTTAAATAATCGTCCCTGCGTTGTGTTCAGTGATCGCGAATGTTATTCACGTTATATAAAATTTATATTTGATGATAGATTACACCTCTAATTCGAAGGATATAAGGATTCCGTTCATATCGAGGCGGGCCCGAGTGCGCATGCACGAGCGGAACTGTCGTTAACAAAGTTTTTGTAAACATCCGGTCCATTTAACTCAGCGCTGCGTCATAAACACGGAGAGTTTGGAAGACCATGATGTCATATTCCTTCTGTCAGGTTAGTAGTTTATTGTTTTTTAAAGATCGTTACGACCTAGGTTTACAGTCTGAGTGCTGACACAGCGAACGCGGAGTCCGTCGATACACACTATGGTATGCTATTCATCAGCTAATAAGCCATTGTTAGCCACATGCTTCAGCTCACGGTAGCCTGTGTTACCTGGGAGGTGAATACATGGTTGTTGAAACCAGTTCAAGACGCTCAGCTCATCATTCAGGTACGCTACAATATAAACATAAACATGAACAGATAATGGAACGGTATAAGGAAACTAACAGAAACCACGAATCAGCCCATAACATAGTTTTACATGATACAGTGCAGGGTGCAGGGTGAAAGGCCCACTGTATGGCCTTCACTTTACATTCATTCTAAGTTTTGAGAGCTTCCCTATTTTTGGTTTCTATTTTGTTTGATTTCGTTTTCTCAAATTAAGGATTGTGCATGATTTAACTTTGATTTATGAATGCTTAAGATTAACAAGGGATGTATTTGTCTACCATTACTCCACAATATCAGATACATTTGGTTTAATTTATAGTATGCAATATGACAATAATGTTTTCAAAACAAGATGTTAGGGCCTTGTGATTAATTTTATAAAACAATTTATATGAAGATGAGGGAGAGAAATTATCCTACCATTAAAGAGGTACTTTTAAGTTACATACCAGAAACACCATTTTATATAATATACCAAATAGACATTTTTATTAAATCCCCAAAGTATGCTGGGTGAAATACAAGTTAATATCACACTGAAAGAATTTTGATCAATCATGCTTCCCTGCTGTGATTGTTCAACTGGGAAAACAACTTTTTTCCACAGGAAGGCACGTAAATTTGATTGAAAGGAATCTTAATGTTTTTGGGGAAAAACATGTATGCAGTATTATCATTTAAGATTGCTTGTGCATTGAAATAATTGCTTTTTGTCTTTGAATTTCAGGGTGATACAATCAAATAGTTTTTCAGTGGACATTGCTGATCTAGTTGAAAACCATGTACGCTGTGGATTGCTTCACTTTATATGAGGATCTCAAGACTTCGGCTCTGGAAATGTCACAACAAGCTTTGTTAGCCTGCCTGAACATCGCAGAAAAGTCTTAGGTCAGTGAGTATAAAATGGAAGTACTTACCCACTGCTTGCAATATGTTTCCCATGTATTTACTGTAATATAGTGTTTGATTTTTCTAGCAGATTGTTAAGATATGCGGGGATACCATGCTAAATGTATTACTGTAATAGACCCATGCCAAATTTGAAGTTGAGGGGCTGTTTCAGGTGCAGTATTCCGGCACTGCATGCAAACCCTAGAAGTTGGCTTTTGCAGAGGATGGGATCCGTAAACTATATGGCTTTAAGAGCCAACGCACCTGTCGAACGAAATACATGTGCAAAGTTTTTCTCTGTTATGTATAATGATGACCCCCATCAAACATAATGTTAGCAATATTTACACCTTTTAATTTATACTGTTTATTTCTCTCTACATGTGTGAATTTACCTTCATTAGTTTGAGAAGAGCGATGATGTTTTGGTCAGTGGGCGGCAGCACAAGACTCTGCAAATTCGTCTGTAAGCAAAGAGCTGAAGGCGTTGCAGAAATATTTGCATTTCCCTTATATCTACAAAAACTGCCTGTTTCACACATTGCATTAACATTTTGTAACTCTAATTTTGTTTTGACAGACTTTGCAAGGGACCTTGAGAACATCTCCACTCTACAGGAAGACACAGTTCAGTAATGGGTGTCAGAAGTTCAGTAGTGGACGACAGGTACTGTGGAGAAAAGTGCTTGCCATTGTTACACAATGTCCTTTGACTCTGTTTACACAAGGTCAACTCAAAAAGGTTTGATTGTAAACTGATATTGGTACGAATTCATGTTATTCTCCTCTTCACAAGGAACAAACAGTCAAAATTACTTGCAAAACGCCATTGATGGACTCTTTTCTTTTTGAGCATTAAGCAGCAAATGCTTCAGCTGTATTGTCAAACTCGTGAGATAGCAAGATGCCAACTTTAATGCCAATTTCTTTGTGTAACATTCTGTGACCAAATGTATTGATAACTTTTTGTAGATTGTAAAAAAAGATAACCAATTTATTAAAAAAAACTAAACTAGAATTACCGCACTGCGTTGTATGACTCCGCTAACCAGTGCAGTGTCTGTCTACATATTTCTACATATTTTCTCTCATATAAATGTCTCTGTAATCTCTTGACAACTGAAACCATAAGATGAGGTCAGTGTGGCCTTGACCTTTTTCACTTTGAGACAAATAGTCAGTTGGACAACCCGAAATCATACAGTAATGCCTCCGGCGACTTACTATTGCAGAGGCATTAAAATGTTAGTGTAGTAGACTGAATTTTATTGGTGTTACATTGGACATCTTGTATGGGTACACCCCCAAAATATATTTGGTTTCATATTCTAGACGGCAATAAGCAGAGACATCAACTCAGGAAAAAGATTTCTGTAGAAAAGAAAGCCCTGTATGTGTGTATATATACATACCCACAAACGTACTATTAAAATGTTTTGTTTTTTTATCATATATTATCAAGCAGTACTGAGGCATTTACGGAGATGGGACGTGAGGGCCTTCTCTGCGTGCTCAGAAGAAGATTGCACAGAGTTCAAGCCCAGCAGGCTGCAGCAGGCCTGACATATTTTGGAACGGCAACAATGTCTTTGAATGACCACTGTGAGTGGTGTGATTAGGTAAAACAAAATTAGAGTTACAAAATGTTAATGCCGCACAACCCATTGCAGATACGGGTAGTATTTGTCCACCACATCGGAGCAAAACCAAACTGCAGTCTGTGAAACAAGCAGTTTTTGTAGATATAAGGGAAATGCAAATATTTCTGCACGAAACATATTCAGTCCCTTAAGTAAAATAACAATGACGGCAGACGGCAACCTCAACGCCTTCAGCTCTTTGCTTACAGACCAGTTTGCAGAGTCTTGTGCTGCCGCCCACTGAGTGAAACATCATCGCTCTTCTCCCAGCGTACTTTGGGGATTTAATAAAAATGTCTATTTGGTATATTATATTAAATGGTGTGTCTGGTATGTAACTTAAAAGTACCTCTTTAATGGTAGGATAATTTCTCTCCCTCATCTTCCTATAAATTGTTTTATAAAATGAATCACAACGCCCTAACATCTTGTTTTGAAAACATTATTGTCATATTGCATACTATAAATTAAACAAAATGTATCTGATATTGTGGAGTAATGGTAGACAAATACATCCCTTGTTAATCTTAAGCATTCATAAATCAAAGTTAAATCATACACCATCCTTAATTTGAGAAAACGAAATCAAACAAAATAGAAACCAAAAATAGGGAAGCTCTCAAAACTTTGAATGTAAAGTGAAGGCCATACAGTGGGCCTTTCACCCTGCACTGTATCATGTAAAACTATGTTATGGGCTGATTCGTGGTTTCTGTTAGTTTCCTTATACCATTCCATTATCTGTTCATGTTTATGTTTATATTGTAGCGTCCCTCAATGATGAGCTGAGCGTCTTGAACTGCTTTCAACAACCATGTATTCACCTCCCAGGTAACACAGGCTACCGTGGGCTGAAGCATGTGGCTAACAATGGCCTATTAGCTGATGAATAGCATACCATAGGCTGTATCGACGGACACTGTAAACCTAGGTCGTAACGATCTTTAAAAAACAATAAACTACTAACCTGACAGAAGGAATATGACATTGTGGTCTTCCAAACGCTCCGTATTTATGACACAGCGCTGAGTTAAATGGACCGGATGTTTACAAAAACTTTGTGCGCATGCGCACCCGGGCCCGCCTCGATATGAACGGACTCCTTAGATCCTTCAAATTAGAGGTGTAATCTATCATCAAATATAAATTTTATATAACCTGAATAACATTCGCGATCACTGAACACAAAGCAGGGACGATTATTTAAACAGCACATGCGAAGTGGTTTCCGGCATGGCAGCGTTCTTAGCAACCATAATAGCAACCATCATAGCAATGATAAAAACATTCGTGAAAACTATTAATATATATATCATAAGCATGAACTGGCTGAAGACTGTGGAAGCAAAGAGCACATTTCTCGCTAGAAATGGTGTCATAATGTATTTTTATGCCCAACCTAAGTTGCAAAATTACATTTTTATCTGAAAAAACAAGCAATCTCTGCCATGTTTTCCTCTCCGCAGACGGGAGCTTGGGAGTCACATGAGGTGAGATCGCGCCAATGCAAAACAATGGGCGGACAGACACGTTGTGTGTATTAAACATGATGAATTGTACTTCCTATAGTTAGTGTGTAACACATGGCTGAAGCAGTACTATAGTATTTTGATGTCTGCTTGAGGATTTTCTGGGTCGATTTTAAGGCGTCAGCCTTCAGGCTCAAGTCCGACTCTTTAAGAGATCAGGCACTCTTTGCAAAAACATACACACAAATTCACAGTGAGACCCTGAGCCTCTCTTTGCATAACAGCAGAGCCCTTAGAAATAAGGGTTCCATTGCATTGCATGCTGCTGTTCCTTTCTCATTTCTCCACCCACACTGAGCCTGTTTAGGGAGATGTCCAAGTTATCTAATGTTTTCAGTGCATGTTGTGCTGCCAGACTCCACTTGGCCAGAGACTATTCCTGACTAAAGACCAGCCATAAAATGGAATGTAAAGCCCTCTTACTGGATTCCTGCTTACTTATTGCCGGGTTTTCATTTGTCTCGGTGTTTTGGGGAAAGCATATCTACATAAATTTGCAAGTTTTAATTCAGAGTGACAGGAACTCACCACGTCCTTATCACTCTTTGTTACATCATGAAATCTTAAACTGTAAAAACATGAAGTAAAAAACACCTAACAGCTTAAATATCTTAATTATCTTCAAATATTTTGTGTATAACCATGCCGTTGTTGTAAATTCAACACTCTTTGTAATAAAACAGAGATTCGTAATGAAGCTTCAACTGAAGCAACTGTTTGGAAAGTTTGGAAGTGGCTTATTAGCCAAACTGGTGCAATTCCCATTCCAAACCTGCCTGTTTGAAATGGGCTGTAATAAGTTTTGTTGCAGATTTCTTTCTGAAACTGTAAAAGTACGGTCCAGTAATTCAACCGCAGCAGGTAAATTTCAGCTGCTGATCTAGGTTCCATTTCCTGTTCTGGACATGTATTTACAAATGTTTACTCTCAAAGCTCTCCCTCAATATATTACTCAGATGCACCTGAAAATCTGTCAACCCTGATGTGAGATTTCACAAGTAAAAAATGCATTTCCCCATCCTCCTTTACTCAGAAAGACGAATGATTCCTTCAAACACATTACAATTTTGATAAGCTCAGTTAAAGACCTCTCTGCTGGTGCGATAAGGTGCTGCAGTCCAGAGTTATTACAGCATGATGTAATTGGAACGTAAGACTGGAGAAGGGAAGGAAAGAGAAAAGTCCCTTACAGGCTGATGAAGTCTGCTGATTTACTAAGTAAGGAAATAAAGGCAGAATGTAAGAGTAAGGTAAGCTATCTGTGTGACACTGGGTGAAATAATGGCAGAGCAAGAGAGATATATAAAAAGGTAGATGGTTCAGTCACTTGCTGATGTCGGCAGTTTATTAGGGGCCGGGCTGCTGTGCTGTCGGTCCCTCTGGTTTTTCTCAATGTTATTATTATTATTATTATGAAAAATTCCACCTTCCCACGCCTGAAAAATGAACCAAATTAAGCACATACACATTTGCCACTAGTCCTCAACTGGACTTGTTTGCCAATAGGCCTTATGGCAGTGCTACAAAAAAAACTGACATTTAAAACATTAAAAAATCATAGCAAATGTAATTGCCATAACTCAGCAATTTTCATCAAACTATAGGCCTAGTTGAGCAGAAACTGCCATACACTTTGTTGACACTGCATCCTCAGACTGTCTTTTCAAGAACATTTCCAATGTTCTCGAAAATGAATACAATGTAAAAAATATCAGATTTCATCTCAAAGACAGACTTTTTCAAAATGTTTGGAAATTGATCATCAGGTCACCAATTGCAATCAAACTTTGTGAAAATGAAACGATGCAAGAGACGTGTTTAACTAATAGAAAACAACTTTAATATAAATCAAATAAATGTAAACAAAAACACAATAAAACACACAGAACACCATTTAACACATGAAATCAAACCCTTCTGACAAGATAACAACGGGACAGGGCTGGAACTTACCACGGCGACGAGAACGAAAGAAAAGAGGGAAGGATTAATTAACTAACGACCCCCTTACACTGAGAGCCAAACAAACCGGGTTGTGAAGAAACGCCACCACCAGGAATTGGGTCGCCGCCTTAGGCCCACAGCACCTGACCAACAATAAAAAGATAATTAAAAAAATGTCAGGGTTGAAAACAACAGATCAAAACAACCAAACAAAGCAACAAAATAAAACAAATACAAACCTTTATAAACACAACGTAAATGGGATTAAATGTGACTCTAAATCATGCGTCCCTCTGAGGTGGTCCCTCCTTACAGCGTGAAGATGTAACGTGGAGAGCCACAGTGAAGAAAACAATACTTTTAAAAAACGATCAGTTCCTTTGTCCGAGCCAGGCAGTCTTTATACGTTCAAACAGTGCCTTTATCAGTCGCAACAGACGCTGGAAAGTGTAGTTTAAGACGGTAAATGCAGTATCTTCTAAAGCAAAACCAAAGTTTCAGGGAAAGCCAAAACCGCAGGTCCGTCTGAGTCACTGAAGGCTGCCGAAGGAGCAGGGCCTCTATGAAGGCAAATAAACAAATTTAGTAATAAAGTTGACAAAATCTGAATTTGAGGATTTAACGTGACCATACGCACCACCCTGTCAAGCCAAGGCACAGTCACAGCAACCCGGAGGGTGGGAGTCTCCCCAGCCGTACTGAATCCAGCTGTAGTATTACATAAACAGTCAGCTGGGGTAAATTAAACAGGGGACAGACAACGTTACTTACCAAACTGACGCGCTACTGCACCCCGAAGGTCCCCGGCGGAGCAATCCCACGCCAGCAGTCAGTCGCACTTCGTTTGAGGGGGATATAAAGAGAGGCGCTGGCTGTTGCATAAAAACTCTAAACTCCGCCGCAGCTACAGAAGTAGCTCTTCCACTCTCTCCAAGACGCACCTGAAACGAGCGGGAAAAAAAGGGAGGGCGAGCCAAAAACCGCTGCATCCTCAACCCTTGTGTTGTTCTTGGGTAGAATTGACCCTGTGTGTGTGTGTGTGTGTGTGTGTGTGTGTGTGTGTGTGTGTGTGTGTGTGTGTGTGTGTGTGTGTGTGTGTGTGTGTGTGTGTGTGTGTGTGTGTGTGTGTGTGTGTGTGTGTGTGTGTGTGTGTGTGTGTGTGTGTGTGTGTGTGTGTGTGTGTGTGTGTGTGTGTGTGTGTGTGTGTGTGTGTGTTGTGTGTGTGTGTGTGTGTGTGTGTGTGTGTGTGTGTGTGTGTGTGTGTGTGTGTGTGTGTGTGTGTGTGTGTGTGTGTGTGTGTGTGTGTGTGTGTGTGTGTGTGTGTGTGTGTGTGTGTGTGTGTGTGTGTGTGTGTGTTCATCCGCAAGCCCTGGCTGTTCAGCTAGAGGGTTAGGGTAACCCAAGGATTGTTATTATCCAATAAATGTCATTCTCGATTCTTCGGGGTGGGCAATTAAACCCCCAGGGAGGACGCAGGGGTGCTGCAATTTGGGGTCAGTCAGACCCACACCTGATTCCAATTGTAATCTAGAGGGGTATATAGAGAAGCCGGTGTCCCATTCACCGTGTGCCACCCTCCCTGACCATGCCACGATATCATTTCGGCGTGTTTGCACGATTGAAACAGCTATTTTTTCCAAGAATCCCTCCTCTGAGCCCAAATAGGACGCAAAAGAGCCAGACCTAGAAGCGGACGGACAACCAGGTGGAGTAGCAGACCGGGAAGAAGACAGAGACGACTTTGAGGACGACGTGGAGGACAACTTGGATCATGAGGTAGAAGACAACGGACACAACGACTATGAACCAGTGGGTGATGCTTCTGCAGATTTGTCATCCTTGGACGAAGAAGAAGAGGGACAAGACCACAGCTGCACTATTATTATTATTATTGTTATTATTATTGTTATTGTATTATGTCTTGTACATAGCGGCTGCTAGTCCTCGTCCTCATCTCCTCTCCTCTTCTTCTTCTTCTATTTCTCCTTTTCCATAGGCCGGTGTCCTTTCCGTCAATACATGCCCAGCAAGAGGGCGAAATACGGGATCAAGTCGTGGGTGACCTGCGATGCAAAATCCAGCTACGCTTGGAAGATGCAAGTGTACACCGGAAAGCCGGGCAACGGACGCCAAGAACGGAACTTGGGGTTGCAGGTAGTGCTTGATGTAACGGAGGGACTCCACGGTCGTAACGTCACATGCGACAATTACTTCACCTCCTACGAACACGTACGGCAGCTGCTGGAGAGGAAGAACACTGTGGTCGGAACAGTTTCTAAATTTTTCAGTAAGGGCTACAGTGCTCCTAGTAGAAAAAGTTAGTCTGAAACACTGCAATGCCCATAAACAAGCTAGCCCTAGCACTCTCAGTGCCAATGTCACACAGTAACACACAAGTAATAATGGAGAATAAAAAAAACTTACAAGAAACCGTCATGCATTGATCTTAAGAGCTGGGTTTATGTGTGTCTCATCCACAGCACTCGCTCAGTAATGTGTGATCTGCCTAATTAGTGTGTGGGTCTGTGTGTCAAGGACCCGCAGAGAATGTTGTTTTCCTTTATTTGTGGTGACAAATATCCAGCCTGTGGAGAAGTTGACCCTTGACATCTCATTTGGGTGTGATAGATGGGCATAGTTGCAGGATACTGTTTCTTATCCGAAGGAATGGCCAGGTGGCATACACTCTCTTGCCAGCACCATCTGGATGAGGCTGCCTGGATGTGAGGATATTACTGGAAGGATATAAAGTGGCAGAAAATACTTTTCCTGTAATTTTTTTGCTAGTATTGTTATGCTCATGGTTCATTAGTTTTCCATCAGGAGAGACTTCGATTTAACGTTTTAACATCTATTGACATACACACATTAACTTATGTGAATGTTATAGTCTGCATTTTGGGTACCTCTACGTGATGGGATCGAGATTAGAGGGTGGTGAAGCAGAATAAGAAAGAAATGGTGGATAACTCTGAAGGAGAAGTGAAGTTGTTAAATGATTATTACGTTGTAAATGTAGTATTCTAAGCAAAAACAGAAGAAAGAATTCATACCTTGTAAGACGATAAATTGAACATTTATCAAAGAAACGTATATTTATCAGATAAATGTATCGAGGTGATATAGCTCTTGTTAAATGCAGCTACAGCCCAAGTGATAAATAAGACATATGAGATGAAGGTCTAAGAGACCAAGCGAAGTAAAGATCATAATGGAAAGAAATTAAGGTGAGCAAAAAGAAACAAGGTGCATAAGTGATATGGGGTCTAAAATGTAGAACATTACAAAAGTTCAGCAAAGACTGAATTAGAATGAATGGTCATTCAACCAAACGATAGGTCAAAAGACCAAATTATATAAAATGCCAACAGAAATTATTAAATGGTACAGCGACCGAAAGGAAATTAAGCTCAGTAATGGCAAACAGAAATAAAAAATTGAATGCTGAGTGCGAGATCTAAATGTAGAACTTAATAAAAAGGTCAGTAAAGGACCTTCAGTATGCAAGGGTTTTTGTAGGTGTGTTGTAATGTGATTACTGGGTATTGACATAAAATAGGTTTCAGGAAATCAGATATAGATCAAACAAGCCTGATAGAACCTAATGTAAATTAACTCACATGGGTCTCATTCACTAACATGTTGCAGAAATGTTTGTACTTTCTGCTCCTACACAAAACTGTGCCGGATTCGTGACACCTGCGACAATAAATAATGAGGATGAAAGGGTGTCAATTTCATGACAATTTAATACATTTGGTCAATGCATTGTAGATATATGTATTGTTGTCTATCAATACTTTAATAGCTAACATATACTGCATAGAATACAAACTAACTTAGAAAAATAATATATACCAAAATAATCAGCCAAATGATAAAGAAAGTAAATTATTACTAGTGGTTTCCCTTGTGCACAGATAGTAAGTGGAGTATGCATAATTAGACTACAGACTGAGTCTCGGTTACTAGTGTTTACTAAGTACACATTCCTGAAACATATACAGTACTACTAACAATCACTATTAAGACTAAATAAAAGGAGGTACTAATACTGCTGGATATCTTATGAGGTGAAAGTAGTCCACTCCTATTGGTAAATGTTGGCATATCTGGCAGAATCCTTACAACAGGCAAGTCGGCCATTTTCTGTTCTCCAACTCTCCCTTGAAGGCAGCATTAGACTATACAGTGCTCAAAGATTTTTCTACTGGTTGAGTTGGAATTGGTGATCCAATCCATTAAGTCAATGAGTGAACTTTTATCTTTGATCTTTGATCCGCACCTCTGCTCTAACTCTGTCTGACAGTGTGCTGGAATTATTATCCTTGCAGAGAGAGGCCTAAATAGACTTTCCCCATCTTCTTAGTTCCAGTAAGAACTTGAACTTGAGAAACCGAACGCCCCTTGGATTCAGTTTAGTTCCAATGTGTCTATACTATGTAACATCTGTAGCTTCACTTATCACGGCCACTCTGTTTGCCGATGTAGCCAGATGCGCACTTAGGCGACGTCATTCGGCCCATATTTAAGGAGGAGGCCGTACTTGGCTCGCCCTCCTTTGGTTTCTGCTCCTCTCCGCTGGGTTTTTGAATTAGCGTGGGAGAGGTACTTTTGTTGCCGCGGCGGAGTTTGGCTTTTGGTACAACGGCCAGCGCCTCCCTCAAATATCCCCCTCATACGCAGTGCGAGTGACCCCTGGCATGGGATCGCTCCACCGGGGACCTTCGTGGTGCAGTTGAGGGTCGGCTTGGTAAGTAACGTTGTCTGCCTATCTCTTGGTTATCTTACCCCAGCTGACTGTTTATGTTATGCTACAACTGGATTCAGGTACGGCTGGGGACTCCCAACATCCGGGCTGCTGTGGCTGTACCTTGGCTTGACAGGGTGGTGCGTATTCTAACCCGATGTCGGACACTGTAGTTTTCACTGGACCTCTTCCTAACACAATCAGTGATGTTTATCCACATGTTCTCTTTTAACCGCTGGCTGTCGAGATGGGGTCCTCTAAACAGTGTTGGCTTTGTAAATAATTGGCAAACTTTTTGGAGGAGACCTAGTCTTGTTAGGAGAGATGGTGTTCATTTATTAAATGATCATTGTATCAGGACATCATGAAATACCAGGTGCGTGCGTGCGTGCGTGCGTGCGTGCGTGCGTGCGTGTGTGCGCGCTCCGCCCCCACGGCCCCACTCTTTGCTCAGAGAGACACACACAGTGACATAAGAGCTCGTTCACGTGAAGCATCCGGTATGTGACTTAGCAGCTCCTTCTGAAGGGTGGAAACAGTGAAAACACCAAGTTTCTCTGGTCACAGCTTATCAGAGATATAAATAAATGCAGCAAACTATAGTTTTTATATATTAAATTTAACTATATATAAAGACAAATTTAATTTGGGGGAGGCAGGGGCAAAATGGCTCTTTTGATAGTCAAGGTTGCCTACCCCTGGTCTAGCAGTACAGTGGACATAATTTTGTACCACAGGATTTCCCTTAAAATTCACAAAGGCGAGCACCAAGGCTTGGGCCAGATTTCTGTGAGGCTGAACGGCAAGCAGTTGGATATGGGTGAATTGGGTTGGATACTAGATCATGGTATCATGCCAGTGAGGCTATCAAAGGCTTTCATTTTAGCCTGCATCTTTGGAATTGACTCAATTGATGGAAACATCCTGATTACAACGTTTCTTAACTACCTCCCTCCTGTTGAGAGATCAGCTGTTGAGAAGGCTCTCCAGGGCACAATGGAGGAAAGTGAGGAAGAGGATTGTTTGACCTTTTTACGAGGATGGGTTCCCATTTCCTACCTACAAACGATTACATGCAGCCTCCCATCGAGACATTGGTTAATAAAGCCATTCTCCAAAATTAAAAGTACATAGTGGATTGCTTCGCTACACTAATGGCCCTTGTACAGCTGAATCTGTCGGACAAAGAAAGTGTGTTATCTCTGTATGAGTCAAAGAAGGTCACTGGGAAAAGAGTGTTGAAACTTTTGGAAACAGCAAAGGTGGTGCTACATCAGAGGGAACAGACAACCTTTAAGCAACTTAGAACGTTATGTGAAAAATGCTGTACAAACTAAAGCTGAAAAAAGTCTTAATTTAGTTCTTCAAAAACAAAATTATAGTAAGCTTTAATGCTGAAAGTGGACTCACCTGTGGAGGTACCCTTGAAGATCTGTGTACTTACAAATCTTATCCTAAATTTAATACTGAATATGATAACATCTGGTCCAGCAACTACTTCGAAATGGACATCCTTTGAACTGTAGAGCAGAACTTGTCAGGCATCATTTTAACAGGTTTTATTCTTTTGTGGAATATAGTATTTGATTTAATATTTTGTTTGCTTGTTTTTATTATTTATATTTGTATGTTTGTTTTGTCATTGAGACGTCTGAGGCCCTCACCCATGTGATGAGCAGTCAGTAATCCCATTTCTGTTGGTACTATAGTACATCTCTATCGATCCGCAAGGACATTTTTTTTTAATATTGTTTGAAAATGATTGCAGATTTTACTTCTGTCAGTTTGACCCTGAACCAGCTTCGACGCTAATGTTAATAATGTGTGGTTTTGGCTTAACTAAAGATAAGAGTTTTTCATCACTGGTAGAATTGTTGATGTTAAGGTATTAGTTATATCTGTATTCGGGGAAATACATTTTTTGAATACTGATGTTGAAGACACTTATGTGACATTCTCTTTACGGAAGAACCAATGTGACTTGTTTGAACTATGGCCTGAAAAGACCTGCCTCTAACTGTAAGCCAAAATATGGTAAATTTGCATTGAGAATGGCGACAGAATATTTTCAACATATGACTTTCTTTTCCTTCTGTTTTAAATAAGCAAATTTCACTTATTAGAAACTAAATGTTTTTGCCATTAAATTGATTTAGATTTTTACGTTCTTTATTGGTCTTACTTAATTGGTACATTTTGCGATTGGCAGATTCAGGGATGCAGGCCAGGATTTCATACGAAAATACAGAATAATCATTTTTAATATCTCCACAATCCAAGATCAGTCAATTCTGTGGCTTTTTTCTACCCCTTTTTGACATTACATTGCAGGGGTTGTTTATGCACAGATATCATTTACCGTTTACAGTACGCGTTAGCTCGCGAGCTAACCATGCCGGGACACCTCTAAACGTTGACTCAACAGTGTGGAAGGATGATGCTGCTGCGCCAGCTTAAGCTCAAACTGCTCCCACTGCGGGGCTGCACTGGGGAGCTGGGGCGCTGGGGTTCTCGCAGCCAGGCTTTGGCCCACCTGACTCTGGTTCAAAACAAAATGGTTGCAAGATTGTATCTCCGTCTTCAGTAGCCATATTTCTACAGAGGTAATGGATAGCTAAAAATCTGGGCGCTTGTATCTTTTGTATCTCATATGGCTTTAGTTTGTAGGACTAGTTTTCATTGTTAAATAGAAATGATGTAACTAGTTGGTGATTTGTAGTCATTTAAAGGTTATAGAAAGAACTACTTTTGATTATTAGCACACACAGATTTGAGACCTCCTGCAGCAGTTTCTGACCCAGCCCTCTTCTTGGGTGTCTTCCCCATTTTCTCTCCCCATTTCACACTTGTACTCTCTTTACTTATTTCACTTTATTACATTTTCAAGGAGGAACGCACATTGAGTTGATTGACTTTTTAAATAACTTTCCCAACACTCCTTACTACCAATGTGCCTGTATTTACTTGTATTCACTGGCGAAATCTGAACACAAGGGAAAAGAAAACCAGTAAATGAAACTCAAGAGCAGGCAAAAAACACGCTCTGGAATAATACTGCCGTTAAAAGCACGAGAAGCACTACAATGGGGGCGAAATGTTCTGGCTGAGTAGTGGAGTGAAGAACATGCTACAGTTGCAATCAGAAATATTCAACCCCCTCACCTCAATAGACATTCTAGTGATGTGGATGACGGATAATGACAATAAATGACAAAAAAACTCATCAAACAACAAAAGATATGTATTGATGCGTATTTTAGTTATTTTGACAACAGAAGTTGACTTAACTTTGAAGTTCAAATGAAAAATGTAACGCTTTCAACACATGTGCATGTGCAGTATTATTCAACCCCCCAGCTTTAGTACTTTGTGGCGCATCCTCTAGCTTTTATAACTTCTAAAAAACCATTTTCGGTAAGTTTGGACAAGCTTCTTACACCTCTCGATTGGAATCTTTGCCCATTTTTCAAGCACAAAAGCCTCTAGCTCAGTGATGTTTGATGGCTTCCGTGCTGCTACTGCCTTCTTTAGATTCCACCAAAGATTTTCAATCAAATTTGAATCTGGTGACTGGGAATGCTACTCCAGGACGTTCCTGGATCTTTTTCTCAACCAAGCTTTGGTGGACTTGGAGATTTTGCTTTGGATCATTGTCTTGCTGGAAAGTCCAATCGTCACCAAAGTTTAATTTGTCAAGAGAAGGCATCACATTCCTTTTTAAAATGGCCTGGTATTTCTGTGAATCAATGATGCCATGTACACGATCAAGATTGCTAGTTCCTGCTGCAGAAAAACAGCCCAACATCTTCTTTGACCAACCTCCATGCTGGACTTTGGGGATTGTATTCTTATGGTCATAAGCCTGGCCTTTCACACACCAGCCATACCGCTGGTCCATACGTCCAAACAGTTCCAGTTTGGTTTCATCAGTCCAAAGAACTGTCAGCCAAATCTCAGTAGTCTTATCCAAATTCCTCCTGGCATATTCTCGTCGACTTTTGATGTTCCTTGTGGTAAAGAGCTGAGTGCGTCTTGAATCCGGCCATGAAATCCTTTTTTATTCAGTGCACGTCTTATAGTTGCCACTGAAGCACTTGTACCAGCCTTCATCAGGTCATCCTGCAGGTGTCTTGCAGTCACACAGGGGTTTATCTGAGTTGTTCTGACTAAGTAGCTGAGGGTCCTTGATGAATTGTTGGGCTTTCTTTCACGGCCAGGCAGGTTTGAAGCTGCTCCATCAGTTTTAAACTTCCTTATAATGTTCCCGATGGTGTCTCTTGGAATATCATTTTTTGGCAAAATCTTCTTCTACCCAAGACCTTTCAGGTTTGATGAAATAATCACCTCTCTTAGCTTTTGTGTAAGCTCCTTTGTCTTTACCATGATTGCAACTCACCTTGAATACCTTCATGGGTGGGGTTTATATATGCATCACAGCTGAAGCAAATGAAGGATCATTATAGAGTTCCCAAAGGCTTAATAATGTTTCAACTCCACTTTAGGACAAAGAAACTGCCAGAAAGCTTTAAAATGAACAATATCATATCGGGGTTGAATAATTGTGACATGGCTATCTTAACAAAATATACTGCTACACACAAATACTACATCATGCATTTTCTGTCTTGATTATCTGTATCATTCAACTAATAAAGGAGTCATCCGAAACAAGAAGAGCAAGATTCTGTCAACTTTAATTGATAAATCCTTAAAATCTTTGGGGGGTTGAAAATTTCTGATTGCAACTGTATTATTGTCAGATTGATCATCTGAGATTGAAGTCAGGGGAGCCTCGTCTGCAGCCACTGGGAGACTAGTCACTCCCCTGCAAACAGAACTAAAACCAAAAAGTCCAAACCCTCACAAACCTAATACTAACCCTTATCATTTATGTATGTTTTAGTAATTAATGAAAGTTTAGTCAGACCACTCACGTTCAGTGTTTGACGTCTTGACTTGTTACCCCCCCGTCGAAGCCTACAGGTGGATGCTGGGGTGGTGGAGGGGTTGAAGCAACTGGTAGCAATACTGCAGCAGCAGTGCGAGCAAGGGGATGATGGGAAATGTCTCTCTGCTTAAATAGACCACTTGAGAAGTTGGGGATGTATGATAGATGGTTGTGGAGAGTGATGTATGTCACATGATTGGAGCAGCTCAGCTTGAGTTGGCTGCATGAACAAGCTCGCAGGCATCACTCCATATATCCCTTTCTTTTATTTCTTTAGTATTAACCCTCAGACCCTCAGAAAATTTAGGACTGAACAAAATGGCCTCCTTTTCCACCAATGTTGTCACTCATAATAGACCTTGCAAAAATACACAAACACTGAGGTAAAGTGGGTTTTCAGCAGTGGTGTATAAAGTATTTAAGAAGCCATACTTGAGTAAAAGTACAGATATCTTACCTGAAAGTTATTCCGGTAAAAGTAAAAGTCACACATAAAAAAATGACTTGAGTAAAAGTCTTAAAGTAGCTCATATTAAATGTACTTAAGTATAAAAAGTATCTGGTATTGAAATGTACTTAAGTATCAAAACTAAAAGTAAAAGTACCAATCTGAAAAATGCAAAGTGCTTTTTATAGTATGCCTATACCAGGGGTCGGCAACTGTGCCATGTACTACAAACCTTGATTTGCACATATCGGGGTAACTTCATGTTAAATTCTGGGTTTCCAGTTCTATGAAGCTCCTTCACTTCTTATCGGTCTAAATCACCATGGTAACTAATACTGAAGGGCTACCCTGCTCCAGAGCAGGTTAAGTTGGAGATAAGAGATCAACCTGTATAAACTCTCCACTCACTGACCAATCAAGTTCTTTGAAACATGATATCACTGTTCTAAGAGGATCCCTTGAAGCAAAAAATACAAAAAAGTATTCCATTGAGCTCAGCGTGGATTGTTAGAGTCCCTGCGGAGGACAAGGATCTTAAGAGATCCACTAAATTCTTTGACCTACTTCGATGAGAATCTTTATGAAAGATATAGATTCTCATCAGAGGGAATGATAAACCTTTATCAACTCTGTGAGCCAAACATAACCAACCTGCCACGTGGGAGCAACGTAGTCATCGCACCACAGACGGTTTGCATTTTTCTATGGTTCTATATTTAAGATACTCATATTGATTTACTGTGTGTGTTAATGGGGGGATAATCGGACATGGTTTTAACTTTTATCCTTCCCTAGTAGGTTTATCATTTGAAATTAAATATTTATTTTTATTGGGGGATGGATAGTTTACAGATTTACATTGTGATATGGAGCAATCACAGACATGGACAAGTGAATGTCCATGTCTGTGATTGCTCTTAAGCAGTAAACACTCCCGTTTGCTGTGCACACGCTCAGATCTTGATTAGGAAAACCTGGGTTGACTTAACGAGTAGACCGCTTAGCCTGGCTGCGATTGTTGGGTTAAGTTCAGCTGGATCTCGGAAAGCTATCCAGGTTATGTTGAAAGCGCTTCATAGTACAGACCCCAGATCAGTGAATCTGTTTGTGTGTGTATGTGTTTGAATGTTAATGGTTGAATTTGGGCTTTTGAGGACTAGAAAAGTCATACAGAAATGCAATGCATTTACAATCCTTCAAATGTTCACACAAACAGTTAATTGGCCAGATGTATTTAGCTAGTGGCAGAAACTTGGACTATGGGCAGAGAAGGTCTCTGGTTCGTCTCTGGTTCGATTCCACGGAAAGACAACAAAAGACGAACCTGGATTGATCTGCCCAAAAATCCAAGAGTCTGTCTAGACCCTGTCTAGTGCCCCTGAGCAAGGCACCTTACTCCCCCAACATCTGCTCCCCGAGCGCTGTACATAGTCGCTCACTGCTCTGTGTGTCCTGCACACAGATGGATCAAAAGCAGAGATTAAATTTCCCTATCTGCATGAGTGTGACTTTGCATGTCTGTGCATGTGTTTGGGACCAATAGAAATTACTTTACTTTACTTTTTTTTATCTGCATGTGGTTATTTGCACTTTTTAACTTTAGTCATATGTATATAATTTAATCACAAAAAGGTAAAACACTGCGGACGTGTGTCTTGCTGCCTTCACATGAATGAGAAGCTTTTCATACAGTAAAAAGCAATGTGGATAACAGATACCGTATCAATCAAAATATAAATTTTTCGATCAGTTCAGTGCAGAATGGTTCACTGATGTTTCTGCTTTAAAGACATCAGACATTGTTTTTTGATGCCACATAAAATGTATCCACTGGATTTAGAGGGTTAAATGAAATTACTTCATTTCACATTTTAAGCGCTTGATAAAGCGTTGAAATAAAACAATCACAGTCCACAGATATGCTGGTGACTTATTGAAAATGTTCTCCACCAAGTAAAACATTTATTGATATGTTTATAAATGGTTAATGTCAGATTAGCAAATTTATTTTAACAGAAGTAGAAGTAGACGTTTTTAATTGTAGCTTGGGCTGGATTGTTTCAGCGTTGGCTATTTGATCTATCATCTTGATGTTTTACTCACCCTATGTCCTTGCTTAGATCAGAGAATGCAGTAATAGCATGAAAGAATAAATCAAATTGAGAACAGAATCTCAGGAGAATTAAGTTGCTGGAGAAAATAAAGACAAACATTCCAGCCCTACAGGCTTTTGAGTACTAGGGTGCTAAACAGCTGTGTACTAGAAAAATATCAACACTAGATGGAGCCACCATTCCATCTGTGACTATTCAGCTATTGCATCAACTTGAGGAATCTGGCACTCAGAAATGCAAGGGTGCTCACATGTGTTTTATGTTTCTGCTACAATGTAAATTATGTGAACTATGACACTTTTAAAACATAAAAAATAGTCTGGCTGATAAAGCTTAAAAAATATAAAGCGGAGAACAAGATAGATTTTTAATGGATGGATGTCCTGCTTGCCATACTGACAGTGATCTTTGACTATATTATACGGAAAAAATACTCATTTGTTAAATTAAAATATTTATAAGATTTCAAATAAAGATTAAATATTAAACTAGAGTTTAAGTACCTCTTCATAACTGTAATTAACATTTGTCCTGACAGATATGATCACAATTGGACAGCGTTAAGTACATCTGTTCACACATTGCTTAAAAATGCATCCTGAATGTGTGGCGTGTGACCACTTAAGCTCTATATGCAAATAATAATGCCCATCATTTGTGTTCGTGAAGACCAAATTATGATGTTTTTACATCTAACTTAATATACAGATCTGTCCCATGACACACTGTTTAGGCATGTGTGACAAAGTTGTGTGTGTTTATGCATGTGTGTGTGAGTGAGTAAGCATTAGCAAGAGCTAGAAGCCGTTTTCAGAAATGTCAAGTGCAGGATCTACGGAGAATTGGATCCGGACTTTCTCCAGTTTGCCTGTCACACATGCACAATGGAGCAGGGGGGGATCTATTTCGACCTCACTCAGACCTCACTGCATTTCAAAAATAAATAAATAGATAGTATTTGAGGCCAGGTAGTTTCCCCTTTTAACCTGTGTGTTCCCTGTATAAAATGCAATTGGTTCTTAATTATCACCTTCTACAGTTGCAATCAGAAATATTCAACCCCCCAAAGATTTTAAGGATTTATCAATTAAAGTTGACAGAATCTTGCTCTTTGTTTAATCTATTTATTTGTTTATTCTTAAATCACAAAAGTGAAATGTCCTCACATTTGTGTCGTTATGGCCGGGGTATCATGGATCCCCCTGATGGCCACCGTGAATTCCCTACGTGTTTGGGCATGGCACATCTGATGGATGATATTGAGAACCTCTGTGTGGAACTGCCTTTGGAGGAGCGTGTTAAAAGGGCCAGATGGTTGGAGCAGTCTCTTCGTGCTTGGGCCGTGCAGCCTCTACCAGCCCAACTAAATAAAAGGGAACACACCTCAAAGAAAGGCCCCTGAAAAGGTAGGCATGAGCACACCCCTGTTCGCAAGTGGGACTCAACAGGCTTGGGGTCCCTGACGAGCTCCACAGTGATCAGGGAAGGAACTTTGAGTCCCAGGTCTTTAGAGAGATTGTGACTGGCTGACTGCCAGGGCTCTGTAAAAATTTGAGCAGAGCAGTCTCCTGTGGTTGTGTTGGTTTGTCGTGGTTTGTTCTCCAGAGACCCTAACCCCTGACAAGCTGGGCTCCATCCCCATAAAAATCGTTGTTTGTGCTCAAGAAGAATACATAGACAGTGATAGGTTCGCGGGTCTTTTCCGTTAACGTTTAGAGTTTCTTCAGCTTGAAGTTTGTTTTTATTTCAGTTTGTACTTACTTATTAACCAGTAGAGTTCTGTTAAACGTGGGTTCGTTCAGACGTGGTGCTGGTAGAAAGCGACTCGCGTTGCGTCTCTGCCTGCCATAGGGTGATGTGCTCCGCAGGGTGATAGGCGCACATCAGCCTGCGGCGCACATCCCCGTGTGGCGCACATCACCCTGTGGCGCACATCCCCGTGTGGCGCACATCACCCTGCGGCGCACATCACCGTGCGGCGCACATCATTAAGTGGCGCACTTCACCCTGTGGCGCACATCAGCCTGCGGCGCATATCACCCTGCGGAGCACATCACCCTATGGCGCACATCACCGTGCGACGCACATCATCAAGGGGCGCACATTATCCTTCAGGTCACATCATCACATCACATTCATCGCCCACATCATCACATCACCCTGCGGCGCATATTACCGTGCGGCGCACATCACCGTTCGGCGCATATTACCGTGCGGCGCACATCACCGTTCGGCGCATATCATCAAGGGGCGCACATTATCCTTCAGCGCACATCACATTCACCTGGTGTGGAAATAAATTTATGTTGAGTATGAAAACACTTGATATTACATTTCACTTCATAATTGCAACAGCATGTGTTGTATTCATTGTTGCAAAACTTGTACTGTAAATAGTTCGTTTGCTATTGTGATCAAAATCATTGATCTGAAGCTCAATGTTGATGCTGTCCTGTAATAGTTTTCTAATAAGCAATAAATATAACAATTTCTGATCAACCCATATCAATTGCATGCTTAAAATAACTTACTGGTTAAAGCCCCGCCCATTTCAAGACAACCCGGTCCACTTCCGGGTTAAATCACACCCACTTCCAGGTTAGGCCCCGCCCACTCCGAGTACGGATACGGATACAGATAATTCATATGGTTAACAGATACAGATACAGATAATGCTGTACTCGCTCATCCCTATTCATTACATTACATTAAATCATATTTCATTTAGCCGATGCTTTTATCCTAAGCGACTTACAATAAGTGCATTCAACCATGACGGGACAACCCAAGAACAACAAGAATCAAAAAAGTACAATCTCTTCACAAGCCAAACTACAAAGTGCTATATGTAAGTGTCATTTAAGTGCTAACAAATTGTTGGTGTAAACATTTATTCAAGGTATAGTCGGAAGAGATGTGTTTTTAGTTTGCGACGGAAGATGTTAAGACTTTCAAAGTTCGAGTGTGTGAACAATTACGCCCACAGTACATCTGGTAGTTTATCTCTGGCCTAGGTGTGCAGACAAACACTCACAAACAGAAACAGGAGAAAGAACAAAAAACAGGAGGGACTTAATCCTTATTAGGTGGGTCATAATAAATCCTCTGCGATATAATTATCCTATACGAAGCTCCTTGCATGGTTCATACACAGATTAAATGCTGTCTTTAATGACATACACTCCTGATCAAAATCTTAAGACCAGTTAAAAAATTGCATGAATTTGCATTTTGCACTGTTGAATCTTAGGAAGGTTCTAAGTAGAGTTTCAAAATACAAAAAGAAGAAATGGGAACAAGAGCCCAAAAGTTGTGAGCAGGCAATTTATTGAAAACAACAATTTAACTGAAGAAGGCTGTTCATCAGCTGATCAAAAGTTTCTTTTTTCTTTTTTTTCCTTTTTTTTGTTCTACATGCATTCATTTATGTTTTCAGGTTATTACATTTATGGTTTAAGACATATTTTTGTATAGGCTGTTTATTGAGCATCGACGATACAAAATGAGGACATAAAAGAGATCCTGTACAATGCTCAGATTTTTCCAAATTTTTCCAATTAACAGTAACCCCCCACCCAAAGCCCTCATCCCACACACCCTCCCACACCTACTTCCCCTGTATAGGTTCAAACCCAACCTGTCTCTAGGTGAAGGGAAAAGAAAAAAGAGAAAAAGAAACAAAACAAAACTAAAAAAAAATTGAAACAAAACTAAAAACACATAGAGAGTAAACTAAAGAAAAGCTAACATTTTGGGAATGTAAGTTTTAGTGGTACGTCAGCAGAACTTTGATATCTGACTCCTCAGGTGTATATCTAAGTACATCTGAGTCTATAATGAACAACAAGGGGTTCCAGATTTTATCAAATTTTCTCAGAGAGCCCTTGAGGGAAAACCTTAATCTCTCCAACTTTAAGTTGTGTAGAACTTCCCTAACCCATTGAGTGTAGGATGGGGGCAAGTTGTGCTTCCAGTTCAGCAAAATTAATTGTGTGGGATACCAGAGAGGGCAGAAAGGGGATGGGGGTCGGCCACAAAATGGTAAGCAATTTGAAGGGTATCGAATATTTTGGACCAGAAGTCTGTAAGCTTTGGACATGACCAAAACATGTGTATGAGATTGGCAGGGGACTGGTTGCACCTATTACAAGTGCCAGCTACATTGGGATATAATGTAGACAGTCTATGATTGGTGTAGTAAGTCCTGTGTATGAGTTTATATTGAATCAGACCGTGTCGGGCACAGACAGAAGAGTTGTGGACTAACTTAAGGATATTCTCCCACTGATCTTCTTGAAAATTGAGCCCCTGATCCTGTTCACACAAATGTTTTGTGTGTTGTGGGACAACTGAAGTGATGGTGTCCATTGCATTAAAAATACGGGAGATATTCCCTTTCTGTGTTTAACTGACCCGACTGAGGTTTCGTTATTCCACGGTGTTTTCACTTTCTCTCTGGCTTTGTGTGTGTCTGTATGCAATATACATATAGTGTCAGGGCCGGCTCTGGCAATGTTGGCGCCCGAGATTTAAAATTGGTGCCCTCCAACATACACACGCAAATTGTCATGCATACCCAATAACTTTTGGACTGTATACAGATGCACACACAGGCATACAAAATTGTAAGCTATAAAAAATGATAAAAATATACAATAAAAAATATAAAAAGAGTCTGAAATCTGCTGTACTGAACGCATATCATGTCATGTCGACAAGAATAAACATTAATGATGTCCACAATCGGGATTATTCATACCTCTTTATTGTTCTTATTGTCCTCCTCTACTTTGCGGTGCTTTCTGAATTGTGCACCTGATAATTTACTCCTTTTTTGACTCATCTTTGAGTCTAACTGCAGTCTAACACCGCAGTGTGTACGTCAGGGACACACCTGAGGCGAACTGCAAATTCTCATGCGAGCGGCCGCCTGGCTGTTCACACAGGAAGCTCATTTCTCCGTGTTAGTTAAGGGGTAAATGATGATTGTCTTCACAGGTGACTGACCTACGCAAGCCTGTAGCCGCCAACCCCCCACAAGAGATTATGTGCTTGTGTGTTTCTGTCTGTTTAGACACAACTGACAAATATGTGGAATAAGTACATAATTAAAGATGGGAAAATGTCCTCATGTGGGGGCAAAAATCTTTGAAATTGAAACTCTAGGAGAACAGCGGGGAAATTGAAAGTATGGGATGCATATTTAATCATTTATACAATATATGATATATCACTTATATCATTTAAAATCGATTATCAGTTTGTTAACCCAAAACCATCGCTGCTCATCACGAGCCGGCCGCAGCGCTTCCCCGTGCCTCCGGGCACTAAGCTGCCAGTGCGAACAGCATGGGTGCGGAAAGGAGGCGGACAGCTTTTCGTGGCTCTTCAAGGCGCTTCTACCTCCGATGCGTCCCCGGAGTTAGAGGATGATGGTGTGACGTAAATGTATTAGTTTACATTGCATGTGTCACGTCATGAAAAATCAGTCTGTTGTGGCTCCCTCTCCGTTTTGGGCCCTGGGCAACCGCCTATGTCGCCTAAGCCAGGAGCCGCCAATGCATAGTTTGACCAGCAGGGGGCAGGACGTTTCCGTGTGTGTGTGTGTGTGTGTGTGTGTGTGTGTGTGTGTGTGTGTGTGTGTGTGTGTGTGTGTGTGTGTGTGTGTGTGTGTGTGTGTGTGTGTGTGTGTGTGTGTGTGTGTGTGTGTGTGTGTGTGTGTGTGTGTGTGTGTGTGTGTGTGTGTGTGTGTGTGTGTGTGTGTGTGTGTGTGTGTGTGTGTGTGTGTGTGTGTGTGTGTGTGTGTGTGTGTGTGTGTGTGTGTGTGTGTGTGTGTGTGTGTGTGTCCCAATGGGACTTCAACAGTTAATTAGTTATTCTTACTTATTTTTACTTTTAATCTGCCCTGGTATCTCTCTCTCTCTTGCTCTCTCTTCTTCTCTCCCTCCAAAACTGTATCATCTCCATCAGCAAATTATCGTAAGGGAATCTTTTTTTAAATAGCACTCACATGTGCTTATTCTCTTACTCTTTCCTTATCCATCTCTCTGTGTGTTCGGATGCTCAAGTTGACGGATGGAGACCAGGAGATTGTTAGGAGAATACATGATTAATGGGATAGTTTACCTAGAAATTAAAAATCACTCATTATCTACTGACCACTATTCATCTTCCAAACAAAACAATCGTCATTTACACTGTGTTTTAAGCCTAAATGTCGGCCTCTAACAAGGTGCATTCAGGGACCGTCGAAAATGTAAATGACTGCTAGCTAAGCCACTTACTGTGGACTCTTAGGTGTCGATGACAACATTTTGAGTCAAATTTGTATTTGCAAAATTTGTTTTACATATGTCGATGGCTGTACACCAACTATTGTTCACCTAAAGACACACAACCTCCTCTGCTCCTCCTGGAGTCCCTTGTTAGTCCGCTCTTAAGCAGAGCAGCCAACCACTTTGATGACTATTATTTAGATCAATAATGAATTATCATTTGATGCTGTATGTGACAATGCAAAGTTTCTATGAACAGCCCCTCCGGAGGATGTCACATTTCTTGCTATTGATATCTGTCTAATGTTTGATGTACTGGCTTATCCACTTGAATGCGTTGCTACCCAGAATCTGGCGTCATCTTTACACTTCTGCGTTCTTGCCCTGGGCAGTGTCAAGCAGAATACATTAGAATAGCAAAATACAAAGTATTGATTTTGTCATTTATGAAATGTTGAAATCACATATTGATTTTCCACTGTGTTGCAGAGAGTTGCTGGTTTTGGCTGCTTAACTTTGGATATTAGGTGAAGCAAAAGCACACTGGTTTGGTTTCAAGCAATGTATACTTTACTATCCTGTCATTAAATTAATGTTACTGGGAATTTGGATTGTTAAACAATGAGATGTCATTTACTTTTCAACCTCATTATAGTTTTGTATAGACATTGCACCTTGAAATGATGACTGCGTTCGGGTTGTTGTTGTTCAGCCCGGTCTATATGATGATAGTTACAAATGAGCCATTGTTCTCATTCTGATCGCATCCTTCATGTTTGTAACATAGTTGGCGTAGGCAAAGAAAATACTTTGGTTTGCCTGGGCCCTGTAATATAAAGCAGGATTTACAGTTGTCATTGTAACGTCAGGTTAGGTTCAGGGGTTTCCAGTCGTGAAACATAACATCACTGTTCTTCGAGGATCCCATAGAGCAAAATAATATAATTTTTAAAAAGAGGATCCCGTTGAGCTCGGTGTGGATTGTTTGCGTGTCTGAGGAGAACAAGGTTCTTCTGAGACTGCCAAATCTTTGGCCTACTCGAAGTTCAATTGGATGTCGGAAAGATATCCTGGGTATGTTGAACTCAATTTGTTATACAGGCCCCAGGTCTCTACAGGTTAGTTGTTTCCTTTCCCTCCGCTGCCTGCTTCCTGGCTGGTCTCTAGGGTACGTAGGATCTCCGGGGGAATAAAAGAAGTGAAAACTGATGTTAACATAGGCTTTTCCGGCCTGAATGCCTTAATTCGTTGCATCTGACCTCGCAGGTAATCCGATCAGATCAAAGATATTGACAAAATGTTTATGGAAAAATTAAATGTTCTCCATGATTTTTTCATTTGTTTTCTTCTAAAGAGGCAACAATATTACAATAAGACCGTTTCATAACCAGTTCTCCTGGTTTGGTTTTAACTTAAACCAATAACATTTGAAACACAATTATTTTAACCCTATTATTTAGATCAATAATGAATTATCATTTGATGCTGTATGTGACAATGCAAAGTTTCTATGAACAGCCCCTCCGGAGGATGTCACATTTCTTGCTATTGATATCTGTCTAATGTTTGATGTACTGGCTTATCCACTTGAATGCGTTGCTACCCAGAATCTGGCGTCATCTTTACACTTCTGCGTTCTTGCCCTGGGCAGTGTCAAGCAGAATACATTAGAATAGCAAAATACAAAGTATTGATTTTGTCATTTATGAAATGTTGAAATCACATATTGATTTTCCACTGTGTTGCAGAGAGTTGCTGGTTTTGGCTGCTTAACTTTGGATATTAGGTGAAGCAAAAGCACACTGGTTTGGTTTCAAGCAATGTATACTTTACTATCCTGTCATTAAATTAATGTTACTGGGAATTTGGATTGTTAAACAATGAGATGTCATTTACTTTTCAACCTCATTATAGTTTTGTATAGACATTGCACCTTGAAATGCACCGGCAAAGGATTCAAACCGCTGAATAACGCATAACTTTAAAGCTTTTAGTTTTATTACGGTAGCTCTATTAATTGAATGAAAATTGTGATCTTAATTCACAGCCACATGCGAAATCATTGCTAAATAACAACACCTCTGCTGCATTTTCATTAGGGACTTTAGCTGCATCAAATCAAGGCTCCCACTTTCTGCTTCAATCAATGACAACACTGCATTACCCCACGTGATGGAGAGGAGCAGTGAAATGGAGAGATCAGCAGAGAAAAGTTCATGTTAAGTCAAAAAAACAAAAAAACATCTTCGCAATGTGTGTCTGTTCAAGTGAGAGAGGTTGTCAGTCAGTCAGGAGGAGCTGAATGAATCAATGAGCAGTGCACAGATGAGGAAATATTTCACCTATATGAAAATAGATAGAACAATTATGGAATACTATAGGGAGCACTCTAATCTGATGTAAACATCGCTGTGGGGTCTCAATCATCCGTAACGTATTCTTCATGTCCATCACTGTCTATCCTCAATTAGCATGCTGATTGAGAGGTCACCATTAATATGAAATCTGCCACATGAATTCTCACCCAGTAACAGATTAGAGCACAACTCGGGGATTTGGAACAGAGAATTTCAGAATGTTGGGTTTTGGATAAAAGTGTCAATACAATAATACAAGCTGTCCAAAATCACAGCTTGGTTATAATCTCACATTGAATATTGAATTGAACAAGAACGTCTGTTCTATGTCTTCCAGCTATTTGACTGAGCGTTCATATTGCCGATTAAACTTCTTCTTATTCCAAATCTCACCATCAAGTAGAAAAAAAATCCATAAAAAAGTGTGGCAGAAGCTTCCCCCCTGAAGGCAAATTTAAAATATAACAAATACGTTACTCTTCAGTACTGAAGAAACAACTTTTTCCTGTAAAAGTTCTGATCAGTAAATCCCTTGTTATGCTGTTACTACATTTAAGTACCAGTGAAACTGTACTTAAATACTACAGAGGAATTACATAGTAAATCCTGCGAAATTAATTAATAAATTAGAAAAAACTACTGCCCTTTACCTTATTCTTTATTAACTATTATTAGGCTATAATTATAACCCCCATTAAGATTATGTATGCAGACTATACATGTTGCCCTCACTTTCTAATAATAACATGCAATCCCTATAATGGTTCATGATTGTTAAAAAAATTGTTAGAATTGAATTTATTCTTTTCATAGTTGGTCAGTGTATTTACCAATGTAAATGTATTTTTGGTCCAGGTGGTTTTGCTGTATATAATCCAACATTATGGACATCGACTACTGTATTTAACCGTGGGCTCTGTCAAAAACAGTGCTTGTGTAGCTGTGTCGACTGCAAAGCATCAAAAATAGCTTTTGGCTCAATCCCTCTCACTGCAGCAGAACCACAGGAGGCCCTCTTTTATAATTTCTTACTGAATTCAATCAGTCAGATCAGAATTGTTGGCGAAGGAGAAGGGTAGAAAGACCATTGTTTCACTCTGCTACAGAAGATGATGAAAGACCAACAGAAGCTAATTGGAACACTGAGAGGCAATCTGTGAGAGAGCTGGTTAGTTTTATCACGGACCACGGTAAACATTCAATTAAGCAGCCAATTATTTTTGCATCAACCTTACTCAGTCTGTACTGTTGAATTGTAGTAATCAGTGAAATCATTTATATGAAGAGCAGCAGCTGAAGAGATGTCCTAGAGATGAGGATGCAATGTGTGTATGTTGAGGATGCAAATACTTCTAACACATTTAAACAATATAGAAGTGCAAGTTTGTAAGGTAAAATGTAGCAAGTGGAGCCAAGCAACTTATATGATCACTAATCGATAGCTCTAATTGCTTCTTCTTCGGAAAATTCTTAGCCTTAAGAGCATTCAAGGGCTCAGAAGGTAAAGTGGGTCGTCCACTGATCAGGGACAATGGTTGGTGGTTTGACTCCCGGCTCTTCCAGACCACATGTCAAAGCATCCTTGGTCAAGACACTAAATTCAACTAAAAGGGGGGGGAAGCATGAGCCGTTTGAGCCAGATATTAGGCCTTCATACATATGATTAATAATAATCTTTTGTTCCCTAGTGTTCAATCATGTTTGTTTAGTCTCACACCTGTCTTGATAAAAGGTCTGCTAAGAGCTGCTGCCTGTTTTTAAGACTGTGCATTTGTGACATACAATATACTGCATTTTAATTGTTCATTTCTAACTGTTACATATAATAGCATAACTCCCTTAGACTCATTCACATCACATATATTTCAAGCAGCTGTCTGATAAGATCTGGAGGTCGGGCAGAGTGACTTTGCTGACATTGTTTCTTGTCTCGTTGTTTTGGTTTCGAGAATCCTAATGTTTATACCAAGTGGACATTGTTTGGAATAGGAGGACCATCATATTCCTTTCTCCAATGGCCCACATGGCATCAGCAGTGTCAAGGCCTTTCATGAAGAGAACATTTTGCTTAGCAACTATCAGAGTAATAGGAGCGTCATGGAGAGCGGCTTCTTGTTACTTCCTGGATTCCAGTGCCAAGAGGCGTGGACATGCCTGCGCACCAACAAGGGAGAACCAAAGTGATTTGCGGTGACTCTCCTCCAATATTTTAAACCAATCACATTAAATCAACTGTTATAATTATATCAAACCCCTTCTGTTCGGGGCATTATTAACTTCCTATTGCTAACTTAATTAGCTTAGGCTGTGTAATTGTCCATGATCATGTTGTTCATTGCATCTCAATAAATACTTGAATTGGATCAGTCCGGCTCTTCTCATATTTAGGATAAACCAACACGCTTAACAATTTGGTGACCCCTTGACGTGATCCTAAGAGAAGTTTCGACCGACGAGATCCTGAAAAGAAGTCTTTTGATCAAAAAGACCGGAGACCCCAAAGGTCCGAGGCTGCTCCTATCGATTCTCCACATACTCAAACCAAAAGGTAAGCAGAAAACAAATTCTGTTTAGTTATGGATTCTGAGTGTGCGGGGAGGAGAAGGAGGTAAAATAATGTTTTTACAAGATAAATAGGTAGATAAGGTGCAGTGGCAAGATGATGGTAATAGTACTGATGATATGATGGTAATGTTATTGTTAGACAGTATATAAAAATAGTACAGTATATATAATATATATTTATATATGATAGTAATTATACCAGTATAATAGCAGTATATAGTAATAATGGCAGCAAAAGTATATATAATAATAATAGTAAATATAATAATAATATGTACACATGTATAAATATTATATACAAAGAATATACAAAGGGTATGATATAATATGATATGATATATAGTAGAGGTATAAATATAAGTATTTGACTATACAATAGATAATATAATATACTATGAGTGTAAGAATATGTAGACAGAGTGTGCAAAAGACAATATTATTGTACATAATGATATATAGTATCAATATGGTTTATATTAACACATATCACATATGATGTGAAGTAAGTGTTCCAGTATATGGAGCGGAGTGTTGTACAGGGTACACAGTGCAAGGAGACAGGTACATTTAGTGCAGTTCTGTGATGGTGGCTCTGACAGAGGTAGATGAGTTGTACAGTCTTATTGCAGTTAGGAGGAACGATTTCCTGTAGCGTTCCTTAGAGCAGCGGGGTTGAATGAGTCTGTGGCTGAAGCTGCTCCTTAGCTTGTCCAGTGTTTTGTGGAGGGGGTGAGAGGGATTGTCCATGATGCCAGCAGTTTTGCCAGCATCCTCTCCTCCACCACCTCCTCCAGGGTGACAAGCTTAGAGCCAACCACAGACTCTGCCTTCCTGATGAGTTTACCCAGTCTGTTGGCGTCCTTTGCCTTGATGCTCGCACCCCAGGACACCACAGCAAAGAAGATGGTGCTCGCAACAACAGACTTATAGCAGCATCTTGTTGCAGACATTGAAGGACCTGAGCCTCCTAAGGAAGTAAAGCCGGCTCAGGCCCTTCTTGTAGACGGCCTCTGTGTTGGTGGACCAGTCCAGTTTATTGTCCAGTGTTACATCCAGGTACTTGTATGCAGGGACCACCTCCACATCCGTCCCACCGATGCAGACAGGAGAGGGCAGGGGCTTGTTCCTCCTGAAGTCCACCACCATCTCCCTCGTCTTCTTCAAGTTGAGCAGCATGCGGTTCTCCCCACACCACTTCACAAAGCGGTCAACCAGGTCCCTGTACTCAGCCTCCCTCCCGCCCTCAACACACCCCACAATGGCCGTGTCATCAGAGAACTTCTGCAGATGACACATCTCAGTGCAGTGCTTAAAGTCCGCAGTGTATGTGGTGAAGAGGAAGGGGGACAGCACAGTTCCCTGGGGGGCCCCGATGTTACTGATCAGACGATCAGACACACAGTTCTGTAATCTCACAAACTGCGGTCTGCCCGTCAGATAGTCATCGACCCAGTTGATGAGGGGAGCACTCACCTGCGTGCCCTCCAGCTTGGCCTTCAGCAGTCTGGGCTGGATGGTGTTGAAGGCGCTGGAGAAGTCGAAAAACATGATCCGGACTGAGGTGTTGGGTCTGGCCAGGGAGGAGTAAGCCTTCTGCAGCAGGTAGATGATTGCATCATCAACCCCAACACGGGGCTGATACGCAAACTGCAGGGGGTCTTGTGATGGGCACACCAGCGGTCTGAGGTGGGCCAGGACCAGTCTTTCCATGACCTTCATGATGTTAGAGGTCAGTGCCACCGGCCTGTAGTCCTCCAGTGCAGCAGGACGTCCTTTTTTGGGCACTGGGACCAGGCAGGATGTTTTCCAGAGCACTGGCACTCTCTGAAGGTGTAGGCTCAGGTTGAAGAGTTGCTGGAGAACTCCACAGAGCTGGCTGGAACATGCCTTCAGCACACGAGGGCTGATGCGGTCCGGTCCCGCAGCTTTCCTCAGTTTGAGCCTCTCCAGCTCTCTCCTCACTTGGCTGGCTGTGATGTGGAGTCCAGGCTGATGGGTGGGGGGTGTCAGTGGTGGGTTTGAGGGTGGAGGTGATGAGGCTGGTGCAGAAGTGTGTGTGTTGTAGGAGGTGGTGGGGGGCTGTGGGTGATGTGAGGATGTCCTGGGGGTGGGAGGTGTGAAAAGGTCTGTGGTGAAAGCCAGCGGGGGGGTGGGGGTTGATGGGGGGTTGTTGCTCAGAGAAGCAGTAGAGGCAGTGGAGGGTCCGCTGGGGGTGGGGGGGTTGGAGTTGAACCTATTGAAGAACGTGTTCAGCTCGTTCGCATGTTGTTCATTCCCAGCTGCTCCCCCATCTCTCCTCTGGAAGCCGGTGATCTCCTTCATCCCCCTCCAGACGTCCCTGCTGTTGTTGTCCTCCAGTTTGTGCTCCAGTTTTCTTCTGAAGTTGTTCTTGCTCTCCCTGATGAACCTGCGCTTGAGCTCCCTTTGTACCCGTTTGAGTTCTGCTCTGTCCCGTGATCTAAATGCCCTCTTCTTCTCGTTGAGAAGGGCCTTCAGGTCGCTTGTTATCCACGGCTTGTTATTTAGGTAACAGCGGACCTCTTTAGTGGGGATGGTGTTGTCTATGCAGAACCCAATGTACTCAGAGACACAGTCAGTCAGGCCATCAATGTCCTCACCATGTGGCTCATAAAGAGCATCCCAGTCTGTGGCCTCCAGCGCTCCACGCAGTGTTTCCAACTGTGACTGGGTGCTGCTGAACCACAGGCTTATATGATGGTGAGAGCAGGACTAGGTTGTGGTCTGACCTGCCCAGTGGTGGCAGGGCAGTGGAGCTGTATGCATCCTTAACATTTGCATACAGCAGGTCCAAAGTCTTATTTTCCCGGGTGGCACATTTGACAAACTGGAAGAAGGTTGGGAGTGTGGATGAGAGGGAAGCATGATTAAAGTCAACTGTGATGATGATGAAGGCCCCGGGGTGTTGTGTCTGTAATCCTGCAGTCACAGTGTGGATGATGTCACACGCTACTTCTGCGTTCCCAGATGGAGGAATGTAAACATTGATGGCGAAAACACTGGTAAACTCCCTCGGCAAATAATATGGACGAAGTCCGACGGCGACGAGCTCCATGTCCGGGCTGCAGACACGCTGTTTAACGGTGACGTGCCCGGGGTGACACCACCTGTTGTTCACGAGCACGGCGAGTCCCCCTCCTTTCTTCTTGCCGTTCACACTGGTGTCTCTGTCGGCTCGAACCGTCTGGAAGCCGGGAATGGTGACGTTGGAGTCCGGTATCTGCTCGTGCAGCCCCGTTTCCGTGAGACACACGATACTGGACTCCCTGTACTCCCTCTGTGTCCTGATGAGCGCTTCCAGTTCGTCCACTTTATTTGCCAGCGACCTCACGTTTCCAGTGATAACTGCAGGTATGAAGGGCTTAAACTTCCTCTTCTCCATCCTCCGTTTATGCCCCGCTCTGCAGCCCCACCGTCTCCTCTTTAGCTCCTCCGGGATGGTGGGTCTCTCTCCGGCCAAGAGTGTGGTGTGCCTCAGGGCCATCAGCTGGTCGCGGGTGTAAACAATGCCAGCGTGTGTTGCAGGCATGCTCCCAGTGATCCGAAGAGACCGAAGTGCGGTTAAAAGTTATAAAAAAGTGTCCAATCAATAACAAAAGCATCTCGTCCTTGTGCGGTATGAAGATGCGCAGAGCAGTGCAAAAATAAATATAAAAAACTTACAGTAAACGTAATAAAAACACAAAAAACGACAGTAATACCAAGAGCTGCTACGACAGGCACCTGTTAGTATGCCGCCATTTTGTATAACTAAACATCAATCGATGAGACGGTCACTTCTTAAGCTTCAATTTCATCCCATTATGACTTCATGCAGGTCAGGGGGTTTTGTTTTCTTTTTTTGACTAAAATCAAATGATCAAACTAACATACGGCATATATTTTGTAATAACACATTAAAGAATCAACATTTCTCTCAATCTCCGTAGCAAGTATAAAAGATAAATTTCAGTCTGCTACTTCGACCCAATTTACTGTTCCTGAGTAAATACATCCAAGAAGATATGGGGATAGATTGAAATCTTTCCAGTGTCCTGCCAGTTGGAACAAGTCTGTGACGCTCTGTCATTTATGTTTATGGTTTTCTGTCTCGTGTTTTCTATTTCCTGTTTTATTTTGTAGCCTCGCTTTCATTGGGTCTTGTTTCCAGCTTCTCGGTGTCTCACTTCCTGTCTGTGATTGTCATCTCCAATCCTCATGTGTTTCACCTGTGCGTAATTGCCCCTGCCTTGTTTCAAGACTCTTTTATATTAAATACCTTTTTGTTGACAACCTCTGCATCCTGGGTCCATCTCCTTCACCAAACCATAACAAAGTCTCTTCTTTCGGAGGTCATGTCTGTAGCACATACATGGTCCGTGCCATTAGCATTAATGAAATGGCAAAATAATGTAAATGTGATATGTTTCTCCTTTTGACATAATGTAAAACCTCAGCCATAAAGCCTTTTTCTGTTATGTACACAATGCTTGCATGCTTTTCTGGGGTCATACAATTCACAGCATTATAGTTGGCAGCATTGTGTGCATCTTCTTATTGTGACTTTTACCTACAGCATAAAAATAATACTACAGCTTTCATGTATCTTGAGGGGAAATGAAGCTCAAAACCAACATTACATAAGGTGTTAATATTAACACTGCTATTGTGAGGATCATGTGTGGGAGGGAATGATAATGCAGCTCTTTTCACTGTGGTAAAGGAAGCCAAAGACTCACTCTCTCCATCTTTAGCTCTCTCTCACACAAACATACACACGCCCGCACACACACGCACGCACACACACACACAGACACGCACGCGGTGGCATTAACATGTAGATTAAGACAACAAAACAATACAGACTGAGTCCAAACTGTTTGACACATCTTGATAGGCTTTTTGAAATGTTCCCAGTTCATGGACAAAGCCAGTTAATGTGATTTAAGAATGTGACTGAATCTACTTATGCAGAGGGCATAATGGGTGGTCGTTTAGTGTGGCAGAGGTGGTTTACAATGTTAAAGGAATGTGGTCTGACTTATCAATGACTAAGTTCCTCCTTCATATAAGGGGGGGTTGTTTTTGTTACTCACTCCTTTAAATTATAGGGGTTTTAAATTATGCATAATAATTACGGTGCCCAGCTGTTTGTTGTCTGCTAAAATTCATCTGAGCTAATCCCAGACATTGAACGTGACCTATCGGTCGAGTTTGTTGTGTCAGTGCCTTTTGGAGATATTTTCAAGCACATATAAACTGAATAATTGTTGAACCGCTAATCAGCCAGCTAATGAATTAGCCTTGTTTTCGAGCAAAATACTGAGCTGTGCTGGTGATGCCAATGGGAGTGTTTTCTGCTCACTACAGTTATTGTTGCAACATCCGCAGGAAGCCATTCACACATCAGATCAAAGTGTTAGAGTGTGACGATCAGAGTTTCTTTGGACCCCAGCACAGAGACAGAACACAGTAATAGTCAGAGTGGAAGTTGAAAAGCGTTGTTATCCGATCCAATAGAGTATAAGGTGATGTGAGGAGGAAGTGGAGAGCGAGTGACTCGCTCGTAAATCCAGTCGGGAGATCATAAGGCAGGTGAGCGGGAGAGTGGATCCTGGAAACTGAAGGAAGAAGACTGTCAGAAAAACGGGCAGAATGTCAAAGGGAATAAACTCTAAGTTTACTATTTAGAGCAGCCAAGGACGTGTACTACTACTGTGGTATCGTGGACGAACTGGCGATGACTGGGAGGACGGCCAGGGTAGATATCCTGCTGCTGATCAGAGGAATGAGCTGGAGGTGGGATGGTGAGGTTTCCCTGGCATGCCTCGCCGAGTCATCAGGGAGGGTGGCACACACCTGCGGAGGAGAGAGGGACAAGGAAAGGGAGAGAGAAACTGGTGAACACAGAGGAGCTGTGACATAGAGTTTAGACAATACTTTGGAACATAAGGCGCCTGTCTATGGTTGGATATAAGCTCCACCACGTGTGCTGCTATGGAATGTCAATGTAATACTAATGGTGCAGTTTGCTGCCTAACTTTAGTATTAATGTAATTTGTTTACTGTTCCAGGATTTTTTTTTAAAAACACTTCAGATGTTGCAGTGTCTTATTGGTATAGTTGGAGTTTGTTATTGAGGCTGTAAAACAGAGTAACTCGGATTAAACTCCAGAAACAGTTTTATTGTGATCAGACAAAGGTCAGATCTGCTTTAAAAAGCAGTTGTGCAAAAGTAGTGTAAAGTTGCATTAAACACTCTTTAAAGTATTAGTTTGATAGTTGATGTGACATTTGAGTTAAAACTAAACCTGTTGTCACATTATTTTTAAAGTATGGGCTCCTTCAGCACACTATGGAGTGGTCAGCAATGTATGCAGAAGCACCTATTTGAGGTACTTTTCTAGGAGTTGAAAAAAAAATACAGTGGAACCTGCCTAAATTAATAGCCAGCATTTATTTAAGGGCATTCGCACACAAGAGGAATTTAACGTCTTTAACGATTTATAAATGTGGGAGAACACATACATAATGATAGATTTAACCGATTTTTATCTAATAATCTTCAGAGCGCACACTCTGGACGATTTGGCCACACACTTGCAGTTTGTATGAGGAGGACTGACATTGTGTTTGGCTTTTCAGTGAAAAAAAATTGAAATAAAAACTATGGATATAACCTCATGGCTGAGGTCTTTTTTTGTTTAGTTTTATGTTTTTAGTCGCAGCTCTACAAATACGCAACATGTAGTTGGGGACGCTTCCCAGTCAGCTCACTCTCATTATTCTGAGTTTCTGTCGGAGCAGATTACCGTAAATATCAGTTTACGATTCGAGATCAGGGAGGCTCCAATTGTTTCAACAGCTTGAAATACATGCAGTTTGAAAGTTCAATTACACTTTAGCTTTCCCTTGTACTTTTTTTCCGCAATGTCTTTCATATTTTTTTCCTTCCTTGACCAACCAACTCAGGTCAAGGAGCAAAACAAAGAAAAGCAGCAATGCAGAGCTCATAAAAAAAAATTAAAACAAATTTATCTATCGGGCCAGCAGCCCAATTTGAGCTTAAAAACTGCTCTGCAGAAACCTATCGGTGACGTCACGACTTTATATACAGTCAATGATTAACAGTGCTTGAGTGAACACACACACACGCACACAAAAACACACACTGCAGAGAATAGGCCTGGAGGTGTGGCTGATCAAAGTGACTCTGATAAAACTGTATCAATTTCCTCTGTTTTGCCCCAATCTCTTTGTGTAGGATGAGGGTGGGGTTGTGGGTAGTATCCTCCCCCACCCCAATCCCCCAGTGGCACTTTGGAAAATTAAGATTCCTTCTGGAGCTAATCAATTAACCACCTCCTCTCCTGCCTACTATCCCCGTCTCCTCCGCTGCTCTTTTCTTTGCCTCATTTTTTCATCTCTCCAAGTGTTTAATCAAACATGATTCTTATGACAGTTTTTTTTCTTTTCTGGTACTTTTGATTGTAATACAGTCTTGCATTACATTACATTTCATTTAGCTGTCGCTTTTATCCAAAGCGACTTACAATAAGTGGAATCCTGGGTCTGTACCCCCAAAAATTGTTAGTGTTAGTATTTTTTGTATTTTTTATTTATTCAAGGTAAAGTTTGAAGAGGTATGTTTTTAGTCTGGGCGGAAGATGTGTAAACTTTATGATGTCCGGATGTCGATGGGGAGCTGGTTCCACCATTTAGGAGCCAGGACAGCAAACAGTCGTGATTTTGATGAGTGTTTAGCTTGCAGTGAGGGAGCAACGAGCCGATTAGCCGAAGCAGAGAGGCGTGAACGTGCTGGGGTGTAACATTTGACCATGTCCTGGATGTAGACTGGGACCGATCCGTTCACAGCATGGTAGGCAAGTACTAATGTTTTGAGCCGGACAAGGGTGGCCACTGCTAGCCAGTGAAGGGAGCGGAGGAGCGGAGTAGTGTGAGTGAATTTAGGTTGGTTAAGTTAGGTTGACCTGCCAATAGGGAGTTACAGTGGTCTAGATGACCAGAGCCTGGACCGGAACCTGCACTGCCTTCTGAGTGAGAAGGTGGCGTACTCTCCGGATGTTGTACAGCATGAATCTACAGGAACGTGTTGTTAAAGTTAATAGACAGTTCGTGGGTGGGAGAGTCTTTCCCTTGAAGGAAAAGTAGTTCAGTCTTGTCAATGTTAATTATCAGGTGGTGTGCAGACATCCACTGAGAGATGTCAGTCAGACAGGCAGAGATTCGTGCTGCCACCTGTGTTTCAGATCGGGGAAAAGACAGGATTAGTTGGGTGTCATCAGCATAGTTATGGTAGGAAGAGCCATGTAAGTGAATGACAGAGCCGAGAGAGTTGGTGTACAGCGAGAAGAGGAGAGGACCCAGGACAGAACCTTGAGGGACCCCACGTAGTGAGAGGACAAGGGTCAGACACAGATCCTCTCCAAGTTACCCGATAAGGGCGGCAATTGAGGTAGGATGAGAGCAGGGAGAGAGCAGAGCCTGAGATACCCAGGTCCTGAAGGTGTGACAGTCCTTTACATGTCTGGGACTCAGTAGCAGAAAAGAAGCAGGGGAAGCAAAATAAAGTATAAAAATAAAACTTTACTTCAGTAGTCCATTCAGGGATAAGGCAAAATCCAAATTCGTAGATCCAGGCAGAGTCAAAAAGCAGGTAGTCAAAAACATGAAGGAAATAGCTGGAGAGCATGCACACACGACGGCGACAATGAACAATGGCAGAGGGTGAGGGGAATGAGAAACAAGGTACAGGTGCGTGGGGAAACCAACAGGAAGTACAGCTAGACAAAAGACACAAGAATCCGGACAACAAAATAAAACAGGAAGTGGATACAAACAAACAGACTGAACAGATGTTACAGAAGGGAGGAAATAAGGATCTGGTGGTTCACTGTGTCAAATGCAGTAGAGAGGTCTAGAAGGATAAGGACAGAAGAGAGAGAAGCTGCTCTAGCAGTGTGAAGCTGCTCAGAGACAGCAAGGAGGGCAGTCTCAGTTGAGTGACCTGCCTTGAAACCAGACTGGCGAGGCTCAAGAAGGTTATTCTGGTTAAGATAGGAGGAGAGTTGTTTAAAGATTGTCAAGGATTGTGAGTGAAAATATAGTCAAGGTGGTTACCGGCTTTGCGAGTAGGAGGGGAAGGACTGAGTGAAAGAGCAAAAGAAGACAGTAAAAGTAAAAGGTCAGATGACTTGTCTGTCTGGATGTTAAAGTCACCCAGCATGATAAGTGCAGGGCCATTTTCTGGGAAGTTTGACAGGAGGACGTCTAATTCCTCCAAAAAAGAACCTGGTGGACAGTAGAGAACAACAATAGTTAATTTTACTGGATGGGTAACTGTCACAGCATGAAATTCAAAATACTTTGGGGCAAAAAGTGGAAGCGGGTAAAGAGAAAACGTCGATTTGCGGGAGATGAGTACACCTGTGCCACCACCCCTACCAGTGGGTCTGGGTGTGTGGATGAAAGAGAAGGCAGAGGAGAGAGCATCTGGGGTGGATGTGTTGTCCGGTGTGATCAAGGTCTCAGTGAGAGCAAGGAAGTCAAGCGATTGCTGTGTAGCAAAGCCAAAGATGAAGTCTGTCTTGCAGGTAGCTGACTGGCAGTTCCTTAGATTAGATTAGATTAGATTAGATTCAACTTTATTGTCATTGCACAGTACAAGTACATATTCAACGAAATGCGGTTTAGCATCTAACCAGAAGTGCAAAAGAAGGAAGTTAAAGTGCAGCGATGGAATATGTTAAATAAATAGGAAGCACAGTTAGAAATATACATTGAATTTGAATGGAAATATAAATGATGGGGATGGGGGTGTGTGTGCCTCCTTTCTTCCTGTAGTCCACGATGAGCTCTTTGGTCTTCTTGGTGTTGAGAGCCAGGTTGTTGTCAGCCTGGCTCTCACTCCGCCAGATGCTGGACCTCTCTGTAGGCCGACTCATCGTTGTTGCTGATGAGGCCAATCACCGTAGTATCGTCTGCAAACTTGACAAAAGTATTAGTTACATGTACAGGAATGCAGAGGCGGTGGTCTAGTGGCAGAAACTTGGACTATGGGCAGAGAAGGTCTCTGGTTCGTCTGTGGTTCGATTCCACGGAAAGACAACAAAAAGACGAACCTGGATTGATCTGCCCAAAAATCCAAGAGTCTCTCTAGACCCTGTCTAGTGCCCCTGAGCAAGGCACCTTACTCCTCCAACATCTGCTCCCCGAGCGCTGTACATAGTCGCTCACTGCTCTGTGTGTCCCGCACACAGATGGGTCAAAAGCAGAGATTAAATTTCCCTACCTGCATGAGTGTGCGTTTGCATGTCTGTGCATGTGTGTGGGATAAATAAAATGCATCTGCATCTACTTAAATTTACGTGAATAGTGAGTAGAGGAGAGGACTTAGCACGCACGCCGGTGTTCAGGATGAGGGTTGAGGAGGTGTGCTTCTCTAACCTAACAGACTGGGGTCTGTTGGATAGGAAGTTCAGTATCCAGTTGCAGAGGGAAGAGTTGATGCCTAGGTCGCCGAGTTTCGTGATCAGTTTGGAGGGGATGATTGTGTTGAAAGCTGAACTGAAGTCTATGAACAGCATTCTTACATAGGAGTTGTTATTGTCCAGGTGAGAAAGTGCGGAGTGTAGTGCCGTGGAGATGGCATCCTCCGTACTCCTGTTCTGGCGGTAGGCGAATTGGAAGGGGTCCAGTGTGGGTGGTAAACAGGTTTTGAGGTGAGCCAGGACCATCCTCTCCAAGCACTTCATAATGGTGGGGGTGAGTGCAACAGGGCGCAAGTCGTTGAGGCTCGCTGCAGTGGAGTGTTTAGGCACTGGCACGATGGAGGTGGTTTTAAAGCAGGTGGGGACAGCTTCTTGGGCCAGTGACAGGTTGAATATGTCAGTCAAGACCTCAGCTAGCTGCCCAGCACAGGCCCTGAGCACGCGTCTGGGGATGCCATCAGGGCCAGCAGCCTTACGTGCGTTGATCCTGCTCAGTGCAGCACACACGTCGATGGAGGAGAGTGTGAGGGGCTGGTGGTCTGTAGTGAGCACAGCCTTGATGGCCGCCTCCTGGTTGTCCCTGTCAAAGCGAGCATAAAAGCTGTTAAGCTCGTCAGGGAAGGAGGCATCGCAGTTTTGGGGGGTGGTGTTGGTGGGTTTATAGTCAGTTAAAGCCTGGATGCCTTGCCACATACGTCTGGGGTCGGAGTTCTTGAAGTGCTCCTCAATCCTCAGCGTGTGGCAGCGCTTGGCCTCCTTGATGCCCCTCTTCAGGTCAGCCCTGGATGAACTGTAGGCCTGAGCACCACCTGATCTGAAAGCGGTGTCTCGTGCCTTCAGCAGTAGATGGACCTCTCTAGCTAGTCGCGCCCCGTTAGCTCGACGGCGCTATCGGGAACGCTGCTGTTGAGCCTTGATTCTGTGAAAATCCTGATATTGCAGTCCATAATCCATTTGTGTGTGGTGATCCGCAGAAGCAGCTCATCCATTTTGTTCGCCAGAGAACAAACATTGGCTAGGAAAAGGCTCGGTAGTAATAGCCGGTGAGGAGTTAGCTTTAGCTTAGCCCTTAGCCCATCTCTCTTACCCCGTCTTTGTTTACGATCTCGACGCCGCCTGTGAGCACTTCCGGTCGGCGACGCCGGGTTGGTAGCCTCGGTAGCTCTGACGATCTCGGGAATGAGCCTTGGACCATCGAATAAGTGGTTAGATGAACAAGATCCGATGTCTAAAAGATCCTGTCGGCTGTATACAGTATCCGCAAGACTGTTCTGAGTGAACAGACTTGAAACGAGTAGGCAGATAACTATTTTGCTAAATCTGGGGAGACGCTGAGCCTCGCATTGTGCACACGCCGCCATCTTGGTTATCCCCCTGTGACAAGGTGTTGGGTATGTGTGGAACAGGTGGGATAGATAAGGGAGGAAAGGCTACGTATTGGTGTGAACGAGTGCAAGGCCTATAGTATTGTGGCGTTTGCAGCCCGACACTGCAGGGCTAACTAGCGGAATGAAGAGGACACAGAGTGGCTGGTGTTTAACCGGAGAACCAGGCTTTATTGACCTTTCCGTACAACTAACTCACGGGGTTGGAGGAGTGCCCAAAACAACAACATAGCGAACACGAAACCTGGCTGTTTCCGCCCCCTCCCCCAACTGGCCTATCAGGCTGAACTAGGGCAACTCCTTCCCCCCACAAACTCCCCATCAATCCCCCCCATAGTCCTGCTGGGTCGCTACAGTATCTATGAGTAGAAATGTGCGCAGAAAGTATACACATATTCAAAATAAAAATGCAGCTTTATACTCAGCCTCCAACGAAAGACTCAGCCTCCAACGAAAGACTGGTTTTAAACCAGAGTTGACAAAAGTTAGCTACAGCTGTGCTGACCACTCCCCCTGCTCATGAGCCCGGCACCTGGTGGTAATGGCCAGCAATAGAAACTCAGCAGAGATCAACAACAAGGGAAACGTGTCACTTTAATCAGTGAATTTCCCAAAAACTCCTAATATGCCAGAAACTGTTTCTGGACAAAGTCTTTTTACCTCAAAAGGTAAAAAGTAAATAGAACTTAGTCTTTAACAGAATTGGAATAAAAATCAAGCACTTTAACCTCAGCTGGTTCCTTTTTAACTCTTAATCACTTGAGTGAAACTATAAACAGTAACACAATCAATAAACAAACAAACTCCTATCTCATACAATTCAAGGTAACACCAAACAGATCAAACTATCAATCTAGTTAACCTAAGACAGCAGATACAATAGTAATCTAGCAGAGAAGCTTATTAAAGAATATACTTTGCCTGAATCCAAGTAGTCCAGTAGAATGATACTCCAGAAGTAAAACTCACACTAAAAGGCATATAATCTCCCAGCATCTGTAAATGAACCCAAACTCCAGTAAAATGTGTTTTAAAGTCACAAATTCTCCTTATTCATAATCAGATTGCATCTTTACTGCAGCTGCACATTTCAAAATGTGAAACATTATTAACAAATATATATATTAGCCATCAGCTGGAAATTTGTAAAACATGTTTTGTTTGTTAATTTTTGGCATGAATTTATCTCAGTAACAACCTGTTTCCCTCATCATTGGAAGCTCTTATCCACTAACTACATGAAAGCAAATTAGGGTTTCCCTCTTTTTTGGTCCCTTACAGGCTGTATAGCATGTGTTGTAACATTATGAGACTTACTGCATGGATATAATTATAAATATATCCATTACTCAAAATGAGTAAGCCTGAAAGACAAGTCCAGGAGTCATAATTCTGCCCTATTGGGCTTTGATTTCTTTGTTTCTAGTTACCTGTCCCAAACGTTTCCAATTTACTGTCCAATGTGTTTCACTTAACCCTGTCTCCACCACAATATGAGCACATGCCTATGCTCTGAGGGAGAAATGCACTTTTCAGGTATCGATTCAGATCCTGTCAGTGTTCAATGTGGTGAAGAGGTAAGTAGAGGAAGAAAGGTTTAGCTGGGAGGAATAGAGATTGATGTTGGTGTGTGATTGTTTTAGTATGTATGAAGAGCATAAAGGGAAAGGCGCATATTGCTAACGTAAGGGTCTTTCCGAACGCTCCAGCTTTGCCTCTCCTCCACCCTGCTCTGTCCGCATACTTCAACCCTAAAAAATAATTTATATATTAATGCCTCCTCACCTTACCTACACTTGTCCACCATCCCCTCCACCTATCCTTTCACGCTGTCTCCCTGTTTCTTTTCTCTCTGTCTGCCCTACTCCCTACTTCTCGGGCTGCTGTGGCTGAGGGGTAGAGTGGTCGTCCTCCAACCTGAAGGTCGGCAGTTCGATCCCCAGTCTGACCCATCTGCATGCCGAAGTGTCCTTGGGCAAGATGCTGAGCCCTGAATGGCCCCCCATAGAATAACAAAGTGCTGCAAATATATGCACTGTATGAATGTGTGTGTGTGAATGGGTGAATGTAAAACTGTACTGTAAAGTGCTTTGAGTGGACATCAAGACTAGAAAAGCGCTATATAAATACAAAACCTTTTAAACAAGAAAGAGTCATAACTTTTTGGCAAGCAAAGTGAAGCCAGACTCAGCAAAAATAATACATCACACAAGTTGCTGACCTTCTGCCTAATTGGGCCTCATTCACAAACAGTGCATACACACAAAACTGTGCTTAAACGTTGTACGTTTGATGCACATATCTGGGCTACATACAAATGTCCTATTGTAGTGTTGTGTGGAATATGAGGGTTCAAGGCCATCGTTTCTTTTGCTAACTTGTATTAGCTAACTCTAGAATAACACTGAATACACAGACTGACTGGATCTACTACGCTGGGTGCGGTTTGCATACTACCCACTAGGGATGAGCGAGTACAGCATTATCTGTATCTGTATCTGTATCTGTTAACCATATGAATTATCTGTATCCGTATCCGTACTCGGAGTGGGCGGGGACTAACCCGGACATGGGTGTGGCTTGACCCGGAAGTGGGTTGGGTTTAACCCGGAAGTAGGCCGGGTTGTCTTGAAACGGGCGGGGCTTTAACCAGTATGTTATTTTAAGCATGTAATTGATATGGGTTGATCAGAAATTGTTATATTTATTGCTGATAGAAAACTATTACAGGACAGCATCAGCATTGAGCTTCAGATCAATGATTTTGATCACAATAGCAAACGAACTATTTACAGAACAAGTTTTGCAACAATGAATACAACACATGCTGTTGCAATTATGAAGTAAAATGTAATAACAAGTGTTTTCATGCTCAACATAACTTTCTTTTTTAACTTTGAAATTTTTTTATTTTAATTTTTTTTACATTTATTTCCACACCAGGTGTGTGTGTCTGTGTGTAAGAGAGAGACAGAGAGAGAGAGGGGGGTGGGGAGACTGTGTTCTACAGAACAAATAGTCCGATGCTGTTTTTCAGATCTGCATTGACTTTTAATGAAGACCAGTTGTTCCACATGGCTAGGGTCTAAGTTTGCACGCTGTGGACTGACCACATTTCCAGCTGTGCTAAAAACACGCACAGACTGGACACTTGTAGGTGGACAACTGAGATGCTGCAGTGCAAAGCGTGTAAGATTGGGCCAGCATTGAAGCTTGCCTGACCAGTATTTCACTGGGTCATCGGTAAGGCTGATGTCCCCATCTGCCAGGTAGGCCTCCACATCACCTGATGGTAAATGATGTGTCCTCATTGGAATAGCCAATTTCTTTTTCTGCAGGAAAGACAAGACTGAAGTGCTGCTGGTGTCACGTGTCTCTTCTGTGTTTCTTGCAGGTGTAGCCACAGGGTTACAGAACTCCATCCTGTGGTGTAATGTCCTCTTCAGTGCCTCCACATCAATATTGTCTGGAAAACAGCTGGCTTTATATCTGGGGTCAAGGAGAGTGGAAAGCAGAAATGTGGAGTTTGCAAAAATTGGTTGGAAACGCCATTCTAGTTCTTTGCTCAGATTGGCTGCCAGTCTCCTTGCTGCTGTGCTTAACTTTTCCCTGGACTCAGCCGCAACATCTTGGCCCAGCCCCACTGTGGCATCCTGATCATCATCACCAGCCATGAACTGATCAGATTCATCCTCAGATTCCTCACCAGCTGCAAGACCTCCCACATGCAGTGACCTGATGATGGAGCACAGGCCATGCAGGAGGGGGATGACCTCAGAGATGGAGGCGCTGTGTTTTGAGACTGCCCTTGTGACCTCCTCAAAAGGACAAAGAATAGTGAGCATGTCTGATGCTAACCTCCACTCATTTGGATAGATGATTGTTGGAGCTCTACCCATGTTAGACTCCTGTGTCATAATCTGCACAGCCCTGCGCTGTTCCAGCAGCCGCTGGAGCATGTAGAACGTATAGTTCCACCTTGTTTTTATATCTGTTATGAGCGTGTGCTGGGGGAGGTTCAACTGTGTTTGCAGCTCATGTAGTCTGTTGCTGGCTTTGCTTGAGCGATGAACATGGCCAGATATGATCCTGGCTTTGGAGAGAAGGGATGTCACAACCCTGTCCTTCTCCAGTGCTTTGATCACCACCAAGTGAAGCGTATGGGACATGCAACGGATGTGCCCATATTCAGTCAAAGCTTTCACCATGTTGGCTGCATTATCTGAAACAACAAATCGTATTGTGACAGACTGACCAACAGACTCTTCCCACTCTCTCATCTTTTCCTTAAGGCAGCACAGAATGTTGTTTGATGTGTGCTCAATGTCCAGCACACCAACATTTAGCAGCCCTGCTTTCCTCTGTATTGAAGCTTCCCCTACACGTTCACACCAGTGCCCAGTTAGACAGAGATATGCATGTGCGTTGTGATTGCTGGTCCAGAGATCTGTAGTGAGGTTGATGACACCTCCTTCAGCTGCCTTAAGTGACTGGACCAACTCCCCTCTCATTGCCCCATACAGCTCAGGCACTACAGTTCGACTGAAATAGTGCCTCGATGGGATCTTATACTTGGGCTCTAAAAAGCCAACAATTGTCTTGAAGCCTCTCCTCTCCACCACAGAGAAGGGTTCAAGATCAGTGCAGATCATTTTACCAATCATCTCTGTAATTTGTTTTGACCGGGGATGGTTTGCTGAGAATGGCTGCTTTGCTGCAAATGCAGTGAGTATTGGTGAAGAGGAAGATGAATGTGAGCCCTTAGTAGCACCCAGCTGAACACCAGTGACCCGAGAAGGAAGAGGAGAGGAGGAGGAGGTGGCTGATACAGTGGGCGTTCTAATGTGATGGGCATATAGCAGATGGTTATGTAGAGATGTTGTGTTGTAATGCTTAGCTTGGACTTGCAAAGCTTGCAAATGGCTTTGGAGGGATCATTTTCAGACACAGTGAAAGAGTCCCATACTGCAGAAGTCCTCTTGGTCTTTGGTGGAGGAGGACCTCCATCACCAGATGCAATATTGGTCTCAGTGGGGGAAAGGTGGGTGCTACTGCCACCCTCACTGTCCTGCAAGGTTAAGCAAACTCTGACTGGTGGTTCAGTGTCAGCTGAAATACTCTCTGTATCACTCATTATTCTGTATCACTGATCATGAGAGTGAGAGGGGGAGTGTGTGTGTGTGTGTGTGTGTGTAGCTTAATTTGTAATATTTTTTATACCACTACTACCTAGAAAGTGTCAGACACTCAGTGCGTGAAGTAAAATAAAACTGGTTTAAAAAAAACAAAAAAAAACTCCAATGACCGGCAGAGAGAGAGAGAAAGCGAGAGAGTAGCCAGACGCTAGAGAGTAGTCAGACACTCAATGCGTGAAAAAAAAATCTCCGACAGGCAGAGACGCAACGCGAGTCGCTTTCTACCAGCACCACGTCTGAACGAACCCACGTTTAACAGAACTCTACTGGTTATTAAGTAAGTACAAACTGAAATAAAAACAAACTTCAAGCTGAATAAACCCAAAACGTTAATGGGAAAACCCGCGAACCTGAGTGACTGAGAGACAGAGAGCTGTTCTGTGAGTGAGTGAGCAGAGCGGTGTGTGAAGGGGAGGAGCGCTGTGACGCTGTGTGAGGATTTTCATTCAATCCGAGCACAGATATTGACTCGGATTACTCGTATTATACTCGTAATCGGCAAAAGTGCTTTATCCGTACCGGATACTCGTTTCAGCCGAGTATCCGGCTCATCTCTACTACCCACCCACTTATTCCGCCCAGCACTTATAATAGTACCGTTACACTATATTACCATTCCTGTGAGTCTTTTAGGACATTTTTATCTAATGTTTATGGTCCAGCTAAAAATAAATGCTCCACTATGCAACACAGTTTCTTCATAAACATAACTTTACTGTCAATCATCTTTTAGGATTTTAACTTGCTTTTTTTGTTTTATTTTTCACTGGTTTACAACCAACACATAGTTTAGCAGTAGTGGATTATAGTGGATTATTCTGCTGAACATACTCTCTGTATTGGTCCGGTGGTTCCTGCGCAGTACTCTCTTATCCATCTGGACTAAGTATGACCTTGGTGTGGCACATTGCTTAAGTACCGAAGCAGACTTTGCCCAGCTTGGTAGAGGTCTGCCATTATTCCTGTTGTTGTACACCCGCCTGTTTCATCATCTCATCGCTCCGCCTAACATGCTGGAGGTCTGGCCATCCAGGTTGTAGATTAGCTTCAAATACAGGAATAACTTTAGTAAGGATTTGCCTGGTTAGCATGAGATGAGCTGAGCTCACACCTGTGCCTTGAAGTGGGGTTGCTCTGTAGACCATAAGGGCTAAGAGAGTGGGTCAGTTTTTTTCAGGATCCGTTTGGCTGTCTCCACAGCTATCTCAGCTTCAATCTTTCCTTGAGTGTAGTTTGGCCTGGATGTGATATGACTGAAATCATACTCCTTATAGCAGCGGTTCCTTAACTTTTGAGGCGAAGCACTCCAGCAATTGAACACAGCTGGAACACATGAGGACTGGTGCATAAAATCACAGAGACAGGAAGTGGAAAAAACACACTAGGAACAGTGCCTAACAATAAAACGGGAAACAGAAAACATGCATCACCGAAAATACTCAGACAAACTGTTGCTGCTCCTGGAAAAGATCCCAAAAGGCATGGCTGACACTCAATCCCTCCAAGTGTAATTAGGCTGGAGAAGAGACACGGAACCTAGGTTACCAACTGGGAAGAGGAGTGGTGTGACCACAAGTGGATAAGGTTGAAGCTATCCAGAACTGTCCTCGACCTCATAACAAAATAGAAGGACAATCCTTCTTCGGATTGGTTGGTTGTTACCGGTGGTTCTTGTCCCAGTTGCAACCATTGCAGCCCCTCTCACAGCTTTGACCTGTAAAGACCAAGGAATCCAGTGTCATTGTCAGATGACTGTGAAACAGCCTTCAGGAGTTTAAAAGCCCCTCTCTGTTCTTCACCAGTCCTCTAGAGTCAAAACTTTAACAAAAGATTTCTAGTACAGGTGGATTCGTCTACAGTTGGTCTGGGAGCAGTCCTTGCCCAAGAAGACTCTGGCGGGGAGCATCCAATCTTATACCTGAGCCGCAAGCTGCAGCCACATGAGACCAGATAATGTACAGTGGAAAAGGAAGGCCTGGCCTTTAATGTGAATTTGAAAGTCTGCAATACTACCTTCTTGGACGTGAGTTTGATTTAGAACAGACCACCGAGCTCTCAGCTAATGTGAAGGAGCGGCTCCGTCACATTATCGCCAGCAGTCCACAGACACGCCCACAACACGCCGACAAACATTCTCACCTTTCCTGTTTCAGTGCCTAGTTTATCGTTATTTAACCATCATTTACTGTTTAGCTGTGGTGCGACCGATGATGCACATTCGTCAGCCCAGCATTTGGTTACACACACATGCACAAACACACACTGACTTCCCAACGGTTTGGAGACGCTGTTCATTCCTCTCGCTGTCAGCGTAGGAAGTTCGAGCCACATATATGTTTGAAAAATAAAAGAGATGCTTTACGAAGTCAGGAAAGATGGACAAGGTCTACACAGATATTGGGAACAGTGTTAATTTTGGCAGCTATTTTTGATTTAGTCTTAGTCTTAGTCTTTTGACGAAAATGCATATTAGTTTTAGTCACATTTAGTCATTTTTATCCTTCTTAGTTTTAGTCTAGTTTTCGTCGACGAAAACTCAGAACATTTTAGTCTAGTTTTAGTCAATGAAAACTAATTCCATTTTAGTCTAGTTTTAGTCACATTTAATAGCCACATTAAACACCTTCTATATAAAAACAAATAGCTGCAGCCTAATAGCTTAAAAATATATATTTAGTTTTAAATGTGAAAACAAAAAGGAAGAGCAGGTCAGACTGGAGGCGAGCACAGAAACTGCAGCTCGGTAGAAACCAACTGCAGCTTCTGCTCTGATCAAGAAGCTGCGGAGGTGATCTCTGATCAGCTGAGACCAGAGAAACTCTGTGTTTTCACTGTTTCCATAGTTAAGAAGCAGTCAGTCACTGAGCGGCACCTCCACGTGAACGAGCTCAGAGAGACACTGTGTCTCTCTGAGCGAGTGCGCGGGGACAGGGGGCGGGGCTACGGACCGGAGCGCTATCTGAGAGCAGACGGAGCGCGCACACACACACACACACACACACAGACAGACACAGACACACAGACTCACTCGCCCGCTCCTGATACTTCATGACGGCGTGATACGATGATGTTTTAAAAATTATTGACTTAGTCAACCACCAACATTTTCGTCTCGTCTCGTCAACGAAAGTTAAAATAGATTTAGTCTTAGTTTTTATTTTCGAAGATCCGTTTTCGTTACGTCTTCGTCTCGTCTTAGTCATGGGAAAAGCTTCGTTAACGAATAGTTTTCGTTATCGTTTTCGTCAACGAAATTAACACTGATTGGGAATCCATTTTTTGGACAGACAATATTATTATTTTTGTCAGTTTTCACTAGTCTGTAATTATATAAATTGTATGAGTTGTTATTTACTTTACACTTCAATAGGCCCTTCATATTTAAATACTTTTACTCCAGGAGGGGGTCCTCTTAAAGCACTTCGAGTGGTTAGTGACTTGAGAAGTGCTTTTAAGTTTATGACTGTTATTAATTAGATTTTAGAATTTTTACTTTTCTACTCCAGTTTGGATCTCCCTCAGGCATCTGGTCCAACTCTTTCTCTTCAGCTTTTTTCCCTCACTTTCCTTTCCCATCGAATCTCATCACCAGCCCCTACCAACCCCCACAGTCTTGTCCCGAGGTAGCTTTCAATGAAAGATATATTAATGTGGCAGTTTAATTAGCAAGAACCCACATGGCTATTGTTTATGCACTTGCCTGGGGTAAAGTTTGCCTTCTGCTCGCAGTCATATTGATCTCTCGGTGGGAAGGAGCACATCAGCAGTCGCAGAGTTCGCATATCAAGTGGGTGATCCTCAGAGCATGCTTGGATGTATCAATTGTGTCTCTCTTAAAGTCAACAATATGTGATGTTAGGGGCAGACTTTACACTTAAACAAGGTCACCAACTGCATGCGCCCCCTACAAACATACATTTATTATAATGTTGATATATGATGAATTATATCATATTATATCGCTGTGTTTTATGCAAATTCAAAATTTGCATCAACGCAACATTCTGTCCACCCATCATCAAAGTCAATGAGGATGTCACAACATTGCAGCGGGTGTAGGGGGTTTAGTTCTTAACAATCGTTCTGAGAGAGAAAAAGCATGAGGGAAAGCAAACATGTAATTATGCAATGCATACTTGCAATAAATTATAAATTAGTTTACAGGTACTTTTCAAAATCATTTAGTCGCTTTACTCTGGCTGCTGGCTATTCTTCTAAAGGAAGCAGAATAAAACTAAGGTACATAAATGCTTTCATGGCAATCATCAACCTCCTTAGTACAAGTGGCAGAAAATAACTAATATTAATGCCAAGTTGTAAAAATTATCCCCTTTGGGTTATAAAATGACATATTTTACAAAAAATAAAGTATTTACTCACTAACTGTAGATATGACAGCGTCAGAAAACCATGTGCATGCAAAAACACCAGCAACTTTGCAGAATCCAATGTCAGTGCACTTTTCGCAAGCAAACTTTACTTTGAAAAAACAAGGGAATGTTGTGTTTCATAGCGTTATATTCCTTTAAAACAGCCTTTAAAACTTGCCCTAAATTGGGTAGCCCTGATCTACATGCTTTATCAGAGTGTTGTTTTTATTTGACTTGGATGTTTTTTCACATATCTTACCTGGATTGCTATGGTTTATGTCATTTATTTGTATTCTCCTAGTTGCTTTTAGTTAGTTGTGAGGTGTGTTTTTAAACTGTTGCAATGAACTCTGATGACCCAGGCAGCGCCAAACCCACACTGTCTTCCTTGACCTAATTACCTGAAGAGAGGACTTTTGTTGAGGCAGCGAGGAGGAGAAAAGAGAGCAAGTGGGTTGCAGCAGACCAGGGAGAGAGAAGTTGACAGGGAATGGGCCTTTCCAGAGAGCCACCAGCTACCACTGGATATCTGCTGCCCAGGAACACCGTGAGTACCCTCTGACATATTAGGAAGGCAGGCACAGCTAGGCAGGCTTAGAAGAGACGTTGCTGCTTGTGTTGCAGTGGGAAGCATACTCACTCCTTTTTCCCCTAGGCCCAACGGCCAAGGAAGACCTCGGGTCCCCCTTGAAGGTGTAGATGAGTGGCATTGGAGTGACAGAGAGAAGACATGAATACGCTCAAATCTGCTGGATGGGCTTATCTAAAGTTTTAACTTAGCTGTTAATCGAAATTTGTTTGTTTTTAACGAGGCTTTTTATTATTTCTTTGCATTTTAATAAGTAGCTGTAAATAACCCAATTTATGTTATTATTACTAATGTTGAAATGTCTTTCTCTTACTTTATTTCGGGGTATATGCTACAGTAAGAGCTTTACCCTCACCTGCTGCACCAAACTGCTAGTGGAATTCATGAGCAGACGCAGCAGTTTTGGTGATGGTTTAACAACAATGGCAAAGATAAAGCTACTGTGACGCTCGGTCAACTATGTTTATGTATTTCAGTCTCTGGTATGTTCTGTTTCCTGTTTTATTTTGTAGTCCCGCTTTCCTTGTGTGTTGTTTCTTTCTTAACTTCCTGTTGGTGATTATCGGGCCCATCCTCATGTGTTTCACCTGTGCGTAATTGCCCCCTCCTTTTCCTCTGTATTTAAGCCTCTGTGTTTCCCTTTGTTCCCTGTCGGTTCGTACTCGTTGTTAGATGTTTCTCCTACTCGTGTCCACACGTCGTGAGACATGGTTTGTCTGTTCTTGCTGTCTCGACCAGCTTCTCCTGTTTCCTCATTCCTAGTTAGTGTTCCTGTTTTGTTTTTGTCTTGTTTTTGTATAATAAATACCTTTTTTGTTAACAACCTCGGCATCCTGGGTCCATCTCCTCCACAAAACCGTAACAGCTACAGCTGAAATGGATGATATAAAGGAACAAATGCATAAACTATGAACTGAAATACAGGAAAGTAGTGGATCCTTACTTCAAGCTGAATATAAAGGATTATCAAAGAAAAACAGTTAGCTGAGCTTCAACTTCAAATGGATGATGCTTGAGGTTTACATTACCCCGTCGATCAGAGCGGCTTAGTGTGCCCACAGAGAAAATGCTCACCTGTCGAAAGGAGGAATTAAGTAAAAAGAAAAAAGACTGCTTAGCCTCTATGAACAATGAAAAATGCTAATTAGAAAGTCCAAACAAAACTTAAAGACAAACTTATCAGGATCAGACGTCCATGAACATGCCTACTCTACATATGGTAGGACTTCACAGTCAGTGCCAGTAACCGCTCTGAAACTGCGAGTATAGTAGCAAAGATAATTGATGCAGCTGCAGAACTAGCTGCAAAGGAAGCTCATTACAAAATAATGCAAGTTGAATTAAGGCAAAATGAGAAAATAAGAACAATGGAAGAGGTTCGAATTAGACATGCAGACATCTGTGTTGAAGCGTCTACAGGCAGAAAAAGACATGCAGGCTGCTCGTGCCAGACTGATGATCTTCGACAGAAAAAATCAGAATGGAAACCGATATTCAGCCCACGCAGCAAAACAACAGATCAAGCATTTCCATCCCCTCTGATCACCACCAGAACCCTTGCATTGTTGCACCAGCACCTCATACTGACGTGTCTCACTTGGCCCAAGTAATCCAAGAGAGCATCGCCATGAACTCACTCCCAATGCCGGTGCCCACAGTGTTTAGTGCAGACCCAATTCTCTATATTGAATTGAGGGCTTCATTCTTGTCCCTGATCAACCGCAAAAGTATCTCTTCAGCTGATAAACTTCATTTTTTTAAGAAATATGTCCCTGGCTCGGCACACAAATGCCTTGAATGCATGTTTTATCGCAATGACGATGAAGCATACAGAGATGCATGGAAGATCTAGACCCACTCTATGGTCAGCCATTTGTTATCCAAAGAGCTTCTTGGGAGAAGATGTCATAATGGCTGAAAATGAATTCCAAGCACGCTGAAGGGCTAAAGACTAGGGATGAGCGAGTACAGCATTATCTGTATCTGTATCTGTATCTGTTAAACATATGAATTATCTGTATCCGTATCCGTACTCGGAGTGGGCGGGGCCTAACCCGGAAGTGGGTGTGATTTAACCCACTGTCAGCTGAAATACTCTCTGTATCACTCATTATTCTGTATCACTGATCATGAGAGATATAGAAAGAGAGGGGGAGTGTGTGTGTGTGTGTAGCTTAATTTGTAATATTTTTTACACCACTACTACCTAGAAAGTGTCAGACACTCAGTGCGTGAAGTAAAATAAAACTGGTTAGAGCCAACTGACGGTTTAAAAAAAAACTCCAACGACCTGCAGAGAGTGGATGGGATTCACTCGCGCTACAGAGTGTATTTTCTCACGGTTTAGGGGATAACATCAAAGATGAGTTGGCAGCAAAAAATGACTCAGAATCGCTAGACGATTTAATTTCTCTAGCCATTAGGTTAGATAACCGTCTTAGGGAGAGGAAGCGTGAGCGAGCAGGATGCCAGCAGGCCCCAGCTTCACTTCCCCGTCCCTCAGTCAACCCACCTCCGATATATCCTGCCCTCAGCTCCACCTCACAGGATTCCACTGAGGAGCCCATGCAGGTCGGGAGGGCCCGGCTCACTGCTATTGAGAGGGAGCGACGTTTCCGGGAACGGCTGTGCCTATACTGTGGTCAGCCTGGTCACACTCTCTCTATCTGTTCCCACCGGCCAAAAGAGGGGGCTCATTAGGTAAAGGGGGAATCCTGGTGAGATACACTCAGTCCTCCACGTCCCTTTCCCCATTCAGAACTGTATTAGAGGCCAAACTAGTCACTAACACCATCTCTCTCCCCCTCAAGGCTCTGGTGGATTCCGGGTCGGATGAGAACTTCATAGATTCCAATCTAGTTTCTCAAAGCAACATTCCTCTCACTCCCCTCCTTAGACCGAGAGAGGTTAGTGCCCTAGATGGGCGACACCTGGCTGAAATCACCCACCAGACGCAAATGCACAGGTTCCCAGAGAATTTGGGCGAGGAGGTGGAGTTGCTGCTATTTTTAACTCCAGTCTATCAATTAATCCAAAACCTAAACTTAACCTAAGCTACAAATCATTTGAATGTCTGGTTCTTAGTCTTCCACGCCAATCCAGGAAACACCAACAGCCAATCATATTTGCTGTAGTTTACCATCCTCCCAGGGCTTATACTGAATTTTTAACGGAATTCCCTGAGTTTTTATCAAACTTAGTCCTAAAGAGCGATACAATTATTATTGTTGGTGACTTTAATATCCATGTTGACAATAAGAAAGATTACCGTAGCGTAGCATTTAATTCAATACTAGACTCAATTGGTTTCAGTCAGTGTGTGCACCAACCGACTCATTGTTGTAACCACACACTTGACCTTATATTATCATACGGTGTCGGAATTGAACATTTAACAGTCCTCCCGCACAATCCAGTTCTATCAGACCATAATTTAATAACCTTCCATTTTTCAATAAATGAATATATGCCACCAATAAAAAACTCATTTTCTAGATGTCTACCTGATAGTGCTGTAGCTAAATTTAAGGAAATAATTCCAATTACATTTAAACCCGTATTATCCGTAGATATAAAGAACAAATTCTTTAAAAACCCGAGCTCCATTGAGATCGACCACCTCGTCGATAGCTCTGCAGACTCATTACGATTAACATTAGATTCAATAGCGCCTCTAAAAAAGAAAAATGTCAAACATGGTAAATTAGCTCCGTGGTATAATTCCTAGACAAATGAGTTAAAACAATTATCAAGAAAACTAGAAAGGAAGTGGCGCTCCAGCAACCATGTTGAAAACCTCATAGACTGGAAGAATAGTGTTAAAGAATATAAAAAGGCTCTCCACAAAGCAAGAGCAGACTACTATTCAAAACTAATAGAAGAGAATAAAAACAACCCCAGGTTTCTCTTCAGCACTGTAGCCAGGCTGACAGATAGTCACACCTCCACCGAACCCAGTATTCCTCGATCCCTAAATAGCAATACCTTTATGACCTTTTTTAATGATAAAATTCTAACCATTAGAAATAAAATCAACAATCTCCTGCCCTCAATTGGCACTAATACCCTCCCAATAACAGAAATCTCAGAAATGGCTGAGAATCCTAACCATTATTTAGACAGCTTCTCTCTGATCACTTGTGATCAGTTTACCAAAATAATCTCAGGTTCTAAACCAACAACCTGTATCTTAGATCCCAGTCCTACAAAATGACTTAAAGAAATTCTGCCCCTAATTGATAGTTCGTTACTTAACACAATCAATCTGTCATTATCATCAGGTTATGTACCACAGTCTTTTAAAATAGCAGTAATCAAACCCCTTCTCAAGAAACCCACCCTAGACCCAGAGGTTTTAGCCAATTACAGACCAATATCTAATCTCCCCTTCATGTCTAAAATCTTAGAAAAAGTGGTAGCCAATCAGCTGTGTGAGTTTCTCCAGGAAAATAATATATATGAAGACTTTCAGTCGGGGTTTAGAGCCAATCACAGCACAGAAACAGCCTTGGCAAAAGTCACTAATGACCTTTTAATAGCCTCAGATCAGGGACTTGTGTCTGTCCTCGTTCTGTTAGATCTCAGTGCAGCATTCGACACAATTGACCATCAAATTTTATTACAAAGACTCAAACAGTTAATTAAAATTAATGGAACTGCCCTTAATTGGTTTAAATCTTATTTTTCTGATCGCTCCCAATTCGTGCAAATTAATGATGAGACATCTGTGCGCACCAAAGTTAACCATGGTGTTCCACAGGGCTCTGTGCTCGGCCCAATTTTATTCTCATTATATATGCTTCCACTAGGAAACATTATCAGGACACACTCGGTAAATTTCCACTGCTATGCGGATGACACCCAGTTATACTTGTCAATAAAACCTGAACAAAGTAATCAATTAACTAAACTTTCGAGCATGTCTCAAGGACATAAAAACCTGGATGACCCAGCAATTTTCTCTTATTAAACTCAGACAAAACAGAGGTTATAATACTTGGCCCCAAACACCTTAGAGATAAATTATCTAATGATATAGCTGCGCTAGACGACATTGCCCTTGCTTCCAACGAAACAGTCAGGAACTTGGGAGTGATCTTCGATCCTGATTTATCTTTTAATAGTCACTTAAAACAAATTTCTCGGACTGCCTTTTTCCACTTGCGTAATATTTCAAAAAATCAGGCATGTCCTTTCGCAAAAAGATGCAGAAAAACTAGTCCACGCCTTCGTTACATCGAGACTGGACTATTGTAACTCATTATTATCAGGCTCCAGCAGTAAGTCGTTAAAGACTCTACAGCTTGTCCAAAATGCCGCAGCACGTGTCCTGACAAGAACAAAGAAAAGAGAGCACATTTCTCCAGTATTAGCTTCGCTACACTGGCTTCCAGTTAAATCTAGAATAGAATTTAAAATTCTCCTCCTCACCTTCAAGGCCCTTAATAATATAGCGCCTTTTTACCTTAAAGAGCTGTTAGTACCTTATAAACCCTCTAGAGCACTCCGCTCCCAGAATTCAGGCTTACTTGTCGTCCCTAAAGTCTCTAAAAGTAGAGTAGGAGCCAGAGCTTTTAGCCATCAAGCCCCTCACTTGTGGAATAATCTACCAATTTCAGTTCGGGAGGCAGACACCATCTGTTTGTTTAAGAGTAGACTCAAAACCTTTCTTTTTGATAAAGCTTATAGTTAGAGTTAATTAGTGAGGCAGAACGTAACTTGCTCTATTTAATGACATATGACACACGGAGCTTCTTTTTCCAGCTTCTCCTTCCTCTTCTCCATCCCTAACCTTCCCCGGGGTCCCTTTGCTTTAACACCCGCAGATCCAGGGCCTCTGTGGCCGCACCATGGATTGCTGTTTGTGGATCGCGCATCGGGGGTCGCAGTGGTGGACCCAGTGTGGCGGATTCTGTGTCGTGTCGGCTGATCGTGGTGCTGGTGGCGGACCCTGTGTCGCGTTGGCACTGGGTAAAGGAGGTGGACCAGGGCCGCGGCGATGGCTCGTGGTGGGTCCTGGTGGGCGGCGGTGGACGGTGACTGGACTGGAGTGGCCTCTGGTCTGGATGGTGGATCGTGGTCCTGCTGGTTGCTGACCATGGACTGTGATTGCAGAGGGACTGCATCAATGCCGCTAAAGACTTTAATGATGAATGTTTTTACACGTGGCATCTATTGCACTTCTGTCCGTCCTGGGAGAGGGATCCCTCACATGTGGCTCTCTCTGAGGTTTCTACTTATTTTTACCTGTTAAAATGGTTTTTAGTAGTTTTTCCTCACTCTTGCTGAGGGTTAAGGACAGAGGATGCCACACCCTGTTAAAGCCCTATGAGATGAATGTAATTTGTGAATATGGGCTATACAAATAAAATTTGATTGATTGATTGATTGATTGATTGAGACTCAACCCCTCACCCTATTGGCGTCAGGAAACCACCGAGAGACCATTCAATTCCTGGTCATCTCCTCACCTCACTCCCCTCTGGTTCTGGGACAGCCCTGGTTACAGCTCCACAATCCCCATGTCGACTGGAGGAGAGGCACAGTGATTGGATGGAGTGTCCATTGCCACGCCAACTGCCTCCGTTCAGCCAGCCCGTCAGCTTCTGTCCTCCCATCACCTCCTCCTTCCCCCCCCTGACCTATCTCTGGTTCCCCCTGTGTACCACGACCTCCAGGAGGTGTTCAGTAAGGACAAGGCCCTTATCCTACCCCCTCACCGACCCTATGACTGTGCTATCAATTTAATTCCGGGACACACGTTTCCCTCCAGCCGTCTATATAATCTTTCCAAGCCCGAGAGGGAGGTGATGGAGAAATACATCCAGGACTCCCTCGCAGGGGGACTCATCAGGCCCTCTTCATCCCCGGTGGGAGCCGGTTTCTTCTTTGTAAAAAAGAAAGATGGCTCACTACGGCCTTGCATAGACTTCCGCGGGCTAAATCAAATTACAGTAAGAAACAAGTACCCACTCCCCCTGATCGATGCTGCTTTCGGCCCCTTACATGAGGCCTCTGTTTTCTCCAAGCTGGATCTCCGCAACGCCTATCACCTGGTTCGGATCAAGGAGGGAGACGAGTGGAAGACGGCCTTCAACACCCCTCTTGGTCATTTTGAATATCGGGTCATGCCATTCGGGCTAACCAATGCTCCAGCTGTCTTCCAGAATTTAGTCAACGACGTGTTGCGGGACATGCTCAACCGGATGGTTTTCGTGTATTTGGATGACATACTAATATTCTCCCGGAACATGCGGGAACATCAGCAACACGTCAGGTTAGTGTTACAAAGATTATTGGAGAACAAGCTGTTTGTTAAAGCGGAGAAGTGCTTGTTTCATTCCCAATCTGTTCCATTCCTGGGTTATATCGTGGAGAAGGGTCAGCTTCGGGCGGACCCAGCTAAGGTTCGAGCTGTGAGCGAGTGGCCAACCCCCGGGACCAGGAAACAGCTGCAGTGTTTCCTGGGCTTCGCTAACTTCTATCGCCGGTTCATACGGAACTTCAGTAAGGTCGCCACACCTCTCACCAGACTCACCTCACCTAAAGTCTTGTTTTCCTGGTCCTCTAGTGCAGAAGCAGCATTTCTGGAGCTCAAGAGGTTGTTTTCTACTGCCCCAGTACTGGTGTACCCTGATCCGGCCCTGCAGTTCGTGGTGGAGGTCGATGCCTCTGACACCGGGGCCGGGGCGGTCCTCTCCCAACGTTCCCCAGGGGACGGTAAGATGCACCCATGTGCCTTTTTCTCACACCGTTTTTCCCCCGCTGAGCAGAACTATGATGTCTGTAATCGGGAGTTGCTGGCCGTGGTCCTGGCGCTCGGAGAGTGGCGCCACTGGCTGGAGGGATCGGAGCACCCTTTCCTCGTCTGGACGGATCATAAGAACTTATCGTACCTCCAGTCAGCTAAACGACTTAACCCTCGACAAGCTAGATGGGCCCTATTCTTGGGCCGATTCAACTTCACCTTGACGTACAGACCTGGTTCCCGCAACCTCAAGCCTGACGCTCTCTCCCGGCAGATGGCTCCTGCGATCCCCAGTCAGACACCTGAGACTATCCTTCCTCCATCATGCATCGTGGCAGCGGCCTTCTGGGAGGTGGAGTCTCGAGTCAAGGAGGCCCAGCTCACGGATCCCGGTCCAGGTAACGGACCTCCTAACTGTCTTTATGTTCCGGCTCCCCTTAGATCCCAAGTATTAGTTTGGGGGCATGCATCCAAGCTAGCGTGCCATCCTGGGAACCAGCGGACGCTGGAGTTCATCCGCCGGCGTTTTTGGTGGACTGGCATGACGCAGGACATCCAGGCCTTCATCACGGCTTGCCCAGTCTGCGCCCGTGGGAAGACCTCTCACCAACCTTCCTCGGGGTTACTCCGACCACTCCCCATCCCAAGCCGCCCATGGTCCCACATCGCTGTGGATTTCGTCACGGGGCTCCCTCCCTCGGCAGGTAACACCACCATCCTCACCATTGTGGACCGCTTTTCTAAAGGCGTGCATTTTGTCCCTCTTCCCAAACTCCCCTCTGCCCTAGAGACAGCTGACCTCCTCACCCAGCACGTGTTCCGGCTGCACGGTCTCCCCCTGGATATTGTCTCCGACCGCGGGCCTCAGTTCACCTCACAGGTGTGGAGGGCATTCTGCCGAGCTTTGGGGGCCTCGGTCAGCCTGTCTTCGGGTTATCACCCCCAGACCAACGGACAGACCGAGCGGGCAAACCAGGACTTGGAGACAGCCCTCCGCTGCGTTTCGGCCCGACATCCCTCGTCCTGGAGTGCACACCTGGCCTGGGTCGAGTACGCCCACAACTCCCTGACTAGCTCTGCCACAGGTATGACCCCTTTCACAATAATGAATGGTTTTCAACCCCCCCTGTTCCCGTCGCAGGAAGAGGACGTGGCCGTCCCCTCTGTTCAGCTCCATCTACGCCGCTGCCGGAGAATCTGGAGGGAGGCTCGCGCAGCGCTGGTTCGTACGGCAGCCAGGAACGAAAGGACGGCCAACCGCCGTCGTACTGCTGCTCCGACCTACACACCTGGGCAGAAGGTGTGGCTTTCCTCTCGAGACATTCCACTCCAGGTGGAGTCTAAGAAGCTGGCTCCCCGTTACATCGGTCCATACGAGGTGGTGAAGGTGATAAATCCAGTGACTGTACGCCTTAAGCTTCCCGCAGCCCTCAAGGTGCACCCGACCTTCCACACCTCCCGCATCAAACCTGTCCTCTGAGCCCTCCGGCCGAGCCCCCGCCACCCACCCGGCTCATCGACGACCATCCGGCCTACACTGTCTCCAGAATCCTGGATGTCAGACGGCGGGGCAGGGGGTACCAGTACTTGGTTGACTGGGAGGGATACGGTCCAGAGGAGAGGTCTTGGATCTCCCGGCGACTCATCCTTGGTCCTACCCTCCTCCGTGACTTCTATCGGGCCAATCCGGACCGTCCTGGTAGGACGCCCGGAGGCGTCCGTTGAGGGGGGGGGGTACTGTCACAGCTCTCTGTGCCTCCAGTGCCCCGCCCCCTCTCTTCTCTCCTTTTCCCGCAGGTGCAGCTCGTACCGCTAGATGACTCGGCTCACCAGGCGCACCTGCACCCATCAGCTGCTCCCTATATCTGCCCTGGCTGGGCTCAGAGTCATCGCCAGTTCGTCGTTGTTTCTACCGTGGTAGTTTCTCGCTCTCTGCACCAATTCTGATTCCCATGTGTTTTTTGCTCTCCTCTAATCCTTGGTCTGCTCTCCTGTCCTCCAGCTACCCCGTCCTCCTGCTCACCTGCTTCACCTTCCCCGCTGAAGAACTCCCGGAGCCATCAGCACCCCCTCGTCCTTCCCATCTCTGCATTGAAGAACTCCCGGAGCCATCAGCGCCCCCCGTCCTGCCCTCCTGTTTCTCCTCTGCGCTGAATACTCACGGAGCCATCAGCAACCCTCATTTCCACAGTTTTCCCACGTTGAATAAACGTTCTTGAACTCACCACCTCTGTGTTTTGCCTCCGCTCTGGGGTCCACCCGTGTCGTTCCGTAACAAAAAGTGCTTTATCCGTACCGGATACTCGTTTCAGCCGAGTATCCGGCTCATCTCTACTAAAGACATTCTCAAACTTCTTAAACGCCTACCTGCAATCAATGCCCCATGTAAAGGGTCTGGAAATATTAAGAGACTGTGGAAAAAAACAAAAAGTTTGGACTCGGCAGGTCACTGTCACACTAATGGAAGGGAAGGATTTTCCCTCCTATGAGGATTTTGCTATCTTTGTAAAAATGGAAGCGGAGATAGCATGCAACCCGGTCACTTTTCTAAATGCTCTTTACTCATTTAACATATTCTATGACAAAGGAAGCACAAAGGAGACTAGGGCTACGTTGCATGCATTTTGGGCACTGCGGCAAGGGTAAATGCTTCACTTCCTATGTCAGTCACACAATGTCAATCCTTGCCTTCTAATTGCTCATTACGCTCCACGCTATCAATTGCACATAACACTGTGACATTTTATGCAAATTAAATGATAGTTGTAAAAGAAAGCTTACTTCTTGTTGCCAATAGGTGGCACCATCACTATTATTACACACAGATATAGATCTGTTCAAGAAGGGGCTATGATGTAGCGTGAGCAATTTTGTGTCAATTGGACAATGTTACACGGATCAGTCGGTGGCGCTATGACCCTGCATTAATATTAATATATGGAGCTGTTCAGGTCAGGATTGTGATCATAGGTCATTAGTTCCGGGCCGGTTGGATAAGGCAGAGTGGATTTACAAAGCACTGCCTGTTTCATGGCGAGTCAGTAGGTGGCGCTATGTCATGCTAACTAAAAGGAGTACTTCCGGACAGACTCAAAGGTTGTTTGGGGTACACTACTGATTTTCTCTGTATATTTTTGTGGGAAAAGATTTATGACAAAAGACAGATATATACATTTAACATGTTTTCTTTTTTTATTCATAAATAAACAAAAAAATGGTGCTACAACTCAGCAGTTCTTTAGCGGTTCTCTTTGCTATTCCATATGGAACATTAATATAATCTTCATCCTAAACAGAATTCGGGCTTCTTAGCCATTGTATGGTTGAATACATATTTTTTTATTTTCTTTTTAAATCAAACAGAAATTATTTGGGCTTCTTAGCCATTGTGTTTATATTATGGTTGAACATTTTTCTATTTTTGTCAAACAACCATTCACCACACCATGGCACAATCTAATGCCTCTAAAGGCCCTCTTAGCTAGTCTTCATTCAGCCAGTAAAGCTGACCGCTTCTTTTGCACTATGTGTCCTGCGAGTGAGTCTGGTTTGGCGGATTCCACTTGAACGCCCCTCGCTGACCACTCCGCGTTGAGGTGGGACTTTAAGCGACTTTGCTACGGTGAAACAATAACGTCTTCCCGCAGAGTGTGCATGCATACCACCTTGGGTTTATTGAATGTTCCATCTTTGTTTTTTTGGAGCATGATCTTCCAATCCAGAAGGTGATGTTTGTTTGTTTGAATAGCAGCTGCCGTCTGACTGCATTAGAGCGGACACTAGTGCAGATTGGGCGGAAATGTGCTTATATTGGAAGGTCCTTCTGCGCACGCGTTAAATGCATTAAAATAAATTAACGAATTAATCCTGTAATTTAATCATAACGCGTTAACGCGTTATTTTTCACAGCTCTACTATATATACATTTTTATTATTAATATTGTGTAGGAGGGGCTTACCCACGTGTGTACTGCAATGACACAGAGTGCAAAATAGCAACACTACTAGCAGCCAATCACCAGTGCCTTTTGGTCTCAAGGGTCTGTGGTTTCCTCCAATGGTGAATCGAGAGAGGCTCTTGGCAGTGGCTACGCTCAGAGTCATATGCTAATTAGATAATATCCTTCGCTACGCGGTTTGGCGCTGAGTGCTGCTTCTAGTAGAGCAGTTCTGGAGTCACTGGAGACAGGAATTTCTTAACATTATCACAAGGCAGCGTTGGCAAGCTCCAAAGATAAATCTAGTGGGCGATATTGTGATGGACGTTGATGTACAGTTGCCCAGATTGTGAATGAGACTTGACACGGTTTTGGAGACTGTCAGTGGTAAAGATGAGCTTATAAGGAAGCCCATCTTTACCATTTGATACAATACACATAATTTGATGGAAGTGTAAATAACCCAATTTATGTTATTGTTAACATTGTTGAAGTGTCTCTGTTATTTTATTGTTAAATATTTGCTCGCTTTAAGGTCAGACAATCTTATTAAAAATGTTGTTCTCTGTTAATTCCTAGGTGGTGTTGTTGGCTTTTTAAAATAATTTCTAAATTTAAGGACTTCATTTTAAGTACAGCCAATGTACAGCTATTTTAATAGCTGGGCCAGGTCACATGGATATCTTACTTGGACCTTTAATACCTTTAGTTTGCTCTGCAGGGCAAATTTAAGTTGTGTGCATTGCTTCGAAACTTAAATTTGCTTCAAAACAAGTCCACTAAATCCACTAAATGAAGCAACAGCCCAAGATCTTATTTGGGCTGTTGCTTCATTTAGAGCGGACTCTGCTCTGATACTTTGTCACTCTCTCTCTCTCTCTCTCTCTCTCATTGACTAGTTGTGTAATTAGTATGTACCTGAACAGTGTAACAACAATGACTATCGTGTTAACCCTACAATCCAAGTACATTAATGAGTTAGTAATGCTATACTTGGAACCTTATTGAATATTTTTTCATAATATGAAACTATGTACTTCTACTCACCATGGGTGAGGATTTTGGACTCTCCTGTTCAGATAGAAACAAATTTGTTCTTTCTTTGCAGATTTAGATTTAACTTTTATGATGTTCTGAAACAGATTTGACCATCTGGCAGTATATATTGCATTTACCTAAACAGACTTACTTTAATATGAATATTTCTAAGTATCTTTATTTGGGTTGGGTACTGAAAACCCATGCCAATCAGGCATTGATATTAACACGGCCAAATGAGAGAATCACAATGCAGATTTCAATGCGTGAGCTACTGTATGTTCTGACCTAGCTGCCCTGCTTACAGGCAACATAAATATCACCACAATGGCTAGTTACCATTACACTTAACTTTGGTAACAAAACATGCTCTAGATGGCTTTGGCAGCATGTAACAATAGTATACAGTTAGCTAGTGGCAACCTCAAACTAAAGTTGAAACGGAAATTAAATGCTTAATCAACAGGCCTCACTGGATGCGTTTGCGGCGCGTCAAGGCTATGTCCCTGATCTCGCTGTCGTGCGTGCCTGCAGCAGAGCTGCTACGTAAGCACTGTTATACCTCAGATAAAAGTAGTTTATGTAATTAACTTAATGTCATGACACTTAAATATGAAGCCATGCCTTTTCTCGTCCGACAATAAAAAAAAACTTTGTTGAGACAAATTCAATGGACCAATTATGTTTTTGCAGTCTTTCCCAGTCCTCGGTGTAGATGTGTTTTGTGTATGTATACGTCAGAGGGAGCTCTTCTCTCTCACAGTAAAAACTTTCCAGAAGTTGGTGAAATGGCTTCTAGCTGTGATTTCTAATACTTCCACCTTATCTCTACTTCGACATGGGGTACATTAGCATAATACCCACCCAACGGCTAGTCGAACATGCCCCAAACTAAGACGACCACGCAACCTAAGCTAGGCCGAGAGGAGGGAGGTGCAGAGAGCAGCTTTGTAATCAGAGTAACATTTTGTTTTTGGTGCTGCCTTCAAGTGGTATTTGAAAATCAAAACACTCAACCGAGCAAAAGTCTCCAGTTGTACACAGTTTGCCTATTTATTAAAGCACAGCGGGATGTGGAACTGTTTTTTAGGGCCCAAGCACTGACAGGCACTGACAGACGTGAAGACCTATTGAAATTGTAAGGATTATTATTATTCAGTCAAATTAATTGGCTTTTTGAGGGCATTAACCTCTTAAGAAACGGGTGAAATTTGTGAAATTTGCCTAAAACGCCTGTTTGGGGACACCCAAATTAAATTGAAAGCTGTTCTTGAACCTTTTGGAGTACATGCATGGTCTTGGTCTCTTTTGAAAGGTAACATTCTGAACTTTCCCCCTGAACAGTCAGAATCACTCTAAGTACTACTGGCATTGAGTAATTGAAGTTGGCACACAGTGGAGTAGAAGTTTTTTATTTCCGCCTGAATATTTTTAATAAACAGATGCCTGCTGATGACTCTAGCTGGGACTTATGAGCTGGAAAACACAATGGGACCCTAGAATGGAGCCTTGACTAGCCCAAGTTCAAATTTGATAACAATACCACAGAAAATGAATATTTGACAGATTTTCTCCTAAGGCCATGTCTAGGCGTTTTCCACAAAGGCCATTTGGAGACTCCAACAGACCCTTTGTAACCATGGTAACCAACCAGGCTGAAAAGGCTAATTTTACACTTAAAAATCAAACTTTTATATAAAGGAGACAAAACCAGTCATATGGTTTAAAATGTATACAAATAAACATCTTTCATATATTTTAGCAACATGTAGCAGTCACGGCGGGGACGAAACACCGACGCACGGCGCTCTGGCATCAGCTGGAAGCTGTTGCGCAGTCATTTGCATGGAGCCTCTGTGTTATTTTCCCGTGTACCGTCACATTTCCATGATGGAAATTTCATTGGCTAAACGATACGCCAGTCATCATAACAATCTGTAGCAATTGGCTCAGTCTATACACGTCAGAAGAGGGGCAGGCTCTGTGCGTCAACGAGGGGCATCGTTGGCTCTTGTACGCTGTGGACAGCCCATGCCCGCCCAGTCCTGCTCCTATAGGGTCAAGTTTAGATTGACAGCTCACGTAACCCAATAGGAGCTGCTAGCTACCGTTTGGAGGGCTTTGTTTATATGCACACATAGTTAGATTGAGAGTACAACACAGAGGCGCGCTGCGGAGCAGAGAGCAGCTCCGTGTAAACAGCAGACTGTGGCTATTCTTTGATGAAATAGTGTGTTATGGAGTGATTATATTAGTGGATTGGATCGTCTGGACCTTTGGCGATGTACCAATACCGTTTTTGTTGGAGTTTTATCGATCTGTGGATTAATATGATGATTCTCCGGTAAGTGGCGACAACTTTTTTCAAATTTCTTGTCAGACTAACGCTGAACTTAGACGTTGATTGTACCGGCTGTGGGGATCGTATCTTGAAATGGTTTAAATCAGTGGAATCAGAAGAATCTTAGCTTTCTAACGATATGTTGTATTATCATCTAGCTGTACGAAACAGTTCTTTAAATAAAAATGTTTGACGCTGATCGATAAAAAAACACACCTGGTGGGAAGTTAACATTCTCAAATTCTTACCAAAATTTGCAGAAAGTTAGAAAGTGGTAAAAAAAATTACCTTTTCTGGAGGAATTTTCTATGGGCGTTGCAAAATGGCTCAACAGTGCCCCAGAGACCCCTGGAACGTGTTCACATTGACCGATCTTCAAAAAAATGTATACATAGGTGTATCATGACCAGATAACAGAAAAGTCTTCAGGGGCAATTGGAAAATCCCTTAATAGAAGCCTGCTATTTTACATTTAGGGGCCATTTTGGCCACATTCCACATTTTTACTTTGGAGTACTTGTACCAGGGCTTACATCAGATCAACTTCAAATTGAGATGGGTGTCAACACAACAAGACGGAGATACAAACTTATTAAAATATCAGATTTTTCATCACACAGTGTGACCATGGCCTCAAAGTTTGGTTACACGCCAATAAAACCAATGTTCTGTATCGCGGACATACATGGACCATGAATCCTTTGATGCTGAGCCGTAAACAAACAACTCCACTACTGCAGTGTCAGTGGTCAAAGATCAACGGCATCTATATGTCTTTCAAAGGTTACGTCTCTCTCCCTCTCAGAATTGGGAAATTTCCTTAAACCGTGTAAACATTGAGGTACGGCGAAGGATCATCCTTCTGATGTGAGGATTATTTCTTCAGGCTGTACTCCGGACCTGGAGCACCTCATGATCAAATGCTGACCTTATTACATCCCGATGGAGTTTACATCGGTCATTATCCCAGCGCCGACACCGACCAGGCACTGGACGAGATGCATGCAGTTATCGACAGGAAGGAGACATCATGGCCCGAGGCTGCGTTTATCGTGGCCGGGGATTTTAACAACGCCAAGATGAGGAAAGTCCTGCAGAGATACCACCAGCACATCACTTGCCCGGCACGAACACGCTCGACCATGTTTACACTCCATTCCGGGGTGCGTATAAGGCCCTCCCCCGCCCCCCATTCGGCAAATCAGATCACATTTCCGTTCTGCTGCTGCCTTTCTATAGGCAGAAACTCAAGCGTGACAGACCGGTGACTCTGACTATTCAGCGGTGGACCGATCAGTCAGACTCGGCTCTTCAGGACTGCTTCTGCACGACGGAGTGGTGCGTGTTCCAGGATGATGACAACTACATCAGCAAATGCATCGATGACGTCGTACCCAGGATCACTGTGCGAACATTTCCAAACCAGAAGCCCTGGATTAATGGTGACATCCATGCTAAACTCAAAGCACGGACTGCTGCCTACATCTCAGGGGATCTGGAGGAATACAGAAAATCCAGGTACGCGCTCCGGAGTGATATTGGCAGTGCTAAGAGACTGTACAGGGACAAAGTGGAGTCCCATTACAAGGGCTCCAATACTAGGAACATGTGGGCCGGACTGAGAACCATCACAGACTACAGAGCTAAAACAAGCAGTGCTGATGTAGTGTCTGCATCTTTCCCAGAGGATCTGAACACTTTCTATGCACGCTTTGACAGTAACTCCCCGGCTGCGGAGATCGAAGAGGCCTAGGAGGACTGCTGTCCCCCTGTCATATCCAGGGCAGACGTGTGGAAATCTCTCAACCGGATCAACACATGAAAGGCACCTGGTCCTGATGGGGTCCCTGGCCGAGCTCTCAAGGTGTGTGCAGATCAGCTGGCAGATGTGTTCACAGACATCTTCAACCTGTCACTGCTCCAGTCTGTAGTCCCTGCATGTTTTAAGAAGACCATCATGGGGCGGTTGTGGCTGAGGGGTAGAGTGGTCGTCCTCCAACATGAATGTCGGCGGTTTGATCCCCAGTCTGAAACATCTGCATACCGAAGAGTCCTTGGGCAAGATGCTGAACCCCAAATGGCCCCCCATAGAATAACAACGTGCTGGGATAGATGCACTGTATGAATGTGTGTGTGAATGGGTGAATGTGAAACTGTAATGTAAAGCGCTTTGAGTGGTCATCAAGACTAGAAAAGCGCTATATAAATACAAATCCATTTACCATTTACCATCATTGTCCCTGTTCCCAAGAAAACGAAAACCCTCTGCCTGAATGACTACCGCCCAGTAGCACTCACTTCCATCATCATGAAGTGCTTTGAGCGGCTGGTCCAACCATTCATCCCCTCCTCCCTCCCTAACTCTCTGGACCCTCTGCAGTTCGCCTACAGGCTAAATAGGTCGACTGCAGATGCCATCTCCCTCACCCTCCACACTGCCCTCTCCCACCTGGACCAGAGGGACACATATGTGAGAATGCTGTTCATCGACAACAGTTCAGCATTCAACACCATCGTGCCTCTGAAGCTCGTCACCAAGCTCAGAGACCTTGGGCTCAACATCGCCCTCCGTGAGTGGATACTGAACTTTCTGACGGGCAGACCACAGGCGGTGCGGATCGGCAGCACCACATCCTCCACCCTGACTCTCAACACCGGTGCCCCCCAGGGCTGTGTGCTCAGTCCTCTCCTGTACTCACTGTTCACGCATGACCACCCACAGCTCCAACACCATTGTTAAGTGTGCTGATGACGCCACTGTCATAGGCCTGATCACCGGTGATGATGAGAAGGCCTACAGAGAGGAGGTCAGAGCCCTGACATCTTGGTGCCAGGACAACAACCTCCATCCCAACGTCAGCAAAACGAAGGAGCTGATCGTGGACTACAGGAAGAGACAAGGAGTAGAACACGCCCCCCTCTCCATCAACGGGACCACGTTTGAGCGAGTCAGCAGCTTCAAGTTCCTCGGGGTCCACATCACTGATGACCTGACCTGGACCCATCACACAGACTCCATCAGGAAGACGGCCAGACAGCGGCTCTTCTTCCTCCGCAGGCTGCGGAGTCTCAACATGGACTCCAGGATCCTCTGCAACTTCTACAGGTGCACAATAGAGAGCATCCTGACTGGCTGCATCACCTCCTGGTATGGCAGCTGAACCGCCCTGAGCCGTAAGGCTCTACATCGGGTGAAGGTGAAGTCTGCCCAGCACATCACCAGGACGGTGCTACCATCCATAGAGGACCTCTACACCCAGCAGTGCAGGAAGATGAGCAGCCGTATTATTAAAGACCCCTTTCACCCTAGCCATAAACATTTTTGCCTGCTGCCGTCTGGCCGACAGTACCGCAGCATCCGGGCCGGACCACCAGGCTCAGAGACAGTTTCATCCCCCAGGCCATAAGACTTTTAAACTCCTCTGAACTATAATAACTCCACCAAACTAGCACCGTGACATATTTGCACCATTGCACAAATTGCACTATTGTTGTTTTATTTTTTCTTCAGCTGTTTTTATATATATTTATATATACACTTTATTTTCTATTTTAAATTTTGATATTCTATTTTATACTATTTCTATTTTATTTTTTAGGTTGTAATTACTTGAGCATTGCTAGAAGAGAGCCTGTGACTCAAGCATTTCACTGCCAGCGACTGCTTAATGTTATTGTTGTGCATTTGATAATACAAATCTTGAATCTTTATACTTTTAAAAATAAATGATACCTTCACAGAAAAATTTACAAAATAAGACATCTGTTACGAAATGAGACGGGTGGACCCCAGAGCGGAGGCAAAACACAGAGCACGGAGGTGGTGCGTTCAATAACGTTTATTAACGTGGGACAAGGTGAATAGACGGGGTGCTGATGGCTCTGTGAGTTCTTCAGCGCAGTGGGGGAAAGCGGGGGTGCTGATGGCTCCGTGAGTTCTTCAGCGCAGAGGAGAAGCAGGACGAGGGGGTGCTGATGGCTCCGGGAGATCTTCAGCGGGAAGGAGAAGCAGGTGAGCAGGATGACGGGGTAGCTGGAGGACAGGAGAGCAGACACGAGGATTTAGCGGAGGGCAAAATACACAGGAGAATCAGATTAGGTGCCGAGAACGAGAAACTACCACTGTAGTGACAAAGACGAACTGGCGATGACTCTGCGCCCAGCCAGGGCAGATATAGCGAGCAGCTGATGAGTGCAGGTGCGCCTGGTGAGCCGAGTCATCTAGCGAGATGAGCTGCACCTGCGGGAAAAGGAGAGAAGAGAGGAGGAGGGGCACAGAGAGCTGTGACAACATCTCTGTGATTGTAGAGGGTCAAATCAAGTCTAAAATATCAATCTTAAAAAAAAATTGTTATAGTGTATAGGCAGTTTTTTAACTTTTCAGCACAGCTTTAAGTATGACTTTGAAAACCAGCCAAACAGAGACAGAAGTAGTGGAGCTGAAAGGTCAAGCCAATATGTTATTTGGGTGCAGATAACCTCCCTCTGTGAATCCATTTCCATCAAGAGTCTTTTTTTCCTCTGGACAGTTAGAATGCTCTCTGTTTCCATTCACAGCATCTTGACTTTTTGCTCAGGTCCCACAATTTAACTATTGTCCATATATCCAAATATGACTTATCTAAAAATTATACTCATTTCATTCCTTCTGAATATAGCAGTAGGATACCTAGACAATGTGGCACATGTAACATACAACACACACTTCCCTATTCTTCTGTAGCCATTGTTTAGACTGATTTCAGCTGCAAGCAGATACAAATAGTCAAAGATAAAAAGTTTGAAATACCTGACTTCAAGTGTGAGAGGAAGTTTAATGGAGGAATAGGGAAAAGGAAAGAGCTGGGTTTCTGCATTTGAGGACAGATATTTTTATGCTGATACATTACTCACAAGGAATACAAAAATACAGTGTGAGTGAAGGACTATGACGACTGAAAATAAGTTTTTTTTGATTGGACTAATATTCCCCTGTTCCTCGGGTGGAGAGTTTGATTATTTAGTTTTTGTAATGCATTGTGGTTCCTGAGTTACATTTGACCTTTACTGACTTTTCTTTCTTTTTGTGGACATTTTAAATGGACTGAGTGTGCTGCCTAAGCTTTTGTGTTCCCTTGTTGGATTTACCTTATGGACATTAAGTGGACATTCATTATTTTCTGTAAACTTAAGTTGGTGAAAAGTATCCTAATAAATATGTGTATTGGCATACATTTGAGTTTCTGTTAACATTACAGTTAACTGGGTTTAAAGTCCCCTGACACCAAGATATTCTCACTTAACCAGGCCTTGATAAATAGTGTCACAATAGCTCCTGAATAGATTTAAAACTTAAGCTGATTGTTAGAATACTTAGAAGGGGAGGTTTGGATTTTTCTTATGATCTTATATTCAAGGGAAGGTGTGGCTCAGGAGTCGAGGGGCGAGTTGTCTACAAACCGAAATGTTACTATAATATTTTGTATTATTATTTTGTGTGTGCAAATCAATTTGCTCTACAAAGTTCTACAAAATTGTATTCACAGTATTTAAAATATATCACTGTATGGAAATAAATAGTTTTGCCGCATTAGGAAAATGTAGAAGCTTTTTTCAGCCCTTCATTTGGGCCAAGGCACATTTGCTCTCACATTGCTAATATAATGTGGCATCATGTGTCCCAGACCAGGTACAAATATCATCAGTCCTGGGTGTATACACATCTGTACTTCACTAATAATCACATCACCCTGAGAAACTGTGGCTAAGAATGCGGAGAGTGTCATCCATTAAGAGTGGAATATAAATACAGATGTTCTCCATTTACTTGAGAGGCATGTTAGTGCCAGGTATGGACAGGGTCTGAGAGTCTCTTCTGACATTACTGTTCATATTACATTTTTTATGCTTTATACTTGTACACCCAGTAAGTTTATCAATATTTACAGCTTAAAATTGAAAACATCAACTTTAAATATCCAGCCCAGCCAATCCTCTGTGTGTTCGCCTCCTCCTCGTTTGACAATTAAAGGTACTGTTTCCTGGAATCAGACCTCCCGTTCCGTGTCCATCTTGGTGACAATTTTGTGGACTCTCATTTTGCAACTCAGGCTATGATCCCGTGTCAACTCCTTTCTCGCCCTAAGAGGGTTTTGCGTTAGATGGCAGACTGTTAGCTCAGGTGACCCACCGCACAGTGCCTATTTTTTTTTATCCCTTCTCCGGCTTCCCCAGTTGTGCTAGGGCTCCCCTGGTTAAAACTACATAACCCACACATTGACTGGACCACCGTCTCCATTTTCAACTGGAGTCTTTTTTGTCTCATTGTCACTTTCTCATTGTTTACATTCCGCCATCCCGTCTACTGTATCTTCCACGCAGTCACCTCCCATGCCAGTGGACGTCAGCTCTGTGCCTCCGGCTTATCATCACCTCCGGGAGGTGTTCAGCAAAGACCGCGCTCTTTCTCTTCCTCCTCACAGACCCTATGACTGCTCCATTGATTTAATCCCAGACGCTCCTTATCCGTCCAGTAAATTGTATAATTTATCTAAGCCGGAAAGAGTGGCCATGGAAACGTATATTTCTGACTCCCTGGCCACTGGACTAATTCGCCCATCGTCTTCTCCGTTAGGGGCGGGGGTTTTTTTTTGTTGAAAAAAAGGACAAGTCGCTGCGCCCTTGTATTGACTTTGGGGGCCTGAATGACATAACCGTTAAGAACAAGTACCCCCTCCCGCTCATTGACTCAGCGTTCGGACCACGAAGCTGCTATCTTCACAAAGTTAGATCTCCGAAACGCTTATCACCTGGTGAGAATCAAGGAGGGGGATGAGTGGAAGACGGGGTTTAACACCCCCCTGGGACATTTTGAATACTTGGTAATGCCTTTCGGCCTCACCAATGCACCTGCAGTGTTCCAGAATCTAATTAATGACATTCTTAGAGACATGTTGAACTGTTTTGTGTTTGTTTACTTAGATGATATTTAGATTTTCTCCCATAATCTCCAGGAGCATGTGCAACACGTTAAATTAGTTCTTAAGAGACTCCTGGAGAATCGTTTATATGTTAAAGCAGAGAAATGTGAGTTCCATGTGTCTTCTGTTAGTTTTTTGGGTTTTATTGTGGAGAGGGGACAGATCAGATCCGACCCTGCCAAGGTCATGGCAGTGGCCGACTGGCCCACTCCCACATCAAGGAAGCAATTGCAGAGGTTTCTCGGGTTTGCCAATTTCTACCGTAGGTTTATCCGAGATATAGCAGAGTTGCGGCACCTCTTACGCAGCTAACCTCTGTTAAGATTCCGTTTGTATGGTCACCAGCGGCCGAGGCTGCATTTTCTAAGTTGAAATTGTTGTTTTCTTCAGCTCCTGTTCTCATTCACCCTGACCCCACTTTGCAGTTCATAGTGGAGGTGGATGCCTCTGACTCTGGGGTTGGGGCCGTGCTTTCGCAGCGCTCCTCCGTTGACCAGAAGCAGCACCCGTGTGCCTTTTTATCCCGCCAGCTCTCCCCGGCAGAGAGAAACTACGACGTGGGGAACCGGGAGCTGCTGGCGGTCGTCTTGGCTCTTCAGGAGTGGCGGCACTGGCTGGAAGGATCCACGCATCCGTTTATTGTTTGGTCGGACCACAATAACCTCTCTTACCTTCGTTCGGCTCGGAGACTCAACTCTCGCCAGGCCCGGTGGGCGTTATTCCTGGGTTGCTTTCGATTCACTCTCACCTACCGTCCAGGTTCCAAGAACATTAAGCTGGATGCACTGTCTCGTCAGTTTGCTCCTCCTGTGGAGGACACCGCAGGAAGCACCATTCTGCCATCTACCTGTGTGGTGGGAGCAGCTGGATGGGAGATCGAGGGTGTGGTCCAGGGGGCTCAGAGGGACCAGCCGGTCCCCCAGGGTTGCCCTCCAGGCAGGTTGTTTGTGCCCGAGGTCGTTAGGTCTCCTGTGCTACAGTGGGGACACGCCTCCAGGATTGCCTGCCATCCCGGGTTTCGCAGGACACTGGGCCTCCTTCCGCAACGGTTCTGGTGGCCTTCCATGGTGGCGGACACCAAGGAATTCGTCGCGGCCTGTTCTGTCTGCGCCAGGAGCAAGGCTTCACATCAAGCCCCTGCCGAACTGCTGTGTCCCCTGCCTGTCCCTCATCGCCCGTGGTCGCATGTGGCAGTCGATTTCATCACTGGCCTTCCTCTCTCTGAAGGGAACACCGTCATACTCACCGTGGTGGACCGTTTTTCCAAGGCGGCCCACTTCATCCCTCTGTCGAAGCTTCCTTCCGCTCTGGAGACCGCCAACCTGCTTGTCATTCACGTCTTCCGCCTGCATGGAATCCCTGTGGATATTGTCTCGGACAGGGGTCCTCAGTTCGCCGCGAGGACGTGGAAGGCATTTTGTCAGGCATTGGGGGCGTCGGCCAGCCTGTCTTCAGGGTATCATCCTCAGACCAACGGCCAGACAGAACGGGCTAATCAGGATCTGGGGGCGGCCCTGCGCTGCGTCACAGCCCGACATCCGGCTTCCTGGGCCACACACCTTGCCTGGATCGAATATGCTCACAACTGGTCTGCTCCGCCACAGGTATGTCTCCTTTCACGGTGGCTAATGGTTTCCAACCTCCTTTGTTCCCTGCCCAGGAAACTGACGTGGCAGTGCCATCCGTGGAGGAACATCTCCGGCGGGTTCGTAGGGTCTGGTGTGAGGCCCGGGCAGCTCTAGTCCGCACAGCTGCCCGCAATCAGCGGGTGGCTGACCGTCACTGCACCCCAGCTCCAGTCTACCAGCCAGGTCAGATGGTTTGGCTTTCATCCCAGGATCTACCTCTACAGACCGAGTCCCGTAAACTGACGTCTAGGTATATCGGTCCATTTGAGGTCGACCGGGTCATTAACCCCTGCTCGGTAAGATTGAGACTCCCCCTGTCACTTAAGATCCACCCCACGTTTCATGTTTCTCTCCTTAAACCTGTGTCCTCCAGCCCCCTAAGCCCTCCTGCGGAGCCCCCCCCCCACCTCCCCTGGACATTCATGACCACCCGGCGTATATTGTTAATAGGGTGTTGGACGTACGCCGGCGTGGTCGGGGGTTTCAGTACCTGGTAGATTGGGAGGGGTACGGGCCGGAGGAGAGGCAATGGATTTCTCGTTCACTCATCATTGACCAATCCCCCCTGGATGATTTTTATGCACGGTTCCCGGAGCGGGGAGGGGGGGGGGTACTGTGGTGTTTTTGTTTTGTGTTTATAGTTTGTTGCTGTGTCGTCTCCTGCCTTTCTGTGCTTTCCCTGTATGTTGTGTGGCTGGCTGGTGACTGCAGCAGGACGAGGCACACCTGCCTCCAATCCACTTAATCATCCCTGCAATATAAGCCTCGTCGTCTCACCACTTCGGCGCCAGATTATTCCGTCTTCTACGGTAGTGAGTCGCAGCCTGTACGCACCATTTTTGCTTCTCCAGGATTTATGCTAACTGTTACACTGCTCTTTGCTCCAGAGCGCTCATGTGCCTCCCTGCCCGGCTCTTCGTCCTCCAACCTGCCAGGACCTTCAAGCCAGCCAGCACCCTGCCTCTCCAGCCTACTCCTGCCTCACCAGCAATAAACTTTGTTCCATTACCCATCAACTACCACTCCGTGTCTGCTTTGGGGTCCGAACCTTAACTCAAATCGTAACAAAAAGTTACACACGTAAAAAGCAGCTGATAACTAATCTGTTCAGACTTTGTTTTGTTTAATGTCTGTTTTTGTCTTAATTGCAGCAACTATTTGTTTATTGTGAAGCCTTGTATGAAGATGCTATGTCAATATAAAAACTTATTCATACATGTATATAGGTAAAAAAAACACTTTTTGTTCTGGGTTTTATTTTGTGAGGGCGAGCCCTATTGAGAGGCTCACAGCTGCAGTAAACAGAAGCAACAAGCATCCACACTGCATGAAAAGAAGGGTTTCTGTCAGTACGTGTCGTAGGAAATTTCTGGAGAAATTTCTAAACTATCTGGCATAAGTACACCAGGCTTAAAATAAATATAAAACCTGAAATTGTAAATTGTTCTTAAGTAAGTTAGTATGCTATAATGAAATACATTGAATACCACGAGCAAAATCAATGCTATGAAAAAATATTGAAACAATGCACATTATTTCAGCATTTTATTATTATCCAAAACAAAATCCTATCTCAACCACTGTAGAGAGTGGCATGATTACAGTTACTTTTTCAATTGTGCTGGTTAAATGCACAGTGGATGTGTTAACCACACATCTACTAGGATTCCGCTCAACAGGAAAAAAAATGATGCTGGATATGTGTGTGTGCTCTGTAAGCTCCAAACTTCTACTGGCTTTCCATAAAATGTGTCCTCCCAAAATACTGGTAAATACAGAACCATATTAACATGTCCATGGCAAACTAAGCTGTTGACTCTGCTGAACTTCTTATTAAACTTTCTCAGTATTCCATTAAAACACTAAACACTTTTATCCAAAGCGACTTACAATATGTGCATTCAACTATGATGGTACAAACCCAGAACAGCAAAAATCATGTAAGTACAATTACTTAAAACCAGAAAGAATAAACGTGTCCTCAGTCACATACTCATCCCATATAAAAGTACAATTTAAGAGCTGTTATAACTGCTGCTTTAAGATGAAAAGGACATTTGTGAAACTTTACTCCATAAACCTCAAGTCAGTCTTTAGCGTCATCACCTGATGGGATCCTCCAATTACAGCCTCGTGAATTCAGCGTCAGTCTCCCGCAGACATGAGAGGATTGTGTTAAGGTTGTTCCATACAAGTGACTGTTTTCGGGGGAAATAACTTGCTGAAGTCGCGGGACACTGTTTCCCTGGAGGAGAAGATGAGGGTGTGGGAAAGCAAAGCCGCGGGCCCGGTGTGGAGGAGTCGAGGCGGAGAAGACGGGCGCACAGTCCCTAAATTAAGGTAAGACCCCGCTAGAGAGTGAAGCCATTGATAACTGCTAAGCTAACTCTCAGATCTGAAAAACTTGTGAACAACTGTGCAGAGACTCGCTGAAAGTCCGCATTTGCAGTGTGGAAAAACGACACTATTGTACGTAAGTATCTGTTCAGGATTTTTTGTTTTTTTGCTGTGGATCTTCCAACGGTGATGCAGCGAGTCTATTTCCATTTATTAATAATAAACTCATGTTACTCATGTTGATTTCCAGCTGCCTACTAAGACCCACTATGAGCCAGTATGAAGGAGCTTCAAGTACATCCATACGAATCTTGCATCAGCATTGAGGAGTTCAGGAGTCGGCAGAGAAGAAAGAGGGTAAGGTTATATTAATTTAATAATTTTTTGATTTTCAGTTATATGTATAGGTGTATGTTGTCATTGAACTGTGCTAATTGTACTGATTGTGTTTACAGCTGATTGAAGTGGGACAGATGAATTGGATCAATCCTTCCAAAGCCAGGAGCTCACCGACCTGTGTGCCACACTTCAAATAAGACTAGAAGCTACACTGGATCTCACAGCTACACACCACAGACATCTACACACTGGGGCAGAGTCCCACAAATAACTTATGACCCAGATGCTGCAAAGATACATTTCCAGCTTCACCTGATTAGTTTTTCACTGGCTAGGCCAGTTGTGTTTGTACAATATTTGTGCTGTATGTAAATAAAGCTTTGACTCAAGACATATCTTGTTCATGTTAATTAGATCACACCTTCGCTCTGTGACTCTGCAACCCCTCGCTGCGCTCCCCCTTTGCGCTCCAGACCCCCTCCCCGCGGTTCGTTTACTCCGCTCCCCTAAGGTTATCGTCGCGGAAGAACGTGGAACTCACGTTCTGTAAATAGTCACAAACTGCAGGGGATTAGGTGATTTCAAAAAGATTTCCTTTGAGTAAAATTCTGCTTTTCGTCTAGTGCCAGGAGTGAGAGACTAAGGGTTAAGGGTCATTGTAACAAAGTCCAAACATGATTGCTGTTTGAAAGAGTAAGAGGAGAAATGAGTGAAGGGAAACAACAGTGAAACCAAGGCGGAGCTAGGTTTGTAATTGCAATGTAAATTAAATTAAGATTAAGATACGTTTATTTATACCAAACACATGCACAGACATACACCGACACACTCATGTGCAGGACACACAGAGCAGTGAGCAGCCATGTACAGCGCCCGGGGAGCAGATGTTGAGGGGAGTAAGTTGCCTTGCTCAGGGGCACTAGACAGGGTAGGTAGAATCCTCTTGGATTTTTGGACAGATCAATCCAGGTTCGTCTTTTGTTGTTTCTCCTTGGAGTCTAACCAGAGACCTTTTCTGCCCATAGTCCAAGTTTCTGCCACTAGTCCATATACACATGTGTAGACACACACACACACTGACCAGTGACGATGTGGAAAACAAATTAAAGGATTAGAAAAAGGCTGATAAAGAGCTTAGAAACTTGAGGAGGAAGATAAAGGGTTATGCACGGAGATAGATTAAGGATGAGAGAGAGGAAGAGCTCCACATCAGGCATATTGTAGCTGCTGGAGGAGGCATTCAGGAAACATTTTTGACATTAATTTTAAATTAACACAATTTATCGGTTTGCAAAAGTAGAGAGGAAAAGTATGTTCTGATATAAATGAGTCCATTTAGCCTTTACGAGTAGACCGGAACTCCTTGTCACATGGGTTAGGTTTCACATTATTACTATTGTAATATATTTACAAGTTTAATACTTGAGATCTGCTTGGTCTGATGTGATATCCTGTTTGGGAAAGCAAGGCACACTTTTCACTGAGGTGAACACTGATTTGACATTTTTCACACACAAAAGTAAAACAACAGTTACCTTACAGTTTTTGTAATAATGTCCTTCTCATAAAAAGTCTTAACAATTATACATTTGAACTTGGTAGAGGAATGAATAAAGTATTTTTGTTGTATCTTTGCTGCCGGGGCCACAGTCACATACACTCCTGATCAAAATCTTAAGACCAGTTAAAAAATTGCATGAATTTGCATTTTGCACTGTTGAATCTTAGGAAGGTTCTAAGTAGAGTTTCAAAATGCAAAAAGAAGAAATGGGAACAAGAGCCCAAAAGTTGTGAGCAGGCAATTTATTGAAAACAACAATTTAACTGAAGTAGGCTGTTCATCAGCTGATCAAAAGTTTAAGACCACAGCTCACTCCTAAAACAGAAATTAAAGTGTCAAAAACTGACTCAGTAATGAGTAGCTCCACCATTATTGTTGATCACTTCAAAAATGTGTTTTGGCATGCTTGATGCAAGTGTTTCCAAAAGGCTAGTGCGAATGTTGCGCCAAGTGGTGAAGATGGCTTCACGAAGGGCATCCACTGTCTGGAACTGAAGTCCATTTTTGTAAACTTCCCTTGCCATCCATCCCCAAATGTTCTCAATTGGATTAAGATCAGGGGAACACGCAGGATGGTCCAAAAGAGTGATGTTATTCTCCCTGGAAAAAAGTCTTGGTCAGACGGGCATTGTGAATTGGAGCGTTGTCCTGCTGAAAAACCCAGTCGTTACCACACAGACGAGGGCCCTCAGTCATGAGGGATGCCCGCTGCAACATCTCCACATAGCCCCTGCACAACCTGGAGCTCCATTGTTCCATTGAAGGAAAAAGCACCCCAGATCATGATGGCGCCCCCTCCACTGTGCCGCGTAGAAAACATCTCAGGTGGCATCTCCTTGTCATGCCAGTAACGTTGGAAGCCATCAGGACCATCAAGGTTAAATTTTTTCTCGTCAGAGAATAAAACTTTCTTCCACCTTTGAATGTCCCATGTTTGGTGCTCCCTTGCAAAGTCTAAACGGGCAATTTTGTGGCGTTGAAGGAGACGTGGCCTTTGAAGACGTTTCTTGTTTTTGAAGCCCTTCCTTCGCAGATGCCGTCTGATGGTTATTGGGCTGCAGTCAGCACCAGTAATGGCCTTAATTTGGGACGAGGATCGTCCCGTGTCTTGACGGACAGCCATTCGGATCCTCCGGCTCAGCGCCGGTGAGATTTTTTTGGGTCTACCACTTGATTTTTTTGTTCCATAACCCTGAGGATCTTTTAAGAAATGCAAAATGACTGTCTTACTGCGTCCAACCTCAGCAGCGATGGCACGTTGTGAGAGGCCTTGTTTATGCAGTTCAACAATCCTACCACGTTCAAAGACGGTGAGCTTTTTTGCCTTTGCCATCAAGAGATCTTCACAGTGTGATTACTTGACAGGAAATGACATGGAATCCAAATTTTTGCACAGATTTTGGCTTTTAAAGGCTGTGGTCTTAAACTTTTGATCAGCTGATGAACAGCCTATTCAGTTAAATTGTTGTTTTCAATAAATTGCCTGCTCACAACTTTTGGGCTCTTGTTCCCATTTCTTCTTTTTGCATTTTGAAACTCTACTTAGAACCTTCCTAAGATTCAACAGTGCAAAATGCAAATTCATGCAATTTTTTGACTGGTCTTAAGATTTTGATCAGGAGTGTATGTCAATTGACGGGAAAACCAAATCAGATAATTAAGCATGCCCCTCTGTATCCCATACCAGTTGCGGAACAACCATTTGAGCATCTGATCATTGACTGCGTTGGTCCCTTGCTACGATCCAAAGTTGGCAGTAACTTTTTGTTCACAGTGATGTGTCAGGCTACGCTCTATCCTGCTGCCTATCCCCTCAGAAACATCACCGCCAAGCCGGTTTTAAAAGCTCTGACACAGTTTATGTCTATTTTTTGTATCCCAAAAACGATTCAATCCGATCAGGGGTCTAACTTCACTTCGAAGTTGTTTGTAGAAGTGCTGAACCAGTTAAATGTCAAACATTCTCAGTCGAGCGCATGCCCAGAGCCAGGGAGCTCTAGAAAGGTTTCATCAAACGTTGAAGTCCCTCGTCCGTGCATATTGCACTGAATTGGACCGTGACTGGGTGGAGGGCTTACCTTGGCTGGTGTTAGCTGCCAGGGAGGTGTCCCAATAGAGTTTGGGTTTTAGTCCCAATGACTTGGTCTTTGGTAACACAGTGCGACGCCCATTAGCCTCCCTGCACGTTTTCATCTGTTGCTGCCGCGGTTCCAGTGGGTCCTTCAGCTCCACCTCTTGATCCGAGAGGTGAATTTGAGGAGGAGTGTTATACACCAGATGATGGCAGGTTGAAAGGGCATATTAAAAATTCGGAGTCACTTTCCAATCTTGATGTAATATTGATTAATTTACCTGAACCAAAGAGAACTGAGTTGATGAATATTATTAAAGGTTATCCCTGCCTGTTAGCAGATACACCTTCCCGTACTCATCTTCTTGAGCATGATATGGACGTGGGAGACGCCAAGCCAGTCAGACAAGGCTTTTATCGTATGTCTCCAGATAAAAGAGAGCAGTTGGAAGCAGAGGTCAAATATATGCTGGAAAATAACATTGGTGAGCCATGTGCATCTAGTTGGTCTTCCCCATGCTTACTCGTAAAGAAGCCAGATGGTACGCTTAGACCATGTAAGGATCTCCGAAAGGTGAATCAGGGGACCTTTTCCTATGACTGTAAGTTAACTTTTGTTTTTACTCCCTGCAGGATCTCTTTCTGTCCATTCGGGTTTTCATCTCTCTTAAATTGCTTCTTAGGTATCAAAGTTGCTGCAGTCACAATACTCAAGGGTGAGATTGCCTGGAGTAAACATTAATATAGCTAATTGTGTTTAATTAAAATCTTAAGTATTATGTGTTTTAGTTATTCAACAGGTATTTGGTAGTTGTCATAACATTTTGGGGATCCAAGGGAGGACCCCCATCTTAAGAGAGGGGGTTAGACGACCCCTCCCACCCTCACCTGGACACTATGTGTTCCTTTTCTTCCATTCCCAGAGCTACCCGTGTCGTCTCCCTCCTTGCCACAGTCATGAGCCGGGCTGTGACATTATCTTTCATAATTATAAAAGCTTCTAGTTTTGAGTTCAAAATTCTAAGAATCCTAAACAATGAAAGTTGTGCCAACTGATTATGCTTTGTAAAGAAAACAAACAAAACAATTTCAATCTACATATTTGTTTTTAACATGGCAAAGTATTTGAAGCATGAAACAATACCTTTACAGTTAACACCTGTTCTGTAGGCCTCATGACAGACAAAAAAATCCTCCAAATGGTCCCAAATAACAGTCCTCCAAGCAATGTCTGGAAATTAGAATAAAAACCAAACATTGAGGAGTGATTATCTGGCCTTCTATTCCAGGCAAAGCACATACACTGGCCTTTTTTTTCTCACGTAAATCAGGCTATATTTATAAATTGTAGTTTTGTCAATGTCCAATATACTCTGTTAATTATTAAACAAAATAATGCTAATCTAATTATGAGTTTATTTGATATTATTTTTGAGTTATGTAAAATCATTTCCATCCTGTATCAGTAAAATTCTTCTTTATGTCGCCCTCCCAGATCTATTTTAGAGTTAAAGTCTGTCTCTGGTGTGTTATTAGTATTGATAACATAAGTTTATGATTTTCTTGAACATGATATCTTAAGATAGCTTGAGGAAATGTCTTCAAATTTGAAACAAACATTCACTAGGACTCAAAGATGAACTATTCGGATTTTGGTGCCTGGGGTCAAAGGTCATTGTGACCTCACGTCCCTTTGAATGTGACATATTAGGACTAGGACTGTCAATAGGGATTTTCATTAAATCAGGTACAATTCACTTAGACTCACTGATTAGATATCGATGGTGAAAGTTCAAGGTCACAATGCCCTCAAAAAGCATCTTTCTGGCTGAATATTGGAAAAGAAGTATTTTGAAAAATGTACATGGACACTGCAGTGGTTGGCTGAGACAGTGCAGTAAACCTAGTTTGGAGGGAAGCCAGAGTGTACTCTCTTATCACACAGGTTGTTCAGGACCAGTTTAACCTTTTCTGTTCCCAGTTTCAAAAAATGTTTTTTGGATGTAGTCCAAAACTGGAAGAGGGGTTAAGATTAAAGGTAAGCTTGCAAATAGACAACTGCTTGCATAGTTTAGGAAATACCTATATATGATAAAATAGGAATTTTATTGGGAGCCAGTGCAGATATGTTTTGACAGGAAGAACATGATCTCTTCTTCACGTTGCTATACTGTTCTGCAGCCTTTTGGATCAACTGGGGGTGGGGTTCACAGTTTTACTGGGACATCCTGATAATAAGGAATCCTAATAACCAAGTCTTAAAGGTAAAAAATGCAAGGAATATTTTCTTAGGATTCTTTTTTGAAAGGATGTTTTCAAAGTGGAAGACCTGGTCAAACTAAAATCCAAGGTTCCTATTAGTGGAACTGGTGCCCAACCCAAAGCCATACAAGGTAACTTTGTGGTCAGATGATGTTTCCCTGAGATGTTAAGGACCAAGTATATTGACTTCAGTTTTTTCTGAATTTAGATGTAAAAAGTTAAGGGTCACTCAAGCCTTAATGTCTTCAAGACGACATAATGATTCTTAACATAGGTAAAGGCCCACAGAGGCTTAATACCTTAAACTTCACACTAGTAAGTGTTAATGTTCTATTAAATTAAGAACAGAGATCTGTCCGTTTAAATAATAGATATAAATTTGTTCCAGTAGGAGGTGGTGCCCCTTTTTCATATTGCAATTTCATCATAACACTACAATTACTTAATACTTCTGATTTAAGTTGGAGCTTGGCTGCCAATGCTGTGGATCTATCAAATCAAACCAAATCAAAATGTATTGTCAAATGCACCAATGAGAGCGTCATCGGAGCAGGGAAATTCTTGTGACATGGCAGGCAACATCTAAGCAGTAGACGACTTTACAAAATAGAAAAAATAACATACTATGTAACATAACATATAAAATAACATTGAACATATAACATAGTCAAGTGAAGCAGCAGTTTACAGGGTGAAGAAGTGGGGAATATTAAATTAAATAATATGAATATATGTATAACATAGTCAAATAAAAGTCAAATGAAGCTGCGGTTTTCAGGGTGAAGAAGGGGGGAATATTAAATAAAATTAGTATACGTGAAGTAAGTGTACTTGTATGAGTGGGGGAGCAAAATGTACATGGTGACTGTTCAGAGGGTAGAAAAATAACATACTATGTAACATAACATATAGCATAGCATTGTAACATATAACATAGGTTCTGCGCAGTTCTACCATATCCTGAGATCTGGTCAAGTCAAATTGGTTCCTAATGTTCACCTCAATCGTCCAGCCAGACTTTTTAAGCTCCATCAAGCGCAGTAAATGTTCTGCCTATTTAAAAAAAAATGATATCACAGATATCACAGCAAATATTATTTGGAAAATTCTTGACAATGTACCATAATGTACTGCACCAGAGTTCAAATGTTTCTTGCACCTTTTTACATAATTGGACTTGGCAAAGATAAAGACAGATGTGGTTAAGTCACAATCCTCTATCTGTGCTCTTTATCCCATTTCCAAATCTATTAAAAAATTTGTTTTGAATTTTCCTCATTAGAAGTTTTAACAATATTAATCCCTTGCTGTTCATATGGCTGTTTCCTTTAGTTTGTAAGGCCACCTTAAAGGACCAGTGTGTAAGGTTTAGGTGAAAGGGATCTATTGACAGAAATTTAATGTAAAATAATCCTAGTGATGTTTTCATGAGTGGGTTCCATCTAAATGAAACAAATTTATGTTTAAAAAACCCTAGAATGGGGCTTTTATATCAAAATACTTTATATTTACATCAGGGGGGGACCTCCATTTATTGTAGTAGCCAAGACTGGACAAACTAAACACCCTTTTAGTGGTTGCATGAAAACTGATAGTTACCAAAAAGTTCTCTTTCATGTTTGGATATTGAGGATGAGGTAAGGGGTATTCAGATGCCACAAGCAGCTTCCCCACTTTATGTCACTATATTCTACACATTGCAACTTTAAGCAACTGCTTAAAATGTTGTTCATCTTTTATTTATAACATAATATTCTGCCTTTTCTGCGCTCTTAAAAGTTGAAAGTTTTAAAAATTCCATTTAGGGTACAGCACAGTATGGAAGCAACTCTAGTCAAAGGAGGTACTGACCTCCACATTAGCAGCTCTGTTCTTGCCTTGAAGATCTCAGCAAACTTGTAGACTCCCTGAATCCATTTACTCCTGGGATTGTAGTGTGTAGTTATTAGGGATATTCCGAATTAACTGTTCCACTTGAGAATCTTAATTGTCCGTAAGAGTAAATGTGAGGGTGAAAGGTAATTGTCTCTGTATGTTGGCCCTGTGATGTAGACCACATATCATTTAAATGTCAACCAACCAACCACAGTGCAAAGTAATTTTCGTACTTAGTCAGAACAATTTCAAGCAACAGGAGTTCTTGGCTGGACAAGTGACCCCAATGTTACTTGTTAAATATACCATGCAGTTTTGAAATATAGCAGCAGTATAAGCACTGTGCAATAACATTTTAGCATAGAGGACAACACATTTGGCTGTGTATGTGGACTGTGGCAATGGTTCTCCGGAGCGGCTTGACTGCATCATGCTTAATTACCAAATCTCCAAAGATCAACTTTTCCTTTGATTTAAAGCCTGTTTTGTAGAGGAACAGAGGTGCTGAAAACGAGACTTGCTAGCTCTAAGATTGTATTTCTTTTAACCCTCGTACAAATTTAATGTGTTTGTGTATATTGGTGGAGATGGGCATCTCATGGATACATGTTGTCCCTGCTTCCCCATGCTGTTGGCTGTGAGCGTTTGGGTACTGATTTAACTAATCACACACACACACACACACACAAATTGGGATTTCTGTGTGTGTGTGGTCTCTCTACGACCTTCTCATCCATAACCCTAGCCCGAACTCTAAACTTTGAACCCGAAGCCTACCCCCCCCTTACCGTAACTGCAGAAATTGGGATTTCCCTTCCGAAAGTCGTAGAAGCTCGGGGATGGCACCATTCGATTGGGAGTGCCCGCATTAGTGGGGGTAGAGCCTACACGCAAGTCTCCACGACCTTCTCATCCATAACCCTAGCCCGAACTTTAAACCTTGAACCCGAAGCCCAATTTCTTACCATAATTGCAGAAATTGGGATTTTTCCTTCTGAAAGTTTTAGAAGCTGGGGGATGGAACAATTCGATCGGGAGTGCCCGCATCAGTGGGGGTAGAGCCTACCAGCATTAGTGGGGGTAGTGCCTACCCGCAAGTCTCCACCACCTTCTCATCCATAACCCTAGTCCGAACTAAAAACCTTGAAGCCCCCCCTTACCATAATTTAGAAATTGGGATTTTCCCTTTCGAAAGTCGTAGAAGCTTGGGGATGGCACAATTTGATCGGGAGTGCCCGCATTAGTGGGGGTAGAGCCTACCCGCAAGTCTCCACGACCTTCTCATCCATAACCCTAGCCCGAACTCTAAACCTTGAACCCGAAGCCCTTACCATAACTGCAGAATATGGGATTTTCCCTTACGAAAGTCGTAGAAGCTCGGGATGGCACCATTCGATCGGGAGTGCCCGCATTAGTGGGGGTAGAGCCTACCCGAAAGTCTCCATGACCTTCTAATCCATAACCCTAGCCCAAACTCTAAACCTTGAGCCCGACGCCCACTTTTTTATCATAATTGCAGAAATTGGGATTTTCCCTTCAGAAAGTCTTACAAGCTCGGGGATGGCACCATTCGATCGGGAGTTCCCGCATTAGTGGGTGTAAAGCCTCCCCGCAAGTATCCACAACCTTCTCATCCATAACCCTAGCCCGAACTCTAAACCTTGAGCCCGACGCCCACTTTTTTATCATAATTGCAGAAATTGGGATTTTCCCTTACGAAAGTCGTAGAAGCTCGGGATGGCACCATTCGATCGGGAGTGCCCGCATTAGTGGGGGTAGAGCCTACCCGCAAGTATCAACGACCTTCTCATCCATAACCCTTTTATTTTTAATCTCCGCACGCCACGCCTCCAAGTTGCGCGCCGGTGTTACGTAGGGCTCCTGGGATGCCCGCGTTGGGGAGTCTGTTTGGCCTGGGTTTCTGCGACCCAAAGGCTTGCACCGCTGGGCTTGCGCGGCCGCTCACGCTGAGGGCCGTCTCTCCGGTCGGGGTCCCCGTGACCCTTAGACTCGCGACGCTGGGCCGACCCGGCTGCCAGTGTTGCGTACTCGAGCCTGTTCTTGCTCGGTGATGAGAAGAAGAAGGAGAAAAAGAAGAAGAAGAAGAAGAAGACGACGACAATGCGGTGGCACAAGTTTGACTTTTTTTTTAATAATTTGTATTGCTGCACGCCACACGCAAAGATGGGCGACAGTCTGACGTAGGGCCTGTCGCATGTCGGTCGGGGTCTTCTTGACCCAAGGGCACGCGCCGCAAGCCTGCTCTTGCACACGCGCATGCACGTACCCACACACACACACACACACAAACGCTGGGTCAACCAGACCCTGGGACAACACAAGGGTTAAACTCAGTGGAAATGAGTGTGTGATATGGTGTGGTGACCAACTGTGACAAATAATCCTTCCCACTTGTCAAACAGGCAGAATCTTTCTTACTTTCAAATGAAAAAAACATTTTTTTCATTTCTAATGATATAAATGTGTGAATCGATGTGAACAGACTCCTACAAAACATATTGTACATTGCAAGATACTGAGCCCCAATGAATTATGATTGATAACCAAAGGTCAAAGGTCACAGTGGCCTCACAAAACAAAGTTATGTTATTCATGAAAGTGACCTTTTAGGATTAGCTTGAGGAAATTTCTTCAAACATTCACTCTAAATCAGAGATTAATTAGTTTGAATTTGGTGGTCAACTGCTAAAGGGTCAAGGTCAACCTCTCGTTTTTGGGACCACAATTAGAATTGCCCATTAGTAATTTCCATACATCTTGCACAATTTACTTGGGCTCATGAATGACCTGAAAACATGTTTTTGCATCAGTTTTCACTTAAACTCAAAGATTAAACGATTAGTTTTCAGTGGTCAACAGTCATGCATTGATTAGTTGCTTACAACAGCAATGCAGTTGAATGCTTTAGCAAGTTTTTGTGTTTTTCCTTGCTCTTTCTGACTGTTAATGGCAGAGGATGTTACACCTTGTTAAACCCTTTGAGGTAAATTGTGATTTGTAAATTTGATTGATTGTGAACTTTAGCAGGATATTATTGTTAGTGTTCATCACTTCATGTACAGTGTTAGTTATGGTAAGGCCTAATATTATCATCAATTAATAATGTGAAATGTCAGTCTCATGTGTTACAAATGTGTCCATGCAATTGTCCCTGCCAAGCTCGTCCCCAAGCTCAGGAGCCTGGGTCTTAAAACCCCCCTGTGTAACTGGATCTTGGACTTCCTGACGAGCAGACCCCAGGTGGTGAGAATCGGTAACCACACCTCCTCCTCACTGACCCTGAACACCGGGCCCCCTCAGGGCTGTGTGCTCAGTCCCCTTCTGTACTCTGTGTGGCAACACACGGTTCAAACATCATCCTTAAGTTTGCAGACGACACCACCATCCTGGGTCTCATCTCCAACAACGACGAGACCGCCTACAGAGATGAGGTTAGAGGCTTGGAAACATGGTGCCAAGAGAACAACCTGTCTCTCAACGTTTGCAAGACCAAGGAGATGATCGTGGACTTCAGGAAGCTGCAGAGGGGGGTCATGGTCCGTTACACATCGATGGTGCTGTTCATCACGGATGACCTGACCTGGTCCAAACAAGCGGACTCTGTGGTCAAAACTGCACAAAAGCGTTTATACTTAAATTAAGAGATGCAGATGCATTTTATTATCCCAAACACATGCACTTGAAATTTAAGCTCTGCTTTTGACCCATCTGTGTGCGGGACACACAGAGCAGTGAGCAGTGAGCGACTATGTACAGCGCTCGGGGAGCAGATGTTGGGGGAGTAAGGTGCTCAGGGGCACTAGAATGCCCCCTTGGATTTTTGGGCAGATCAATCCAGGTTCGTCTTTTGTTGTCTTACCGTGGAATCGAACCAGAGACGAACCAGAGACCTTCTCTTCCCATGGTCCAAGTTTCTGCCACTAGACCACCGCCTGTGTTGGAGACTCAAGAAGTTTGGCATGGCTGCAAAAACACTTACAAACTTTTACAGGTGCACCATTGAGAGCATCCTGTCAAGCTGCACTACTGCCTGGTTTGGTAGCTGCTCCGCTGCTGATCGCAAGGCCCTGCAGAGGGTGGTAAAGACAGCGGAGCGCATCGTCTGCTGCCATCTCCCTTCCGTGCAAGGCAAGGATCTCACATGCACCAATGACGCTGTCATTGGTGCATGTGACAATAAACTTTGATTTGATTTGATTTAGATTAGGAGATTGATAGACTTTCATAATCAGTACGTAAGTATGCACTTTTCCACCATGTGAGGAAAGATTATTACCCCTACAGCTGTTGATCTCTACTAGTTATTACTGCGGAAATGAAGACAGAGTTGACCAGATACAATTTAAAATTTTAGTCTGCTGAACATGCAAAATGGAAAAAAGCAGAGGCCTTTTCTGTTTGGCTGTAAATTACAGGCAAGTGTTCAAATGGAGGTGGAGATAGCAGGAGGGTAGGGAGGGCTACTGCTGTTTCATTAACTGCCAGTCGACAGCACATACATCAAGCTCCCACAATGCTTAGGGAGCGCAACCGTAACCTGCACTGATCCACCTGCAAGAAGAGTTGCCAGTGATGGATTGTGTGACATGAACTGAGAGCACACTCACTCTATCTCTCTCTTCCTCCCTCTCCCACATGCACATACGCAACATACCACCCAAGCAATTTTGCCAGAATCTCATTAGGTCTAATAATTTGAAGATACCAAAAGTACCTATAGAAATATGAATAAACACTTTATGTACTGTTCTGAAGCTGACATCTTACTAATTCCTGCTTTAGGCTAATGATCATAATCATTTAGAGAATTTCCACCAGTCCAACATTACCTCAGGGTGTATAGGCCACTGTTCAGGGGACCATAATAGGACATACCTGACATAACCTCACCTGCAATGGGATTCTCTCATCCTTTATGACTGTCACATCCCCCTAGACTAAAAATGTAAAGCTCCAATGTTTTGGAGCATACAACTTCATTCAAACTTTTCCTGCTTTGTTTCTGCCTAGCAAAAAAAACTAGCCAACTGGGGGTGATGGTTATGGCAATTGAACATCGGGAATACATCTTCCGCCGAAAACTAAAAACACACCTCTTCCGACTTGAATAGAAAAAAAACAAAAAAAACACTACTAACAATTTTTGAAACTAACACTTTAGTAGCACTTTGATGGCACTTACTTATAGCACTTTGTAGTTTTGTTTTGAAGAAATTGTACTTTCTTGATTCTTGTTGTCCTGGGTCTGTACCCTTGGGGTTTTAATGCACTTATTGTAAGTCGCTTTGGATAAAAGCGTCAGCTAAATGAAATGTAATGTAATGAATACCCACTTACTCATAATCTGGTGACATTCAAGATTGTGCAGTTATGGAGGTTTATTGCGACTGAATAGGTTTAATTTCTATTGGTAACAATGTTTAAACAAAGTATGTATGATAACATTTACAGAACAGATAGGGTTAGGGTTAGGGATTGGCTTTAAGATTTAAATGCATAAATATATCAAGCATTGAAATTACAATTTAATTGTGTGTGGAATTAGAGAAGGAAGCTCATATTCTAACTCTCACTTTTTTACTCACAACCCCTGCTAAACATCTTTCTCTGCTCCTCTATCATTTGCTTCATTCTCTCTAATGTCTTTCATATGGCCAAAAGCCTATATTTTTACATTGCACTATTTTGAAATATGTAAGATGACTAGACATCCTTGACCACAGTTATATACTTATCATCATTGAATATATACAACTTTGTTAATTGTTCAATAGTGCAGACGGACACTCAATATAAAGTAGCAAGAATATGAGTTAAAAAGAATATATAACATCATTATCGGCTTAAATTATCATAGTTCCGGTTGTTTCCCTTCGCTTCAGAGTGTAAATCCCGGATGATATAGAGAGGTCTGTCAGTGCTTCATTATCAAATCTATTCAACTTGTTCAATGAGAGAATGCCCATATTAATGAAAATCTATTCCACGTTTTCACTGGTGGCAACAGCTGCACTATATGTTGCACATTACTGAGTACTGCCCGCACCCGTTATCCACATGAGAGCGCCACCATGACAAAAATGGAGATTTACAGAGAATACAGAGATTTTTCATGAGAAAAGTAAGTCATCATCACTGCTGGAAGTCATTAGGTAATACAGCTAACTAACAGCAGAGAGTCCCTTGTACAGGGATAGTAAGACGGGAGAAACCTCTGCTGCTAAGGTGAGTCAAAAGGGTTTTCAGTCATTTGTGATGCAAACAATCTTAACATAATTTTATGGAAATCAATAGGGATATTAAATAGGAAACATTTCAGTCAAGGTGCACGATATAAGGCTTATAAATTTTATTTAGGAAGAAGAGGCAAGGATTAGAATGGGCAGAGAGCCACGATATATATATATATATATATGGGCCAAATCAACACTGTTGGAGTTCACCCGAGCACTGAAAGGTGGAATGCCCTATTGAAATTGTAATGATTATTATTATAACCTGGCGTCAAAGTTTGATTACACGCCATTAAAACATGATTTTCTGGACCATGAATCCTTTGATGCTGAGCCGTAAACAAACAACTCCACTCCTGCAGTGTCAGTTTTCAAAGAATCTCTATGTCTTGTTATTATTATTATTCAGGTGACCGTGGTGTGGTGTCAAAGTTTGATAACATGCCATTAAAAAACGTGGCTCTGTATCGCGGACATACATGGACCATGAATCGCCAAAGGAGACGATGTTGTCATAACTCCACTGTGCATTGTCCTATCACCACCAAGCTTCTGTCTCATGATCAGAGTCCAAGCATGAACAACGCTATGTGTCAATATCAGGCAAAACTAATGCAACGCTTCAAAATACTGCTTTGCAGTGCTAGAAATTTTAGTTAGCAACCTTCAATTACTCAAAGTCTCATCTGATGGTTATTATTATTTTAACTTTGATTATCATATTGATATTATTCTGTTTTAGCTTTAATTTTCTGTTCTCCTAAATGCAATTTTTTTTTAATTGTACCTAAATGTAAATTGATGTGTTTCTATCACACATTGTCAGCAATCTTTGGTGTGGTCTCTCACCTCGATTAAAGCCTCTCTCACGGCAGCTCCCTGGTACCTCATGGGCTCGACGCTCTTGACCTTGCTCTCCCACCTTGTTTCTGCCCACATCTTTAAGGTGATGCTCACATGGTTCTTCAATATGGCCCACATAAAGAGAAATGTTCTTACAATTATATGGCAGTTAAATTTGTTCAATCTTTAGCAAGAGTACAATGCATAGTTTAATGTGTTGTTTCTCACCATTTGTAACACACTACTTTTCATGATACATTAGACCATACATTTCTGTTTTTTTTTCAGGCAAAACTAATGCAACGCTTCAAAATACTGCTTTGCAGTCCTAGAAATTTTAGTTAGCAACCTTCAATTACTCAAAGTCTCATCTGATGGTTATTATTATTTTAACTTTGATTATCATATTGATATTATTCTGTTTTAGCTTTAACTTTCTGTTCTCCTAAATGCAATATTTTTTTTTAATTGTAACTAAATGTAAATTGATGTGTTTCTATCACACATTGTCAGCAATCTTTGGTGTGGTCTCTCACCTCGATTAAAGCCTCTCTCACGGCAGCTCCCTGGTACCTCATGGGCTCGACGCTCTTGACCTTGCTCTCCCACCTTGTTTCTGCCCACATCTTTAAGGTGATGCTCACATGGTTCTTCAATATGGCCCACATAAAGAGAAATGTTCTTACAATTATATGGCAGTTAAATTTGTTCAATCTTTAGCAAGAGTACAATGCATAGTTTAATGTGTTGTTTCTCACCATTTGTAACGCACTAATTTTCATGATACATTAGACCATACATTTCTGTCTGAATTACGGACGTAATTACGGTAAGCGTGCTGCGTCATTTCCCGTTTTCTTGCCGCTGGTGGTGGTCGCTATCGTATTAGCTCCTCTGCTAAACATAGCTGTTTCTCTGTAGCACTACGGCTAAAATCACCGGTCTGTAGTTTAACACCCACACATAACAACCCCTACTCTATCGTGCTTAGTTCTATAGCAGCGATGTCTTCTCTCTCCCTGTTGCTCCACTGCTCTCTCTTGCTCCGAGTGTCTTATGTTTACCTACTCCTCTACCTACCTTAACAGTAGTGGTACGTGTAATAAATGTAGTGTGTTGGTAGCGATGGAGGCGAGGCTTAGCGACTTTGAAGCTCGACTCTGCAGCTTAGAAACTCCGTTAGCTGTAGTTAGCCGGCTCCTGCTAGCCGCGGAGCCCCCTTAGCTTAGCACGTAGCTTAGCCTCAACTAGCAGTCCCCTGACTAGTCCCATGCAGCAGGGAGCCCAGGGCAGCTGGGCGACGGTCCGGAGGGGGCATAGTGCTACTCTTAAAAAGCCAACGATTAAAGAGCCACCAGCTCACGTTTCAAATAGATTATCTAAACTCAGCGAGGCACCCGCTGATAAACAAACTCTGATTATTGGCGACTCGGTTCTGAGAAACGTCAGGTTAGCGACACCAGCGACCATAGTAAATTGTATCCCAGGGGACAGAGCCGGACGACATCGCATCTAAACTGAAGTTGCTGGCTAAAACTAAACGGAAATACAATAAAATCGTAATTCAAGTCGGCAGCAATGACTCCCGGCTTCGCATGTCGGAGATCACTAAAGTGAATGTTGAGTCGTTGTGTGCTTTCGCAAAAACGATGTCGGACAAAGTAGTTTTCTCTGGCCCGCACCCTAATACAACAGGTGATGACATGTTTAGCCGCATGTTGTCTTTCAACCGCTGGCTGTCGAGGTGGTGTCCTGTAAACGGTGTGGGCTTTGTGGATAATTGGCTAACTTTTTTGAGAAAACCTGGTCTTGTTAGGAGAGACGGCTTCCATCCCACTTGGGATGGAGCAGCTCTATTATCTAGGAATATTACATGACAAACCATATGTAGCGAAAGTGGCTGCTATGGGTAATTATTAGGGATGAGCGAGTACAGCATTATCTGTATCTGTATCTGTATCTGTTAACCATATGAATTATCTGTATCCGTATCCGTACTCGGAGTGGGCGGGGCCTAACCCGGACGTGGGTGTGATTTAACCCACTGTCAGCTGAAATACTCTCTGTATCACTGATCATGAGAGAGAGAGAGGGGGAGTGTGTGTGTGTGTGTGTGTGTAGCTTAATTTGTAATATTTTTTATACCACTACTACCTAGAAAGTGTCAGACACTTTCTAGGTAGTAGCCAACTGACGGTTTAAAACTCTCGGTGAGAGCCTGTCTTGATGCGGCTACGAGGACCCCCTGAGCAGGGCCCCCGCTGCTCCTCGTGTACCGGAGCGACGGTGAGCCGGTCGCCGTGGGTGGGGCCCGCCACATCTGAGCAGCCGGGGCGATATTATCACAAGAACTCAAATAAATGCCCGTCAGTTTGGATGATTTTAAATGGTCATTTATTTTCACACTGGCATTTAATTATCAATGCAAATAATTACGCTGCACTGAACTGTAAGTAAAGTACAAAAAAGTTAAAATAACGAAACATGTAATTGTTACTTGTGAACGAATATCATTCACGTCTTACTAAACCTAGTCACGCGAATGTGCCACAAAAAAAAATCTCCGACAGGCAGAGTCGCAACGCGAGTCGCTTTCTACCAGCACCACGTCTGAACGAACCCACGTTTAACAGAACTCTACTGGTTAATAAGTAAGTACAAACTGAAATAAAAACAAACTTCAAGCTGAATAAACCCTAAACGTTAACGGAAAAGACCCGCGAACCTGAGTGACTGAGAGACAGAGAGCTGTTCTGTGAGTGAGTGAGCAGAGCGGTGTGTGAAGGGGAGGAGCGCTGTGACGCTGTGTGAGGATTTTCATTCAGTCCGAGCACAGATATTGACTCGTATTACTTGTATAATACTCGTGCTCTGCAAAAGTGCTTTATCCGTACCGGATACTCGTTTCAGCCGAGTATCCGGCTCATCTCTAGTAATTATGTTGCGTACAACGCCACCTTAGGAATCTCACCTCAGGAATATTAGTAAGTGTAGTGTGTGTGCAACAGCACAGGTTCGTTAAAATCACTGGGGCAAGAGACGTGTTTACATCAATAAGAAACTACTTTAATGGACAAAAAGACATATCATCAGAACACAATAACCACACAAAATAAACACTTGAACACTTAAAACCAAAAAGGGGGAAAGGGATTAAGAAAAACAAACCACCCGTGACACAGCACACCAAACAAAAACGGGTCGTGAAGAAAAACTCCCTCCACCAGGAATTGGGCCGCCGCCTCCCGGGCCACAGCACCTGCCCACGATAGAAAGATGATTAAAACAAGTCGAGGTTTAAAACGAGGTAAACAAACAAACAACACAACACAACTAAACAAAACAAAACAAAACAAATCTAAAACACAGTATACTTGGTTTAAAAGATAAGTATAAGATATGGGCGTCCCCCTGGACGTGTTGCTCTCCACACACCGTGAAGGTGCAGCGTAGAGTATATATAACTCTGTGATCTTTGTTTGTAATATTAAAACCAGAATTCTCGAAGGAGTCCCGAATTCCAGGTGCACCAGAACAGCAGGTTAGAAAGTCCTGAGGGGGGGAAGGGTCTCACCCTAACAAACAAATCATGTCATTGATGGACATTATCACTAGACAAATCAGGATTTATGGGACCATACGCGCCACTGTTTCAAGCCAAGGGTGCGTCTCCGTGGCCCGGAGGGGGGATATCCTCAGCGTTTAGCAGAGTAAAGTAGTTAGCTGTAAAATTTAATCATGCGTCAGCTACAACACGTTAGTCGCGAGGACGGCAGACAACGTCACTTACCCCGCTGGCGCGCTACTGTGCTCTCTCTCTCTCCCGGCGGAGTGGTTCCGTGCCTTCCGCCAGGTGCAATCCGATGCTTACACTAGACCACGCTACCCCCGCTCACCAACCGAAGTCCAGGGACGAGGCAAAGGGCCAGGGAGAGAGTGAGTGAGAGTGCACTGTTACCTTAAATAGGGGCGCTAGCGCCCCACTTGGCGGGGAGGGCGCACGCAGGCACAGCGCCCCAAGCGGCAGGGCGGGCGCCCACACCCGGCCACACATAGTTGGGACCAGGAAGCAGAGCTGCAGTGCTAAACACTTCTCTGCGCTCCCTCTGGATCAGTCACACAACCCCATAGAGATTGTTTCTGTCCACCGTCCGATTACATTATTGAAATTCAACATTAACAGAGCGAGAACTCCACACAATAATCTAATACAAATTAAAACAACCTCTGAACAACACAGGGAACTAAGACTTTTAAATGTGGTCTTTTAAACATTAGATCACTGTCAAAAAAGGCTCTTTTAGTTAATGAAAAGTCTCCGATTACAACATAGATTTATTGTCCCTCACTGAGACGTGGCTGCATCCTGATGAATATGTCAGTCTAAATGAATCTACTCCCCCCAGTCACATAAATTCACAGGTTCCCAGAGAATTTGGGCGAGGAGGTGGAGTTGCTGCTATTTTTAACTCCAGTCTATCAATTAATCCAAAACCTAAACTCAGCTACAAATCATTTGAATGTCTGGTTCTTAGTCTTCCACGCCAATCCAGGAAACACCAACAGCCAATCATATTTGCTGTAGTTTACCGTGCTCCCAGGGCGTATACAGAATTTTTAACGGAATTCCCTGAGTTTTTAACAAACTTAGTCCTAAAGACCAATAAAATTATTATTGTTGGTGACTTTAATATTCATGCTGACATTAATAAAGATTGCCTTAGCGTAGCATTTATTTCGATATTAGACTCAATTGGTTTCAGTCAGTGTGTACACCAACCTACTCATTGTTGTAACCACACACTTGACCTAGTTTTATCGTACGGTGTCTGAATTGAACATTTAACAGTACTAACGCACAATCCAGTTCTATCAGAGCATAATTTAATAACCTTCGATTTTGAAATAACTGAATATATGCCACTAATAAAAAACTTATTTTCTAGATGTCTACCTGATAGTGCTGTAGCTAAATTGAAGGAAATAATTCCAATTACATTTAAACCTGTATTATCCGTAGATATAAAGAACAAATTCTTTAAAAACCCGAGCTCCGTTGAGATCGACCACCTCGTCGATAGCTCTGCAGACTCATTACGATTAACATTAGATTCAATAACGCCTCTAAAAAAGGAAAATGTCAAACATACTAAATTAGCTCCGCGGTATAATTCCCAGACAAATGAGTTAAACAATTCTCAAGAAAACTAGAAAGGAAGTGGCGCTCCAGCAACCATGTTGAAAACCTCATAGACTGGCACTAGGCGAAAAGCAACATTTCAGTCAGTGGAAATTTTTTAGAATTGACATGATCTCCTGCTATTTGTGACTATTCACAGGACGTCAGCACCCTGTTCTCCCGTGCCACTATCAGCATGGGATTGCAGTATACGCACCGCGAAGTGGGGGACTGAGAACAAAGGGAGAGAACAGCTGTTGTGCAGCCGCGGAGTGGAGGTGTTAGCTAATTAGCATATGACTCCGGGCGAAGCCACTGCTGATCGCCTCTCTCGGTTCACCATTGGAGGAAACCAACCCGGAAAGTCACTCGTGATTGGCTGGTCAAAGTGATGCCATTGGTCACCCTGGGTCATTGCAGCACACACGTGGGGTAAACCCCGCCCACAATTTAACTATGATAATTATATAGCCATAATAATAAATTATTATTATTAATATTGTTGCTTATATTTATTAATAATTATTATTAATCCTATGCAAAAGGCACTGCAGATGCTTGATGCATTCATGTCATTGTTATCATATTGGCAACACATTCAACACCGTCAATATAGATTTCTGGGGCAAAGAGAAAGAACAGTAATGCTGCAAATGTTGAATTAAAGCTTTATTTAAAGTGCACAAAACTGGCCCAAGTAGTGGCAGCCTGAAACCACATCACATGTGCGGCTTAAAATGTTTGACTGCATCCTCTGGATTTAAGGATCTGGGTGGCAATCTGTCCGATTCTGCCCCAGTGTGCAGCCGTCTGTTGCGCGTTGCTGAGTAATGAGGCCCAGCTTCCACCCTGGTCTGGAGTTGGGCACACAGGTCGGACAGCTCCTGGCTCCGGAAAGAGTGAGGCCGCACAATCCACCCAGATCTCCCCTCAAACGAGCCATCCTCCTCATCCGACATCATGTCGATGGTGGTTCCCCTCCAGAACTCCGCCTCAACTGGCTCCAGGACCCTCTGCCTCGCTCCGAACAACTGAAACAAATCAGTACAATCAGCACAGTTCAATGACACAATGAACTTACAACTGTGAATAATTTTTTGTGTTAGCAGTTATCTAACCCTCTTCCTTCTTTGTCGAGACCGAGCCGAACTTTTCCTCGCTGATCCCAAAGCTTCATGTTCCGGTTGACTGTAGACGAAGCTCCTCCTTATTGTGCCATAGTACGTCTTGCATGCAGCTGGAAACCAACATGAGTAGCATTAGTTTCAATATTATTAAAGCAAGTAAAGCAGTCACTGAATCACGGTAATAAGATCCACGTTAAAACACTATAACACCATTACTACAGTAACTTACATGTAATGACGTGGGTATGTACCAATCCGGAGTTTCTGCGAGAGCATCAACTAAACCTGTAGTCACGCACTCGTGTCGGGAGCTCACGCTGTGAAAACAATATGATAGAAAGAGTTCAGAGAGAGAACGAATTTCACACAGAAACAAAGCGTATCTTTTTTTAATCTTACCTTTGCTCTGGGTCACAGCGTCTGCCATCTGACTCGGAGTTATGGAGCCTTCGCATTGTTTCCTAAAAAATGCAAAAAAAAACATAAATGTCACATTTAGGAACAATCCGGTTCTCACAATATCTAAACATTTAAAAGAACACTAGTTCTGCACTCATTGCTTTGTTCTTCTAGCTTTCTCACTTATTCTACCGTTGTTTACACGCTATTAAGCTTGAAATGTCTCTTTGCAGCCACTGGGTCATATGTTCTTTGTGGGACTCTGTCCGAATCTGCCCCAGTGTGTAGACGTCTGTGGTGTGTAGCTGTGAGATCCAGTGTAGCTTCTAGTCTTATTTGAAGTGTGGCACACAGGTCTCTGAGCTCCTGGCTGTGGAAGGATGGATCCAATTCATCTGTCCTGCTTCAATCAGCTGTAAACACAATCGGTACAATTAAATGGTAAATGGTAAATGGATTTGCATTTATATAGCGCTTTTCTAGTCTTGATGACCACTCAAAGCGCTTTACATTACAGTTTCACATTCACCCATTCACACACACATTCATACAGTGCATCGCTGAATCCCAGCGAGCGGATGATGTGTTGGCGAATGGAGTTTAGGAGAGATGTGAGTTGTCAGCCCACGTTAAGACAAGAAAGATCGATACAGAATACAGAGTTTTTAACGAGAAATGGACTGATAAGTATTTATATACTGAAGTCAAAGGGAAAGCCGTGTGCTTAGTTTGTGGAGAAAAGATTAAATGTTTATTTCCAGTCCTGGAAAAGTGCTTGAAAAAAACAAAATCCCAAAAGTTTTGGAGAAGTCATGGAAATTTGTTATATTAATATTTGCATGTCCTTCATTTACGCTGAGTTTTAATTAATTCATATGCTTTTAAAATAAATACACTGAAAATATAAGAAGGTATACTATCTCATACTAATTGAAAAGTTCGGTGGTGAAGCATCTTGCATTTGCTGTTGATGTCACTGCATTAATGAATGAGCTAAATACCAAACTGCAAGGCAAGGGCCTATTTGCAGATGAAATGTACAGCCTGGTGAAGGCTTTCATGAGAAAGTTGCAGTTTCATTCAAGCCAGTTGGAGGGTAACATTCTCAACCACAGTCAACACTGAAAGAAGCCCCACCATCAGTAGATCACCTCCGCAGGTACACTACTGGCAGAGCACGAGTCAGTATCACTGCTGCAGTTTTATTCTTCTCTCAAAGAGGAGAACTTTCCATACGTGAGGAGGCATGCTCAGAAGATGTTGGTTCTCTTTGGATCTACTTACATATGTGAACAAACATTTTCTGTGATGAAGTTTTAACAAATCCAGATACAGACCCTCTCTCACTGATGATCACCTGTCAGCTGTCCTTCACATATCCACCTCAGATATTCAGCCTGACTTCTGTGCACTTGTTCAAACCCAAAACAGACTAGATTTCTCTCACTTATCAAGAAAAAAAAACAGAAAACCAGCAAATGGGGTGATTAGACTATATGCAAATAGTTATAGTACTTTGTATAAAGTTAATTTAAAGCTGATATTTGGAATACTGCAACAAATGTGCATATTTTGTTCACAACTGTTCTTGTAAATGTTGATTAAAGTGTGATTTAATGTTGGGCTTTATTACTTTACCTGCCTCACTTTTTCATTGCCTAACCATAACATTTACTCTTACCTGTAGAAGCTTATCAAATTAATATGAGTTGAATTGAGTTCAGCTTTTTGGTACGGCCCTCCACAACTGTCCATGTTTCTCATGTGGCCCCTCTGGAAAATTAATTGCCCACCCCTGCTTTAACCGAACAGCGACCAGGTATTATAAAGCAGATCATAGTTCTTAATGTCATGAGAAAATGTACTGCAATTAAACTTGTCCTTGCCCAGGTTTCCTGGCTTCATCCCCATCCAGACAGATATTTTTATGGAAAGCCAGTAGAAGTTTGGAGCTTACAGGGAACAGACACATCATATCCAGCATCATTTCTTCCTGTATCTGGCGTACTTACGCCAGATAGTTTAGATAGAGGTGTTATCTGCTCTGAGGGAAACTATCCTGATTTGCATTTGTAAAGCGCAGAGCATTGTCATTTGCATGTGAAAGCCTCCCCTAGGCTTAGGAGAAGGGGGGTCACCTCCCAACCTTCTCAGGCTTGAAAAACTGCAAGAATCTGGTAGCAGAGAATTCGCCCGGAATTTCATTGCCATGTTCAGTCACAAATTCTTTTTTTCATGCAGTGTGGGCGAATAGTGTTAAAGAATATAAAAAGGCTCTCCACAATGCAAGAGCCGCCTACTATTCAAAACTAATAGAAGAGAATAAACAAAAAAACCAGGTCTCTCTTCAGCACTGTAGCCAGGCTGACAGAGAGTCACACCTCCACCGAACCCAGTATTCCTCGATCCCTAAATAGCAATATCTTTATGACCTTTTTTAATGATAAAATTCTAACTATTCGAAATAAAATCAACCATCTCCTGCCCTCAATTGTCACTAATACCCTCCCAATAACAGATCTCAGAAACGGCTGAGAATCCTACCCATTACTTAGACAGCTTCTCTCTGATCACCTGTGATCAGTTTACCAAAATAATCTCAGGTTCTAAACCAACAACCTGTATCTTAGATCCCATTCCTACAAAATTACTTAAAGAAATTCTGCCCCTAATTGATAGTTCGTTACTTAACACAATCAATCTGTCATTATCATCAGGTTATGTACCACAGTCTTTTAAAATAGCAGTAATCAAACCCCTTCTCAAAAAACCCACCCTAGACCCAGAGGTTTTAGCCAATTACAGACCAATATCTAATCTCCCCTTCATGTCTAAAATCTTAGAAAAAGTGGTAGCCAATCAGCTGTGTGAGTTTCTCCAGGAAAAATAATATATATGAAGACTTTCAGTTTGGGTTTAGAGCCAATCACAGTACAGAGACAGCCTTGGCAAAAGTCACTAATGACCTTTTAATAGCCTCAGATCAAGGACTTGTGTCTGTTAGATCTCTGTGAAGCATTCGACACAATTGACCATCACATTTTATTACAAAGACTCAAACAGTTAATTAACATTAATGGAACTGCCCTTAACTGGTTTAAATCGTATTTCTCTGATCGCTCCCAATTCGTGCAAATTAATGATGAGACATCTGTGCGCACAAAAGTTAACCATGGTGTTCCACAGGGCTCTGTGCTCGGTCCAATTTTATTCTCATTATATATGCTTCCACTAGGAAACATTATCAGGACACACTCGGTAAATTTCCACTGCTATGCGGATGACACCCCGTTATACTTGTCAATAAAACCTGAACAAAGTAAACAATCAACTAAACTTCGAGCATGTCTCAAGGACATAAAAACCTGGATGACCCGCAATTTTCTCTTATTAAACTAAAAAAAAACAGGTTATAATTAGAGATGAGCCGGATACTCGGCTGAAACGAGTATCCGCTACGGATAAAGCACTTTTGCCGAGCACGAGTATAATACGAGTAATACGAGTCAATATCTGTGCTCGGACAATCCTCACACAGCGTCACAGCGCTCCTCCCCTTCACACACTGCTCTGCTCTCTCACTCACAGAACAGCTCTCTGTCTCTCAGTCACTCAGGTTCGCGGGTCTTTCCCGTTAACGTTTAGGGTTTATTCAGCTTGAAGTTTGTTTTTATTTCACTTTGTACTTACTTATTAACCAGTAGAGTTCTGTTAAACGTGGGTTCGTTCAGACGTGGTGCTGGTAGAAAGCGACTCGCGTTGCGTCTCTGCCTGTGGCGGCTCCCGCAGCGGCAGCTCCAGAGGCAGCTCCGACTGCCGCGGCTCCCGAAGGGGAGCTTCTGCGAGCAGCCCAGCCCGAGGCTGCTATTGGCGGGGCTCCGCCAACAGAGCCGCTCGCTCCTCTGGATGAGACTGAGGTGGTACAGGTAGCCTCCGAAGCTCCGGAGAGTCCGCTCCCGGAGGTGGGAGTTCAGGGGGGAGGCCCCCCTGTAAATAAACAGTGTCAAGTTCTGTGTGTTTTCGTGACCACATCTCTGCCCAAACTTGAACTGCTGCTTGATCAACCATAGAAGGGTGCAAAGGACAACTCAATTCTTCTTATTCTTCCACTTTTTATTTTCTTGATGTTTGATTCTTTCAGTGGACATAAGTAAATCAAGGAATCGAATAGAATGAATAGGTTGATAACCTTTGAAAACAGAAAAAGACATGCATTAGTCTCAAATAAATTAATAAACCAGTAAACATTTTCCTCTCAAAATGACCCCAGTTCCTTAGTTCTTAAACAAGTTCAGAATTAACAAACAATTCCAATTAACCTAGACTCTGAGTTACATAAAGTATCATCATAATTAATTAATTAACCCCATCTAAAGTTTTCAACAAAGTTCAAATTAGCATGCTAAGGTTATTCAACTTATAACTGTAATTTAATAATAATAATTAACAACAGTCGTGGAGAAGCATGATCTTACTGCACCATCCGCATCAAAGCTGTTCTTTCCTACCAGTTGCGTCTTTCAGATTGATCAGGAGCTGTGGTCATTCCTTCTTCCCAGGAGCAAGTGCTAAGACTAGTTGACTGCATCCAAACATTTTGTGCCATGCCTTCCCAGTGGGTGCGCAGGCAAATATGGTCCCCTTTAAGAGTTCCTGTTGGGCTTGGGTTCCACCACCATCTCTTGTGTGGTCGCCCTCTGCAGGTTTGGAGTGTAGAGTGCTTTGTATGTGCTCTTGAAATGAATTGGGGTCTGACACAACAAACAGTACTTCACGCATTGAGTGTCTGACTACTCTCTAGCGTCTGGCTACTCTCTCGCTCTCTCTCTCTCTCCATCTCTCTGCCGGTCGTTGGAGTTTTTTTTAAACCGTCAGTTGGCTCTAACCAGTTTTATTTTACTTCACGCACTGAGTGTCTGACACTTTCTAGGTAGTAATGGTATAACAAATATTACAAATTAAGCTACACACACACACACACTCCCCCTCTCTCTCTCATGATCAGTGATACAGAATAATGAGTGATACAGAGAGTATTTCAGCTGACACCAGTCAGAGTTTGCTTAACCTTGCAGGACAGTGAGGGTGGCAGTAGCACCCACCTTTCCCCCACTGAGACCAATATTGCATCTGGTGATGAAGGTCCTCCTCCACCAAAGACCAAGAGGACTTCTGCAGTATGGGACTCTTTCACTGTGTCTGAAAATGATCCCTCCAAAGTTCGTTTGCTATTGTGATCAAAATCATTGATACGAAAGGTCAATGCTGATGCTGTCCTGTAATAGTTTTCTAATCAGCAATAAATATAACAATTTCTGATCAACCCATATCAATTGCATGCTTAAAATAACATACTGGGTAAAGCCCTGCCCGTTTCAAGACAACCCGGCCTACTTCCGGGTTAAATACAGCCCACTTCCGGGTTAAACCACACCCACTTCCGGGTTAGGCCCCGCCCACTCCAAGTACGGATACGGATACAGATAATTCATATGGTTAACAGATACAGATACAGATACAGATAATGCTGTACTCGCTCATCCCTAGTTATAATACTTGGCCCCAAACACCTTAGAGATACATTATCTAATGATATAGCTGTGCTAGACGACATTGCCCTTGCTTCCAACGAAACATTCAGGAACTTGGGAGTGATCTTCGATCCTGATTTATCCTTTAATTCTCACTTAAAACTTATTTCTAGGACTGTCTTTTTCCACTTGCGTAATATCTCAAAAATGTGTCCTTTCACAAAAAGATGCAGAAAAACTAGTCCACGCCTTTGTTACATCGAGACTGGACTGTTGTAATTCATTATTATCAGGCTCCAGCAGTAAGTCGTTAAAGACTCTACAGCTTGTCCAAAATGCCGCAGCACGTGTCCTGACAAGAACAAAGAAAAGAGAGCACATTTCTCCAGTATTAGCTTCGCTACACTGGCTTCCAGTTAAGTCTAGAATAGAATTTAAAATTCTCCTCCTCACCTTCAAGGCCCTTAATAATATAGCGCCTTTTTACCTTAAAGAGCTGTTAGTACCTTATATACCCACTAGAGCACTCCGTTCCCAGAATTCAGGCCAACTTGGGTTAGGGTTCGTCCCTAAAGTCTCTAAAAGTATAGTAGGAGCCAGAGCTTTTAGCCATCAAGCCCCTCAGCGCTGGAATAATCTACCACTTTCAGTTCGGGAGGCAGACACCATCTGTTCGTTTAAGAGTAGGCTCAAAACCTTCCTTTGTGATAAAGCTTATAGTTAGAGCTAATTAGTGCGGCAGAACGCAATTTGTTCTATTTTATGACACATGACACACGTAGCAGTGTTAATTTCGTTGACGAAAACTATAACGAAAAATATTTGTTAACAACCCTTTTCCCATGACTAAGACGAGACGAAGACGTAACGAAAACGGATCTTTGAAAATAAAAACTATGACTTAATCTATTTTAACTTTCGTTGACGAGACGAGAAGAAAATGTTGGTGGTTGACTAAGTCACAATCATTTTTAAAACATCATCGTATCAGGCCGTCATGAAGTATCAGGAACGGGCGAGTGAGTCTGTGTGTCTGTGACCAGGACTGCGGCGGTGGCTTGTGGTGGGTCCTGGTGGGCGGCGGTGGACGGTGACTGAGGACTGGAGTGGCGTCTGGTCTTGATGGTGGATCGTGGTCCTGCTGGTTGCTGACCATGGACTGTGACTGCTTGGCATGTCATGTTCAAATGTTGGGATTGTCCTTCGGGATGGTTACCCTCATCAAATGCTGCTAAAAACTTTAATCTGGATGATGTTTTCCTTCACGTGACATCTATTGAACTTCCGTCCTGGGAGAGGGATCCCTCACATGTGGCTCTCTCTGAGGTTTCTACGTATTTTTACCCTGTTAAAGGGGTTTTTAGTTGTTTTTACTTACGCTTGCTGAGGGTTAAGGACAGAGGATGTCACACCCTGTTAAAGCCCTATGAGACGAATTGTAATTTGTGAATATGGGCAATACAAATAAAATTTGATTGATTGATTGATTGATACAAGAATATTTCTGTAGTCGTATCCCAATTCCTTTCAAATTTGTTTGTTCAATGAGTTCATACAAACATGCCTTGTCAGATTCAGGCAACAGGACTAACTTCAGGCAAGTTTGTAAATTGCCTGTGTAAACATGATACATTGCATGAGGATGGCAGCAATTTCACACTATTTACTTACACTTAGGTATATATATATATATATACCTAGTCTTACCTCAGATTCCATGTTAGTCTCTTGTGCTGTCCTTTTGTTGTTTGGGTGTTTTTTTTCTGATTAGCCTCCATCTCAGAAGATAAAGTTTAAGGGATTAGCCAGCAGGCTATGTTTACTTTCTTTCCAAGTATGGCCGACGGCCAGCAGCGCCGGTGTGATGTGGGAATGTTTGCTCTTATTAAACCTAGGATTTATCACACTACGGATGGTGAAATAATAGTTGAAGATGAACTGCTGAATTTTCTACTGATTAAGTCGAGAACACTCGATCAAGATAATATCATAAAGATAGTTAAGTCCAGCTTCAGTTCTCAAAGGATTGAAGACTCCAAAGCTGTAATGGCAGAGCTGTTTCCTGATAGAAAACGCTGGTCCTCTCACAGGGGAGAAAAGAAAGACGAAATACACATCAAAATGTGCTTGGCTGTGTTCAAGGAGAAAGGGGAACTACCAAGATTTGTGTCTCATTACATTGATGAACTACCTCCCGTTTCATTCAAACATGTGGACGTTTCAGCGTTGCTCGGAAGAATTCAGCAGATTAATATTGACGTTGAACTTCTGAGGATTTCCCTTACCTCGCAGGCAACCGCCTGTGAGGGACTTCTGGAGGTGTCAGGCTCCCTTAACGAGCGACTGTTGGTGGTGGAAAACCCCAGTGTTGCTGGTCCCCCACCGGGTGGTGGCGGCTCCTCCTTGGCAGCGGCGAATGTTCCTCTTCGGCCTGCAGAGGTCCCCCTGGCGGGCGAGCCTGCTGCACCGGGCCCAGGCTTGGCTGTGGTGGAGACGGTGGTGGAGCTGGAAGGACCTCCTCCCGCTGTCTGCGGACCCCCAAGACGGGGTGTGAAGTGGCTGGCGACAGGTGAATCCCCGGGCTTGCCTCCTGCTCAGCGAAGTGAAACAGCCCCGGAGAAGACTGAGCACCCTACCTGGAGTACTATGGTGAGGGACGGCCGCAAACGTCAGGCAGTGTCAGAGAACTCAGCTCACCTGTTTACTGTAAAGTCTCGTGCTGAGAAACCCCAAGCCAGACATGCACGGAAAAAGTCAGGGATTACTGGAACTGCGGTGATTAACAACGAGGAACTGTCTACTGTAAAAACGAAGATGGTCAGTGTGTTCGCCACGAAATTCAAGATCCATCTTGATGCCGACACTCTCCGTCTCTTCCTCCAAGTGAAGATGAACCGCGAGGTGAAGTGCAGGAAAATCGAGACGCCACATAGCAGATTCAGCTCCTTCTGCGTTACTGCTGAATGGAACGACTGGAAGGAGATGTACGAGCCCCAGTTCTGGCCAGCTGGGTCAGTCGTCAGACAATACTTCGAGCCTCGCCGTTCAAGAGGAGCAACAAGTGGGGTAAGTCTGCCTGGGAGAGCTGCGGGGGGGATTTCTTGCCCTGAGGAGGATGGGGGGCTGTCATGCCCTGGTGCTGGCATGTCGGGCTCCGTGGGGGCGTCGGCGGAGATGTCCGAGGAAACTGACAGCCCCGATGGGAATGACACAGAATCTTAATGCGCGTTGTGTCCTACAATTCTCGTGGCCTCAGAGTGGGTCACACGGCTGCTGACAAGGCAAGGAGGCTGGTTGTGGATACACTGTTAGGCAATAGTGACGTTTTATGCATTCAGGAGACCTGGATGGCCAAACAGGATTTGGACAAATTAAACTCTCTCCACCCTGACTTTCATGGTGCGGGTGAATCCACCACGGACCTCAGCACAAGAATCGTCCGAGGTAGGATTGCTGGAGGAGTAGCTATTCTATGGAATAAAAAATATGACGCCATGGTTAAAGTTTTACATTTAAATGTGGACTGGGCCATTGGGCTAGAGTTTAATTTTAATGGAAATCATTTTATTATTCTCAATATTTATACTCCATATGAATCGTATGATCATGTTGATGAATTTGTGAGCAGGCTTGCATTTGTACAATCCTTTATAGAGGATAATGACTCCTCTTGCATTTATGTTTTGGGTGATTATAATGCTGACCCATCAGATAATAAGTCTCTGTTTGCTAAACACTTGTTAAGGTTCACTAGCGACACTAACCTAGTAATATCAAGTCAAGTGTTCTTGCCTCACTCAAGTTACACTTATGTTAGTGAAGCATGGAATACGACCTCGTGGCTAGATCACATTGTTTCCACTGTTGATGCTCATGCTTCATTGGAGAATATTGAGATTTGTTATGGATTAGCCACCTCTGACCATATCCCCATTGCCATGATATTAAATGTGGACAATGTTCCCAAGCTGGTTAAGTATGAAGGCAACAGTGTAGTAAAGATAGATTGGGAAAAACTATCTAATGATGATGTCCTCAAATATTGTTTCAGGTCTGATGAATTTTTGAGTAAAGTATATCTGCCCATGAATGTCATATGCTGCACTAATGTAAACTGTGATGACTCCTCCCATGGTGCAAGTGTGTGTGATATGTACAAAAATATAGTTAGAGCTCTTCTTGAGGCTAGCAGGTGTTTATTCACTCATTCCAGGAAGGCCAAGAACATCAAACCAGGGTGGAATAAATTTGTAGCTAGCCATCATGCAGAGTCCAATGCGGCCCATAGGGCTTGGGTAATAGCTGGAAGGCCAAGGCAGGGACCTGACCTTGATTATAAAAAGAAAATGAATGCAAAGTATAAATATGCCCTGCGCTACATAAACAAACAAGAGCAGGTGCTGAGTGCTCACTCTATGGCTGATAAATTGCTTAAAAATGACATTACTAGCTTCTGGAAGGAGGTTAAAACCCTTAATAGGGCTAAAGTAGCTCTTCCTTGCTGTATAGAGGGGGTAACGGATGTAGTGGCAATAGCTGACCTATGGAGGCAGCATTATGCAGAGCTGTTTAATAGTATTAAATATGAGCCTTATCATATTGGCAAAATTGATGAGGAAAGTATTTGTTTTCACCCCAATGATGTTCTCAGTGCCATAGAGCAACTTGCAGACATCACAGCAGAGCACCTAAAGTTAGCTGGCCCCAGGTTGGCAGTGCTACTATCTATCTGCTTTACCGGGATGGTGACGCATGGCATATTGCCAGACTCCATGCTGTCAGTAGTTCTTGTCCCAGTTATCAAAGACAAGGCTGGTAAGATCGGAAGTATTGATAACTATAGACCCATTGCACTTGCTAGTATTCTCTCTAAAGTGCTAGAAAGATTAATTCTTGACAGGATAAGTGAATACATAACCACCACTGACAATCAGTTTGGCTTTAAGCCCAAGCATAGTACCGACCTATGTATTTATGCTCTGAAAGAGGCAATAGACACGTATAGAAGGCAGGGTTCTACTATGCTTATAGGGTTTATTGATGCATCCAAAGCATTTGACCGCGTCCACCACTTTAAGCTGTTTAATAAACTCAAGCTTAGGGGTGTGCCCAGTAGCTTAGTACGCATCCTGGCTTACTGGTATGCGAACCAGAGTATGAGTGTAAGATGGGGGAGCATCTTATCTACCCCTTTTAAAGTTGGTAATGGGGTCCGGCAGGGGGGTATATTATCCCCAGCCCTTTTCAATCTCTATATGGACGACCTTTCCAGGCAGGTGGGGGGATGCCGAACAGGTTGTATGATAGGTGATTCTCTGGTCAACCACTATATGTATGCAGACGACCTAGCTTTACTATCCCCTAGTAGCAGTGGGTTTCAACAGCTGCTTAACATCTGCACTAATTATGGGGTTGATTTTGATGTGAAATACAATGCCAAGAAGAGCGTGGTAATGATCTGTAGGACTAAGGATGATATGGATATTAAGTTTCCTGCCTTTCATATCTCTGGGCAAACTCTGGGGGTGTCCAATAGTACCAAATACTTAGGGCACATTATTACAGACACGTTGGAGGATGATGCCGACATGTTCAGACAGAGGAGACTGCTCTATGTCCAAGCGAACATGTTGGTGAGAAAATTCCACCACTGTTCAGTGGATGTAAAGATTAATTTGTTTAGAGCCTACTGTACCCCTCTTTATACAGCGCCATTCTGGGTGAAATACAAGAATGAGAGCTTGCGTAAGTTGAAAGTAGCCTATAATGACTGTCTTAGGATACTCCTGAATAAACCCAGGAGTACAAGAGCCAGTGAGCTTTTTTGCAATATGGGTCTAACCACCTTCATGGCCTTGATGAGGAAACTTATTTTTAAGTTTATGAGTCGGCTGGACCGCTCTACTAATTCTATAATTGAACTGATGACAGACCCTGTCCACAGCTCTGTTGAGTACACATCAAAAATCTGGGAACACTGGCATCAGTGCCTGTGTTAGCCCGTCTTTCCTATATATTTCTGTGTAATGTATTGTTTGTATGTTTTGTTTTGTTTTTCATAATGTGGGCCTAGAGCCTGTAATAAAGTTTATATATACATTGTTATTGAAGTGCTAGCGAGAGATGGCCTACCGTAAGAGCAGAGGAGTCTCATAGCCTTGTATAGCATGGAGGGCAATACCGTTAAATCATCTGTTAAGATTTTAGTGTCTTTAGGGCACAGGCCGAATTCAGCATTCACCCAGTATACCTTTTGTTGACAGACCTCGGCTGGCGTTGTTCTGTAAGAGAACATTGTGTGTTGTCTGTGTCTTATCATCTGGATACACACTTCCAAATATTGTTTGTGTGTGTATACAATAAGTCAACACATGGATGGTCAATCAACAGTGCTGTGCTGTTCTGTGCTGTGCTGTAGAAGGCTGCTGGTTCTGTTGGTCTGAAGAGGGCAACATGTCTACTCTGTGTAGTTCAGCAGTTGTACACTGGACTCTGTTAGCTAGGCACAATGTATAAGCAGAGGGGGAATTATTCCTATTTTAAAGCAGACTGTTCCAAAGAAAAATAGTCACTGTGACTCCCTCCCAAGCACAGTCAGACAGCAAAGTGGTTTTCCTCCATGGGTTTTTAATGAAGTGGTCTCCAAATCCAACCGTGAAAACTAAGTTTACACAGTAACAAACACATAACATATAACATTAGCAATCACAGTATAAATAATTAAGATCAAGGTTAAATTAAATAACAAACAGATAAAATACCTCGTTGGCTGCATGCTTTGAAAAGGAATCTTATCTTCTCTTAACTCTTCTTTAACAAACTCATGTGTGAATACTTTGTCTCTTCTCCGTGTGGGCTCCGTGTTTCTTCTTCGTGTTCCTTCTCAAAACAAGCAGCTCAACGGAGGCTTCAAAATAAAAGCCTTCTCTAATTACAGTGATGCTATACAAATACAAAAGTAATACATACATACTTTATAAAGTGGCAACAGTTACAGTCACTGTTTCTTAAAGTTTTTTATATATTCAACCTTCTTCTACTTTCATATATTTGTCCCTTTTTTGAGGGAAAATATGGCCTACCCAGCTGTTTTTGTTAGGGAAGATTAGACACTTTTCTCATAAAAAATGGTTAGTAATTTATCTTGGGTATTCACAATTAACTGTATGTACTTTGTTAAACTGTGAAGGATGAAAATCATTTTCCAAGAACATTAAAACATTATTTTCCAAGAACATTAAACCATACATGAACTTGTTCACTCATGATAAAAATTACTGAGTACAATTTAAACTCTGATTTGTAGAAAATAAGTCCCTGTCAGCACAGATGGCCTCTCTTTTCCCTCTGTCTTTCTTTCTCTCTTTCATTATTTCTCAGCTCTTGCCCACTCTGCTTTTATGGCACTGAACGATCAATAAAGGATTGTGCAGGGAGGCAGAGAGCCTCTCATACCCATTTGGGAGGATAATTTGCATCAAAAAATGGCACCAGCTGCACAATAGTATATTGATGTATTAAAGAAAAGAACTGGACGGCATGCATTACAGGGGAGAAGGACATAAATAGAGAGGCAGAGACTGAGTGATACAAATGAGAATAAGAAATATCTTGAAGGAAGAAGATGGGAGGGGCAGCTCTACATAGAATTGCCCCGGGTGAGCGCTTTTTTTATTATAACAATATAAGTGATGTTGTTGTTTTGTTTCGGTAATTGACGGTGACATGTAAGCTAGGTGGCGTTAGCCTCATAACAATATGTGCCCGGCTTGCCGGCCGGTGTTGGCGGCAGCGGCAGGGGGCAGACTGCTGCTCAGTGGCGGGTTGGTCCCAGGCTGTACCCTCACTGCGAGAATGGAGGTGCTCCCACTGACTTCACACTCCTGAGAGCCGGACACGTCTCACCGGCTCAGGGTTCCCCACGTCTGCAGGGTATGTCTAGTTTTCATCATTGATCATTATCGATCTGTGACAAATCTCCAGCCTGTGTGTCCCCTGTGTGTGTCCCGCTACGGTTAGCAGCAGCGGGCTAACGCTAGTTTGCTGTTAGTTTGTGTTTAAAGTTGCAGCACTTTCTGGAATGTCTGCTTGTGAACGTATTTACAGCAGTATTGCATGTGGAACCCCAGCCGGGAAGCATCGGACTGGGAGGTGGGGGGAGAGATCCCATTTCGGGTCCGGAGTGGAGGAACAATGTTTACGGTTAGCAGCAGCCGCCTGACTGATCTCCCCACGGACAGGGGAGCGTTGACAGTGAGTGTCTTCAACTAGAAAAGCTGTTGTTTTGTTTCGGTAATTGACGGTGACATGTAAGCTAGGTGGCGTTAGCCTTATAGCAATATGTGCCCGGCTTGATGGCCGGCGGCAGCGGCAGCGGGCAGACGACTGCTCGGTGGCAGGATGGTCCCAGGCTGTACACCGGACCCGCATGTCGGGTCCGGTGTAGAGAAACAGTACTCTCAGAGTCGTAGCTTGTCTGTGTGTGTTTTGCCCCGGTAGTACACGGCTATAAATAGAAAATAATGCACTCGGAGGCTAACCCGAGTCGTAGCTTCTGTGTGTGTCGCCCCAGTATAACTTAAAACAGCAGTTTGTTGAGCTTTGTTAGAAAATAGCACCGGAACATGTTCCAGGATCCCCCCCCCGGTCTCCAGTTGCATCGTAGCCGTGCTCGATCGTCGCTCAGTGGACAGCCCCTCTTGTGATGCCCGGGCGGCACAGCGGAGGAGGGGGGGAGAGAGCTGCGCCTTATAACTTTTGTGTCCGGTACAGATTTGCTCCGCGCACCCCGAGCTGCACGAACCGGTGACGGTCACCAGCAGCTCGGTGCCGCCTCCGTCGCTCGCTTTAAAATAAAGTCATACCCGGGGTTTTAAGTGCACTTCGCCCCAAAAGTTGCAGCAGTGTTAGCCTCCAGAGCTGTAGCCCTTCACTGTGTGTGTGTGTGTGTGTGCGAGTGGTGTGTGCGCTCAGAATATATGCCCTGTATGAATAAATATACACATACAATTATACTGTATACACACATATCTAATGCATGTATTTAAATAATGTACATCTTTATCAGAAGGTGTAGTAGTTTGAAAATGTAAGCTTTAATGAAGAAACACAACAAACGGATACAGAAATATATGTGTAGGACAGTGACTTAAAATGATTTTAACAACCTTAAATATGCTAAGGGGAGATTTAACACGTGACACTGGATGTGTGTGCGTGTGTGTGGTGCATAGTGTGTGCGCTCAGAATATATGCCCTGTATGAATAAATATACACATACAATTATATACTGTATACACACATCTAATGCATGTATTTAAATAATGTACATCTTTATCAGAAGGTGTAGTAGTTTGAAAATGTAAGCTTCAATGAAGAAACACAACAAACAGAGGATGCCACACCCTGTTAAAGCCCTATGAGATGAATGTAATTTGTGAATATGGGCTATACAAATAAAATTTGATTGATTGATTGAGATACAGAAATATATGTGTAGGACAGTGACTTAAAATGATTTTAACAACCTTAAATATGCTAAGAGGAGATTTAAGATGTCTGTGTGTGTCTGTGTGTGTGTGTCGGGGGCAGGGCAGTGATAGGGGGGTTGGGTTGTTGGTGAGAGGGGGGGCGGGGCACTCAAAACAGCTCAATCTGAGGAGGGCTGTTTTAGACAGGGTAAAAAGGTGCTGTTTTAAAATATCCTTGTGGTATTTTGACCAAAACATTTTACAGACATTTCATTAAGACCCCAAGGAGCCATATCAACTGTGGTAAAATGGGCATATGATGGGTCCTTTAAGAGAATCAATGCACAAAAGTCTGCACAACACAGTATAAGTTACAACATAAAAGTGGCAAAAATATATACAATCAGTTATGGAAAAAAGTTAGCAAGAGCAGAGATACAATAATATAAAATATTAAGAATAATATACAAATAAGAGCAGATATACAATGATATAAAATAACAATAATATACAAATACAATATAGAATAAATAAACTCATGTAAAGACACATTAAAGAAAATCTAATTATAACACTATTGCACTAAGAACAGAAAACTCAAACTAAAACTTAACCTTTCTGGCCTTCCTTGATGCAAAATCATCAATAATGTCATCATATGAAATCTGCTCCCCTATTGAGTGATTGATACTGATGACGGCTAGGCCAGTCAGCCGTTCCTGAGACATGGTTGACCTAAGGTACGTCTTGATCAACAATTTTGAAAAGCTCCTCTCTGCTTGAGCCACAGTGACTGGCACAGTAAGTGCAATCCTGAGAGCCGTCCAAAAGTTGGGGTAGATCTCCGATAGATCCTTATCATGCATAAAAGTGATAAGCTCAAGGAGGCTCATGGTTTTTGATGGCAGGTCAGGGAAGTTCTTAATTTCCTGTACAAGCTCTCTACTGTCCAAATCCGAATGCCCTTCAAAGTGCAGTGTGGTGCCCAGTGCCTCAAATTGCTCTGCCAGCTCCTCATCTGCAAGACTTGGGAAGTTTGTTGGAACTCCAAATTTGTTTCCCACATTTTCCAATGTGGAAAGCCTCTCCTTGATGGCTGACGTGGCTGCATCAACGACAACATTGAAGAATCCAACTTCCAACTTCCTAAGTGCATCACTGATAGGCTCATCATGTGATTCAAATGAGAAGTGGCGCTTTGGTGACCTGAGCCTTTTTGGTTCAAAGCAGCCTCCACATTAATTTCTTCACAAAAGGTCTTTTGTCGCCATCTGTGCAGTCACAAAGCCACTTGCCCTGTAGCTCTGGATACCTCTTTCAGTCTTCTTCAAAAGACTCACAACTAAGTCCACATCCATATTAGGATGCTGCATGAGTTTGCTAACATGATGTATTGCAGATAGCATGCCATACCTAACAATCGTGCAGATGCTGAAGCGGTACAACCCCACCTTCTCCATCAGTGACACAACTCTAATTACCACTGACAACTGTTCTGTGTGGCTTATATCTGGGGTGCAGTCCAGAATTATTGAAAAAACTTTTTCTTGTTATTAAACAAATCAATGAGCTCATTCTCCACATGCTGGCCTAGGTAGCTGTTGTGACTTGCTGTTCCTCTTGTGACACAGTTGAGGTGATCTTTCATAATGGGATCAAACCTGGCCATCAGTTCGACCTCTTTGAGAAAATTCCCATTTGATGGTGTGAACAGTGTTTCTGTGTTTCCCCTTAGAGCCAAATTTCGAATTGCCAGTGACTGCACAATAGCAGTGAGACCATCTCATCCTCTCAGCCTCCAGGGGCCATCTCCTGCTTATCAATTGTTTCCCCACTTTTTAACCTCACTGACATTTCCTTCCATTATTTCATGCAATTGAAGTGTTCTAGACCAGTGGTCCCCAACTTTTTTGCGCTGCGGACCGGTTGGATGTAAGACAATATTTTCACGGACCGGCCGTTAAGGTGTGTCTACGGAGCCTCATTACGGAGTCCCTCTGGTGCGGCCTCTGGTGACAGCGGTAGATTTTTTTTTAATTTAACGGAATTTTGAGAGGTTTTTTGGGTTATTTAAAATAAATAATGAATTAGTTAATTAAAGTTTTCGGAAATGGCAACAGAGTTTTTTGTGCTGTTGTGTTGCGATCTCAGGGTATTCTGCCGTGACTTTAATCCAGGACACCGGCAGAGTTGTTTTCTTAAACATACTTTTACGGCCGCCGTCATTTGTGATCTCCAGCAGCTGATCTTCTTCTTAAACAGACATGCTGGATTCACCTGGTTTGTTGACAAATGTGTCCGACAAATATCCTGCTGGTTTCTGTTCAGCGAAAAAGGGTCGTGATCGAGAGAAGGGTCTTGAAATTCATAAAGGAGAGGATCCGGTCATTTTTCAAAATAAAACACAGTTTTATTTTGAAAAATGACCGGATAATAGATAAAACAGAAAAAATGTAAATTGTTTATTCTTTCTGTGCGGCCCGGTACCAAATGACCCACGGCCCGGGGGTTGGGGACCACTGTTCTAGACTGTTTTCATGTGCTGTGAGGTATGCACTCGCATGTTTCCAATTTGCCATTCCTGAACGTGTTAAATTAATGATCCTCTTGGAAAACAATTTGCAGAAGAAGCAAATGAGCCTGTTGTTCTCCATGGAATACATCAGCCAACGTCTTGCCATCTTTTCACCACTAACTAATGTCTTATTAAAATATTGGTGGTGGCAACTTCTCCCATCACTCTCATTCTTATGAAAAACAAAGTTAGGTGGCAACCTACTTGGTCCTCTTCAAACCAGCTCAGTCAGAATCCTCTCAGTCAGAGGTGAGGGCCAGTTAGCAGGGTCAGTTGACATAGGCTCATCCTCAGTGGGGCTCAGTGGGGATTCAGCTCCAGGTGTTTCTATCAGACAGCATATTGGTACATTACTCAAAGCACATAGCAGTGGAACATAACACATAGGCCTACTCAGAAATGATCAGAAATATAAAAATGTAAGTGAAATTGCAGTTGCCCAGTTGTCTTGTAGCCTGGGCATACCCCCTCCACACACACCCACACACACCCACACACACCCACACACACACACACACACACACACACACACACACACACACACACACACACACACACACACACACACACACACACACACACACACACACCTGGTGTGGAAATAAATTTAAAAAAAATAAAAATAAAAAAATCATAAAAAAATGTCAAAGTTTAAAAAAGAAAGTTATGTTGAGTATGAAAACACTTATTACATTTCACTTCATAATTGCAACAGCATGTGTTGTATTCATTGTTGCAAAACTTGTTCTGTAAATAGTTCGTTTGCTATTGTGATCAAAATCATTGATCTGAAGCTCAATGTTGATGCTGTCCTGTAATAGTTTTCTAATAAGCAATAAATATAACAATTTATGATCAACCCATATCAATTTTATGCTTAAAATAACATACTCATTAAAGCCCCGCCCGTTTCAAGACAACCCGGCCTACTTCCGGGTTAAATCCAGCCCACTTCCGGGTTAAATCACACCCACTTCCGGGTTAGGCCCCGCCCACTCCGAGTACGGATACGGATACAGATGATTCATATGGTTAACAGATATAGATACAGATACAGATAATGCTGTACTCGCTCATCCCTAGTGTATATGTATTCATACAGGGCATATATTCTGAGCCCACACACACACAGACACGCATCCAGTTTCACGTCTTAAATCTCCCCTTAGCATATTTAAGGTTGTTAAAATCATTTTAAGTCACTGTCCTACACATATATTTCTGTATCTGTTTGTTGTAATTCTTCATTGAAGCTTAAATTTTCAAATTACTACACCTTCTGATAAGCAAGTGGATTATTTAAATACATGCATTAGATATGTGTGTATACACTATAATTGTATGTGTATAGTTATTCATACAGGGCATATATTCTGAGCGCGCACACACACAAACACGCACGCACGCACACACAGTGGAGGGGCTACAGCTCTGGATGCTAACACTGCTGCAACTTTTGCGGCGAAATGCATTTATAACCCCGGGTATGACTTTATTTTAAAGGGAGCGACGGAGGCGGCAAGGAGCTGCTGGTACGAGCTCGGGGTGCACGGAGCAAATCTGTACGGGACACAAAAGTTATAAAGCGCAGCTCTCTCCCCCCCCCCTCCGTTTCGCCGCCCAGGCATCACAAGAGAGGCTCTCTGCTGAGCGAGCGCTCAAGCACGGCTACGATGCAGCCGGAGACCGGGGGGGATACTGGAACATGTTCTGGTGCTATTTTCTAACAAAGCTCCACAAACAGCTGTTTTATGTTATACCTGCTGTTTCAACCGGGCGACACACACAGAAGCTACGACCCGGGTAAGCCTCCGAGTGCATTGTTTTCTATTAATAGCTGCTGCGTCTACCGGGGCGAAACACACACACACACAAGCTACGACTCCGAGAGCATTGGTCCTCCACTCTGGACCCGAAATGGGATCTCTCCCCCCACCTCCCAGTACGATGCTTCCCGGGTGGGTTTCCATATGCAACACTGCTGTAAATACGTTCACAAGCAGCCATTCCAGAAAGTGCTGCAACTTTAAACACAAACTAACACCAAGCTAGCGTTAGCCCGCTGCTGCTAACCGTTGCGGGACACACAGGCTGGAGTTTTTTCACAGATCGATAATGATCAACAAAAACAAAAGACGAACCTGGATTGATCTGCCCAAAAATCCAAGGGTCTGTCTAGACCCTGTCTAGTGCCCCTGAGCAAGGCACCTTACTCCCCCAACATCTGCTCCCCGAGCGCTGTACATAGTCGCTCACTGCTCTGTGTCCCGCACACAGATGGGTCAAAAGCAGAGATTAAATTTCCCTACCTGCATGAGTGTGCCTTTGCATGTCTGTGCATGTGTTTGAGATAATAAAATGCATCTGCATCTCTGCATCTGCATCTGCATCTGCATCTGATTGCTATGAGGCTAGCTATTGATGGTAGCTTACATGTCACCGTCAATTACCAAAACAAAACAACAGCTTTTCTAGTTGAAAACACTCACTTCGACAGGAGACACGCACTGTCAACACTCCCCTGTCCGTGGGGAGATCAGTCAGGTGGCTGCTGCTAACCGTAAACAAACACCGACAGGTCCACCAGAAGCGAGCAGGTGACATGGAGCCAGCAGCCCGACATCACCCAGCGAGCCTGAGCTGAGGAGGGGGCTTGGGCTCGTGACTTACCCCGACCGCAGGCTCTGCTTCTCGGCCAGATATCCGCCTCTCACCGGCACTCTAGAGTATAGTTTCTGACATAGAGGAACCACAACAAATCTCGGGAGTTGTTTTTTTCCAGAGTTTTTGGGACGGTAGACATGCCAGATACCCAAACTAACGTGTAGAATTACTACAAACGTGGATTTTTCATAATATTTCCCCTTTAAATTAAAAAAAAATTATTGAATAAATATATATGTAGCCAAGCGTTTTGTTGTCTTATTATGTCAAGCCTCAGCCGAAAGAGAACACAAGAGAGGGTCATTAACTCGGGACATCACACTCGTTTATTTCCCGTTTTATTCCACCACAACTCTTCTCACAGAACCAACGTTAAAAAAAAACTTCAAAATATGAGTCCCCACAAATAACCCACTTACAACAGTAACTACACATTAAGCCTCAACAATAAAGTCACTAAAGAAAATAGCTTACATATACATAAATATGAGTTGAAATTGGAAAGAAACCATGCAATAAAAACATTTCCATCAGTTTTTTTGTTTTTCTTCGTTGACCCTTGAGGTTATTATGACACGGATTAGCGGAACGATCGAGAGTTGCAAGGCCAAAAGAAAGTCCTTAATAAACAGACAATCCCAGCCTCAGCTCAAAGGGCATAATCAGGTGGCATACTTAATTACACAGGCTAAAAAGCCACACACGATCCCGCTGCTTGTTTTCATCAGATACAGTTTTGATGGAAAACGTAATGCTGTTTTGCTCAGCACTCCGGAGTGGACGTGCACAGGTGAGGACATTTTTACAAAACAAAAAGACGAGGGTCTATCTTTGGAAAACTGTATTGTTGTGTGTAGAAACGGGGCTGGAGTGATGCTGGGGAAAAAGGCAGGACTCATTTGACTGTGATTAAGGAATTTTAACACATTGAGGATGTTTGTGGATAGTACATCAGAGACCAAATACATACAACCTCACACACAAATCATGTCCTACAGTGTTTTCAAATCAAAACAATGAAACAGATCTACAAAATATTGAATATTATTGCACAATCTACACATCTATTTCTAATAACAATGCTGTAAACTAGATTGTGTTTTGGATTTGAGCACAGCCTTTGTGCTGTGTGAGGCACAGAGCAATGACAGGAATATTGCACATTTCTGTAACAGTGCCCTACAATGCATTAGGGAAATAAAAAGAGAAGCATCTGACAGCTTTGCTCGTTGAGAGTGTTGGGTAAAGAGCTTCATGTTCACATCCAAAATGTGCCAAGTTAAAGGATTTGAGCCAAAACCGTAGATGCTGAGCAAGTCCTCTCTACAAAAAAAACAACACATCTACATTGGTGTTTTGTTTGAACATCTTCAAATTTTCTTCAGTACATTAGCTTTACACCCAGTGCCAGGAAAAAAGTTAAGTGATCTTTGTCTAATGCAGACTGTGCAAATGTGAAGTTTAGACTGTTAGGTTCAATCCTTCTTCAAGAAGCACTATTGTGATGCTGTTGCAGATAGTTTAAACATAATTGTGTTCCCACATTGATCACATCCCTGATTTAAAACAAAATACAAAGAGAATTAGATGAAACACACAAAACTGCATTGTTCTGTGTACACCAAAACAAAATTAAGAAGCCAGGAATGCTTGAACACAAATCTAAAGACCTAACAGTAATTCAAACCATTACAAAAAGTTATATTTTGTAGAGTCCGCAGTGGACATAAAATACCACAAAAGAACAATACATGGGATACTATTAGACGTTGAGTGAAAACTGTAGTGGGAGAAAGTCAACGGATTTATGAAAAAAAAGAAGCTAGATCTTAGAGAATTTCTTTCAGAATTACCAGCTTGGCTGCAATTGGATGGAACATTTTAGCTCAAAACTGTAGCAGTAAAACTGAAATGATACTGCTTGTTCAACGGCAGCCTTCGCTCTCCACTTCCTGCCCATCTTTACAACCAATCCCACCCCTGAGAGATAATTTCATAAGATTCTTGGAACTGCAAAGCTCTCTTGTTCGCAAGACCTTGATCCTCTCATATAATTTCCATTAAGACATTTAGATAATCTGATTAATTTCCATTTCACCATATTGGACTGACACAGACAATCATGGGAGTCACTGGTGTTGATCTCCTTCATGGCAACAATGTTCACAGAATCACTTCCTTAAGCAAATTGTCTTCTAAGTAAAAGCCAATGCTGCATTGCTTTATACTGAGCAGAACTATAGAGCTTTTATTTTGGAAGGTTGCGAACTTGGGTCTGCAGATTGTGTAACTTGCCTATCAGGCATCTCAAATAGCCAAAATGCAATGTTTTAAAAAAAAACATCAGTTCAATATATAATTCAAATTAATATCTAAGACACACTGGTGAACAGTAATGAAGCTAATTCAGTTTCATTTTATGAAGAGCATTGATTATAAATTAGTCATTGCAATTGAAACAGGTAAGATGAACAATGATCAATGAAAAGGTGACACAGGTCGTCAACTTGTTTGAGGAGAGCTCACGGATGCCAAAGAATAATTCTGAAGTAGACCCTGGAGATTAACCACATGCAAAATACCAATGCATTACTTTGTTGATGGCATCTCTAGGCACTGGATAGTATATTTAAAGAACAACTTGTGTGGATTCATCATGAAATCACTTCTCGCTGAAGGTAGCCATTCTTTTCAGTGCAGTGTTTTCCATTTATTACCTCGACTATGGTGGTCTACTTCTTACTTTAACATAAGAGACTAATTGGTGTTTTGTTTGCACTGTTGCTTTATTGTAGAGGTGTGTGCAATACCTGCTCCCTCTCTAACACATTGACAAGTCTGTGAGCCAGTGAACCTTCAAAATATCAGACAACAAAGACAACATTCCTCTAATGTGACTCTGCTTATACTGTAACACACTAAACAAATACATTTTAGCTCTCCAAAAAAAAGCCAGTCTGGCCAGTGAGCTACTTATGTGTACCATGTAAGACTGGTAACACTGACAGTGTGTTTTCTGGTGCTATCTTCCATTATGTAGCAGACATATCAACATGGCACTTGGCTCTTTAATACCTAAGCACATACAAATGTTTTGCATTGGAGGCTAAAAACCTGCTGAAAACAGACTATGTTTTGTCTAACAAATTCATCTGATATTGTAACATAGCCATGTTTAGACAAATTATTCTGGCTTGATTCACTTTTTTTTTGATCCTATTTTTCAGAAGTAGAGGTTGTTTTTGTTTGTTTGGTCTTGCTATTGGTAGCCTCCAAAACATCAGAAAGGAAGAAACACACTAGTATTATATAAAACACTCTTAGTCCTATGTTGCACATACACACCCCTTGACAAGAATCCAAAGGGCGGGACTTATCGACTGAGCGACGGATTAATCAGAAGATTGTTCAGTCGGGCCACTCGCATTAATGGTGAAGTAAATTGAAAAATTCTATCAAATGCGGTAATGATATCAGTGTGAGATAATCCAATAATTGCCAAGCTGATGTATTCTCTATTGGTATTTGGCTGCTCTGCCTGTCACTATAAAGTATGCTCCACTCTTCTTTCTCCTGGCAAAGAGTGGAAGGCAGAGATATTGAGAAAATGAGGATTCAGCTGCTGTGTAAGTGGAGCTAATGAAGGTAGGAATACAAAGCACAGAAACTTTCCCTCTCAATTGATTTAATAGTGGACAGCCATGACTTAAACATTACCCCAGAATGTTCCAACGACAAGTTTTAGAGATAAGATACCACTGGTGGGAAGCTGCAGTGTAAACTGTTAAATATAGTACTGGAGTTGTTGGTACATTTTAACTAATTAAATTAATTGAAAGAGATAGATCTTACATCAGCATAATATCATCAAGTCAAGGTAATAATTTTCCTCATTAGGATCAGAGCTGAGAAAAGGAGCTGCGGCAATGATATTCTCTGAACTGAACACTCTAACTAAGGACAATTTGAGGAAAAAATAAAAACAAATTGACGATTTAGAGATGTTCCAAGTCCGATACCATTATGCAACTGATACTGCAAATGACAGGATTGGCATTGGCAGGTACATCAATCTATTTACCGATCTGATACCACATCTTTATAGTATTAGTTTCAACAAGATAAAACTTCAATTTTCTTTTCCTGGACCTCACCTCTTGTTTTCTGTTCCAAAACTGCACTACAACCAGAGGTGTAAAGTAACGAATTACATTTACTCAAGTTACTGTAATTGAGTAGTTTTTTTTGTGTAGTTTTTGAAATGGGTAATTTTACTTTTACTTAAGTAGATTTTGACTGGAGTATTGTACTTCGCTACATTGGAATTACATCCGTTACTGAGTAAAAAAAATAACACTTGAATGCGCAAGGCAATTCTGACTGCCGTGATAGATGCTGCATAGAGTGGATGACGTTCCCTCACGTGCACGTTCATCATATGAAAACTGATCGTAAAGTTCACTGTTCGCGAAAACTATGGGCGACATGCACAACACTGCACAGGGAGCCACCGCAGAGCGGCTGCAGAGCCGCGGGTTGCCAATCCCTGGCTCCGGCGAAAGAGTGATTTGTTTACTGCTCCGCCATTAAAGAGATGCGGATGTCAATACATCAGTTCGGCTATAATATTAGTTTCGCCTCGCATTTCTCCTTCCCGGTCACGCGCTCCACCTGTTATGCCTCCTCGCCCCATCAGTGGGGCGCACCAGGCGCACCACACAGTTTGAGAATCACTGCACTACACAGGGCCGGACCTAGATCATTTGGAGCTCTATGCAAGCTTCACTCCTGGCGCCCCCCGAAAATAAATATATATATATATATTTTTTTTTAAACGATTTTCTACGAAAAACGGAATTGCAACTTTCAGACGGTATTTAGCCCTGTAAGACTGCATTTCTTTTCAAACCAAACAATGATCGCAATGACATGGTGCAAGCATTTGATTTAGACAGCGTCTCTCCTCAGGAGCTATACCTCAGATAATATGAACCATTCATTATTTGTCATTAAGTTGCGTTCAGTTCAACGTTCTCATAAAAATGAACGTGTTCAATGAACGCGTTCTTTTGATTCTCCTTTAATTAAAACTTACTGTTTTTGGATTGGATTTATGACCCCTTGTCCTTTTTTGCACTGTATAGGAGCGCCCCCATCAAATTGTTGGAAGTAACTAAGTAACTTTTACTTAAAGTACATTTTAAATGAACTACTTTTTACTTTTACCTGAGTAGATTTTTAGATGGGTACTTTTACTTGTACTTAAGTAAAATTTCATCAAAGTAAAGGTACTTTTACTTGAGTACAATATTTCAGTACTTTTTACACCTCTGGTAAGTATGTCTCTGAATTCAGATCCATCAGCACCGGTTCCCCTCAAGGCTGTGTTCTTTCACCTCTTCTCTTCTCCCTGTATACCAACAGCTGAACCTCCAGTCACCAGTCTGTCAAACTCCTTAAGTTCGCGGATGACACCACCCTCATTAGGCTCATCTCTGATGGGGATGAGTCCGCCTACAGGTTGGAGATTGACAATCTGGTGACCTGGTGTGAGCAGAACAACCTGGAGCTCAACGCTCTGAAAACAGTGGAGATGGTTGTGGACTTCAGAAGGAACCCAGCCCCACCTACCCCCATCACCCTGAGAGACGCCCAAGTCGTCACTGCGGAGTCCTTCCGCTTCCTGGGCACCATCATCTCCCAGGACCTCAAATGGGAGCTGAACATAATGTCACCAAAAGAGGACATCAGAGGATGTACTTCCTGCGGCAGCTGAAGAAATTCAACCTGCCAAAGACAATGATGGTGCACTTCTAAACCTGCATCATCGAGTCCCTCCTCACCTCCTCCATCACCATCTGGTTCGCTGCTGCCACCGCAAACGACAAAAGGAGGCTGTAGCGGATCATCCGTTCTGCTGAGAAGGTGATCGGCTGCGATCTGCCATCTCTACAGGACCTGTTTGCCTCTAGGTCCCTGAGGCGGGCAGGTAAGATTGTGGCTGATCCTTCCCACCCGGGTCCCAACCTCTTTGAGGTTCTTCCCTGGGGCAGGAGGCTGCGGGCCATCAGGACCAAAACCTCCCGCCACAAGACCAGCTTCTTCCCGGCTGGAGTTGTTATCAACAAGGCCCGGGACCCCCACCTGACTCAGACTTTTATTCCACCCCCACACCTCAAGGATGTGTTAAATTAACACATATCATATTATATTATACTGCATTATATTGCATATTGCAATCGGACACTGTTTACTGTTTTGCATTTCACTTTTTACATCATTTTTTTTTATATATTTTTATTCAGAAATGTCATAATATATGTTACTTTGTATAAATATTGGAAAAAAGTGAGTAAATGAGAAATAAACAGTGAGTAAATATATACTGGTTTTCTATTTTTTATTGCTTTTCCTATGTATGTTGTATTTATTGCGTTTTTATGTTTCTATGTTCATTGTATGCACCAATTACCAGAGCAAATTCCTTGTAGGTGTAAACCTACTTGGCAATAAAATACTTCTGATTCTGATTCTAATTCGGATACTACCATACACCTAGATGTGAATATTAATGGGAAACAGATAACCGTTGTGGATAATTTTAAATACCTTGTCATTATTTTGGATTCTCATTTAACATTTAAAAAACATGCGAACAAAGTAGTAAAAGCGGTAAAATTTGGATTATCTAATTTTAGGATTATAGGACTATTTCATTACAGGCAGCCAAATTTTAAATGCATGTGATGATAATTTCACATTTTAATTATTGTATGACCAGCTGGTCTCAAACTGGAATTACAACCTTAAGACCATTTTAATCACTTTATAAACAATCACTGAAAGTCCTGGATAAAAAGCCTAATTGTTACCATCATTGTTACATTATTGACAAGTATTATTTATTCAGTATGGACAGCTTCAACCATATACAGATTTATGCCGGATGTTAAAAATTCTTAATGGACTCGCTCCTGCTCTTCTAAGTGTTTACATTACAAGTCCGAATAAGGACTAGAGCTTAACAATTTCAGCACAGTGTTGCCAACTTAGCAACTTTGTCGCTAAATCTGGCGACCTTTTAAATCCTCATGGCTTTTTTGGTCAAATGCTACTAGCGTCGATGTTTTGGAGACTCTCATGTGAAAGCACGTATCATTCTGCAGTTCCTATCCTCAACGAGCAGCGGGTGCTGCCGTGAGCCCCTCCACCGTCCCAAAGCACTCACAGGCAGTCTCCCAGTAGCCTCAGTCTCCCAGTAGCCTTGCGCAGAAGTCCCAGCTGCAGTCAGAGCAGAGAGGAGAGCCACGCTCCTCGTCCTCAAGACTGCAAATGAATCGCGCATGCGCAAAGCCACCACTGATCCTGCCCTAGCTTACAGAGCGAGATGTAAGTTTCAGTGTATCTTCACTGTCACTGGAAAACATGAGTCATTGAGTTCAGTCTCTTCATCAATGCAGAGTCCACATTGTGATGCATCTAAGAATCAACACATTTCCACACATTTTATACATTTTATATTCTATCATATAACAATACAGGACAAAATGGATTTATGTATGTGGGTCTAGATACAGCATTAAAGTCATTTTGAGAAGTGATGGCCTATTTCAATGGCAAGATAAAAAATAAAAAAAAATAACAGAAGAATACGGAAGCATATTACATTCACCTTTTCTTTTTTCTTTTTTGGGAATTTATCTTAGATAATAAGATAATTATCTCAGAAAACAGAATAATTTTTTTGTGAAGTGACTGTAATACGCTTCTGTAGAAGAAAGCTTATTTGTAGTTTTAAACATATTTAAGGGGATTTTTTTCTCACTTTTTGTATGTCTTACAGTGACCATTACATTATGCAAATTCAGCGATGATGCATTTAGCGACTTTTAGGACAGCCAATAACTACTTTTCTTACTGAGGAGATGGCAACACTGGGTCAGCAACCAGAGGTGAGAGTGTTATGAACCATTCAGACACAGTACATTTGGCAATTCTGTTTTTTTAGTTAGACATCAAAAATCTGATAAATATATATCAGAAACTGTACCAATTACTACCCATATATTTTAAAATATATTTCAAATCTAAGAAAATCGGTACACATGAGTAATGCTCACAAGTGGATTATTTACGTTGATGTCTTGTTACCCTCTCAGATAATATGTATGCAAATATGTTCTGATCAAGAATAGTACTATAATGCGTTTTTTCTTTTCTCTTTCTTTCCCCTGTTATTTACCACACTAAGTTACTGTCTGATATGTGATATATTGTGTTTAATGTGATACCTTTAATGTACTACTACTGTACTCCTGCTCAGGGACCACCGTTTTCAGCTAACCCTGGCATATTTACATTGGTTGTAATATTAATATTAATACATTGATCAACTAATATTAATTAGTTGATCAATGTGCATTGTCAATCTTGCCTGCCTGTCCATACAAGCAGAAAGAACCAAGGCCCTGGATGTCCAGAGGATTATATACGCATTTGTACTGAATCATAATAACAAACGCATTGCACTTCTATAAACAACACTTGGTGAGTAACTAATTTGTAGCCTGTTCTAAATATATCATAGGATATTATTATTCTGAATTTAAGCTGGTTGATTATGAACAGTATGTCCAGTTTTTCTGTTGTAGCCCCTTCTATTCTGACCGGCAACTGAAAGGCCTTTTATTAACAGAGGGTGCCTGTCCAATGGTGGGAATATGATTCAGTCACGTTGGTTTGGATAAGGATGTAACCAGACGACTTGTGCTGCGTGCAGTTGGTCTTGAAGTATTGAACAGTTTTTACAATTGAAAGATAATATTTATTTATAATAGTCTCGTTTTACACAATGTGCACAGTTGACAGGTTTTAGGCTGATGCACTTCTTACTTCAGTGAAAGTTACTACAGTCATTGTGGCTGCATTTTGGATGTTGTTGGTTTTATTTTTGATTTTGTGAGAGCCTTTTTCTTCCCTGAAATACTAGTACAATTACAGAGTTGTCTTGTGATATAAATGCACTTATTTTTATTGTGTTCTGGACACGTGTCATGAATGGTGTCTACATTGGTGCTGTCCGGTGCTGAAACATTTTTTTTCTCCATTTCCTTCACTAATAGTTTGTTTAATATTCTGTGACCAAATTAAATTAAGAATATATCTATATCAAATGTTCTGATTGCCATATTTGCATTTATAGGGGGGAAAAAGCAACTCTGATAATGTTGCACACTACTCTTATGAAATTCTGGGATAAAGGCTGGAAGGCAGGGTTGGAAAAAGGGAGTGGAAAGCAAGAAAGAGAAAGAATATGCAGAATAAGCAAGAGTGCTTGTAGCCCCAGTGGGAGAATGTACCTCAACCACTGCAGTCAGCTGCAGTGTTCATAATATGTCACAACGGTTGCATGAGGTTTATATACTGGCAATTATCCCTTTCTTTCAGTATTAATACGAGTATACGGCAAATATATGAGTTTTGGGTAGGGTAATAAAAATGATCTTGCTGGCAATAGAAATGATCCTTGAAGACTATGGAGAGTAACATTATTTTAAATAGCTGTTAAAGAACAACCACAAACCGTACAATAACTCAACAACTCAAAGGGGTCATAAATCCAATCCAAAAACAGTAAGTTTTAATTAAAGGAGAATCAAAAGAACGCGTTCATTGAACACGTTCATTTTTATGAGAACGTTGTACTGAACGCAACTTAATGACAAATAATGAATTTGAACAGGTTCATATTATCTGAGGTATAGCTCCTGAGGAGAGACGCTGTCTAAATCAAATGCTTGCACCATGTCATTGCGATCATTGTTTGGTTTGAAAAGAAATGCAGTCTTACAGGGCTAAATACCGTCTGAAAGTTGCAATTCCGTTTTTCATAGAAAATCGTTTAAAAAAAAATATATATATATATATTTAATTTTCGGGGGGGCGCCAGGAGTGAAGCTTGCATAGAGCTCCAAATGATCTAGGTCCGGCCCTGTGTAGTGCAGTGATTCTCAAACTGTGTGGTGCGCCCGGTGCGCCCCACTGATGGGGCGAGGAGGCATAACAGGTGGAGCGCGTGACCGGGAAGGAGAAATGCGAGGCGAAACTAATATTATAGCCGAACTGATGTATTGACATCCGCATCTCTTTAATGGCGGAGCAGTAAACAAATCACTCTTTCGCCGGAGCCAGGGATTGGCAACCCGCGGCTCTGCAGCCGCTCTGCGGTGGCTCCCTGTGCAGTGTTGTGCATGTCGCCCATAGTTTTCGCGAACAGTGAACTTTACGATCAGTTTTCATATGATGAACGTGCACGTGAGGGAACGTCATCCACTCTATGCAGCATCTATCACGGCAGTCAGAATTGCCTTGCGCATTCAAGTGTTATTTTTTTTACTCAGTAACGGATGTAATTCCAATGTAGCGAAGTACAATACTCCAGTCAAAATCTACTTAAGTAAAAGTAAAATTACCCATTTCAAAAACTACTCAAAAAATTACAAAGTACACAAAAAAACTACTCAATTACAGTAACTTGAGTAAATGTAATTCGTTACTTTACACCTCTGTAAGCAAGCCTACCCCCAGTTGATGTTGAGTAAGTTTTTCTGTGAGGGAGGTACGTCATAGGTTACTCTAAGAAGGAAGCTAATCCTGCTTGTTTCCATTCTCCAAGTACATTTAAACTCCTCTTCAAGACCTGATAGGCAGCTCTAGGATGCTATGTCCATACAGGCTGATGTTGCTCAGAAATGTTGGGACTACTAATCACTTTCTCACATAGGCGTTGATCATTCTCAACATATTTTCAACTCTTGTGATAGTAACATCAACTACTGTAAGTGGCTGCACCAATCTCACAATGATCAAATCACAGATCAATAGTCCAGGAGAACAGAGTGTATATGAGGGCCGTAGTGGCATCATTGCATTTCACTTCATGTCAGGGGTTTTCAAAGAGAGAGACACAGAGAATGGTATGGCTGTCAAACATATAATATATATAAATGCAAATCCATCCATCCAAACAGGAAATCTGCCTTGAACTATTATAGGTCATCTGCCAATTCAACAAAACAGTTGCACAGAACATCTCAGCTAATCCAAGAATAGAATATGAATGATATTCTAAATGACATTCTGGACATTATTGCAAATATGATCAGGGATCAGATAAACTGGGAAATAAAATACGCTCAACTATTTGCATTGATGGTAGATGAGAGTAAGGACATTCAAGGAGACTCTCAGTAAATATAACAGTGATGACATTGTAGTGCTTAAAAACAGACATGTAAAAGTTTATTTATTTCGGGCTCATTTCTGCACGCTCATTTAATTAAAAATCAAAGGGAACTTGAGCTCTCACAACAGCCCATTAAACTCAAGAGACTGTCCACGCGCTGTGGGCCATGCTACTACTACTAGTCACTACTCAGTGATGCTGAATTCATCCTCCACCTTATCTTATTTGAGGTCTGACACTTAACTGTCTCCTGATCTTCTGCTTGAAAGTGCCACTGACCTCGCACACTCTGTCATCAGGAGCATAAAAGCAAAGTGAACAGAGGAGAGCCATATGGAGCAAGGCTGAGGTCCTGTGCGTAAAGGTCGGTGTCACTATACAACCGCCACAGCCCCTACCAGAGAAGAGACCATCCCAGCAACCTCGCCATCTACAGGACTATGAAGTTGAAGCTCCGATTCAGACCAAACATCCATTCGTGGCCATTCAAGATGAGGAGAGCCCTTTGACTATGGCACAGCACAATGGAATCAGAGAGGACAATCTGTTAGCCCAAGATGCACCAAATGCACCGGCACTTGGAAAGAAAAAACAAGAACAGAGCAAAAGCGGTACGTAAAAACCTACCTGAGAAACAGGATGGCAAATTATTTATTAATGGCAAAAGTTTTTGAGCATTCCAGAGATATCATTATCCAAAGTTAACCATATCATTAACTCTTTAAATAACTCAAATGGTAAAGATGTACATGGTCTCTAGACACTGCCTTTCTGAGATACACAAAAAGGCTTTGATTGTCCCAATTGCTCACTTTACGAATCTATCATTTACAAGCAGGATATTTCCCAATGCTTGGAAGATGTTAATAACTAGCGACCCATAAGTATCCTTTCAGCTATGTCTAAAGTTGCTTAAAATTGATTGCTGAGCATAGAACTTCTCATTTGAACAAAAGCAACATGTTCTATCAGATGCAATTTGGATTCAGAAATAAACATTAACTGAAAAAGCTATTTTCGGTTGGACACATATGGTAAAGTTGGTGCAGTATGTCTGGATAAAAAAAAAGCCATTGATACTGTAAACCACACTGTGCTTTTAACTAAGCTGTCCTCATGGAATTTTTCTAGAGAAGCAATTAATTGGATACAATCCTATTTAACTCATAGAGGTAACAAATACTGGGATGTCTTTTGGGATATGTACATTAATGATCTGCTGCTTATTTGTGGATGCTCAAATGTATGCAGGTGATACGGTTTTGTTTGCTCATGGGAAAAGTAAGTCAGAAAATTGCTCAGAAATTAACAACAGCTAAGACGAATTTTTATGGGTGGCTGGCTGACTCTTGTTTGCACTTCAACACTAGTAAAACGGTTTGCATGTTTTCTTTCTAAGAGGTTCAATACAACTGGAGAAGCTCTCCCAGCTGAGTGTGCCTGACTCCACCTGCAGGTGGATCACAGACTTCCTGTCTGACAGGAGGCAACGCGTGAGGCTGGGTAAGTTGCTTATTAGTGCGGCAGAACGTAACATATTTTTCCTACGTTCTATAATAGGAAAGCCTGTAGTTTAAAAAGGCTTAGAGGTAATGATGTTTACTGAGAAGGCCGGATTGCTTTCAAAGTACTGCCATACCAGACAGTAGCCAGTCAAATTTACCTTTAGACTTAGCGTACCCTCAAGTTTGGCCAGTATAATCAATTAAAAGGCCAAAACACTTGATGACACTAAGTTGCTAAGGGAAATTATGTCTCTAACATCTACTGGTAGTTGGTAACCTTAATTGGACAGAAGACCTTCAAACTTAGAAGGGAAACATGGGAATTAGGATGGGGTATAATTTGTATCTATTCCGATTCCAAAATTATTATTGATTCTGGTTCTGATACAGATAATGGTGTACTTGCTCACATTTTGGGTTCTTTATCAAACTGTGGCAGGACAATTTAGAATATGACAACCTGCCACAGTCTAGACAATTAGTGGTCAATACCTTTGGCCTATATATGCTCTTTCATATTGCCCTTCTAGTTTTATTTATGTGATAGTAGTGGTGTATAGCTGTAGGCACTTGCACTCTATACCTTGGTCGTTAAGTAGCTAATCAGCCAGCTAATTAAATAGCCTTGAGTTATTCTTCAAGCCAGATTTCCTGCTGTGCTGATGCTGCTTATGGGAGCATATGCTCACTACAGTTATAAAACCGTTAAAGCATTTGCATGAATCAGTCAACATGGAGGAGAGAAGTTTATTGTGATGGTTCTGTAGTACACTTCGAGACACCACATCGAGTAATGAACCCAGGGTCATCAGATGTTTCAGGTTTAAACATCAGACACCCTCACCCAGGCAACCCAGGCAGGGATGATCAGGCCCTGACTTGTGTGCAGTTAGGTACTCATCCCCCTCTTTAACCAGATACAATGAAGACTTCTCTGCAGCTTCAAGGATGTTTTTATTGTCTCTCCTCCTTTGCAGCCCACAGATACCAAGGAGCCCAAGGAACCGATGTAGAGACTGGTATGCAAAGCCCCTACATTCCACTTCCACTGTCTCGCAACAGGCTTTCCAGCCATTTCTCTGGCACTCAGCTACAGATCAGCATACTCTGCTCGTTTTCTTTTCCTGGGCTTCCTCCATTCGATCTTCCACAATGGAAGTGTGGTGACTGCAATGATGTGCGGAACTTCACCACTTGACCAACAAGCAGTATAGTGTTTGAGAATGTGTATATCCTGATGTGAACTGTTGGGGACTATTATCAATTGCATACACATTTAACCCTGCATATGCAGTTCACCCTGACTTGGCTTCTGGACTGACAACGAAGCCTCACCCTGACTATATTTGTTTGCCCTGATAATGAGGCCCACCCTGACTCTGCACTTACTGATTGTACAGGTTCTCTTTGTTCTGGCTAGTTTGTTGCAATAAACTAATTTAAACCATTAATTCACAGTTTCAGTCTTTTCTTAGGTGATTGCTAAACCACACTTCTGAGGGGAAGTTTGGGCTTAGGGTTCTTCCCATGAAGAGCGATACTGCTCTGGCTGCATGACTTCATAGATTAGCAGTTGCCAGAACAGTAGATGCAGGATTTGCAAATCCATCCCTGGTTTTTCCAGACAAACCCTGACTTGTCCTAAGAGGAGAGCCAGGATGGGAGCAGTGGCGGTTTTAGGCACGGGCGAACCGGGCAGCCGCCCGGGGCGGCACTTTTTCATGTCACGTAGCAAGGGGTCCGCAACCCGCGGCTCTAACGAGACGACCGTCTGCAGCGGCTACCTGAACAGCAAATCACTGTATGTGTCGAGAGTTAACCAGTAAGGCAATTGGCCATAACCTTGAAAATGGTATTGCATGCCACGCTGAGGAGTGAGATGGACCTGTACTGCTCGATGTTTCGTCCTCTCCTTTAGGAATCCATATGCCTGTTACACATCTCCACTGATGCGGCACACTTCCATTCCTCAGGATCACTCCGAAGATTCTTCAGAGGTGCTCCAAAAGCTTGGGGCCATGTTTAAAGACCTGTTATTGTGCTCCACTTGGGCCCGGGGCGGGTAAAGTTCTGGCTGACATCCTTCTTGGGCTCTTATGTTATGTTTTTTTTTGCTTGCAGTACTTGGGACTTTTGGGCAATGTGGGACCCCCCCCGAGTCAGCAGTTGCCGACTCAGAGACTGCCACTGTGCATTGCCCAGCTTCTCAAACAGTCTATTGTGGTCTGGGGGATCTTTAGACCCCTTGGGTTTTTGCAGACCCTGCCACATCTGTGGGCGGCTGTGGCTGAGGGGTAGAGTGGTCGTCCTCCAACCTGAAGGTCGGCGGTTTGATTCCCAGTCTGAACCATCTGCATGCCGAAGTGTTCTTGGGCAAGATGCTAAACCCCGAATGGCCCCCCCTTAGAATAACAAAGTGCTGGGATAGATGCACTGTATGAATGTGTGTGTGAATGGGTGAATGTGAAACTGTAATGTAAAGCGCTTTGAGTGGTCATCAAGACTAGAAAAGTGCTATATAAATGCAAATCCATTTACCATTTACATCTGCAGACTGCACTTCATTCGTCATTATTAGACGTCTGTGTGTGGTTGTAAAAACAAGGTCCACCTGATATGCTTTATGTGAATCACAGTGTTTTGGTGTCAGCAGAAAGACTTCTCTTAGAAAACTGTACAGCATCATTTCTTCCTGTTGAGCTGGTAGATGTGTGGTTAATGAGCCAGTCAACGACAAGCCTCATCATGAATCTTGTTGTGATTAACTAGTCCAAGCACATATACACATGTAATGAGTCAGAGATCTCGTCTCTTTGATGTCTTCTTGCCTCCTGGGATTTTGAGTCTAGTTTTGTATTATATCGCCATCTTACGAAAGTAACATTTTTATTTTTCATATTATTCCAATAACCAACCCAGAACTTTAATAAAATAAATAAATACAAGGCAGTAAGTGCAGCCCATGTTCGCTTTTGATGCAAGGCACCATAACTCATTAAATTGTGGGTACATTTTGATTCTAAAAATAAACTTCCAGCCTTAGTTTTATTATTCATGCCATCTTATTGCAATCCCCTGTACACACAGCTACCAGCCGATTTCATTTATTTTTAATTGTCCATAGCCATGAAGTATTTCCTTCAGGATAAAGGGGAAATGAGAAGCAAATAGATTACACTCTCAGATTGGATTTGGAAGCCAGTTTATTCCTTCCGTTGTGTTTATTTGTTGTTTTGAGCCTTTTTTCAATAGACACATTTTTTTTTAAACTGTAGATGGTTCAATCACTTTTAACTAAAATACAAAAATCCATCCAGCAAGTTCTGGGTCTACCCTGGGACTCCTTCCTCCCCTCCAGAAAGCCTGCAATGGGAGGCGCTTAGGGGACATCCTAATCAACTGCCTGGACAGCATTAATCAAAGTTCTCTTTCGAGTTCCCACCTGATGCACAAACTGCTCACTCTTTCATAGGGGAAACCCAGCCACCCTTGGGAGACAACTACTTGTGAGAATGCAGACTTGTGTCTGCAATCTCATTATTTTGGTCACTACCAAAATGCTCATGAACATAGATGAACACAGAATGTCTTGGTAATTTAATATTTTGCCAGGCAGGATAATTATGTTTAATAGTTTGCATTGAGGTCAAATATAACTTATATGCTAATTTCATCACAGTTTTAATTTTTTTCATATACCTTTTTCAGCTCGAGAAAAAAACCAAAACCTGTGTAGGTCTTACTGCAGATCCACCGAATGTTGGCTGCTGGTTTAACTTTAAACAAAACGTCAAACTAAAGCTAGTAGCATTTACCCAAGACAACAGAGAAAAGAAAGCAAAAAGCATGGAGCACAAATGTAAATCGAATGGGTTGTTTTTTTATTCAAAATTCAATCCTGCTGATAACATCCAAACTGTTGCATTGGGAAAACACATTGAACCTTGGAATCAGATGCAGTATGAGATTACTTTAATGCCAATAAAAAAAACTTTTAGCCAGAACTATGCCTGTAATTGGGGGCACGGTAAAGTAATAAATTGTCCTGGCCAGTTAACATAAATTCTGTTTGGATAAAGTGGTTGAACACTACCCCGTGATGCCAGCAGCAGGATGGTAACAATACTACAAGCATATATCAAAAAGCGGATTACCTTCTTTAAGTGGCTGAAATTATTTTAGTGTAACTTTTAATTAAAAATACCTTGTAAATTCAGAGTGCCTTTAGTTATTTGATATCAGGAAAAACATTTGCAAAATGCAACCTACAGGCAGCAGCAGTGATATTTATTAAAGAGTAAATATGAGTGTTTCCGTCACAGTTTGTGAAGAGAGCAGGTGGACCCAAAAAGCAGGAGCGAGGCAATAAGCAGGTCCAATTAAAAACAACATGTAGCAGGCCCGGCAGGAAACTAAGGAAAAACTCAAACTGTCCAAGAAAAGAAAACAAGGAAGGAAAAAAACGCCTGAGAACTTTGGAGACAAAAGTGGCAGGGAATAAGAGCATAACTAAACAGACGACTTGAAAAAGGCAGAACTGACAACTTGACTTAAAATCAAACTGAACTGATGACAAAGAGCACAGGAGAAACAGGTGAACAAATCAAGAAAGGAAGTAGACAGCACAGAAACACAAGGGAGATCAGAATTTCAAAATAAAACAGGAAACACAGAATGGAACACAAATCTAAACAGGATCAACACTAATCTGGAAACAAGGAAACAAAGGTAAAGGTCAAATAACCAAAATAGTTAATAATCAGAACAGTCCAACATAAACAAAAAACTCTTTGTCAAAGAAATAAAGTCCAGAGTCATGACACTAATCATTGATCACTTTAAAATATACACTAATAATGAGATACTAACAGCAATAACAAGGACATCTTATCTAAGGGTGCACATTTGTGTTTGTTTCAGTGTATGTCTGTGGTTTTCTCCACCTCTCCTCTTCTGTCTCCCTCTTCTGCTCGTGCAGCAGTACAACGTAGCATCTTGCTGCATAGAGTAGATTTAGTCATTAGGCTATCTTTCTCCCTCCCTCTCTCTCACACACACTGACACATTAACGCATAGTGAAATATACACTCACTGAGAACTGGTGGCTAAGCAGGAATTTACACAAAAGGAGGAGGAAAGGAAAGTCAATGCGAAAATAAAGAAGGGCCAGAGATATCATCCTAATTCAAGAGGAGCTGGTTTATCTGGTGACTGAGGGATACATAGTTTGAAGATTGCACAACTTGTGTTTAAAGCGAAGGAGGAGTTTGTTTCGATACTGCTGGGGAAAGCACTCAGCTGTCCAGACATCATGATGATGTATCTGTGGGTAAGTTGTATATGTGTGCAATACTCAGTCTTTGTGTGTGTGTGTGAGTTTGTATTCAGCGTTTTAAGTTTTTTTCCTTGTAAATTTGCTCTTTTCTGATTTTGCTGCATGAAGTGTTTTTAGCTCAGAATTCTCAACAGTTGTAAGTGACTTGCAAATCTAAATTATATGGATGATATGATGCTTTTTTATGTTGACATTATCTCCGCTGTTCATAAGAGAGTTCATACTGTAAAAAAGGTTTTCCCTCCTGTTCCATAATAGTTTAGACATAGGACAATATGTTTCTGCACATATTACACTTTGTAGTAGATTGGCGAAGCTGAAATATAGAATGTCATGAAATGTAAAATTTGAAAAATATCCACCCGATCTAGCTAGGTACAAAGTCCGATCAGTCAGATAATCAGTGTTCGTGGGCAGCTCTGGAAGTATAGCAGGACTTGCACTAAACATACTGTTGATATCAGGTCATAATTCTCACATGTTGAACTATCCCAAATTGATCCTGATCCTCAGACCAGCACCCATCATGATAGCTCTATGCTATAAGTGCAACTGTGAGTCCAGGGGCGGACTGGGACAATAATTCAGGCTGGTAATTTGACTTTTGGTCAGGCCGGCGTTTTCACTATAAAAAAAGCACCAGAATTCTAATATTGTAAGCTAACTCTATTTGTTGATGTGACGGTTACCAGACTAGTAAACAAGTATTTTGAAATCACTCACACACTATTAACTTAATGCCTTGAAATGACTGGGGGCTAGTTTGACCCTGTGTTTCGGAGTGGAGGCTGGTTTGACCGCAGTCCTGTACTGCTATACATTGTCACTTGACTGACCTGGTCCCTCCCTGGTGAACATGTTGCTTATTTTTCAGTATTTAGCTGCATCTGAGGCAAGAGCTTCACTGTTCTTATTTCTCTCTTCTCCACCTATCCTTTTCTTCTGACCATGACCTTCCATTTCGCTGGTGACTTGTTATAATACTATCAGAAGGGGGTACACGGCTGCTACAATGATTTCAAATAGTGGAAACGTAAGACGTTTGACGTCATTACGCCGGTTGCCACATGAGGGTTGTGGCAGGGATTGAAACATTGAGAGTTTAGGGTCCCCAGGTGCAACTGCCCTCATTTGTGTATCGAATAAGATTGGAGAGGGCGTTTTCATTTCAGTATGTAAGCTATTCTGCACTACCCAAACACATACACACACACAAGCACATGCATTGACAATCTTGAGCTCATTTAAGTATTATTCTTTGGAAAAAGACAACTTGATTAATTTATCAACATAAACCTTGCTTGGTTTTCAAAGGCCCTATACCGTAGGATGTAGGTAATACCATGTGTCCACATCGCAAAACATTTATTTCCAAATCATATTTGACTGTAACAATGGTCAAAAGAGCATTCGAATCTCTTCGGCCACTATATTCTAAGGTGACTTGTTAACATGTTATCATTCCCGTTTGTCCTCAAACTGCCTTCATATGGAACTAGGTTATAGGGCTGGGGCGACGTGGTGACGTAATTGACGTCATCGATTACCTCAATACGTCGTAAGGGAGGTCGCTGCACACAGTCAAAGCAAGAATTCACCTGAAGAGTAAGCTGACTCAAATATTAATAATAAACATTGTTGAAATACTATTGAATTGTACTTTCTTTATTTTATTTGACAGTCAATCAGTTTAAACTTCATACAGAAATTGATAAAACGACCAGGCTACTTTAAAATATATTGCACTGAATCTTATGTTAGACATTAGGATGTTTCGGACCTTTGCTTGAGGAAATTCTCCAACTGGACCTCTATGAATTTGAATTGAGTGGCTCTGATCTAAAGTGTGGGAGTTTTAAGTCAGAGACCGTTTTTTATTTATTTAGTTGTAGGACAGCTTAATCTAGATTGATATATATATCTTTTCCTTGAATCGAAGCAGTTGCTTTTGTAAGGGACTGTAAATGGCTGATTAGCAGTTCAGACTGGGCTAGTTTTTTCTTGTGGAATAATGCCTTGCAACGCATACTTAGCTATAGTCATATTTGTTTGTACTTAAGGAAAGATGAAATAAAATATAAACAAAAATTTATTTAAGATTTTAAATTTCATTTTTTATACATACAAAATTATATTGATTGAGTAATAAAAAATTATCATTAGATCAATCGCTAAAAAGCAATCGATAGGTGCAGTCCTACTAGGGTACGACATAAGAGCATTCGACATGAGAACACAGCTGATAGGCTACTGCAATATGAATGCTAAATAGGTTATGAGTTTTGCAAACTAGAAGGTGGGTAACATAATGTAGGAAAGACAAAGATATAATATCTGTAACGGCCCCTGGCTGGCAAAGTATGACGCAGAGAGTTTTAAACTGATGTGTCATGGCTCTTTATTGTTCGAAACATCACATGATGGTGCCGTTGAAACACCGTAAAACTAGAACGACAGTAAGTAAATTATAAATGGTTTTGTTTTTATATAGCGCTTTTCTGGTCTTGATGAGCACTCAAAGCACTTTACAGTACAGTTTTACATTCACCTATTCACACACACATTCATACAGTGCATCTATTTCGCAGCACTTTGTTATTTATGGGGGGGCCATTCGGGTTTCAGCATGCAGATGGGTCAGACTGGGGATCGAACTGCCGACCTTCAGGTTGGAGGAAGACCCCTCAGCCACAGCCGCCCCTAAGTACAAAGTAATTATTTAGTAGAAGCCAAATACCACCGTTAAAGTACCTAATCCAACAAATAACCACGTGAGACAAGTTTGACAGATTAATGTGACATAGCGAATCCCATTCCGTGCTACCTGTGGCAAAGGGAATAAAACCAGCTTCCTTACCTCATTCCGCTCGGCGAGGGGTGTTAAACTAGGATCAATAGGTCCGTAAGGTTGGGAATTGCTGTACAGCTGGCGTCCGCTCATTTCCGCTGCTACCATCCTTGAGACGCAGCTGTACGGCAGGTGTTTTATATTTGCCTCGGACCGGAAGTGAGGGATTTGGTGTGTTTATTAAAACGGTCCGCTCCGTGAAAGCTACAGGCTTTTTATGCGAGGTGAGACAACGAATTACTAACTTAAATAACACGATACATACTTGAACATAAAGAACAAAATAAACCAAAATAATAAACATGAATCAGCTATTTCATTGACCATTGTGGGTTTTTCTTTCTATAAACAAAGGGTACCAACAATTTTGTCCACGTGTGTACCTGCATACCTCCCTACTGATATTTAATATTCAATCAGTCATCTTTCCAGCCTTTTTGAACAATTTGTGATGATCATTCATACCAGTCGCAACATTCAGAATATGATTAGGAAAACAGACATGGATATACTATGTATTGTGTTGTTTATTTTGGAAGCCATTATTTACCTTTTTCCATATATTTATGGTACGCATGCCCACATCAGCAGGTCTCAAATTAAATATACATTTCAATGATCTCTTCTTCGGCTGCAAGAGTTTGTGTTACGGTTTGTTGTTCTGTTGGACCCCAAAGCAGACACTGATTGTCAGATTTGAACAAAAGGAGAGTTTCATTTGAAGAAATTAACAAAGGCAGGCTGTGGTGGAAGGGTGCTGGCTGGCTCGGATATTCACTGTAAAACGAAGATGAGGAAGAGCGGCAAGGCACACAGGAAGTCTGGGTACATGGAGGGAAAATACACAGATTAGTAATTCTCAAAGCAAAGAACACGAGGGCCGAGAGAATCATGAGAGCGTGCTCTACCGAACAAGACGGAATAATCTGGTAGCATTGTAGAGTGAAGACCAGGCTTTTATTGTGAGGTGATTAGATGAATGAGAGAAGGTGTGCCTCGTCAGCTGCAGTGGGGAAGCTAGCCACACCCCCAACCTGCAGAGGAAGAACAGAAAGGGTAGGGGGAGAGAGGGAACAACAAATCAACCAACAGAATCATCACAAGTTTGATTCTTAATAAAGATAAGAGAAATCAGAAACATTCGCAATGTCTAGAAAACTTTACACAGAGCTCTTGGGAAATTCAATGATAATGTGTTGGATTGTTTGGTTCCTCATTCATGAAACAGATTCCAATAAACTTTTGTATGCATGGTGAATCTGTGTTTCTGTCTCTCTGGATCACTGCTTCATGGTGGGGCTTTAATTTTAATTAAATGAAGTGTCCTGCTGCATAGAGAAAAGGACTTACTAAAAAACGTATTGAGTCTTCTTTCATAAAAGTTGCCCTAATATTTCTCAATTAACATGCCCCCACCAACAAGGGCCCCAGATTCAATAAGAACATAGAAATACGACAAAAATATAATCGGAACTGTCTGTGAATAGGATTTGTCCCTGATCATATAGTATTATGCCCCACGATTATGCAGCCCTAAGGGGCAAGAAAACATGTAAGATCACTGACCACCACTGAAACAAATCAACAACAGAAAGCCTTTAAAACATCACACGACAGCACACATTGTTAAAATTCCAGGCTGAGGCCCAGCAGAACGAGCAGTCCCCAAACTGGAAGTCTCTCTTCTCATTCTGATACAGGATTTCTTAAAAGACCTCAAGTCACTGGCCAGGTGCACCTCCCCGGTTTATTCAGGGTGGAGCTAGAGGGGAGACAAGATAAAAACAGGGGGAAGGAACAGGAACACATACAACTGTAACAGTGTTCACATTGTTTAAAAAGAAATGCACATTGTATGATTACTATACATTTTCATACCAGGCATGGGGTAAAGCATGAAACCATGATGCTGCTGCAACCCCAGTGTCTCATGCATATCATGTATAACTGATTTATGATCTGAAAATTCATCTGAGCAATTTTATCAAACATAATTATATATTTTGTATGCATTACAATGCACTGTGTAAGTAACTATGGCTTTATGTGGGCTCAGAGGGGTAACAGTATTCCTTGTTTTGTGGTAAATTATGCAGGGTTTCCTGAGTGCTGGCTGAACAGACACTCCATATATTACAGCAGAACAGCAGAAATATGATGTGGGCGCAGGCCTTGCTGACGGTTATTAATGGAAGGCACTGCAGCAAGGAGAACAGAGCGCTGTGCTGAAACTGTGGGACGAAACAGACAATTTCAATACAGAGTTTTTCAAAGGAGGACCAATCAGTGCAGAGCATTTTATTTTTACAACAAATGGACCTACAGTATTTATGTATCAGTGTGTGGATATACAAAGATAAGTGGTTTTATGTTTTTTTATTTACTGCAGCGCTAGTCTATACTGGCACCTCAGCAGTACTTACTTGCATGTAGTTCTTTTCCATTATCACTTTCACTGAACTTGTGCATATATTTGTATAATTTACTTATGTCAGTGGTTGTTTAAAGCATTACAGCATCATTCTAAATATACAACACATGTGTGAGACCATCTCACACTAATTTATTTTATTATTTCTTTAAGCCAAGTCTTTTAAATCTTTTTTGGCTTTAAAAAAAATCCTCCCAAATGTGTATAGATTTATTCAAACAAATAATGGGCTCAATGACTTAGTTACTCTCACAGGAGGAAATGGTGCATCTTATATGGACAACACACTTTTGTGCTCTACGCTTACAAATACAGCCTCATTTATTGAAAAAAGAGGAAGGGAAATAACCATTGGAACACTGGTCTCTGCATCAGAGCAAATGAAAGATAAATAGCAGTTGTGTAGTGAATGTGACATACATAATTCCACCTTGTTCTTAGTGTAGTTCTATACGCTGTTGTTTCATGCCGTTATTTAATTAATGTGTTAAGTATGACTGTGCCGGGTTCGTGTCCCTTTAAATATATATGTGCGTGATGACGTTTAGCCCAGTGCTTGCCGGGTAACTTGATAACGTTGAGCCCAAGGCTTGCTGGGAAATTTAGCGCCATTTTGTGTTCTGTTTCAAGCTACAAAAATAAACGGGACACATACTTGTGTTCCCAACTTCAGGAATTGTTTTCTGTGTTTAAATGCAATTCCCACAGTTGAACATATTTATCAGGTTACCATTAGTTTATCTACAGTTAACATATAATGTTTCAAAATTAAAAAATTTCCATAATATTAAATACATAATTCATATGACTCAGCTCATAGTAAACAGCTGAGTTGGGATGCTGATTGATCATCATCATATTTGTTTAGCTTAGTTGGCCATATACACTGCAGTGAATGGTAGTTGGTGATGAATGATCCCACTGTCAGGTAGTAACTACAGTATAATAAAGTGGGAATTAAAAAATATCCCCTGATGTTTACTGTTAAGAGTGTTTCCACCCTAGTGTCATTGCTGAATTGTACATCCCTCCTTTGTGTGAGTCAACAAAGAAACAGCACACTGATAGCTTCAGGAACACATAGATGAGTCTACCAATATGAACCTGACTTCAGCCTGTTTCTTGCGAAAAGAATCAGCCACAGGCAAACATTCTCTTTCATTTGCATATCTACTTCTTTGTCCAAAGTAGCCTCTTTTCTTTCTTGCCAAGCAGCTGCCTTGATTATTGACCAAATGGGCTGTTTGTCTCACACAAGTAACCATCACTATTTACCCAATCGTATTTCCCTGCTCACTGAGCTCTGACGGGGCTCATTCAGCAACATCAGGCCTGTTATTGGCTCTATCATCAAGCTTGAAGCGTTTCTACGCTGCGCTTCACTCAATAGAGCCTGTGAAAAGACAGGCTTCTCTGCCTAACAGCTTGCACTAGGCAATCTGTACTTTCTCAAACACACACATACAAGGGCAATCTGTGCTATCTATCACACACACGCACACACACACACACCAGGGCAATCTATGCTATCTATTAGCTGAGAGCTGAGGGTAGTCCATTCCACATGCCCTGCAGTACTCTCCTCCTCAGACATCTCCTCAGATTCAATCAATAGGGGCTAGTTCACCAAAGAGAAGGCTGTGTGTGTGTGTGTGTGTGTGTGTGTGTGTCTGTGTGTGTGTGTGTGTATTTGTGAGAAAGAGAGAGTGTCTGTGCAAACATGTATGTGTGTAGGTGTCCCTCTGTGTGTCCATGTCTGTGCTCACAGGAGGGACACACACAGGGAATACAGGTAGAGACTGGGGAGGCTCGATTGAGATGGAGTGATGGTTGGGGCAGAGGCTGAGGAATGCTGATGCTGCTGTCTTATCATGGTGGAACCAGAGTACCGCTGACTGCAGCGCTCTCTCTTTCTTTCTGACCTTCTCTCTTCCATGTCATCCTCCTGCACTGATATGTTGACTGCTTTTCTTTTTAGTGCACAGTTAAATCAGGACAAATCAGTACTCTGTCTTTTTTCTTTGTTTACAAAGTAAACACTGCAGTCACTAACAAACTGACCACTAGTTATACATGGCGGTGTGGTGCAGTGGTCTGGAGGGGCAGAATGGCCTATTACAATACAGTATAGGTGGGACTACTAAGAAATAATGAGCTACATGTCTATACAAAATAACAAAGTAATGCTTATATTTTTTCTTTCATGCATGCTCAGGATCTACACTGTATTACTGTGCAAGGATGGATCGAAAATGAAAGCATTATTATGATACCTGGTATTTATAGGTACGAGGATTGAGTCAAAAATGAAAACCTGTGTTGATCTTTTTTTAACATGCATCATATAATTTTACAGTGCAAGTTACTCAAAATTGATTTGTATATAGGACTGCCAAGGTTTTTTCAATTCTCCATTCATAATGTCACATATGCCTGTATGCATAAAAATACTTAATTTTCTCTTACACAGATTCATATAGATACAACGTTTTTAAGTTTTCAGTCAGGACAACTTTATTATTTATTATGAATATAATCTCAGTAATAGAAATAACTTATATTTGGTGGTATCCCTCTGTTCTGGGACCTTCCTGCCCATCCACATGCATATGTGGAAATCCTGTGGTTGGGAGGGCCCACCTACCCCCGACCAGATCCAGTGTGTGACCTTTGCTGTGAGTGGGACCGTAAACATTCTATGTGATACTAAAGCAGTTCAGTAATAATAAGAATATAGTAGCCAGCATGCAGCTGCAGTAGCTCATGTGAATGTTGCAGTCACAGTCACCAAGCAAAGGTGTAGTAGGAAGTGTGGAGCAGACAGGAGTGAGAAGCTAAGACAGTTTAGATATAAAGATACGGAAGGCTTTTATGTGAGTGATGTATGAGGACAACCTGGTTGAGAACTAGAAGTTCCTTAACCAAGATCTCATCTTGGCTCAGTACTTGACAGCATTTCCACAGCTCTGGCACATGGAGGCGTTATCCATGTGTTTGCATAGCCTGGGGGTAAGACTTGAGTTTCATATACTCCAATTGGTTTAGCCATGTGCTAAAAGTGCACTGAAGGTAGCTGGCTATACTCTTCTGTAAACCAGCTGAAAAGTTAGTTATTGAAAGTCACAATGAAATGTTGGTTAATACCAACCAAAGAGAGGAGGCCACTTGAATAGGACAAGCTTGAGTAGGAGAGCTTACCTGAGCAGGAGAAACTAGCGGAGGCAGAGAGCAGGCAAGCATCACCATCATGTGCCGAGGATCATACAACTCACTGTACGTCTCCATTTCAATTATTAATTTAATGTCATCCGTCTTCAAGAACTTCTCCGCTGTTTGCTCCGTTCAATGTCGGGTGTCAAGGGTAAATAACGTATTCTTCACTCAAACCTATGTGGAGAATACATAACCACGTCATTATGCTTATGCATAATTGTCTTGAATGTCTGTTGAATGTTAATACACGGCCATTTAAATGTTTATCTGTAGTTTTGTGCATCTGAGCCCACCATGCAAAAGTAAAAAATTATACTCTAAGCTCTAAACTCTGAGCCCTAGAAGCGTGGCTCATTCTTTAAATGAACACTCTCACCTCATGCTGCCACGGTGCCAAACTGTTTGTTTACTCTTGCTTGTTAGCTTCACTTGAACAAGATCCATAAGAACTCCTCACTTTGGGAAATGACACACTTTCAACAAATGCCTTTCTAGTGCCATGGCCTCTTACTTGGACATGCTGTTGGGGTTGCTTGCCAAATGTAATTTATGTGTGCATTGTTCAGTCTGATATTACAGTGAAATCACTAATTATGAGTATTTCACTGCCTTTGCAAGATTCACAGGAAATTTAGTTTAATTAGTTGAAGGTTTGATGACTCTTTCTCCGCTATGGTGTAGAATGTGCATACTATAAAAAATATATTGCTGGAAAAGAGGTTTATTTTATTATCTATTAATGCGGCACTATTTCTCTGTGACCTATATTAAAGGAATTATAGCCAGTCCAAATCACGATACCCACAAAACATTTGAAATTCACTAGCCCTTGTCTCCTTTAATTGTCATAAGAGAGATTTCTGTTCTATAGGATTCTCATGTGTACAAATCAACATGCAAGATTGTATTCATATCTGGGACACTGTGGCCTAGAATCTATGATTTGGTTTGTGTTTTAGTTTTTTTAGGAATAAGGAACCCAAATATTTTAGTCTTATTTTTAAATAAATCACTAAATGTTAACAATCAGGTAGAGAATATGCAATAATTCCAAGAGAATAAATTTTTTTAAGCAAGTTGCTTGTGATGTTTTAAAAATTCAAACAAGCCTATGAATTTGTAATGTGGTGTTTGATGGACACACTGAAGCTGAAATCCGATGGATATTGCCAGGCACAGCTGCCTATGCCTCTGAACAAGTGTCAGACATTTCCCAACTAAACATAAGCACCAAGCTTTTACATTATTTCATAGCTTTAGTTCCCATCCTCCGCTTACTGACATTTCAGTTCCACAAGCAGTGTTCAATTGCCTTGCTCTGCCATGCATTACAGGTAAGAGACCACACAGCAACAGATAGATGAACACTCTCAAAATACAACAAAAACATTTACGCTTATACACGTCACTCCGAAACTGCAATGCAGAGGAAAGTCGGGGTCCATGGCAAAAACATAATAATAAAACCATTGTGTCAGCACTTCAGCAAACTAATGAGTACATCAAAAATAAACACTGGTATTCAAATAATTGGTACTGTAACTGTACCCCAATACAATTAAGAGTATAATAATTATGTAAATATAAGTATAATAATTTTTACATTTTTAATGTAATAATATAATACAATATAACAGTTAGTGTTGTCATCTACTGTAGATTGTAAAGGGTGAGGTAAATTATGTGGTTTTGGTCATGTGACTGCAAAAGCATCTGCCTGACCTCAGCAGTCTAAAAAGTATATTGCGAAGTTTCCCTTCAAATATTTTGGGGTCTGACATTTGACCTCACCATCCTCGTGTAGACGTCATTGAGGGTGGACATAGGTGCTCTGATGGTGTGTATGGTTGAGTCTAGCACTCTCTGCAGAGCACTGCAGGCCCATGCAGAGCAGCTCCCATACCAGAATCTGAATCAGAAATACTTTATTGATCCTAGGAGGAAATTATGTGTTGGGAAATGTCTCTGTGGAACCACAGGCCTCCTTTTCGGCCTACATGTGTGGTCAAAGCCTAGAAGCAAGCATGGCCTTTGCTCTTGAGAAAGCCAAGGAACTCATTTTCCCAGGGTGCAACAGGTTCCATTGTTCTGGGAAAAACCAGACCTGTGAGGTCACCAGGCCAATATAAGGAGAGATCGCCCTCAATTCTTCCTCTTTATTTACATAATGTTTTAGTGGTAATACTGTGGTTTATTAATGTTCTTAGGTAGACACAATGGCAATTGTTTATAATTGATTCTTTGTTGTCTCTAGAAGTTCAGATGCACTTGTCCATTACTATTTGAACCCTAACCCTCAGCATCTAGGTTTCCAAATTTGTAAAATTATACATTATACACATTATATGCATATTCTTGTAAACATTTTTCAGTCAGTTGAAATTCATCTTGAGGAGAAACATTTTGGGTTGTTTTGTGTCTATATATGCCTGCTATAAAAATAATTTTGCATTTTTAATTTTGGAACTTTTACTTTTGATACTTAAGTACATATCAACACCAGATACGTTTGAAACTTAAGAACATTTAATATGAGCGACTTTAAGACTTTTACTCAAGTCATTTTCTGACGGGGTGACTTTTATTTTTACCGAAGTCACTTTCAGGTAAGATATCTGTACTTTTAGTCAAGTATAGCTTTCAAGTACTTTATAGACCACTGGTGATATGGGTGGGAGGGAATAAAAGGGGTTGGGGTTCACTGACAGCCAGGCTAGTGCCATATAGACATATGGGTGTGTGGAAATATGGGTTGGGGTTGACTGGTGATGACTGGCAAAGTTAATGTGCCTCATCTGTTGTTTGAGCTAATTTAATGTTTTTAGATAGCTCATATTTGGATATTTTTTCAAGAACCTTTTTGTTTTACTAATTCCTACTGGATATTCAATCACAAGGCCTATTGTTGGACTACTTTATTCTGGCGCTTACTTTCTGTGACTTGCTTAGGCCTACTGGGCCTGACCTTCATTAATTGGCCTAATTATGCATTGACGTGTTTTCATGTGCAAGACTTCAATAAATATAATAAAAGTAATAACAGTTTACACTTGTGTTATTTATAGGACATGTGTTTTGTTGGCACCTAGTCTAAATTTTTTTGCATTTCTAATTTATAAATGTAGGCTACTTGCATGGATAGGAAAATATTACGTTTTTAGAGGGTAATTGTCTCATTGTGAGGCTATTTTGGTGCCAATGCAATTTCTTATTGATGTGTAGGCCTTCATGAATAATTTCAAATAGCCTACCTATCCATGTGTTGAGTCAGTGTTTGGCCTTTTCAGGCCGAAAGTGTCATCCGGCCCCCTGAGGTCTCGCTTGAAAAAATCTGGCCCCCTGTCCAATTTCACCCTGGCATCCCTGGTCTATACGTATAATGTTGCATATCATAGATGAGCCATTGTTAAAATAATCTGAAGTGAACTTCAAATAACTAGACAAAAGCAACATATTTGAAGAAAGAAGAGCTATTTCACCAAACTAGTTAGTTTTAGTTAAATATTTGATCAATAATGTTAGTTTGAAGGTTCAGTGTGTTAGATTTAGATGTAAGGGATCTATTGGCAGAATCTTTATCCTAGTGATATTTTCACTAAATTGTACAAATTGTAATTTTTCTCGACCCTAGAATGGGCCCTTTATATTTAAATACTTATACTTACATCGGGACAACTGAAGGCTACCACAGGTTCTCTTTCATGTTTGGAAGGGGAGGGTAAGGTGAGGGGTATTGAGCTGCAACATGCTACTCCAACACTAGATCCCACTAAATCCTACACACTGAACCTTTGAAATAAAATGTTTATTTTCGCAAAATCTGATTTGCAATTTACTGTACATTTTGACACCTTTGGCACTTGGTCAAGCGGTAACACCAAAGCCTCTTTGCTCCATTGGATAGATCTACAACCAATCAGATGTTATGCGACGCATAGTTGTTGTCAACAGAACTCAACTGAACGAACGCTGGAAGAAGTAAAAGAACTTACATCGACACCTATGACACTATGTTTGCAACATTTGATTCATATCACCACATTGTGAGTGTCACATCCTCACGACCACACGAGGGTTGGTTTAGATGTTTGTTTATTAGGCACGGCACACTGACATAGCATAGCCCCGGGGCTCACTTCTTCTTCCCCGTTATCTCCCAAACCCCGTGTCTTAAGCCTTCACCCCGTGCGGTGCCTCCCCCTAGTGGATTGGTGCAGAATAGGCTTTTCTCTGAACTTACAACATTCCTTCCCCTCAGAGAAAAACTAGTGTAAGCCCACACCCAAATTCATTAAACACATGCACACTTTTTTTTTCTTTTTAACTATATATAACTATATCTCTATTCACATATATACAACCCTCAAGAACATCTTTAAGCTAGGGATTCGGGTGGACTACCTCATCCCCGTGAGATTCCAGGACGCATTCTTGTCCTCTGGATGTGGAACTCACTACTAAACTAGACATAGCCATTCCGATCATTCAAAGTTTTTTCCATATTTTAGCTTGCCGAGAAGTAATCAGGAGCCTTTCTAGCTCGCTGAGACCTTCTCACTGCTGATTGTTCTTCTGCCGGAAATGGCTCTGTCAGTTCCCCGGCTGCTTCTGCTGCCGTGCCGTCATCATCAGCGCAGAAAGATGTCTCAGGTCGGATTGGTGGTTCCGCTAGTGAAGCCTCCGGTAAGGCCTCAGGTTTCCTTGGCGATGGGGAACTTCTGCCACGAACTTGGTCAATGTGTCGTCTCACCACTTGTCCGTTCCCGAGTGTGACTTTGCAGGATACAGGACCGGTCTGTTCTGTTACGGCCCCAGGTATCCATGTTGGTCCTGAGCTGTAGTTACGTGTGAAGACTAAGTCTCCTTCCTCGAGCATCCTTGCTCTGGCATGCCTGTCATGGTAATACTTTTGCCTCTCCTGCTTCCCGCGCACCCTGCCTTGGAAATCTGGGTGTATTAAGTCTAGCGTTGACCTCAACTTCCTACCGACCAATAACTCAGCTGGGGATTTCCCCGTGGTGGATTGAGGAGTTATACGGTAGCTGAACAGTGCTCGTGCGATTTTGGTTTCAATTGAATCTCCTGTGATCTTCTCAACCAGTGACTTAAAGGTTTGCACTGCCCTCTCCGCTAAGCCATTAGAAGAGGGGTGATATGGTGCTGTAGTGATGTGACGTATCCCATTCTTTTCTATGAATTCATGGAACTCTTCACTGGTGAAACAACTACCATTATCCGACACCAACACCTCAGGTATGCCGTGTTGACTGCATGTGCTTCAATCCACTTGGAGTAGGCGTCCACCTGAATCAGAAACATTTTCCCTTTCCATGGACCGGCATAATCCACATGGATTCTTTCCCATGGCTTGTCCGGCACTTCCCACGGATGTAATGGGGCCACTGGAGGACTGTTTCTATTTTCCTGACATGTCACACAGGCTTTTACCTGCTCCTCCACCTCGGCATCCATGTTCGGCCACCACATGTAGCTGCGTGCCAACCCCTTCATCCTAGTGATGCCTGGATGGCCTTGGTGAAGCTGCTTCAACAAAGCATTTCGTCCCGGTGGAGGGACAACCACTCGTCCTCCCCACAGTAAACATCCTTCTTGTGTGCTGAGCTCATCTTGCCGCCGGGTATATGGTGTGAATGCCTTATTTTCCACTTCCCTTGGCCACCCTCGCAGGATGTATTCTCGCACTCTCGCCAATACCGGATCTTTGTCCGTCCATTGCTTTATCTGCTGTGCGTTAACTGGAGGTGTTTCGACATCTTCAAACAGCATTACTCTCTCTTCTCCCTCAGCCATTTTCTCCTCTTTCCCTTCCAGGGGCAGTCTGCTCAGAGCGTCCGCGTTCGTGTGGTCTCGGCCTACCTTGTAGACAATGGTGTACTCATACGCTGCCAGTGTGACTGCCCATCTCTGTATCCGGGGCGAGGCCATCTGCGGTATTGCTCTCATTTCACTGAATAGGGAGATTAGTGGCTTATGATCCGTCACAATAGTGAATTGTCTCCCGTACAGATATTTATGAAATTTCTTTACTCCAAAAACCACTGCCAGCCCCTCCTTGTCGAGCTGGGAGTAGTTTTTTTCAGCGGGATTGAGGGTCCTTGACACGAATCCTATCGGTCTGTCCGAGCCATCCGCCATTAGATGGGAAAGTACTGCCCCCACCCCATACGGCGAGGCATCACATGCCAAGATAAGAGGTTTGTTTCCATCATAATGCACTAACACTCTAGAGGATTGCAGCAGCTCTTTTGACTCCTCAAAGGCCCTCTGCTGCCTTGACCCCCATGACCATTTTTCCTCTTTCTTTAACAGTGTGTGTAGCGGGGCCAGCAGCGTGGAGAGTCTTGGTAGGAATCTGTGGTAATAATTTAACAACCCCAGATAAGCTTTCAATTAACTGACATTTTGTGGTTGAGGGGCTCCAGCGATAGCCTCCATTTTGTCTGTCAGCGGACGTAACCCGCCGGCATTTATTTTATGTCCAAGAAACGCCACCTCTTTCCCCATGAACTCACACTTGCTTCTTTTTAGCCTCAGGCCGTTGTTCTCCAATCTACGAAGTACTTCCTCTAGGTGTTCCAGGTGTTTTTTTTCATTGGGTCCTGAGATCAGAATGTCATCTAAGTAGATGGCCACGTTTGGGATGCCCCCCAGGATGCCCTCCATAGTTCTTTGGAAAATCCCAGGACTTGACGCTACCCCAAATGGTAAGCGGGTGTAGGTAAACAGGCCTTTGTGTGTGTTGATAGTGACATACTTCCTAGATTCCTCCTCCAGGACCACCTGCTGATAGGCATGACTCATGTCTAATTTGGTGAAGTGTTGTCCCCCATTCAGCTGTGCAAACAGGTCCTCCACCCTAGGAATTGGATACTGATCCAGCCGCGATGCCCGATTTACTGTGAGTTTATAATCTCCACATATTCGAATTGACCCATCCGGCTTCCTGACTGGGACAATGGGCGCTGCCCACTCTGCATACTGCACTGGCTCTATGATCTTGTCATCTTGCAGCCTCTGTAGCTCTCTCTCTACTAGTGGCTTTACAGCATATGGCACCGGCCGTGGTTTGCAGAATCTTGGCTGAGCCTCCCTGTCTACATTAATCTTTGCTTTGAAATTTTTAAGCTGTCCCAGTCCTTCCTTAAACACTTCCGTATGTCTCCTGAGTATCTCCTCCAGCTGAAATGGAGGTGCTGAATCCACCTTGTTTACCAACTGATCTGCCAGGCCCAGCTCCCTTAGCCAACTTCGCCCCAGTAGGTTAGGTCCATCCCCCTCGACTATCACCACCGGCAATGTCTTTTCTGTGTTTTCGTTCTGCACCCGCACTTGTACCCTGCCTAGCACTCTGAGCCTCTCTCCCGTATAGGTTTTCAGTTTTAGCAAGCACGGCTTCATTTCTGATATGGCTGTTTTCTTCCAAAGCTGCCCATATTGTTGTTTGCTTACTATGGTCACCCCACAGCCAGTGTCTATTTCAAACATTACCTCTTTTCCATTTATTTTCACCGGGCGCGTGATGGGAGCCACCTTGGCTAATTCTTGTGACACACTGTAGATGGTGTGAGTGCTACTCTCTTCTGTGTCACTTTCTCCTTCACCTTCTCTTAGCAGATGTGTACGCCGCTCTTTGCTAAAGCCTCTGCCTTGACCTCTCTGACCCCTGTACATGGCTCTATCTGCATTAGCCGTAGCTGCCTTAGATCTGCAGGCCTTGCTGATATGTCCCCTCTTACCACAGTTGTAGCAGAGCGCTGAAGCAAATTTACACTCATCCGCTCTGTGCTGTCCTTTACAGCAGTAACAATTGGGGAATTTACGTTGTGCATTGTCTGAAAACATCCTGTGGACCGTTGTCTGCGATTTCATCCCACCTTCATTTTGAGCCGTGTCCTCTGTTAACTGGCCTTGCATCTCCTTCACGTCCTTTGACGCTGATTCCATAGCCAAACACACGTTCAGGGCCCTATCAAACGTCAAGCCCACTTCAGACAATAGTCTACGTTGCATTCTATCGTCGTTCACTCTGCACACCAATCTGTCTCTCAGCATTTGTGGCAGTGAATCTTCATATACACAATGTTGGGCCAATCTTCTTAATGCTGCCACATATTCCGCTATAGACTCACTGCTCTTCCGTATGCGTGAGTTAAACTTAAATCTTTGCACGATTTCACTCGGTGTCGGGTCGTAATGAGTCTTCAGAATAGTTGTGAGCTGATCATATGTTTTCTCCTTGGGTGCCTGTGGGCTAACTAAACTTCTCAATAAACTATAAGTGGCTGCCCCGACTCCACTTAGCAACACAGCTCTCTTTTTCTCTGCATTCTCAATATCATTAGCTTCGAAGAACATCTCTAACATCTCTGCATACTCTTCCCATGACTGAGACGCAACATCGAAAGGAGTTACCGTTCCGATCACCGACATCCTCGTTCGTCTTTTTGATTTGTACTCCTCGTCTGAATTAATCGATCCGTCCGACACACTTGCAGTCTTCTTTCTTTGTTGTTCGGTGGTTTTGTCCTCCTCGTCTGACTCCACCGATCAGTCTGCCCCACTTGCAGTTTCCTTTGTGTCCCGTTTGATCTCTTACTTTGATCCTCGTCGCCAATTGTCACATCCTCACGACCACACGAGGGTTGGTTTAGATGTTTGTTTATTAGGCACGGCACACTGACATAGCATAGCCCCGGGGCTCACTTCTTCTTCCCCGTTATCTCCCAAACCCCGTGTCTTAAGCCTTCACCCCATGCGGTGCCTCCCCCTAGTGGATTGGTGCAGAATAGGCTTTTCTCTGAACTTACAACAGTGAGCATTGGCGGTTTTGGGCACGGGCGAACCTGGCAGCCGCCCGAGGCGCACCTTTTCATGTCACATGGGCGGCAGCACGAGCACTTAAAATAATAAATAAAATCATCTGGCCCGCGATGCGGTTTTCTATTATCTATATCACTGTGTGGGGAATTGGCAAATTGGCGCCCGCTGCAACTGCAGGCGCCCCTCCTTGATGGTGTGTGAGAACGGGGAAGGGGAGTTGGCGCGGGGGACAGTTCACCTCTGATTCTCCCAAATGGAACGGACAAGGGGGGGAACGGGGGATCCACTGACGGCAAAAACATCTTTTAGATCTAAAAATGCCTTGATCGCGTTTCTCTGTTCCTCTTTCAAAATGAATGCGCTGTCGATGTCTCAACGACAGCAGCTACACATCTCAGCTCTCAAGCGGCAGGCATGTTTGGTGAAAAGGAATTCAACCCATGCGCACTTTGATGACGTGGTTGATTACGTTACGAAAAATATATTAAGCACAGTGGAGGCAATCTAATAAAAGGCATCAGGATGTCGTAACATATTTTAAAATGTTTAATGAATGAATGATAAATTAATATTGTTGGAGGAAGAAAATGCTGCCATAGCTTCCTTTTTGTTGCCTGTCTCGAAAGTGCTCATCAGTGTTGCTGTGTAGAGAACAGCTGATATGGACATAGGCCCATACAGCCTCCTATAAATTCTCTGATGAAGGAACTTGCTTTGCCAGGATCATTCTCAGACAGCAAGCTATATGCAAGACATTTATTTGATATAGCAGAAGGCTTAACTCATTGCAGTCAGACAAATTACTTATCTTGCTTTGCATACTTACTTTTTGATATAACTGGAGCAGATAACAAGTGGATTGTTACCAGAATTATTTACATTTAACTTTTTATGAGAAAATGTACAAGTCTCAATTTCAGAACATCACAAGCAGACTTTTCGCAGTAAATGGTAAATGGATTTGTATTTATATAGCACTTTGATAGTCTTGATGACCACTCAAAGCGCTTTACAGTACAGTTATACATTCACCCATTCACACACACATTCATACAGTGCGTCTATTCCCAGCACTTTGTTATTCTATGGGGGGCCATTCGGGTTCAGCATCTTGCCCAAGGACACTTCGGCATGCAGATGGGTCAGACTGGGGATCGAACTGCTGACCTTCAGGTTGGAGGACGACCAATCTACCCCTCAGCCAAAGCCGCCCACAATATGTAATTGAAGTCTTGAAGTTTTTTATTGGTTTGCCATGTCATGTGACTCTCGAGTCTTTGTGTTTAAATGTGTGAGGGCCTAAAAACGCCATACTTTTTTTTTAAATCGTACTAATTTGTTGTTACAACCTAGGAGTAAAGGGAAGCAATACACCGCAGAGGTTATCCAGCAATGCAGCCTTTTATTGTAATAGTGCTAAATGAGTTACATAAAAAAAAATAGTGAGCAGTCAACAAGGTTAGGGACAAATGATTAGGGGTGGAGGGTTACACCAAACCATCAAATAAATAAAAGCAAACCCTCTTCCTAAACCCTCTCCCTACTCCCCTGACTGACGGCTTTACACAAAAGTACAAAAGAAAAACGTAGTTGACTAACTAAACTAAACTATCCTTCATTTAATAAAAGATACATTCAGGCTGCCACCCATAAGACCTAGTGAACTAACAAAAAAAGTCTGCGTGAAGTGCACAATGAAATAAGGAAAATAACAAACTAAGCAATAGCCCACCAAAAAGCCCTTAAGATCATAGAACAAGTGCCTCACAAGTTAACATTCACCAAAGTCTAAAGAGTAAATCAATACCCATTAACAAACATCATCAAGTTAACATATGAAGACAAGAGGCACCGAGACGGACTGCTCAAATTAAATTACAGCCGCCCCTGGCAACATCACACAGGGTTTCTTATCCTGTCGGCCACAATGATAAAGGAGCATCATTGTTAGCTGCTGAAATTGGACGAGGAGCCAAATAGAATCGTGGAATACTGGATTTCTAAAGCCAGTGGGCGGTGCAGGGTGATGCTCCAGGAGGAATCCCCTGGAGGTGCTTATGGTGGAGGAGTGGTTCACCTGTGGGAGAATAAGAGAGACTGCACCACATCTTAATCAGCAGTCATGAAGCAGCTTGTAACATTTTTAGGCTGCCATTTTATAAATTAACTGAAATTAGTTAGATTTGTTTGATACCTTTTTAATTAAATCATAATTGATCAAAGCTTGCGAGCGAGCTGCGCTGCACTAATCATGTGATATGCCTCATTTTCCACAATCCTCTCTAATACACAACCTCCCTACTTGGCGGTCCCGTCACTCCCTGTGCTTACTGTGTCAGTGTTGCTCGCGAGTGCTGGGGTTATAAATACTTGCACATCACTCCCATTATATATATGAAATCACATCAGGGGGATTGAGGTAATTGGAGCTTATAGACCCCAAACACTTTACTATGTTCTGCTGCAATAAACATTTTAAATGTTGTCTGACTGAAATGTGATAATTACTGAAGTGGGGGGATATAACTGGCCCAAACAGCTCGCCAGATAACATTAGCTCAAATCCAAGGGAATTGTCTGTACAGGCTTTGTAAGGGTGAGGGGTCTTTGGTGAGTAAACCATTTCTAAACAAGTAAGATGGTCAGCTGAAACATTACTCTGAAATCCGCTTGTATAGTCAGGATGGAAGCAAAGGTTTTTGCTGTTTCATTTAGTCTCCACCCAGCTCTCACAAATCAGATCATCAATTACTCCAACCAGTTTAAATGATTGCCAATATTTACCCAGTGTACACACACACACACACACACACCAGCACACACACACACACACATACTCATTATGTGGTGTAATAATTATTTTGCAAGGAGCATGCTGCTCCTTTAGTCTGCCTTACAAAAAGAGGGCAGTCCTTCTTCCTGCTGCAGTGTTGTTTAATTGAAGGAACAGACTCTTTCCCTTCTCTAATTACAAGCCGTCAGGCCGGTGGAGGAAAACCCTGAGATATGGCCACTTTCTCTCCTCTCAGACAGCCAATTATGGGAGTAAATTGGAATAGCTGGGTTGAAATATTTGCTGGCTCTGAAAAGTAGTAGCTTTCAGGAAGTTCAGTGTCCAACAATTTACCATTTATTTTAGCATTTAAAACTCTACATTTGCAATGGGAGCAGAAACCATGGCCATGTGCATTTAATCTACATTGTATCATGTCTTTAATATTCTAAAGTCACACTAGACATTAGGGGATGCCAAGGTTTTTGTATGAATTTAAATGGATTACATAATTTAGTAATACACAAGGGCAACATCAGAAGCTTTCAAAAAAGAAATAGAAGAAAGTCTTTTGTCAACACATTTTTCCGTCATGCATCAGTCTCTTTCTGTCTCTCACATTCACATGGTAATAAATACAAAATAAACTTATCAAATTAGCTTTCAATCAATCAAAATCAAACTTTTATTTTTACAGCTCATATTCACATATCACAATTTGTCTCATGGGGCTTTAACAAGGTGGGACAACATTTGTCCTTAACCCTCAACAAGAGTAAGGAAAAACTACAAAAAAAAACCTTAACACTTTAAAAAGAATGTAGAAACCTCAGAGAGAGCCACATGTGAGGGATCCCTCTCCCAGGACGGACAGAAGTGCCAAGGGTAAAGGAGAACATCAGGGAGATAAGAGTATTTGCAGCATTGATTATAATAAACATTGTGTAGCATAATGGAAGGACAATGAATTGATGGATTGTTGTCAGTAATGGTCGAATATCTCAGTAGACTTATTGTATATCAATCAGTCTTGTTACCATCAACCGCCACCTAGATCATGATCCACCACCACTATTAGATGCCAACACAATACAGGATTATTATCACGATCAGCCGCAAATAATTTTTAGAACGATTTGTTTTAAATGATTTCTTTTTTGGGAGTGCAGCAGACCTACTCCCAGCACCCATTGACAATGTTCTTACAAGGGGACAAATATAGCAAAGATTCATGCAAGTGATGCAACAACAGAGCAGAAATGGAGCAACGCCAGCGAGCTAGACCAGGCAGCCAACTTGAGCTGCGCTGCTCCAATCATGTGACATATCTCACCCTCGACAACCATTTATTACACACACCCCCCTATCAGGTTGTCTATTTAAGCTGGGAGAAATGTTCCATCATCCCCTTTGCTCGCACCAGTTTAGGTCCATGTGAGCTTTCTCACTGCAAACTGATTCCTAATCTTCTGTAAAAGACAGTGCCTCATTTTCAAGGAAATACTTAAACTGCACTGAGATTAGCTACAACGTTTAAACACATTGTTCTAATTCTGAAAATCAACCAGTGATGTGCAAACACCACTTATTAATGTCCAGATGAGCTTATTATTGGGCCTGTTATTTTCCCCCAATAGAAAGTTGCTCTCTGAGTTTAAAACAACTGATAGAGCAACTGCAGTATTTCCTCCTTTAGATTTTTTGTTTTTTTGACTCGACTGTTTAATGAAGTACTCCATACCTCTGGTCTAAAAAACTGCACTAAAATAGAAAAGAAGTTACTGGAAATTTATGGAAAACATCATTAAAGAAATTCATTGAGGGCACATGTGCAGGAGAATCTGTAGTTAGGAAAGACAACTGCGATGCACAGAAAATCAGACTGCAATTATGCTAACCTTATTCTTAAAACCAACTTTACTCATATACTGTACCTACAATGACAAACTTGGCTGTATGCCTAAAACTGAGGAAAAACTTCAGTCCAAAATAGAATCACTCCTAACAAGAAAATAAGATTTCAGTTTGTACAGTTTATACATTTACCCAACCCTGCTGTTAGAGGTAACAACAAAACAAGACTAAAATACTGAAATAATATATTTTCATGAAATGATTGAATAAAAATGCTCAGGATGTGTATTCTCAGGGGCCTAGGATAGTGGAGTCTCGAATTTGGTGCAACTTGGAACTGCTTTCAGTCTGCAGAGTTCAATCTGAATTTTTATTTGGACTGGCAAAGACATTCTTAGCTATAATGTTTCATACTGAGCTGAATTACAGAGCTTATATTGATAAAAGCTGTGAACCAGTTCACAGCTTTTATCACTTAATTTTAATTTTATGAAAAACATTTACAATCAAATCTGAGGAAGAACAGTATTCTAACTTGACTCTGCACCATAGACTGTTTATACAAATCTCTGCAAATAATGTCCAGCATGCAAACCATAAAATAATACATTATCTGTTGAAATGTTTGAGGAGGCCTTACAAATGAAAAACAATTCTTATATTCTAAGTAGAGGATAACCACAGGCCAAGTAAACAGCATATTACAAAAAAAATTTTTTTAGAACAAGCATAGAATAGGTGTCTTTTCCAATATATTTATTAATAAAAAAAGATTTTATTTAATTGATGATAATGAAGAAGATATCAGGAACAATAAATAAAATATGCTTACTCTTAATTATGACTCCTGATTGAGGAACGTTAAATCGATGGATTATGAGTTCAGACAATTGTGAGGATTTCCATCATTTAATGATCATGTTACAAGAATAAAACAGATGCTCTGCTGCATTTAGAGAATTTGAAAAGATCTTATAATAGCTGACAGTGAACTACTTCTGGGTCATTGTATTCAGTAAGGACACTTCTGAAGCTAAATAGACTGCAGCCCTGGTAAGACAAGGAGAGAGGTTGAATCTGAATACATCGTGAGCAGAAGATCATTTATTACCTGTATAGGAAGTGCTGTCTCAAAGGAGTGAAAGGCCCTGAGGGCAGACTGAAAACCATCAAATAGATTATTTTGAGATAAAAGGGCCTAAAGATGCTGAGACACAACTCTTTCTAGTGCTTTGAACAGAATGGAAGGTTCAAGACTGGTCGATATGAGATCCTAGATTACTTTCTAAAGTAGCAGTTGGCCACAGCCGTTTTAAAGTAGTGAGGATGATGCCAAATATAAGTAGAAAATTTACAGTGGTCAGACATCTTTCGTTCACTTATCTGGTAGATGGTCTAGGAGCCAACAAGGACGATTTGGGAGCCAACATAATGCACACCTGCATTATATTGCATTATTGCAGCAGAAGAAGAAGAGCTGCTCTAGTATCAAATATGTAGAAAAAGTCATGAAAACCATGAGCTGTTAAGGGTAAGCAGGTGCTTAGTTGACTGGGTACGTTTTGGTTCACGGTCAAAAAGAGTTGTAGCATTGTGCTTTTCCTAATTGAGTTGGAAAAATATGTTGCTCTAGCAGTGTATGGCTCCTAAGTAGACCTGGAGAAAGACCTCTTTGTGTTTTGGTTGTGAGAGGTGCATCTGACCTAATGAGACAACACATAGCTGTGATGACTTCGGGGAACTTGAGGGAAAGGTAACAGCCTTTTTTAAGATGGGGACGATATCCCATTGTGCACTGACACTCAATCCGCTGCTTACTTCTCTCTCTCCCAAACACACACGCAAAAACACACACCCCGACTCCTACTTTTATTATTATTACATTTCATTTAGCTGACGCTTTTATCCAAAGCGACTTACAATAAGTGCATTCAACCCCAAGGGTACAGACCCGGGACAACAAGAATCAAGAAAGTACAATTTCTACAAAATAAAGCAAAACTACAAAGTGCTATAAGTAAGTGCCATTTAAGTGCTTTTTTTTTATTCAAGGTATAGTCGGAAGAGGTGTGTTTTTTAGTTTTCGGCGGAAGATGTGTAAACTTTCTGATGTCCGGATGTCAATGGGGAGCTCATTCCACCATCTAGGCGCCAGGACAGAAAACAGTCGGGATTTTGATGAGTGTTTAGCTCGCAGTGAGGGAGCAACAAGCTGATTGGCCGAAGCAGAGCGGAGTGAACGTGCTGGGCTGTAACGTTTGACCATGTCCTGGTCTTGCTACTTGCTGATCATTATGTGGTGATCAACACTGATCACCACATAATGATCAATACTTACAAAACAAAAAAAGAGTCAAATCGTTCTTCCTAGCTGATCATTCAATCAGAATTCAGCCCATCCTGACTCCACTCACTCGCTTTGCCTCTCTCGCGCACTGACACACTCTTGCATTGGACACGTGTAAACTCAGACTGGGTAAAACAACAGATCTGTTCTTGCACCCCTGATTAGGAGTAGGATTGACTTCAAGATTCGTACAATTTTTTATCCTGGCGCCCCAGTACATCTCAGAGAAATCCAGGGGAAGTTGATGTGTGAACACAGCAAGTGAACCCTGCTGGATACACTGCGAACGAGTGGGGGGGTTGATGACTATTCTAACGTACAACAGACACAAAAATGAAAAATCTACAAGAAAACAAATATCTCCCAGTGAATATGCGCTGTCATAAACGTGGAAGACAGACAAAAAGGTGTCAAGAGAGTTTGCGGTGATAAGAGCTGACGCCGGTGTCTTCATGTTGCCAAGAAAATCACATGATCTCTGCAGTGGAGTTAATACATCGCTTCCTGCCTTCCTGCTGTCTGCTGCACCTGGCTCCTCCACCCCTCACTTGAAAAATTAAGATAATTTGATTCCTGCTGTGTTGTGTATGTGTGAAAGGAAGATTGGGGGTAAACTCCATAGCCAATTCCTCAGATTTTATCTGCAGGTCATAACTGAAAACAGCTTCAGATCCTCAGACCAACTGCTCCCTGCTGTCCCTTGATAGAGGCTCAGGGCTAAGGGTGATTGCGGGTTTGTTGTAGGTGCCCCAAAACTATGGAACAGTTTACCTCTTTCAATTAGGTGTTTCCGCTCTGTTGAGACATATAAGGCTCAACTGAAGACCCACCTGATCTCTCAGTCTTTTGACAATCCTTTACTAAGTCTTATTTACTCATGTTTTTTTTTAGCCTGTCAAGACTATTTGTATGCCAAAGGGATTGAATTCTGAACTCATCTTAAGCTACTCAGGTAACTTTTACTAGTCTTTGCTTTGTTTTTTATCTCCTTTTGGTCTATTGTTATTTTATTGAACAGCACTTTGGTCAATTCTACTTGTTTTCAAATGTGCTTTATAAATAAACTATATAAATACCATTATCACCATTGATTTTATTTATTTACATCGCTCTTTAAGACACATGCCACTAAAAAACTAACTGTTGCATCAGGCCAGCTGTTACTGCAATAGTCACATACTGGTAAAGAGAGGACAAAGAATGTTTAGATAAAATAATTTTTCCATTGTTCTCTGCTCAGCCCTTTTCCTAGCTGTTTTAAGATTATTATGACTATTTTACATTGTATGAATAGAGAGTATGGAGAATAATTTTGACCGAAACACTTCAAATAATAATTCCATTCATAACACAGAGAGATTGCTGCAAAAAAAAGCTGAAAGCTGGCCAATGCATGCAGAGCATTAGTCATCTGGTGAACACTAAATACATGCGTCGGCTAAACACAAGCAGCTCTTGTGTAGTGCAGATCATTTGGTTTTGCTGTAAGTATGTTGTTGTGCCACCTTGAAGTTTTGAGTGAAATGTCACAATAAGTTTGATACAGATTGGCTTGAAGTTTGGTACAGGTCCTATGTATTGTAATTAATCTGGTGATCCAACATTCTGATTTGTCCAATACTTTGGTTAATGAGCTCCAAAACTAATTGGCTGAACTTAGTTAGTGTTATTACAATTAACACATCTTAGCATGCTTATATACTAAACTAAAACAGTTAAAATGGTTACCTTACCTGAGGAAAATTAGCATGTTAGCATGCTGGTGTTAAGACTGCAGTGCACAAACAGTAATTCTGTTCAAAAAGTAAATGAGACATGGACCTGGTCAAGACAGAGAAGGGTGGGGACTTCCGGTGGCGCGCTACAGGTAAGGCAGCATAGTTATTGAGCTCCGGGCATCAGCCTTAAATTCAATCATCTTTACTCATTAATACTACGCACAAACAAACAAATTACATCTCGCTTTGATGATGAATGGGGACAAAGGCAAGAAAGGAGGATATGGACTACGCAGTAACTTTGAAAGAGAATCCAAGATGGAGGCCGAAGCTAGCGAAACTCGAAAACAAGATGGAGACCGCAGAGAGACCGAAACTTTGGATTCAATACGCACGGCGGTGAGTGAAGTTATGACTAAGGGAATGGCAGCGCTTCAGGCCGAATTGAAGAAAGACCTCTCAGACTTCCGCAAATACTTCAGGGAAGACATTAAAAAACAAATGGACGAATTTGTATCAGAAGTAAACCGGAAAATACAAGACGTGACAGGCCAAACTGAAGGGGTCAGTGGAGCGCATAGGCCAGATGGAGGAAAATTTGCTTGTCATGGAAAGATGGGACATCGGAGTCAAAGACATTCTCACCCAGCTGCTCACTAAACAGTGGGCGCTACAGGAAAAAGTGACCGATCTGGAAGGGCGCTCCAGGCGTAACAATATCAGGATCTATGGCATCCCAGAGGACGCAGAGGGCACGTCAGCAGTGACTTTTATTGTAAAATTAATCAAGACGGAGCTGGGGAGCGAACTCGGCCGTGAACTGGGGATTGAGCGCGCACACCGTGCAATGGCACGAAACCGCCACCGAGTGCCCAGCCACGCTCTATGGTGGTTCGTTTCCTCCAGTTCTCTGTCAAAGGAAAGATCCTTCACACCGCCTGGAAAAAAGAGCTCCGTGTCCAAAACAAATGGGTGTATTTTGACCATGATTATGCAACGGAGGTGCAGAACAAAAGGAAGGAATATATACATAAAGAAAATACTATGGGATAATGGCGTGCATTTCCAGACTCCACTAACAAGAATGCATGTTTTTCTTTAAACGGGCACTGCAACGTACAACAGCGCTGCACAAGCAGCAGAAGACCTGCAGAGGAGAGGATACACGGTGGGCTAGATCCCCGGCGGCAGTACCAAGAGCAAAGACATCTCGGAGGAGACGCTGGCTCGGCTTCTACCCTGGGAGACAGAGGAGGCCCGACCCGGCAGAGAAAAGCACCTGTTCCAGAAGCAGATTCGGGAGAAGCTGAAGGAGTACCGCAGAGCGGAACCGGGGGTCACAGCAAGGGATGGTTGAGACATTTAATCATAATTTCACCATTATCTTATTATAATGATGTTCAGTTAAAACATAGGCTGATGCCCACGGGCAAAAGACACAGTCACCAAACTCTTTCTTTTTTCCCCACCACCGAGGGCCCCACCTTGTGGCAAGCCCCCTCACTGTCTAAAGCGACATGACAGCTTTTCTGATGGAAGTTCAGTTCACTGTTCTACAAAGTTCTGTTCTATACTGTACTGTTTATTACCAAAGGTCCGCGGTGATACAAGCAGTGTTGCCACAGTTACTTTGAAAAAGTAACTTAGTTAGATTACAAGTTACTTGATTATAAAAGTAACTTAGTTAGATTACAAGTTACTTTATTTTAAAAGTAACTAAGTTAGATTACGAGTTACTTTTTTAGTTACAATCAGCAGCTGCCGACAACACCTCCGCCGCCTCAACATAAAAATGAGAACCGGTTTTGCCAACACTCACTTTATTAGAAACCGCCGGAGGCCCCGTGAACGGAGGGTTCCCCCAGCGGGCGCCGTAACTGAGGTGATCCTCCAGAAGGGACAGACACGCGTCCAGAGTCGCTGCCCCTGCCGCCGTACCCGGTCCCCTCCAACCGGTCCCCGCCTTCTGCACCGCGACGGACACCGACCCGCGGCCCAAGAGAAGGAAAGCCCCCGCACCAGCGACGCCGTGAGACGCCGCGGACCCCCCCCCCAAAAAAAAACGTCGAGGCGTGCCGCACACCGAGCGTCCGGCGGCGCGGAGAGGAGGGCGATTGCTCCCCCAGCCGCGGCACGTGCCCAGCGGTTTAACCACAAATACCCAAATAGTAACGCACAGTGACTTGGACAAGTAACTTTAATCTGATTACTGGTTTGGAAATAGTAACGCGTTAGATTACTCGTTACTGAAAAAAGTGGTCAAATTAGAGTAGCGCGTTACTAAGTAGCGCGTTACCGGCATCACTGGATACAAGAATGTTTTAAATGTGACGCCGGGAACACAACCGGACGCGGAAGCGATAAGCGTTAATGCCCAGCGCGCCGGCACTTGGTTGAACACACCGGACGCCGAAGCGTGGCGTTAATCCCTGGAGCGGCTGGCGCTTGACTGTTCACATCGGACTCGCATTTCCCCATGCCGGTCACCCTGCCGATTCTGCTCCGTGATCACACATACAGCCCAGTCTCTATCTCTCTTTTTACCTATATGACATGTGTGGCTGTAGCGGATGGGCAGAGGGGGACATTTAATAAAGTCGTTGTTAAAAGTGGTCAAATTAAAACTCCAAGACAGCAGAAGGTGAATACAAAGTATAGGATGCATATTTGATCATTTATATAATATAAAATATGTCATCAATATTGTTTAAAATCGTTTTTCAGTGTGTTTCCCAAAAATAGACTCGAAGCCGAAACGATCGCTTCACGGCGCTAGGCAGCCGCGGCGCAACGCTACGCTTCAGCGCCCGGTGTGTTCAGCGCAGCGGTTTAACATGGGAGTGGGTGGGAGCCAGAGGCTTGACGCTGCGCTTATGCCACGCTTTGGCGTTGCTTCCGCGTCCGGTGTGTTCCCGGCGTAAGACTGATGCATTATCAATGGGCTAAATAACCCGGTCAAAAGAAGCAAAATGATAGCTAAAATAAAGAGGGAAAAGATAAATGTGGCATTTTGGCAGGAGACGCACCTCTCAGGTGCTGAACATGAAAAACTTTAAAAGATGGGGTTTAGAAACACCTTCTTCTCATCATATAAGAAAGGAAAGAGAAGGGGAGTAGCTATATTGTTCTCAAATGCTGTCAAATTCGAATTAATATATCAAGTTAATGACAGAGAAGGTAGATTCGTTTTGGTAAAAGGAAAAATAGACCAGAAAGAAGTAACATTATTTAATGTCTATGCTCCCCCTGGAGCAATATAACCTTTTTCAGAAGGATATTTGAACTAATTACATCACAAACGTATGGGACTCTTATTTGTGCAGGAGATTTTAATACATTTCTGAACCCTTCTTTAGATACAACCAATAGAACAAGAAGAAGGAATTTGACTGAAAAACGCATAAACAAAGTACTTAAAGACTTAGGACTTATTGATGTATGGCGGGCTCTGAATGGCTCAACTCCAGGATATACTTTCTACTCTGCAAGACACACAGCCCACTCAAGACTTGACTATTTTTTCATGTATAACAAAGATCTACATAGGCTGAAATATTGCAGAATAGGTCAGAGGGATCTGTCAGACCACTCAGGGATTTTTTTTAACTTTACATTTAGATGGTAGACAGCTAAAAACTTTGTGGCGACTTAATACCGGTTTTCTAAATTACCATACCTTTAGAAATTCAATGGAGAAGGACTTAGCATTATACATGCAGGACAATAATAATGAAGAGGTAAACCCCAGTATATTATGGGACGCAGCTTAAGCTGTTCTCAGGGGGAAGATTATGGCCAGGACAGCTGCACTTAAAAAGGTGAAAACCCAAAAATGTATTGGTTTACGGGAAAAACTGAGAGACCTGGAACCAATACACATAAAAAATAAATAACCCTCGATTATACAACAAATCAGACATACTAAACAGAAAATAGATAAAATATTAGGTGAGGAGGTGGAGAAAAATATAAGATTCATGAAACAAAGGTATTACGAGGCTGGCCCTAGGGCTGCAAAATTGTTGGCTTGGAGGCTCAGAAAACAACAGGCAGAAAACATTATCCACAAGATTAGAGACCCTACTACAAATAAAATGACTAATAATTTGGCAGCATACAAAAAAGCATTTTAAAGATATTATAAATCTTTATATTCTAAATCAGAACAGGTTAATAACCACTCAGCTGCTGAATTTCTGAGCTCCTTAGACCTTCCCAAACTAGTTAAAGAAGCTAATGATAAACTCATCTCACCAATAACAATGGAGGAAATAAGTAAAGCTATCTCAAGTTTAAACACTAACAAATCACCTGGGGTCTCATTTATAAAGGAGTGCGTAGGATTCTTACTAAAAGTGTGCGTACGCACAAAAGCCGGAAATGGTGTACGCCAAAGCAAAGTCCGATTTATAAAACCGTGCGTACGCACACCTGAACGCAATTAAATTATGCTCCTGACCAATGGGTTTCCACCGTGAGTCCTGACGGAGGCACGGCATCAAGCGATGTGAAGAGGAAGTGAAACTTTCTGACACTGACATCGAAGCGTCTGTTCGTGAGGTGAAGAGCGACTTTATCGGACAGCAGTGATGTCACTAATAAAGAAAATACACTGACACTCTGCCGCTGCTATGGATAACACAATGTGTGAGATCAGAAATCGCTGAACCCTCGCTTCCTCCTCATCCTTCCATTCGCATGCACACATAACGCAGATCCCCGCACCACTGTCACGGCAGCATTTATTTATCTAGAGCATCGGACCTATTCCCTCACATCTTCCCTCATTTCTTATAAGTGATCTCCTGTGCACTCTGTGCGCTGTGCTCCGTGCGCTCTGTGCGCTCCGTGCGCAGGGTCACTCTGTGCGCTCTGTGCGCCTGATGGCACAGTCACGTTCACTGAAGTGATTTGATGAGACACGAACAGTGTTATAAGATATTATAAAAAAAATTTAATGACTTGGCTCCACAACTCCGCTGTAAAATCGAATCTGAACGTAATTTGCTTTAAGTTGTTTTATATATGTTTTAATAAAAGGCTCGTGTGGAACAGATATGTCCCGCGAGCACAAATAACTTATTTCTTTTAATGGTAATGAATAAGTGGATCAATAATCTGGCTGCAGTTCACCACCTCAAGTCTGTGTCGCCGTTTTCCTGTCTCCAAAACGTACGTACGCATGGTTTTAAGTTTGCTTAGAAATACGCATATCTTCCCGTCAAGTTCCTTTTTATAAATCCCAACTTTGGCGTGAGCAGTGGCGTACGCACGTTTCAGGGCCCGTTTTGTGCGTACGCAACGGTTATAAATCTGACCCGCTGGGAAATACGCACATTTTCCCGTCAAGTTCGTTTTTATAAATCACAACTTTGGCGTGAGAATTGGCGTACGCACGTTTCAGGCCCCGTTTTGTGCGTACGCAACGGTTATAAATGAGACCCCTGGCACGGATGGCTTTCCTCCAGAATGGTATAAGTCAATGAAAGACCACCTGCTCCCTCTTTTGGAGTCAGTTTTAATTATATCCTAAAAGGAGGCTGTGGCTGAGGGGTAGAGTGGTCGGCCTCCAACCTGAAGGTCGGCGGTTCGATCCCCAGTCTGAACCATCTGCATGCCGAAGTGTCCTTGGGCAAGATGCTGAACCCCGAATGGCCCCCCTTAGAATAACAAAGTGCTGGGATAGATGCACTGTATGAATGGGTGAATGTGAAACTGTAATGTAAAGCGCTTTGAGTGGTCATCAAGACTAGAAAAGCGCTATATAAATACAAATCCATTTACCATTCCCTCCCTCCTGGAGAGAGGCCTCCATATCTGTGATCCCCAAAGAAGGTAAGGACAGAGCAGACTGTAAAGGGTACAGACCTATTAGTGTTTTAAATTCAGATTTTAAAAATGCTTAATCAGATATACAATTTATTTTTTGTTTGTATAATTTCATGATTTAGAATCCATCACAGCACAGACACAGCAGTGTTAAAGTTAATGCCTCAGATAATGGACTCATCTCAAAAGTTTCCTGCTGGATCTTAGGGCCACATTTGAAACCATAATTCATCAAATTGTTTCAAAGACTGGCACAACATATAGGGATTAAAAGAACAGCATACTTTTCAGATGGATCCAGTTTTTAATGTTAACAATGACTCCTTCATGTACACAATAGTTACTTAGGGAGTTCCACAACGGTCTGTACTTAGACCCACACTTTTCATTTTGTACATGCTATCTTCATAAGAAAGCACCACAAACCATTTTTATGCAGAAGAGCCATAACTTTTAACACAGAAACGTATTCTGACCAGATAGTTGACCTTGGATGGCATTAGCTTGGTTCCCAGCTCTACTGTGAGGAGTTTCTTGGACGGCCTTCTTCAACCTGCGTAATATCATGTAAACTAGAAACATCCTGTTTCAAAAAGATTGCTGAGAAACTATTTAATGCTTTTGTTTCTTTATATTGCTCAAATATAAAGGTCTAATATGGATCTATAATTAGCTTAAACATTTGTGTCACGAGTACGTTTTTTTAAGAAGAGTTTTAATTACAACTATACTACTTCAAATCATTAAAAGAAACACATTGATTTGTATTAATATGACAACATCAACTCAAGGAAAGACTTCTGTAAAGCATCTAGTTAGCATAGGGTCTAATAGACACGTGGATTTTTTGAAGGAAGAGATTTGTAAAGTCAGCTTAGATAGATTTATTGAAGAAAAGGGGTCCAAATGTAAATTTGGTTCTAGAAGTGGTTTTAATGTTTCTGTACTAGACAGTGTATCTGTGCTATTCATATGGAGGAGCCGGGGAAGTTTTCCCCTGATGGTTTGTCAAGAACCTAATGGAATCATTGCTCCTCAGAGTTAGAGGAATAAATGAATCAGTAGAGATATGACTCTGTGAGCCTGTCTTCAGAGCTGAGGGATAAATTTGGGTTGTTTATATGTTCTTCTTTTAATGATGAATAATAGTATATTTTGATAATTTTTAGAGGCTTTCTTGTAAGTTATCAGGCGATGTTTCCAGGCTACGTAAAAATCGAAAATTACTTCAGAAATTATCAAACTTTTGTTGCAGTATGGTTTGAGATATTCTCAGCAGAGGTGTGAAAAGTACTGAAATATTGTACTCAAGTAAAAGTACCTTTACTTTGATGAAATTTTACTTAAGTACAAGTAAAAGTACCCATCTAAAAATCTTCTCAAGTAAAAGTAAAAAGTAGTTCATTTAAAATGTACTTTAAGTAAAAGTTACTTAGTTACTTCCAACAACTTGATGGGGGCGCTCCTATACAGTGCAAAAAAGGACAAGGGGTCATAAATCCAATCCAAAAACAGTAAGTTTTAATTAAAGGAGAATCAAAAGAACGCGTTCATTGAACACGTTCATTTTTATGAGAACGTTGAACTGAACGCAACTTAATGACAAATAATGAATTTGAACAGTGAACAGGTTCATATTATCTGAGGTATAGCTCCTGAGGAGAGACGCTGTCTAAATCAAATGCTTGCACCATGTCATTGCGATCATTGTTGTGTTTGAAAAGAAATGCAGTATTACAGGGCTAAATACCCTCTGAAAGTTGCAATTCCGTTTTTCGTAGAAAATCGTTTAAAAAAAATATATATATTAGAGCTGTGAAAAATAACGCGTTAACGCGTTATGATTAAATTACAGGATTAATTCGTTAATTTATTTTAATGCATTTAACGCATGCGCAGAAGGACCTTCCAATATAAGCACATTTCCGCCCAATCTGCACTAGTGTCCGCTCTAATGCAGTCAGACGGCAGCTGCTATTCAAACAAACAAACATCACCTTCTGGATTGGAAGATCATGCTCCAAAAAAACAAAGATGGAACATTCAATAAAACCAAGGTGGTATGCATGCACACTCTGCGGGACGACGTTATTGTTTCACCGTAGCAAAGTCGCTTAAAGTCCCACCTCAACGCCGAGTGGTCAGCGAGGGGCGTTCAAGTGGAATCCGCCAAACCAGACTCACTCGCAGGACACATAGTGCAAAAGAAGCGGTCAGCTTTACTGTCAGAGAATGTGAACAAGTTAGTTCACCAACTGGCTGAATGAAGACTAGCTGAGAGGGCCTTTAGAGCCTTTAATGTTCCATATGGAATAGCAAAGAGAACCGCTAAAGAACTGCTGAGTTGCAGCACCATTTTTTTGTTTATTTATGAATAAAAAAAGAAAACATGTTAAATGTATATATCTGTCTTTTGTCATAAATCTTTTCCCACAAAAATATACAGAGAAAATCAGTAGTGTGATTAATCATGATTAATCCATAGAAACCTGTAATTAATTTGATTAAAAATTTTAATCATTTCACAGCCCTAATATATATATATATTTAATTTTCGGGGGGGGCGCCAGGAGTGAAGCTTGCATAGAGCTCCAAATGTGCTAGGTCTGGCCCTGTGTAGTGCAGTGATTCTCAAACTGTGTGGTGCACCCGGTGTGCCCCACCGATGGGGCGAGGAGGCATAACAGGTGGAGCGCATGACCGGGAGGGAGAAATGCGAGGCGAAACTAATATTATAGCCGAACTGATGTATTGACATCCGCATCTCTTTACGGCGGAGCAGTAAACAAATCGCTCTTTCGCCGGAGCCAGGGATTGGCAACCCGCGGCTCTGCAGCCGCTCTGCGGTGGCTCCCTGTGCAGTGTTGTGCATGTCGCCCAAAGTTTTCGCGAACAGTGAACTTTACGATCAGTTTTCATATGATGAACGTGCACGTGAGGGAACGTCATCCACTCTATGCAGCATCTATCACGGCAGTCAGAATTGCCTTGCGCATTCAAGTGTTATTTTTTTTACTCAGTAACGGATGTAATTCCAATGTAGCGATGTACAATACTCCAGTCAAAATCTACTTAAGTAAAAGTAAAATTACCCATTTCAAAAACTACTCAAAAAATAACAAAGTACCCAAAAAACTACTCAATTACAGTAACTTGAGTAAATGTAATTCGTTACTTTACACCTCTGATTCTCAGTTGGTTAGACCTCTTCCAATCTTACCTGACACTTATTAACTTACATGCAGTAAATGTTGAACTGCCTTTATTTGATTATTGCTTTGCATTTTTGTTGTCAGACCAACATAGTCAGACCATAAACAGTAACATAATTACATCTAATCTAATAATGCAGAAACACTAGTTTTCGTAATTCTATAGAAATCTATTTATTGGCTTCGCAATTAATCAAATGTGTGTGTCTGTGTGTGTGGTCCATGAAGTTCATAGAGTTCATGGAGTTACAGTTGTTCGAAGGAGCGAAAATAAAGTATATATGGGGAACTTTCTGAGATTCAAAAAACAACACTGGATGATTATGTTAACAGGCATATGATGTTTTAAAGTGTTTGCAATGGCTGGATCATGTAAACATTAATCTCAGTCTTAATAATATTTAACTGCAGGTAATTCTGGACTTACCAGCAGGTTAAGGAAGTAGTCAGAGTGTATTCATTTGATAAAAGTCATTGGGGTTGATGAGAAATATAATTGTATGCCATCTGCATAGATTGAAGCTCACATTATGTTTGTAAATGTCATGTCCTGGGGGTAACTAGAGAACAAGATAGGACCAGAGTTAGCTATTGAGCTACTCCGCAGGTCATCAAGACAACATGATTTGCCGATGGCTACAGTAAAAGATTGAAGACCGAAGTTTTTCAAACATCAGCAGATCATTCATAGATTCTCAGTTTTGTGTATCACACTTGCATTCTGTAAATAAGCAGAGACAAAGACAGTCAATAGTACGATGCTAATCAGGTGGAGATTATGGTGGCTAACAGATCTAAAAACTTCTCTCAGAAATCTCACATGAAGGATGTCTAGATGACATGGGGAGGACTTTATTGTATTAATCGCTTCAATGGGTGTCTATAGATATTCTGCCAAAGCACTACAAATTTTGTCCTGTGCAAGAGAGAAAATGCTTGAGATGTGGATGCGAAGATTACAATTCTAGTCATTTCCCGGGGGAGGAGTCAATGTTGACATTTGGAGGAGTCTCCGTGGCACGGTTAATAACATTAAACAAAGTCCTGGAGTTGCGTCTGTTCTTTTCAATAAGGTCAGAAAAATATCGTACTGTGGCTTTTTTAGCCTTTGTATTAAAATTACTCATAATCTTTTAAAATGTCAAGGTGCAATGTCAATTTACAGGCTTGACCCAACATCAGTCCATCTTTAGTGTGTATGCTGTCAGTCATCTTTGGCAAGAAATCTTTAGCTTTTATTTTGCTTAAAGGAGCAATATACTGAGTGTTTATTTTGAAAAACTGTCAACACAACTGAGGACAGGAAAGCATTTTTCTTTTACTGTGTTTATTCTATAATACTTGAAGAGTTTTTGGAATGTTCAATAGCTGTACAAAGTGTATAGTAGGTAGTGACCCGCGGTAATAATGAGGGGCAACACCATAGTCCCCCTTATTATTCCAAAAGACTGGACGTTCTGTGGAATTTCCACTTTTCACTGAGAGAAACAAACATTTATGACAACTCGGCTAACAGCCCTTGTCTGAACAGATGTTTAATGTGAAACTGTCCTATTCACTATTACTATTTTAATCACATAGGTCCAATTGCTTAAGAGAAGAGACCTCCTCTGATAATTTAGCTCCGCAGCCGCGGAGTGGAGGTGTTAGCTAATTAGCATATGACTAAGGGCGAAGCCGCTGCTGATCGCCTCTCTCGGTTCACCATTGGAGGAAACCAACCTGGAAAGTCACTCGTGATTGGCTGGTCGAAGTGATGCCATTGGTCAACCTGGGTCATTGCAGCACACACGTGGGGTAAACACCCGCCCACAATTTAACTATGATAATTATATAGCCATAATAATATATTATTATTATTAATATTGTTGCTTATATTTATTATAGGTAATTATTAATCCTATGCAAAAGGCACTGCAGATGCTTGATGCATTCATGTCATTGTTATCATATTGGCAACACATTCAACACTGTCAATATAGATTTCTGGGGCAAAGAGAAAAAACAGTAATGCTGCAAATGTTGAATTAAAGCTTTATTTAAAGTGCACAAAACTGGCCCAAGTAGTGGCAGCCTGAAACCACATCACATGTGCGGCTTAAAATGTTTGACTGCATCCTCTGGATTTAAGGATCTGGGTGGCAGTCTGTCCGATTCTGCCCCAGTGTGCAGCCGTCTGTTGCGCGTTGCTGAGTAATGAGGCCCAGCTTCCACCCTGGTCTGGAGTTGGGCACACAGGTCGTACAGCTCCTGGCTGCGGAAAGATGGAGGCCGCACAATCCACCCAGATATCCCCTCAAACGAGCCATCCTCCTCATCCGACATCATGTCGATGGTGGTTCCGCTCCAGAACTCCACCTCAACTGGCTCCAGGACCCTCTGCCTCGCTCCAAACAACTGAAACAAATCAGTACAATCAGCACAGTTCAATGACAAAATGAACTTACAACTGTGAATAATTTTTCTGTGTTAGCAGTTATCTAACCCTCTTCCTTCTGTCGAGACCGAGCCCAACTTTTCCTCGTTGATCCCAGAGCTTCATGTTCCCGTTGACTGTAGACGAAGCTCCTCCTTATTGTGCCATAGTACGTCTTGCATGCAGCTGGAAACCAACATGATTAGCATTAGTTTCAATACTATTAAAGCAAGTAAAGCAGTCACTGAATCACGGTAATACGATCCACGTTAAAACACTATGACACCATTACTACAGTAACTTACATGTAATGACGTCGCTGTGTGCAGTGCGCCAATCAGGAGTTTCTGCGAGCGCATCAACTAAACGTGTAGTTACGCACTCGTTGTGTCGGGAGCTCACACTGTGAAAACAATATGATAGAAAGAGTTCAGAGAGAGAATAAATTTCACACAGAAACAAAGAGTATCTTTTTTTAATCTTACCTTTGCTCTGGGTCATAGTGTCTGCCATCTGACTCGGAGTTACGGAGTTTCCTAAAAAATGCAAAAAAAACATAAATGTCACATATAGGAACAATCCTGTTCTCACAATATCTAACCATTTAAAAGAACACTAGTTCTGCACTCATTGCTTTGTTCTTCTAGCTTTCTAACCCTAACCCTAACCGTTGTTTACACGCTATTAAGCTTGAAATGTCTCTTTGCAGCCTCTGGGTCATATGTTATTTGTGGGACTCTGTCCGAATCTGCCCCAGTGTGTAGACGTCTGTGGTGTGTATCTGTGAGATCCAGTGTAGCTTCTAGTCTTATTTGAAGTGTGGCACACAGGTCTCTGAGCTCCTGACTGTGGAAGGATGGATCCAATTCATCTGTCCTGCTTCAATCAGCTGTAAACACAATCAGTACAATTAGCACAGTTCAATGACAACATACACCTAAACATGCAACTGAAAAATGATTTAATGAATATAACCGTACCCTCTTCTCCTGAACTCCTCAATGCTGATGCAAGGTCCGGTTGGATGTACAGCAAAATTCCCAAAAAAATAAATCCTAAACAGATACTTACATACAATGGCGTCGTTTTTCCGCACTGCAAATGCGGACTTTCAGCGAGTCCCGGCGTAATGTGCAGTGACTGCGTCCTCGTGTGCAGGAATCAGGCTGTGAAAACACAATGATGACAATTTCAGATAAAGTAAACTGGAGGATGTATTTTAAACAGCACAGCACATCTCTTCTTAATCTTACCCACGCTCCGCCGGAGCTGTGGGTAAGATTAATCAGAGCTGTGAAGAGACAAGGACAGCTTCCTAGAAAAATTAAAAGAAACGAGAAAAAAGTCACGTTTATGGAAAAACTTACCGACAACAAACTGTTCGATTTAAGTAGTTCATACCAATTTAAACATGCACTAGTTCCGCTAAAGCACTCGATGCTTTATTCTACTTTTAGCAACTGTCGCGCTAATCCCACAGTTGTTCACACGTTTTTCATATCTGAGAGTTAGCTTAGCAGTTAGCAATGGCTTCGCTCTTTAGCTGGGTCTAACCTTAATTCAGGGACTGGGCGTCCGTCTTCTCCGCCTCGACTCCTCCACACCGGGCCCGCGGCTTTGCTTTCCCACACACTCATCTTCTCCTCCAGGGAAACAGCGTCGTGTCGACTTCAGCAAGTTATTTAAACCGAAAACAGAGTCACTCGTACTGAGCAAACATAAAACGATCCTCTGATGTCTGCGGCAGACAGTCTCTGCATTCACAAGGCTGTGATTGGACGAGCGCATCAGGTGATGACGCAAACGACTGACGCGAGGTCTTCACAGTAAACCCATCCTTGACCCTTTAAACCAGACCTGGGCATTGTACGGCCCCTGGGCCGCATCCGGGCTTTGGCTGTCTGTGACCGGCCCGCGTGAGGTCAGCGGAATATTAGGAATCAAACGTAAATAAGTGAACATCATGCAAAGAATACAACGACATTTATTTTATTTTGAAGGTGCCTTTTTTAACATTTACCTGACGTACATCCTGAATCCCAGCGAGCGGATGATGTGTTGGCAAACGGAGTTTAGGAGAGATGTGAGTTGTCAGCTCACGTTAAGACAAGAAAGATCCATACAGAATGCAGAGTTTTTAACGAGAAATGGACTGATAAGTATTTATATACTGAAGTCAAAGGGAAAGCCGTGTGCTTAGTTTGTGGAGAAAAGATTAAATGTTTATTTCCAGTCCTGGAAAAGTGCTTGAAAAAAACAAAATCCCAAAAGTTTTGGAGAAGTCATGGAAATTTGTTATATTAAAATGTTCATGTCCTTCATTTACGCTGAGTTTTAATTAATTCATATGCTTTTGAAATAAATACACTGAAAATATAAGCAGGCATACTATCTCATACTGATTGAAAAGTTCGGTGATGAAGCATCTTGCATTTGCTGTTGATGTCACTGCATTAATGAATGAGCTAAATACCAAACTGCAAGGCAAGGGCCTATTTGCAGATGAAATGTACAGCCTGGTGAAGGCTTTCATGAGAAAGTTGCAGTTTCATTCAAGCCAGTTGGAGGGCTAACATTCTCAACCACGTCAACACTGAAAGAAGCCCCACCATCAGTAGATCACCTCCGCAGGTACACTACTGGCAGAGCACGAGTCAGTATCACTGCTGCAGTTTTATTCTTCTCTCAAAGAGGAGAACTTTCCATACGTGAGGAGGCATGCTCAGAAGATGTTGGTTCTCTTTGGATCTACTTACATATGTGAACAAACATTTTCTGTGATGAAGTTTAACAAATCCAGATACAGACCCTCTCTCACTGATGATCACCTGTCAGCTGTCCTTCACATATCCACCTCAGATATTCAGCCTGACTTCTGTGCACTTGTTCAAACCCAAAACAGACTAGATTTCTCTCACTTATCAAGAAAAAAAAACAGAAAACCAGCAAATGGGGTGATTAGACTATATGCAAATAGTTATAGTACTTTGTATAAAGTTAATTTAAAGCTGATATTTGGAATACTGCAACAAATGTGCATATTTTGTTCACAACTGTTCTTGTAAATACTGTTTAAAGTGTGATTTAATGTTGGCTTTATTACTTTACCTGCCTCACTTTTTCATTGCCTAACCATAACATTTACTCTTACCTGTAGAAGCTTATCAAATTAATATGAGTTGAATTGAGTTCAGCTTTTTGGTACGGCCCTCCACAACTGTCCATGTTTCTCATGTGGCCCCTCTGGGAAAATTAATTGCCCACCCCTGCTTTAACCGAACAGCGACCAGGTATTATAAAGCAGATCATAGTTCTTAATGTCATGAGAAAATGTACTGCAATTAAACTTGTCCTTGCCCAGGTTTCCTGGCTTCATCCCCATCCGGACAGATATTTTTATGGAAAGCCAGTAGAAGTTTGGAGCTTACAGGGAACAGACACATCATATCCAGCATCATTTCTTCCTGTTGAGCGGATTGCTGGTAGATGTGTGGTTAACACATCCATTGTGCATTTAACCAGCACAATTGAAAAAGTGACTGTAATCATGCCCCTCTGTACAGTGGTTGAGATTTAGGATTGTGTTTTGAATAATAATAAAATGCTGAAATAATGTGCATTGTTTCAATTTTTTTCATAGCATTGATTTTGCTCGTGGTATACAATGTAATTAATTATAGCACACTTACTTACTTAAGAACAATTCACAATTTCAGGTTTTCTATTTATTTTTAATCCTGGCATATATGCCAGATAGTTTAGGTAGAGGTGTTATCTGCTCTGAGGGAAACTATACTGATTTGCATTTGTAAAGCGCAGAGCATTGTCATTTGCATGTGAAAGCCTCCCCTAGGCTTAGGAGAAGGGGGGTCACCTCTCAACCTTCTCAGGCTTGAAAAACTGCAAGAATCTGGTAGCAGAGAATTCGCCCGGAATTTCATTGCCATGTTCAGTCACAAATTATTTTTTTCATGCAGTGTAAGCTACAGACAACTGCCAGAAATCACTGACATAAACAATGACATTCTGAGGGGTTTCAAGTTGTGCAATCTGAACACCGAGGGGAGGTATTTGTCCCCACACTGTATCCCCAAGTTCAAGTTTATTTTGATTAAACCCCATTACTCTCTTTCACAACCTCTCTGATATAAAGCAACTACAGTTCCCTCTCTTCCCAATACCAATTAAGCTCAGTGCAATAAATGGTAAATGGATTTGCATTTATATAGCGCTTTTCTAGTCTTGATGACCACTCAAAGCGCTTTACAGTACAGTTTCACATTCACCCATTCTCACACACATTCATACAGTGCATCTATCCCAGCACTTTGTTAATCTAAGGGGGGGCATTCGGGGTTCACCATCTTGCCCACTTCGGCATGCAGATGGTTCAGACTGGGAATCGAACCGCCGACCTTCAGGTTGGAGGACGACCACTCTACCCCTCAGCCACAGCCGCCTCTGCAACAATGACCTCTCCACTTAAAATGTTTTTTTTTAACATTAACATTGTTCACTTGCTCATGATGTGTTTCCCTATGCTGCAAGACATATGAGCAAAATGGGCAATCAAGGCCATGGTTGACTATTTCCATCTTTTTTTCTTTTTTTTTGAACTTAAGTTTTTATTGAACTTTTCTTAGGCATGGTACTTGGCAAATTAAACATGTTTCTTTATACAGGAGCAAGTAGTATATGGTTGCGAATTGACTCTAATAACAGACTTTGCACATATTTGTCTCAAAAATTAGGCAGCTATTACAAAACAAAGTGAGTACATAAAGATATCTGTTCATACCTTCATTGCATACCTGCCCACACCACCATACATGATATAACATACATCATATAGACATGTTGTTGAGGTATACAGTATAACAGGATCCCTTTTAGGAGAAACACAGCAAAACTATAATACCAGAGTCCTAGTGAGGATCATTAGTTACCTTTATGTAATTCCAAAACCTGTCCCAAGGGGTCACCCCCCCCTCCCTGTCATCACTCAATCTACTAAGCATACACTCATAGGACGCAGTTTCAGTTATTGCACATACCCATTCTTTCACCTGTGGAATTTCTGGCGCCTTCCAATGTCTTAAGATAACTCTGCAAGCTGTTGTTGTACCCACCGAAATTACAGAAAAATTACATTTGGTTATATTTGGTAATTGAGACTTGTCCCCCAGTAAGCAGAGCTCTGGACTTAAGGGAATCTCTGCTCCAAGCCAGTTACTTAAAATATTTAGAATCTGAGTCCAGAAAGGTCTTATCAAGACGCATTCCCAAATACAGTGGAGGAAAGTACCACTTTCCTCCTTGCATTTCCAGCACAGATCATTACCCAATAGTTTCATCCTATACAGTCTGGATGGTGTGAAATAGTATTTATGTAATACATTATATTGTGTAAGTTTTCCCCTTGCCTCTCTCACATATTTACCACAATCAGCCACAATTACTGCCCATCTATCATTATTAATCTCTCCACCAAGGTCCCTCTGCCAAATCATCTTTAACTGGTCAGAGTCAGTGCCGAGAGAAGAATTAGCAATTTTATAAAATTGTGAGGCTTTTCGTTTTCTGAGTGGAAGTTTCATATAATCGCTCATCATATTATCGGTAATATTGTATGGCTTCGAGGTGATGCAACTCCTCATTTGCAAAAATTTCCAAAAATGATCTTTTCCCACCAACTCAAATTTCTGCAACAGCTTATCATATGACAAAAACACTCCATCTTCAAATAGATCATTAATGGTGTTTAAACCTCTAGCGTGCCACTGTTGCCAATACACGGGTTTCTTCCCAATGCAGACATCGGGATTATCCCACAATGATGAATATCTTTGTAGAGTAAGTGTAAGTTTAAACATTTTATGTACTTTACTCCAAACATCCCTTGAATGTAAAAGTATTGGATTTGTAATGTTAGACCTTCTTTGTGACAATACTTCTATAGGTTGGAAAGGCGAGCATATCTCCTTTTCTATCTTCATCCAAGCTGTATCACCCTCTGCAGCCTGCCAGTACCTTGCTATCTTAGCCATCTCAAAAGCCAAATAATACAATCTAAGATCTGGCAGGCCCAGCCCTTTCTTCTCTTTATGTGCACATAACTTTCTCAATTTAATTCGTGGTCTTTTTCCAACCCATAAAAAATGTTTTATTATATCATCCAATTGTCTAAGGATGGTGGATGGTATATTGATCGGTAGCATCATTGCCATATAATTGAATTGCGGGGCAATTATCATTTTTATAACATTAATTTTTCCCCACAATGTCAGTTTTAGTTTTCCCCACTTATCAAAGTTTATTTTAATCTTTTGAAGTAAAGGGTTAAAGTTAAGTGCCACTATTTCGTCTATTTCCTCATGAAGTTTGATGCCAAGATACTTCATTTCCTGTCGTACCCATCTAAAATTAAACTTCTCCACCATAGATGGAATACATGACTTAGAGAGAGGCATTGCCTCGGATTTGCTCCAGTTGATGGAGTAGCCTGAAAATTTTGAAAAAGATTGGATGGTGTCCATCAGATGTGGCAGCGAAGTCAGAGGTTCGGATACTACTGCTAAAATATCATCAGCATATACTAATAATTTATGTTCATTGTCTCCTCCCCTTACACCTCTTATTCCAGGGTGTGCTCTAACAGACACCGCTAAAATCTCTAAAAAGATGATAAACAGTAATGGGCTCAATGAACATCCCTGTCTAGTTCCCCGGGTCAGATTAAAGAAGGGAGAGATTATTCCATTGGTCATCACTGCCGCCTTGGGTTCTTTATACAGCATTTTTATCCATTTAATGAAGTTGGAGTTGAAACCAAAATGAGATAGGGAGATGGCAGCTATAGGAGTATTTTGGGATTTACTCAGCCACATTAGGTGTAGCAAGAGTCTAATATTATCAGTTGAAGTTCTATTTTTCATAAAACCAACCTGACTGGAATGAATGATGCTCGGTAAAACCAATTGTAAACGTGTCGCTAAGATTTTTGTGAGAATCTTACAATCAAGATTGAGCAGACTGATAGGTCTGAAATTGGAGGGATCTGCTGCATCTTTACCTTTTTTGGGAATAAGTGAGATTACCGCTTCATTAAAAGTTGGAGCTACACAACCCTTATCAAATATCTCTTGATACACCCTCTGTAAAACCGGTATAACAATATCTGCAAATGTTTTATAATATTCTACTGGGAGCCCGTCATAACCCGGTGACTTCCCATTTTTCATTGAAAAAATTGCCTTCCTTATTTCATCCTCGGTTATAGGTGTTTCCAAACCAGCTGCCTCCTGAGGTGGGAGCTTGGGTACGTCTATATTAAGGAGAAACTGTTCCATATCTTCCTGTGGGGCACTAGGAGACATGGAGGATGTATATAACTTCTCATAATATTGTTGAAATATTCTATTTATATCTTTAGCATCAAAAAATTGTGCACCCCCCTGTTTTATAACTGGTATGGTATTAGCAAATATTTTTTCCTTCAACTGTCTGGCTAATAATTTCCCCATTTTTTCCCCACCTTCATAAAAGTTTGTTTTCAGTCTATAAAGAGCATATTCTGCTTTTTTATTATAAATATCATGTAAAGAGTATTTAAGCTTACAAAGTTCTTGAAATTTCCCATTAGAAAAGTGTTTCGACAGGTCTAATTCCTTCTCTTTTATCTCCTTCTCCAAATCTTTAATCCTGGTAACATTTTATCTTTTCTTTTTAGCGGCTTGTGCTATAAATGTTTCTTTCATATATGCCTTTGAGGCTTCCCACACGACTATTTCCATCTTAAAACTGTGTACCAATGACATACTCAAAGAGAGTATTCCATTTTCCAACATTTCATTTTATCCAGGTATCTAGAGAGTGAACAGCATTAGATAGTCGTTAAGTTAATTTCAGATCTTTTCGTTGTACTGAGATGTCTATAGATAACTGCTGTCTATACCATGATTTTTAAACAAGAATTGATTTCGAACAGGTCTAATTCATGCTTCATTACCATGCGTGCAGCACAGAATAGTTTTCACCCCTGTGTGTGTATCTCCAGATAATTAACTTTTGGAGCTTGGAGCTGATTGGTTGGGGGTGGTGTGTCCCTGCAGTAGGGTACAGAATGTGCACAGTAAAAGTGATATCTGACAAGTTTATGCTAAATACTCCCAGTGCTGCTGATGCTCATTTATACTGTGACGGACGATAAGTGTGTTTATAAGGTAGGGCGAAGAGCACCAATCTCCTGTTTCTTTTAGACGACATTTGGTTCCAACTTAACAAACTGAACTGCAGCTTTTGTGATTCAGTTAGCAGCATTAACAGAGCTAGTTCAATTCCTGTTATTATCATGCCTGTTCAGAATGGGCTGTTTTCTTAGCCTTTTTTACTGCTCTGGAGCGACTTGAGGATTCTTCCTCATTAGTGAGGCCTCCACAAACAATATAATTTTGTATGTTGATGTAAAGTAGAGAAAACTTTGCATTCATCCTACTTTTTATCTACAATGAAAATTACATTGTCAATGATTTTCATAAAATAAAAGAGAATTTTCTTTATCACTGTGGTTTGTATATAGGTTTGAATGATTTACATAATCTGTGTTAGTTTTTTGTATACACTATCTTCTATTTCAGAAAGTCTCTTAAGCAATTGACACAATATTAAGACACTAGCTCACAAATTAGCATAAAAAAGCACTGTCATTTAGCCTGATGTTAAGCATTGCTTTAACAAAACGAATGTTGTGCTTTTACTTTCTTGACAAATAGCAGGAAGTCCTTCTATGAATGCAACAGCATTCATAGAAGGGGATTATCCCCTTCTATGAACACCGATCCAGTGAAATACGGACATATTCACCCACAATAGGGCAGGGGGAGAGGAGATGGCAGAATTTGCAGCTTATTAAGGATAATGTTTTTTTCATTGCGTTTTAGAGAGGATGGGATCTCCCCCTCATTCGCCCTACAAATCGCCTACTCTATATTCCTATATTACCATGTTTTGTGAGAGTATTCTGATGTGGTTGATTCTAGCAACCCAGAGGAAAAGCAGAGGTTAGAGTTTGATGGACAGAGTTAGAGCGGAAACAATAGATGCAATGCTAGTTGCATATAGATCAGTCATAGATCAGCAAATACTAAATGAAGCAAAGGTGAACAATTAAAAGTTAAAATAATTAGTTACAAGTCAAGTCTTTTGACTTCAACTTCCAATATTTGCAACTGCCACACTGTTAAAAAGATAATCCAGTATTAATGCTAGCATCATTAAAGTCTGATGTGTCCTACACTAAAACCAAGTGCATGCAACTTTAGCCAGAAAACAGCCACTTGCCTCTAGTAACACATGTCAGGCAACTTCAATTCATCGAGAGAGAGAGAGAGAGAGAGAGAGAGAGAGAGAGAGAGAGAGAGAGAGAGAGAGAGAGAGAGAGAGAGAGAGAGAGAGAGAGAGAGAGAGAGAGAGAGAGAGAGAGAGGGAGATCAGCATTTTTGCAGGAAACAAAACACATACACATAGCTGGACTCTAACACACACACACAGAGACAATTTTCTGCCTCCCTCACGCTCCAGTGATCGCAGTCACACTGACTGCTGGCTTTCCTATACGCCCACAGGCGCGCGCACACACCCACTCACGCGCGCGCGCACACACACACACACCCACACACATTCACTCACACACACACACACACACTGCAGTATCTCTCTCTCTCTCTCTCTCTCTCTCTCTCTCTCTCTCTCTCTCTCTCTCTCTCTCTCTCTCTCTCTCTCTCTCTCTCTCTCTTACCACCTTCTTGCGAGCAGAAAACACTCGCGTTTCAATCGTACGGGACCGGCTGATGCTTCCTTTGAAGCTCCATCTCTGGTCACTCTCCTTCTTTCGATTTCTTTCTTTGCATCTTTATTTCCTCTATTTCTCTCTCTCGCCTGCTCCAGTCTGTGCCTCACACCACGGTTGAGTATTGTCGGGGTTGAGGGGGTTTGTGTTGTCAGCTAGAGGAGGGAACATGCAGCATCCTGGAGGAACATGCGTAGCGTTACCCAACGTGGACGCCTGTCCCCAGCTGTCCTGCGCCGCCCTCACCTTCATGTATTTACAGCAGGTGAGTGAGTGAGTGAGTGAGAGTGTGTGTGTGTGTGTGTGTGTGTGTGCGTGTGTAATCATGTGCATGAAAACACCTCTTGTATACATATCATTACATGGACATGCTCGTTCCTGCAGTGTGAAATGAGAGAGACACAGTGTGTATGCAGCATCTGTCAATGCGTCTGCAAATGCGTAGCGACAGTTTGTGCCAGTTGGAGAAGCATCGGTCCTGTGCACAGTTGATACCGGGGCTCTCTGTGATGAGGAGGTTTACGTCAAAGCTGTTTACCTCAGTTAGTTGGAGAGGCCATGAATCACGACAAGCCATTTGTTGTATAACCTATGAAACACGTTAAGTTTAGAACCATGTTCACAGAGTGCACTACAAATTCCCTTTTCTAATGTTTACAGTGGACACATGAATCATATTGTCCACCAACTCAGTTTGTTAATAAGGCTTAAAATGTCTATTTATCAAAGTTATTTTTAATTTTGTCAGATGCTGGGATTTACTGCAGCACCCACAGCTCCTTGTAAATGAATAATGCTGTGTGAATATTTTATAAAGAACATCTATTAGGCTTATTTTGCTTCATTTTTTGCAATGTAGAGGATCTTTTAAAGCATGAAAAAACTCAAATAGTTTGATCCAGTCTTCGACATCACTCGCAAGTTTCTGGTGGATGGTTTTGTTTATTTATTAAGGTTCATATTCTGGTTAAGCACTAAGTAGCTTAAATTATAACATTTAGAAATCTGTATTTTAATATTACATTTTCATGTTTGAAAATGTAATATATGTGGTGTTATCATTTTTGCTTATTGATGATTTTCGGTCATAGCTTAATGTGATTACTTCTGAATGGACAGAAGTCAGTTTGCCAATCTTTGTTCTAAAACAAATTTTTATAGAATTTTTATTTTTTTATTTTTACTTTGATTTTATATTTCAGACATGAAACAAAAACTGTCACATAAACACAAATGTACTTTGCCATTTTATGTTTATATCAGTTAACTCATTTTAATTTTAGTAGTCTTAAACATGGTACATTTTAATGTTAGCATGATATTCCTGTCTGATCAGTCTTGACAGGAGCTGTATACAAAACAATTTAAAGAATCTTTATGCCTACACAAGTAGTATATATGTATATATATATATATATATATATATATATATATATATATATATATATATATATATATATATGTTTATGTGGTTGTGTTTGTATTTACTGAACAAAAATGTTGACAAAATAATAATATAATAATAGGATGTTTCTGTTTTGTGAACTAGTGCCAAAAGGACTGGCCATACCTACAGTAGTCAACACATGTAATGTTGAAAGTGAGGATCTCAAACACTCTCCCAGTCTTCCCCACTGTTCATGCCGCACATTAGAAAGTGCCACACACAGATGCATAGGTGTGTGTGAATGAGTGAAATGGCACTGTAAGGCACTTTGAATGGTCATCAAGTTAAATGGTTTCTACAAATACTTTTACCATTTAACAGTTTTAAATTGTTTTATTTTAAAATGCAAATTACGTCTATATGAGCATTTCAGAAATGATTTATTTACACTCTATAACACCTGAAAATGGGTCATGTGTATCCCAACGTAAACAAGATTGATATTGTCTTCGAGGTCACAGAAAAAAACAAGAAGATAAAACAGCCAAGTTGAAAAGTTAAAGCATGGATTTTCTTGTACTGATGACGAGGTGAAACTGTTATTGACACTTTGAAGTCATCACTGGTTGTTGAGTTAAGACTGATTAGAACCAGGAAGGTACAGTGTCCGTTTTAGGGACTTGAAAAATCCAGAGTAGAGTGTTCATCAGATGTAAAAGTAGCAGAAAATGAAGTGTTTTAATACTAAAACAATAGTTTTCCTTTTCCCATCGATCTGTGAGAAGTTGTGAAGCGATTTTATGCTGTTCACAACATGAGTATGCAAGTAGCAGGACACGATAACGGGAGCTGGATACCTGGTGGAGAAGTTGAGAGCTCTTCATCTAACAGTTCACTGGAGCTGTTAAGACCTAGTATTAGCATGTGTCCTAAGAGATCCGATCACAATCTGTCTGTTCACACCTGACATTGGCTTTGGCTTTGGTAAATGGCTTTATATTTATATAGCGCTTTTCTAGTCTTGATGACCACTCAAAGCGCTTTACAGTACTATTTTTACATTCACCCATTGACACACACATTCATACAGTGCATCTATTCGCAGCACTCTGTTATTCTATGGGGGGCCATTCAGGGTTCAGCATCTTACCCACAGACACTTCGGCATGCAGACGGGTCAGACTGGGGATCGAACTGCCGTAGTATCTAAATACATACATACATAATCATCCTTTTATTTTGCAAAGACCCAATTATGGTTTTACCCAGTCTGACTATACATATATATATATATATATATATGACCAAGGTGACAGTGTGGTTTTTACACACTTTTTTGATTAACAAAAGGGCTGAGCTCACTGGTATACATCTTTGCATTTCCTGTGAGTATTTAAAACAAAAAGTCAACTCATTTTCCTGTAGTAAAATGCATTTGATCTGAAGCTGCAGCAGTAGCATTCTGAGAAATTAAATACAGCATTTTTTGAATTTCATAATGTTATAATACGGCAAATATAAAAAACCCAAAGAAACCTTTATCTGTGAGCTAAAGTCTTAATCACCACCCTGCTACCTCATTTGGCGAAAGATAGTGACTGATCAGACTTTTTTTTCAACTAATCCATCAGTAAAGAGAAAACATGAGATTGTTCATGTACTTATTTTTGGGGAGAATAATGTCTTTTAACTGAAAAGTAATAATTCTTTCTTCTTTTGTCTCTCCTATGAGTATGTATGATTTGTGTTACGTGAACGTTTTGAGTGTATACGTGTGTTTATATGACAATGAATATAAAGAAGCTGGGGAATGGAAACATGATCATGATTGCTGGAGCAGTGTTTACAGACTGTAGGTTGCTGTTGTTCACTTGCCTCTTGTTCCTTGATCATTATACAACCCACAGATCAATCATCAGCTGTGATGAGTCCCAGTAGATGGCACTACACTGTTAAACATCCATCACTGTGTTGCATATAGTGTGAGACCTGTAGCAGCCACTCATTGCTATTGAAAACACCTGCACAAAATGAGCTGACTTGCATTTGCTGAGTCTGGGCAGAGATAGATTTACACACTGATGAATTTGTCATTTCAGATCAGAGAGGGAGAGAGGCTGAGGACTTGAGGGCAGGTGACATAGGCTCACAATGTTTTGGCTCTTCTGTTTTGACAGTTTAGTTACCCACCAACTTCTGAATGGACAGAATGTTTTCACGTAATTTTTTTCTAAATGGGCCTTTCTGTCCTTTTGTGTTTTAAAGTGGAAGAGGTCATCATTAAGCTCACAGACGCAATACAAATACAAACCCTGTTAACACATAATGTATAACACAATAACATAAGCTTAAAACCTGCTCTAAACCTCATATTGGCCTCTCACAATGAATACAACTCTTTATTTTCATTATAATGTGTTTACAGTCAAAGTGTGTAGAGTTGTCCAACACTCAGTGTTTTTTTATGACCCAGTTTTTGAGAACATCCAAATTGTGGGTATTCTGCTGCCACGTCTAGAAAAGCAGGGAGAGAGAGAAAATGCAGGGAGGCGATTTAGATGAAATGAGAGTGTGACTGACCAGAAGCCTGAAGCAGAGGAATATTTTAACGCCACTCTGGGATGAAAGAACTAAATGACGAGCAAAGAAAATGGCTTCTGCAATCTGACAATTTGTCATTAAGCAACTTTCCTCCATTAGTCACATTCCTTTATCCAGCTCTTTCATCCATTCCTCTCCATACTATGAGTGCAAGTGTGTGTGTGTGTGTGTGTGTGTGTGCGTATGAGAGAGAGAGCTTTTGCTTGCCTACATAGAGATATGACAGGCTCTATGAAAGATAATTAATACTTGGTCTCACACAGACCAGTATACTCTCTCACAAACACTACTATAGTCTCTTACATGTACTTTAATACTCTCTCTCACACGCACACTACTTTTTTCTCTCACATACACCATCACTCTCTCTCACACATACTACTATTCTTATTAAAATATTATATCATTCTGTTTTACATTCACTGTCGTTTTGTTCCTCACACATTGTACTATTCATTTCTCTTATGTGCTATTATTCTGTTTCAAATATATAAAGACGAAGTGCAAGAGAGATCAGTCTTGTGTGTATGAGAATATGATAGTTAATTACAGCGATTAGGATTGTGCATGTAACTGAGTTTATAAGTGTTTGTGTAAGAGTATAGTGGTGTATGACTGATATTATGATGTAGAGGTCAAGACCAATTATGAATTATCTCTCTTGGAAGTGTGTGTGAGAGACTAGGATGGTACATGGGAGAGAGTATAGTAGTGTGTCTGAGAGAGTATAGTAGTGTGTGTGAGACCAAGTATTAATTATCTCTCAAAGGGCCTCTCATATTGAGAATCTGGGTCTTTGAAGCTATATATAGTAGAGCCATGTAAGACATTTTGAATACATCTGAAGGCCTTAAGGGATTTTGTGTGTGTGTGTGTGTGTGTGTGTGTGTGTTTTTGAGTTTACTGCACATTAATAATTTTTGTATGTACATTTGGATTCACCCAGTCTCTGATGATTAATTATGAATTTCTGAAGTTTCAGCTTGATAAATAAAAAGCAGTCCCTAAAAATATATCAACAAAGAAAGATATTCAAAATGGATTATTAACATCGTGTCTTTAAAGCTCAGTGTCTAAAATAATTCCCACTGTTGTGTGTGTCTTTCTAATTTTAAATCTTACAATCTATTTTTATAGTCCAGAGCTGATGTTTGGTTGTGAGTCATGGTCAACTCTGTACATATAACTCCTCTGCTTTCAATGAAAAGAATGAGAATGAGGAATATTTTTAGCTTTGAATAGCTGAATAAAATGTGCTGCAAAAAATACTGGTCACTGGTACTGCCTGATGAACAGCATCTCTATATTAACATAATCATTGTTGATCTTAACAATCAAACCAGCATAACAGACTGCATAGATCTTAACTGTGGCACATAGTTGATTCATATATTGATTGCTGTCTTATTCGTTGGTGTATGCACGACTTAAGCACATTATAAGTGAAGTCATGAGTCAAATGAATTGTTATCACTATCCATATAACCCATGTCATTTCCTAAAGTATTAATTTATATTGTAGCTTTTATAATATTTTGCCTAATAGTGTAAATGTTCAAAATAAAATGTTAATTAATCGATTCCACCTTAAATGTCAGTGCTTCACCAACAGAAGCATGTACACATTTATAAGTTTCGATTTTGTTACTAACCAAGCATTATTTTAGGAAAGAGAACAAAAAGGAACAAAAATCTTACCTTAATCTTGGAATATTGAGAAGAAAGATAGAAAGTAACAAAATAAATCAGAATCCTCGAAAGTAGGAACACCATAAACAATCACAGCAGAACTTGAATGATGCATGTCTGTATATAATTTGAATGATCAAGTCTGTATGTCCCTTTAATTTCTAGTGCTATCTTATTTGAGGCTGTGTTGTTAAGGAGACCTGGGTTTGAATCTATGTTGAAGACCTTTATTGTTGAAGTTAATGACAAAGTAAAGCACGCTTCGTTGAGAATGGGAGAAAAGCTAAGGTCATTAGGAGTACGGTACACAGTTTGTTCCAGTTCCAGCCACCATCAACCATATTTACAATACAGCAGTTGTGTCCCTTATATGATGAATAGCTGGAGGATTTTAGAAATAGGAACACTGTAGCTTGAGATGGAGATTTGGCTCTGGCCAGGGACCTTAGCTATTTCTGTCCTTCCTTTGTATCATTTCATTGCTCCATATGATAAAAAGGCAAAACATATCGACAAGATTATGTGTAAGAATAGTTTACTTAAAATAACTTATTTTGAAAGCATCAGCAGAAAAAACAATATAATGTATTTATGAATTTATTCATTCCCTCCTTAATACATTCAGCACAGCTTACCAGTTGTTTCAGGAACAAGTGGCTTTCCATCCAGTTTCTTCATTTTAAATGGGCTGTGTGTGCTTTTCACAGAGCTGTGCGTCTTTACAGGGGAAAGTGAGCCCTTGTTGAGAAGCATCTCTTGTTCAAAGAACAGATTAAAACAACTATTGTCAGAATTGTAGAGAGACAGCTCAAGCTTCTGGTACGATAGTGTCTGTAACATTCTGCTGCATCGATAGAAAAAGGCTGTGTACACTACTTTTGCTTTCCTGTAAGGATTTCTGGATTCTTACCAGTGATAGGAGAGAAGTTTTATTTTATTCTTTGGAGAACAGAAGAGACAACACAGTATTTATTTTATTTTAGGATTGAGAAAAAGATTGTTCTCTTACCTGACTTATATTTACCCTTAGTGATACACCTCTGTTACAGTTGCAAAAATCTAAAGGGGCCAATTGCAAATTATATAAAAAATATATATTTCTGATGTGTTTTTAAAAATGTGTAGAATTATCAGGAATCAGAGAGCTTGGAGTATGGACAGGGGAAGGAAGCACTTTTCCTATGGATGCGGTTTGAAACGGTAATGAGAGACAGACTAACAGTGTATGTAGGTTTTGATGGGAGTTGTTGAAGGTAACAAATATAATAATTTAGTGTATACAAAAATAGTATAATTCCGCATATACAAAAATACTATAATTAAGCATAGACAAAATTACTTCAGTCCACACAGACACACACACACACACACATTATTTTAACATTAGCTGAACTTGGTTTGGGGTTAAAAACGGAGAAATCAGAGCTTTAATAGTGTTAGGGTGCAGGCAGTACAGAAGGGTGCAGGTCGTTTAGTGATGACAAATAATATATGCTTTGGTTTTCAATGTCGTGTGGGGATCGAACTCAAACATATCATGCTAAAATGTTTACAGATCAAGGTACAAATTATTTTTAATTGTTGGAAACCGCCACTTTTGGCATTTAATAATTCTTCTAAAAGTGACAGTTAAAAATGTGTATAATGTTCTCACAAATTTACTTGATTTTTATTAGTGTAGATAATCTCGTATTCTCAATTGTCTGGAAGAAAGCTACATTTCATTTAACTGTATGGGGAAATGATGCAGAACCAACTGGACTCAAGAAAATTTTTCTTTAAATAAATTAAGTTTCATATGATGTACAGATATGACATCCATTCTCGTATCGTTTTATATCTGTGGCTGATAACACCATTATTTTCATGTATTGTTTTTACTATACAGGACAGAAGTTCGACTTTAGCCTAAAATCCAGAGTAATGAGTGTAAAGCGAACCAGCTCCTGTTGAACCAAAAGAAGATAAAGGCCCTGAACCAAAAAGTATAGGGATCTATTTACACTGTGATTTGGGCTCTTTACCATTTGTTTTGAGAAAATCTGTCCAATATCTATGGAAGAGTTTTTTCTTTAATTTAACAAAAAAAATTAATCAGAAGAGGAGAGGTGCCTTTTCAGGACTTTCATGACAAGATTACATAATTTGTCAGTGCTTTATTCTATCATGCATGTGTAGCTGGAGAGGATTGTTTGTTGTAGACATCCACAAATTTTAAGAGCTCAGTTACGCATGGCAGGGCCTGTGACTTAGGCAACCATATAACACCTCTGGGAGAACTTACCTAGAGTCGTAAATAGAAGATTACAGAACACAATGCTATCTGCTTTGGGTTCTGATCATGAGTCCCTAAAACACCAGCCATTATAAAGCCATAGCAAAACTTTTTTTTTCCACTCATGACTAGGTTGATTAGGATTTCACAAAGAAAAAGTGTCTGTTAGTAGTATTTCCCTATTTCATATCCATAACCTCTCATTACAATACACTACATTGCTCATTTTACCTCCCACTCTCTGGTATTCATTGCTGTACTCTACATGGCTCCTACATTATAGACATATAAAAGATACAAATTAGTATTTTTTCATTTTCATTTAATTTCATCCATCAGTCATTTTTTTCTCTCCATTTTTGGGCCCAGTCATGTTCCTATGAAGTTTAAAGTCAAAACTTCTGTTACGCACAAGTCAAAATGTTGTTCCTCCCCAAATAAGGGATTCTAATGAAATTATGTTGCAATTAACATGTGTGTATATGTGTTACTGGTATGGTAGGAGTGTGTAAGTCCTGTTCTGAGGTGCTGTTTCATTTCCTGTTCATTGCACATGCCCATTATATGTCTCTCTCTCTCTCCACTCACATTCACTAACTCACTGTAACACACACACACAAAAACGCACACACAGTCCATGGTTGTGTTCACGTAATGATACGCTAGCACTGCACGGATGAATGGAGTAGAAGATGGAATGAGAAAGGGAGGGGGGAAGAGAGTGACAAAGGATGAAGGAAGCGGATTAGACAGAAGAGAGAATAGAGAAGTAGGCCAAAGGAAACCAAGTTCAGCATTCTTTGTTAAAAAATGCATTTCCACATATTCCAAACAGCAGGTAGACAGCTGTGGTGACTGGAGAGCAACATACAGGTTGTGTTCTTCGTGCTGATGACTGAAACATGTGTGTTGTTTTAGTTATCTACACACATTTATCTACTATGCACTGTCCACACCAATCTTCTGTTTACCAACATTTAGCTGAATAGCAGCTCACAGACTAAATGCACCAATGCAAATTAAAAATGATCCAAATCTCTGGAAAACATTACATGAACATTACATGAACTGTATCAACGGCACTGTTTTTATTTTTATTTCAACACCTCTGTTAATGTATTGTATTGTTATTGTATATATTATGTCTCTCTCACTCTCTGTGAATGTAGTTTCCGCATAGCTACAAGGTAAATTTGGCCCTTTGAACAAGCTTTTTGAGTATAAGTATGAAACCATAGGATTCATTTTAATGCAGAATTAGTCTTTCTTTTGTAGGAATTGTTTTCATGTATGGTAACACATTGACTCATTTTCAACAGTTACAACAAGTGCAATTATATATGATATGATTTGAATTGTCATAAAGAATTATGATAAAGGCATGCCAACTAATATCTCTGTATCAGTCTCAGAACAAAAAATAGATAAAATACTGTTTCAGAGAATGCTGGGATTCCGTCAATCTGAGGCCAATACACTACAATAGTCTATATCAAATGAAATACAATTTTGATTGTGTAGCGAACATTTACAAATCACTATTTGCAAAAGGTGTGACATCCTACAAAAGGTGTTCAGTTATGAAGCGCCTTGATTAAGTTTGGGGACAGCATCAACTTTGTGGTGGGCACCGTAACAAGCTACATTTAACGCTAAGTGTTGTTTGAAATCACTTCCCTCAACACCCCAACAGGATCCCTCAACGGTCTGAATGAGATTTTTCTGTGTACCTGCAATTACTGAATATAATGTATTCATATAGCCCACCCTCCTCTTGAGTATTCTAATATGTTGAGCAGAGTTAAAGAAGCATTTACACTGACAAACTCACACAAGCACATTTTGTGTGTACTTACACCTGTTTCTCTCTGTGCGAATGCCTTTTCCTCCAGAGTATGTCCCATCAGCTGTATTTTGTGTACGTGTGTGTGTGTGTGTGTCTGGCTGTATACACAGTGGCTGGAAAGATAATGTTGACTCGAGAGACATGTCTGCTGCATTGAATACAATGGTCTTTCCTCTGGATATGCATGAGTAATAGACTAATATGTTTGGTAACATATTGTAGCCATACAATAGTTAGTTTTTTATATATATGTATACTTATGGTCAGGGACATGTTTTTGACAGTCATAATTTATAATGTTATCTATATTAATTTCAACACTTTATGAAGATATACTTTTGCATCGATATTGATATATGTTTGAAATAGTTTGTCACAGATACTGGGTTCCCTTTGTTCAGGGACAAGGTGAAGATGAAATCATGTACCGTAAATTACGGTGTATAAGCCGCTACTTTTTTTCACAAGCTTTGAGACTGCGGCTTTTACAACGATGCGGCTAATAGAAGGATTTTTATAGTGTTGCAGGTATGGCCTGCCCCTTTAAGAAAGTTGTCGTGTGTGTGACGTAGTGCACCTGATAATTGTGGGTAGGGCGCTACATGGTGAGAAGCTAGAGACGGCAGCATGAAGAACTGACTCGTTGTAAAAAGACTACAAAAGCTTTCAGAGGCAAGAAAATCAGACAGCCCGAACTTGAAAACGTTCTTGAAGACTGGGTGAACACACAGAGGAGGAGGTGTTTCCACCATGCAGATCCGACTGAAAGCTAAAACAAGTTGTGGATGTTACAGGCATTTATTTAATTAAAAGTTTTAAAAAAGATCTTTCCTGTAACATCTTGCCACGTTAATATCTCATGTTTCAACGGGGACACCTGCGGCTTATATACCAGTGCGGCTTATTTATGTACAATTTCTTTATTCTTTTAAAAATTAGCCGGTGCGGCTTATATAAAGGTGCGCTCTATAGTCCGGAAAGTACGGTACTTATAAGCATGTAAGAATTCCATTTTATCTTCCGCTTGTTTCCTGATTAAACAGTTGAGCTACAATATGTTAATTGTTTAGTTTTAGGGGGTATTTAGCCAAGCCATCACAGCTCTGTACTGAACACACTGACAAAACTGATATGACACATTCACTGTCAGATAATTACCTTTCTTTCTCCCACTTCTTCTCACACACACACACACATACACACACACACACACTAAGCTATTACTAACTTATTTCTCTCACAGGCATTCAGATATAATAACCCCTCTCGCTTTCTATTTCTCTCTCTCTATCCTTCTCTGGCTCTCTCCCTCACATCTGCAGACACACACCTGCATTTATGGTCTCACTGACCTTATTATCTTGCCTATTGCTGCAGAAGTAAGGATTATGCTTTAAAAACAGAGGGAGGGCAGACTGAGGAGTTAGAGAACAGCAGGTTGTGACCTCCACTCATGGAAGAAAAGATCAAAACCAACAATGTGTTTGTTTTATATCAACAGTTGACTTCACTAAACTGTCTTGCACGCTCATCTCTAAGTCCATTGGTTCCCTACTGAATTCAAGCTCCGATGTAAAGGCTTTTTCTTTTGTGAGGCTTATAGACGAAAACCAAGGGAGTAGTTTGCAGTTCAGCAGCAAAGTCAGGCAAATTTGTGAGTAATTGCTCTATTAATACAATTGATTGGAATGATCAAGTCTGGAAATTTAAAATAAGTAAACTGCACTATATACTTCATTTACATCTGATATTAAAATAAGTTTAGGGTGATCAAATAGCAATCCGATGGAGATTGCCCGAACGACACTACTGGTATTTATACAACCAAGATGTATTGAGGACAAGGTGGGATTTGATTGGCCAAACCACATCACGGATGTGGGTGTGATGCAAAAACTATTCATATGATAAGATTTGTTATAAAGGTGAACATTCACATACAAACAATTTGTCCGCAATTATTCAAATAAAGATATTCATGAATTGATAATATATTTGATTACTTTGAATCAATAATAAATATATATCTATATAGATTACACCACATAATCTTAACATTATGCAGTTTAATGCTGCAATTCAAATTATTATATATTTTTCTAAATCTATCCGTGTACCTGCTAGGCCAAGGGAGCAAACAACATCTCTGTGCTGCATGTGTCTTAGAGATGACTAGCTTGCTTTATTCATTCTTAGTTTCACCATAAAAGGTATTGTGTGAAATTTACCTAAAGTTTCCTATTTTATCCAAGTGACTGATCCAAATTTAAACTCTTTGGCCACGACACCTGTAGGAGCAATACTTTTTGGTATAGCACACAATTGGTGTGAAGTTGACACAACTGGTAACAAGGTGTTCTACACACCATTTTATATATTGTATGATAATAATAATAATATGCAGCACCAGCAGGAGGAAATGTTGGAACATCCACTCTAATGTGTCTTATCAGTCATCAAGTTATTTAAGACGCCTGTGTGGATGAAGTGAGGACGAGACCAACGAAAAAGATTCCCTGATGTAAACAAAAACAAAGGTCTAATGTGTCTTTGAGTTTCTCTGTTTCATTCAAGTTGAGTCACTGCATTCTGATCTGGTATGTATTTTCTCATATTCAAAAGTTGAATATGTCTTTCCAGCTCTGATGATGTCATCAGTAGTTTCTCAGTTCAAGAACAGAAACACTTGTCTACAGAGACATGGAGTTTGTTAAGTCAATGGAAGACATATAGCCTTGGGTGGCTGCTATAAGGTATGCCCTAGATTACTTTATTTGCTGGTGTTAGTCCAATGAATAAGAACCATTTTGATGTTTCTTTGTTGATCTGAGTTGTCTCTTACCTTGCTATTGTAAGAAAAAATGCATAAAGGAAAATAGCAGAGGAGTGAGCGAAGTAGAGATGTAGAAAACAGGGGAGGGGGAGTGATAGACTCCACAACCTCATTATGTCTGTTGGCATTTAACTCCTTTTGATGATTTAGCAAGAAGAGGGGATGGATGAGAAGGAGGGGAGGAGGAAATGTGTTTTCTCCTCTGTCCATGACACCATTTCAATCCTCCACTCACACTTCCCTCTCCCTGCTCTCCCCATGACAGAGAGCAGAGAGAGAGAGAGAAGAAAAGAGAAGTGAGTGTCTTTAATTTAGAGGGATCCCGAATGCGTGAAATCCTTTATGCTATCTGGGTCACATTGAGCCTTACAGGCTGAAGAAGTACACACAAACACACACACACACACACACACACACACACACACACACACACACTGCAAAGCCTATTGGTTTTCATTCAGTTAGCTTCTCATTCTTTTTCATGTTTATGGTAAATCTTGTTAAAGTAGTATTACATTCATACTAATACTAACTCCCAAGCGTCAGTCTCTTAGAAGTTACTTTTCCCTTTAAGTACATTCAAGATTAGAATAATTGTACTTAACTCTCTGAAAATATCTCCATCCATCGATCCATGCTTTTATTTGGGGTCAGGTCAGGGTGGCACAGATTGACCTTTTCATAGCTATGCTATGCTATTTTTCAGCTCTTGATGTGGTATCAGTTGGAAATCAGATGAAATATAGAATCTTTGCCTAGAAGATCTCCGATGGGGACAGTCAAGGAGACTTTTGGTTACTTTTGATTCAAAGGTGCAGTTGCTCCATTCCGAGTTTCCACTAGGTTTTATAGTGTGAGACGCTCCTCCTCACACTATCTTTAAGGCTGAGCCCAGCTTTCCTGCAGAGGGAACTAAGTTTTTTTCCAACCCCAATTTAGTTTTTTTGCACACTAGGTCAAAGCTCATTACAGACATTGAGGCTCAGATTCTATCCTATACCTTATCTTGAGAAAAATACCCTGAGATAATTTTTGACTTGGGGTAGACATGCTACTCCTACAAAAGCATCCATCGCTTTAGATTGATGCCAAGGGACAACACCGGTGGAGGTCAACACCCAACAGAAATGTCTTGACTTCCTGCTGAGAATATGGACACAGCATTCATTTGTAATGCTGCGTTATTTTTGCACGCAAATGGAATGATTTAGAGGAGTGTTCAGTGATCACATATGAGTATGATTAACACTGTATAATATTTCCCTTTCTATGTAGTGCCCTCTTTTTATCATCTTATAAATATAATATATGATAAATTCTATAGATTGGGGACACCACAGCTCAATCGAAATTTAACAATCTTGCAGTTTCGGGTGATGAAAATACTAATGGGCGATACTACAAGTTTCCTTGCCTTCTGACAGTGTGAAGTGATCATTTTTTGCCTCGACGTTTGAATTTGATATTTTTTTATTTCAGGCACCGTTTCTTTCTATCGTCCTCACTTCACTCACTATTTTATCGGCTGCAGCAGCAGCAGTGTAACAGTGTATTTTATTTATTAATCACTGCTGTGGCCACCAAACAATATGTCTTTCTTCACCTCCGCCTCACTAACCATGACCTCAATGTCAGTGTCAGAGTTGTGCTTGTTCTTTTCATCGCTTGATGCCATGACTAACAGTAGGAACTCATTGGCTAGCAGGATAATTAAATATTAATAAGGTGCTTTATATTGACCATTTATGGTTGAATGTGAGCGTGCATAGGGCGTATGTTGAGGCATATCCAGGTTCAAACATTTCCAGGTGGACTGTGATTTATAAAAGGAAAATTGCGTTCAGGTGTACGTGCGAACGGTTTTATAAATACGATTTTTGTTTTGTATTCGCCATTTAGTACGAATCTTAAGCCCTGATTTATAGATGAGGCTGATGTCCAATGGCACCAGAGGGACTTAGTAGTGGACCTTCTTCAATACTACACTATATTGATATGTATATCAGAGGTGTAAAGTAACAAACTACATTTACTCAATTTACTGTAATTGAGTAGTTTTTTGTGTACTTTGTAATTTTTTGAGTAGTTTTTGAAATGGGTAATTTTACTTTTACTTAAGTAGATTTTGACTGGAGTACTTGTACTTCGCTACATTGGAATTACATCCGTTACTGAGTAAAAAAAATAACAGTTCAATGCGCAAGGCAATTCTCACTGCCATAGTAGATGCTGCATAGAGTGGATGACGTGCCCTCACGTGCACGTTCATTATATGAAAACTGATCGTAAAGTTCCCTGTTCGCGAAAACTATGGGCGACATACACAACACAGCACAGGGAGCCACCGCGGAGCGGCTGCAGAGCCGCGGGTTGCCAATCCCTGGCTCCGGCGAAAGAGTGATTTGTTTACTGCTCCGCAGTAAACAAATCACTCTTGGGGCGCACCGGGCGCACCACACAGTTTGAGAATCACTGCACCACACAGGGCCGGACCTAGCACATTCGGCGCTCTATGCAAGATTCACTACTGGCCGAAAATTTAATATATACATGTTTTTAAACGATTTTCTACAAAAACGGAATTGCAACTTTCAGATGGTATTTTGCCCTGTAAGACTGCATTTCTTTTCAAACAACAACGATCGCATGACATGGTGCAAGCATTTGATTTAGACAGCGTCTCTCCTCAGGAGAAGGAAAACATTCTGTAACGTTTTAGCTAGACCTCAGATAATATGAACCTGTTCACCGTTCAAATTCATTATTTGTCATTAAGTTGCGTTCAGTTCAACGTTCTCATAAAAATAAACGTGTTCAATGAACGCGTTCTTTTGAACTCGTTCATGCACAACACTGCCTGAAACTCAATAGCCTACTGGCCTACCTGCCTCGGCTGCCTGCGAGCTACTCTTCAGCTGTGCTGGATGCTGTTCACTGCAAAGCCCTGATGAGCTCTACTCACCATGAAAATCAGCTGCTGCTCAAACTCAACAAGAAGTTACTAGACAAGTGCTCTAAAGGTGGACCAAAGTTTAACCAAAAGTTTAAATATACAGTGGGTGAGCTGTATATTTAAACCAAAAGTTCTTAAATGTTGACATGTTAAATGTTTTTGTACTTATATTTGTAAAGATTCTCCTTTAATTAAAACGTACTGTTTTTGGATTGGATTTATGACCCCTTGTCCTTTTTTGCACTGTATAGGAGCACCCCCATCAAGTTGTTGGAAGTAACTAAGTAACTTTTACTTAAAGTACATTTTAAATTAACTACTTTTTACTTTTACTTGAGTAGATTTTTAGATGGGTACTTTTACTTGTACTTAAGTAAAATTTCATCAAAGTAAAGGTACTTTTACTTGAGTACAATATTTCAGTACTTTTTACACCTCTGATGTATATACACATTGATTGCTTCAGCCCCCGCTGTCTCAGCCCCCGCCATCTGTGCCAGCGGTTCAAACAGCTTGGGATGACTGTGGGCTTCTCGCCATCAGGAAGCTCTCAGGCAAAAGCCCTTTACTTCATACAACATTTCTGCATCAAAACATTTGTGTGCTGCTACTGGAATTGTCGTCACTCATAGCTAGACAAACTATATAGCTTTAGCAAGCTAATTGGTATGTGTATGTGTGGGTCCCTCCCACCTCCTAGCACTGGGTTCTGCTCAGTCACTGTAATGACTTTCATTTGATTTGCTCCAGTCTTGTGTTAGCTTTAACAGCATTTCTTACTGGCTGAAATTGTGTGAGCGATTTGGAGCAAAGAAGACAGTACACTAAACAAGAGTCCATTCGGTTTTCCTCGTTCTTGTGCTGTAGGGTTGCTTGTACTGCAACTGTGCATATACACTAAATTTGGGCTGGGCACAGATGTGCAAACATGGTTTGTATAGTGGTCAGTATGGTCGCCGACGAATTTAATAGTCGATGATTTGTTTTACATGTCATAGCGCGGGTTTTTCATTCCATACAGCTGAACTAAACCTTGTTTTACCCGAGGTGCTGGTGCAAGTAGCAGAGGATTGAGCCATCTTGCTCCCTTCCTATCTCTGAAAGTCGCGCATGTGCAATAGTGACAAAACATTGACCAATGGTGGCCTCTGTTGCAACACCATCGCGTACCAGACTGTCAAACGTATGGTAGAACTTTCCCATTAACATGGCCGGAGAAAACTACCTGCAATATTTGTAAGGCTTTCCATGGCAGCAGGACATGTGCATTTGAAGAGGAACACTTTGCCTGTCCTTGGTTTTAAATCGACAAAAACTTAATATTTCTTAGTTTTTGTATCAATAGTAGCCTAATATGCAGCAAAGTTTATTAAAATACATTTTTGAATGAAGTCTCATCTCATCATCTCATTTTCGTCCGCTTATCCGGGGTCGGGTCGCGGGGGGAGCAGCTCAAGCAGGGGGCCCCAGACTTCCCTTTCCTGGGCCACATTGACCAACTCTGACGGGGGGATCCCGAGGCGTTCCCAGGCCAGTGTTGAGATATAATCTCTCCACCTAGTCCTGGGTCTTCCCCGAGGTCTCCTCCCCACTGGACGTGCCTGAAACACCTCCCAAGGAAGGCGCCCAGTGGGCATCCTTACCAGATGCCCGAACCACCTCAGCTGACTCCTTTCTAAGTAAAGGAGCAGCGGCTCTAATCCGAGTTCCTCACGGATGGCTGAGCTTCTCACCCTATCCCTAAGGGAGACGCCAGCCACCCTTCTGAGAAAACTCATCTCGGCCGCTTGTACCCGCGATCTCGTCCTTTCGGTCATCACCCAGCCCTCATGACCATAGGTGAGGATAGGAACGAAGATCGACCGGTAGATCGAGAGCTTTGCCTTGCGGCTCAGCTCTCTTTTCGTTACAACGGTGCGGTAAAGCGAACGCAATACCGCCCCCGCTGCTCCGATTCTCCGGCCAATCTCACGCTCCATAGTACCCTCACTCGCGAACAAGACCCCGAGGTACTTGAACTCCTTCACTTGGGCTAAGGACTCATTTCCTACCCGGAGTAAGCAATCCATCGGTTTCCTGCTAAGAGTCATGGCCTCAGATTTAGCGGTGCTGATCCTCATCCCAGCCGTTTCACACTCGGCCGCCAGCCGATCCAGTGAGCGTTGAAGGTCACAGGCCGATGATCCAATGAGGACCACATCATCTGCAAAAAGCAGTGACGAGATCCTCAGACCACCGAACTGCAACCCCTCCCCACCACGACTACGCCTCGATATCCTGTCCATGTATATCACAAACAGGATTGGTGACAAGGCGCAGCCCTGGCGGAGACCAGCACCCACTGAGAAAGAAACTGACTGACTGCCGAGGACGCGAACACAGCTCTCGCTTTGGGAGTACAGGGATTGGATGGCCCTGAGGATAGACCCCCTTACCCCATACTCCCGCAGCACCTCCCACAGTTTCTCCCGGGGGACCCGGTCATACGCCTTCTCCAGATCCACAAAACACATGTAGACCGGATAGGCATACTCCCAGGCCCCCTCCAGGATCCTTGCGAGAGTGAAGAGCTGGTCCGTAGTTCCACGTCCGGGGCGAAAACCGCATTGTTCCTCTTCAATCTGAGGTTCGACGATCGGCCGAACCCTCCTTTCCAGCACCTTGGAGTAGACTTTACCAGGGAGGCTGAGAAGTGTGATACCCCGGTAATTGGAACACACTCTCTGGTCCCCCTTTTTGAACAGGGGAACCACCACCCCGGTTTGCCACTCCTTTGGCACTGTACCCGACTCCCACGCGATGTTGAATAGGCGTGTCAACCATGACAGCCCCTCAACACCCAGAGCCTTTAGCATTTCTGGCTGGATCTCATCAATCCCTGGGGCTTTGCCACTGCGGAGATGTTTGACTACCTCAGTGACCTCCACCAGGGAAATTGACGACGAAACACCATCAACCTCGAGCTCTGCCTCCAACATAGAGGGCGTGTTATTCGGATTCAGGAGTTCCTCAAAGTGTTCCTTCCAACGTCCGACGACCTCCTCAGTTGAGGTCAACAGAGTCCCATCCTTACTGTACACAGCTTGGATGGTTCCCCGTTTCCCCCTCCTGAGGTGCCGGATAGTTTTCCAGAAACACTTTGGTGCCGACCGAAAGTCCTTCTCCATGGCCTCTCCGAACTTCTCCCACACCCGCTGCTTAGCCTCCGACACGGCAGCAGCTGCAGCCCTTCGGGCCTGTCGGTACCCTGCAACCGAGTCAGGAGTCCTCCAGGATATCATATCCCGGAAGGCCTCCTTCTTCAATCGGACGGCTTCCCTGACCACCGGTGTCCACCACGGTGTCCGAGGGTTACCGCCCCTTGAGGAGCCTAAGACCCTGAGGCCACAGCTAGCCACCGCAGCTTCAGCAATGGAGGCTTTGAACATCGCCCACTCCGGCTCAATGCCCCCAACCTCCACAGGAATGCCAGAAAAGCTCCGCCGGAGGTGTGAGTTGAAGATACCTAGGACGGGGGCCTCCTCCAGACGTTCCCAGTTCACCCGCACTACTCGTTTGGGCTTACCAGGTCTATCCGGAAATTTCCCCCATTCCCTGATCCAACTCACAACCAGATGGTGGTCGGTTGACAGTTCCGCCCCTCTCTTTACCCGAGTGTCCAAAACATGCGGCCTCAGATCAGATGACACGATCACAAAATCGATCATTGATCTTCGGCCTAGGGTACTCTGGTACCAGGTACACTTATGAGCACCCTTATGTTCGAACATGGTGTTTGTTATGGATAATCCATGACTAGCACAGAAGTCCAATAACAACCGACCGCTCGGGTTTAGATCAGGGAGGCCGTTCCTCCCCACCACGCCTCTCCAGGTGTCTCCATCGTTGCCCACGTGGGCGTTGAAGTCACCCAGCAGAACTACGGAGTCCCCTACTGGAGCCCCATACAGGACTCCATTCAGGGTCTCCAAGAAGGCCGAGTACTCTGAGCTGCCGTTTGGTGCATACGCACAAACAACAGTCAGAGTTTTCCCCCCTACAACCCTTAGGCGCAGGGAGGCGACCCTCTCGTCTACCGGGGTAAACTCCAACACCGCGGCGCTCAGCCGGGGATTTATGAGTATCCCCACACCCGCCCGGCGCCTCACGCCCTTGGCAACTCCGGAGAAGAATAAAGTCCAACCCTTATCCAGGAGTACGGTACCAGAGCTGAGACTGTGCGTGGAGGTAAGCCCCACCAGATCTAACTGATAGCGCTCCACCTCCCTCACAAGCTCCGGTTCCTTTCCCCACAGCGAGGTGACGTTCCACGTCCCCAGAGCCAGCTTCTGCCGCCCGGGTCTGGTCCGTCGAGACCCCTGACCTTCGCTGCCACCCATGTGGCTGCGCACCCGACCCCAACGGGTCTTCCCACAGGTGGTGGGCCCATGAGATGAAAAGAGGGGGGGTGCCACGTAGTTTGTTCGGGCTGTGCCCGACCGGGCTCCGTGGCAAACCCGGCCACCAGGCGCTCGCCATCGAGCCCTCCGTCTGGGCCTGGCTCCAGACGGGGGCCCCGGGCTTCCTCCGGGCCGGGTCACATCTCCTCTTTTTCCGATATTCATTGGGGGTTTTTTGAACCATTCTTAGTCTGGCCCCTCACCTGAGACCACTCTGCCATGAGAGACCCTACCAGGAGCACAAGGCTCCAGACAACACAGCCCTCAGGTTCACAGGGACACGCAAACCTCTCCACCACGATAAGGTGACGGTTCCAGGAGAGGTATCGATCTTTATTGTCTTTATTTTCAGTCATCACAACAACCTCAAGCTAACTTTAAAAGCTGATGGCTTAATAAGAGCAATTGAGAATTTGTGTGATTCAAACAGATGCACAGACACACTCATGCAGTTTTAAGAAAATTTAGCCTCTGCTTTTAACCCATCTGGTGCAGGACACACAGAGCAGTGAGCAGCCATGTACAGCGCCCGGGGAGCAGATGTTGAGGGATTAAGGTGCCTTGCTCAGGGGCACTAGACAGGGTAGGGAGAATCCTCTCAGATTATTGGACAAATCAATCCAGGTTCGTCTTTTGTTTTCACTCCGTGGAGTTGAACCAGAGTCAAACCTTTTCTGCCCATAGTCCAAGTTTCTGCCACTAGTCCACCGCCTCTAAGCTTCTTAGATCTCAAACAAATGGAAAGAAAATTGCTAAGAGAGATGGATATAGAGAGGCTGAGTATATCAATAAGATATTTTACTAGTTTGGAACCGTCGGATAAATGTAAATATTAGGGATGGGCATTCGAGTAAATGGTCTTCGTCGATCGTCGGGAGAATTAACGATCAATTTTCGACTAATCATTAATATTTTTATATTAAAACACACTATTTATAGGCTATATAAAAATGCTGTGAAAATAGAAAAAACACAGCGTGTTTCCTCATTGAGGTATTTATTACAAGATGAACTTGTGGCAGTTAAACAGGTTCCGTTCACTGGTTACACTTGAAAATATGCGCTGCTGTATTCTTTAGCCCCGATGAGCGAGCAGCAGCTAGCCGCTGACAGCTAGCTCGATTTGACGGTTCTCGACCTCTATGCACACAGATGATCATTTATGATGCATAACACCAGGTTAAAAAAGACAGTATTGACCTGCACATGTAGACAAGCATTTTGTTAAAGATCACTCTTGAGATCTGAAGGAAGCAATGCTAGCAATTTGCATTCGAATAACAATAATCAAGCCAAGTAACTCACAGCAATGTTCACTATATTATTCCCATGATCATTATTTTCCTGATGCATTTGATGACTCTTATCAGCAGCCAGTAAAGTTTGTTTTTGTAATCACAATTACTGGGGGATTAAAAAAAGGAATCGCGACAATGACAGGATTTGACAAAATACATTTTAGTGATTTGGAGAGTCCCAAAATGGAGGTTTTTGCCAGGCCTGTACAAGACATTTGATGTAAATGTTATTGCCGTTGTGGTTACATCATGTAAAGCTGCTTTAAATTTTGATCAACCTGTTCAGTGTATACCATAATGATTTAAACAACCATGTGTTTTGACTGTAAAGACACCAAAATGTCCCCTCAATTCAGGGAAAGCCTATGTCTCCTTGTCTGCGCAGCAATTCAAACTTTAGTGCAAGAAGCACCCTGATGATGATGACATTGTTCTTAAAGTTCTTTTCTTTTTTGTGCAGTACGATTGAAAGTATTATTGAAATATAGCAGCATAAAGGGCTATTATGATCAGAACTGGCCGGTACATTTATGGATTCATTGACATGGAGGTTTTTGCTCATAAATTGTGTAACACATATGACAAATTACTTATTGGGGGAAAAATGCACAAATTTAGAGTTTGTTTACATCTGAGAGCTTTATCTGATATTTTTAATTACATTAAATTACATCCTTTAGTGAAATTCCTCTATCGTGATTTGTCAAGCAAAATTACTTTTTAAAGCTTTGCTTAAGCTTTGACCTCCCTTTGAAAAGTGAAAAAAATGTAATGCGGCATCACATAATTATAATATTGAATGTAAATTAGTGCTCTCAAGCATTTCTTCAATTGAATTCCAGCGTATTGCACACAGGGATTATGTGTGTGTGTCTGTCTGTCTGTCTGCGTCGATGTCAGGTGAAAACCAATGCTTGAAATTCACTGATGGATGAGCACTTAAAATATAATTGAAAATGTTCTTAGTGACAGAAAATAGCTGTTTTAATGTGATTCGTAGGTGGAGTGTGTAAGTGTCAGTGGGTGTGCGTTGCAGGTCCATAGAGAGAGAGAGAGAGAGAGAGAGAGAGAGAAAGAGATCTATAGCGCAAGATTTCTAAGTGAGCACATGGGGGAAATCACATGGATGGATTACCCTCATGGGTGTATTGACATCTCTCATGGCTGAACAAATGGCACAGTTGAGTTGCGTTCACTGACATCGATCTGAAAATTGTTTAACATTTCATCCATGGCCTCACCTTGGTTAGCCTTAGAGCAAAGGGATGTGACTATTCACTCTCTTTCACACAAACACTGTTATATTAACAGTTACACAATAGTCTCCTGCTGCTAATTCTACAACTACACAGGCTTTTGTTAACAGTCTTTAATAATGTTGATGACAGTGGTAATCACCACAGTGATGTGATTATGTTGTTAATGTGTGCATGGTAATTCTTTTAAAATGAAGAAGATTACTGTTCCTTATGACTGCGAAAGTGCTAATGATTGGGAGCTGTATCAGACTAGCACAATTTACACAGGTCCTGCAGGAAGGGAAAGTAACAAAGTAGAGGCTGTGACTTTAATATTCACATTAAAAGTCAATAAAAGATACCTGATTCATTTTATTCATACATTTAAATATCCATCCATTATTTCCAAAAATCATTTAAAACCAGTGTTGCCACAGTTACTTTGAAAAAGTAACTTAGTTACTTTACAGATTACTTGATTATAAAAGTAACTTAGTTAGATTACAAGTTACTTTATTTTAAAAGTAACTAAGTTAGATTACAAGTTACTTTATTAGTTACAATCAGCAGCTGCCGACAACACCCCCGCCGCCTCAACATAAAAATGAGAACCGGTTTTGCCAACACTCACTTTATTAGAAACCGCCGGATGGGGCCCCCCGTGCGAACGGAGGGTTCCCCCAGCGGGCGCCGTAGCGGAGGTGCCTCACACCGAGCCACCGGCGGCGTGGAGAGGAGGACGACTGCTCCCCCAGCCACGGCACGTGCCCAGCGGTTTAACCACAAATACCCGAATAGTAACGCACAGTTACTTGGACAAGTAACTTTAATCTGATTACTGGTTTGGAAATAGTGGTCAGATTAGAGTAGTAGCTAAGTAAGTAGCGCGTTATCGGCATCACTGTTTAAAACCCATCAGTGAGCCACATTGTTGCACTGAGTGACATTTTCCTTCATCACCATAAACATAGACACTTCCATTTATTTTGAGTCAATCCAATACACTGTCCTCATTCCAGAAATATGCCTCTAAAATAGGCCAAAAAATCGAATAGAAACACAGCTAGATCTAATATGTAAAGCCCATATTCAGGCAAATACACGGAACTTCAGGCTTAAGAGAACGTGCACACAAACAGGACGATGACAATCTGGCAGAGGGTGAGGGGTAACACAGGGTATAAATAGGGAAAGCTTAATGACAAACAAGGTACAGGTATGTGGGGAAACCAACAGGAAATAGAACTAGACAATAGACACAAGAACCCAAACAACAAAATAAAACAGGAAGTGAATACAAACAGAAACAGACTGAACAGATTGTTACAGTACCTCCCCCTCAAGGAACAGCTCCACATGTCCCCAGTTGGTCCGGGTGACTCCGGTGGAAATCCCTAATCAAAGTTTTAGCAAAAAATCCCTCCCAGTCCACAAGGTACTGAAGTCCAAGGCTCCTGCAGCGGACCACCAGAAGACACCTAATTACATATGTTGGCCCCCCCATCAATGACCTGGGGGGGGTGGAGGGAGCCAGCGGACTGGTCCTTACGGGTTTGACCTTGGAAACATGGAAGGTCGGATGGACCCTCATTATCCTGGGGAGATTGAGCTGCACCGCCACAGGGTTAACCTCCTTCGTGATGGGGAACAGACCAACAAATCTGGGTTCTAACTTGCGGGACTCTAGCGGGGAAGAAGACAACCAGACTCTTTGGCCAACTCTAGTACGGAGCTTGAGAACGGCCACATGCTTGTATCGGCTGGAGGTGCGGAGGAGAGCCACCCGGGCTCTTCTCCAAGTGAGATGGCAGAGGCGCACCAAGGCCTGAGCAAATGGCACCGTAATCTCCTCCTCTAGCTAGAAACAGGGGTGGATGATATCCATATACACAAAGGAGAAAGCCCTGTGGCTGAGACAGGGAGAGAATTATGATCATACTCAAACCAGATACAATTTTTGCTCAAAGGGAAGGATTTTGTGACCGCACACAATGGAGTCCTGTCTCCAGCCCCTGGTTGTAACGTTCAGTCCGGCCATTTGACTGGGGGTGAAAACCGGTGGAGAGGCTGGCTGTGGCACCAATGAGCCTACAGAATTCCTTTCAAAACTTAGAGGCAAACTGGGGTCCCCGGTCCGACACCTCATCCTGAGGGAATCTGTGAGTGTCCCCACTGCAGGACCTGCGGACGTAGCAAAAAGATGATTCTGTGGACAGCCTGCCCAGATGTATGCCCCCTCCAGCGCTTTCCGACCTTACCAGCAATGCCCCATATCACAGCTCCAATGACGCACGTAGACGGCACGATGCAACATGGGTTCCAGGGTGTCTTCCCGCTCAAATTGGCGGGACAGGGCATCAGCTTTGACGTTTATTGAGCCAGGGCGTTAGGACAGAGTGAAATCAAATCGGTTAAAAACAGTGCCCACCTGGCTTGACGAGAGATTAGTCTTTTAGCAGTCCTTATATATTCCTGGTTTTTGTGGTCGGTCCACACCAAACACGGCTGCTCAAACACAGACAGTTCCAGGGAAACCTCAGGAGAGGTCAGATAAGAGTGGGTTAAGGGTCTGAAGGGAATAGAGGAAGTGGATGTTCGGCTCACCAATAAACCTCTCCTTATTGATGAGCCCGGTCTTTTAACGGATATGTCGCCAAGAAATGGCCCAGCTCCCCACAGTAGAGGCATCTTCCCTCCCTACGGCGGCGCTGACGTTCCTCAGACGCGAGGGGGTTGCCCCCGAGCTGCATGGGTTCCTCCTGACCATTGGGAGACACTCCGATAGACTCTGCAGTAAAGTGTCACATAAAGAATTCTTACCCCCCAGAATGCATAGAAGTTACAATGTTAGTTAAAAGGCCAAACACAAGGAAGCAAGATTCAACCAAACCATGATCAGATCTTGAGTTTTTGTACTGAACAGACAGACTAAAGAGTATCAAGCATCGTCATGGCTGGAGACACACAACATGTCAGTGGACACAGACGCCTTCTTTATAGCTGTGTGTGTGTGTGTGTGTGTGTGTGCGCGCTTGCCTGAGTGTGCGTGTTTGTGTGTATCAAAGGCAATTGAGGTGAAGACAGATGGAAATGGAAAGCAGAGCTGAGCCACTCCAGCTTTTTCATCCCTCATCAAACCCTTTCTCTCTCTCACACATACACACACACACACACACATACACACACACACACACACACACACACACACACACACACACACACACACACACAATCAGACTACACACACACACAATCAGAGTACATTACAAGTACACTCAAACACAAATTTTTCAGAGACTTACTTCAACCTTAACTAGCCTATAACTACTACTTGTATAACCTTAACCTAAACCTAAGAATAACAGATAACATTTCTTCACCTTTAAATTAATGATAACATGCAGTGCTTATAATGTGAGATGTGTTAACTGATTTAGATCCCAACAACATTAGCAATACCCTGGCCACACACATACACGCACACACACACACACTCACAGCGGTCTCGATGAATATTAATTGGGATTGTGCACACATTTTCCTTCCCGACTAACTTGCTACATGGCTTAGCCTGATTAAAGCCAATCATTTACATAATTAACATATGGTTCTAGGCCTTCCTTTAATGTGCTGATCATCCCATCTCACTCTCACACAAACACACACAGACACATAAAAAGACACACATATGCAAGGGGAATGAAAGAGAAGGGATGTATGCAGCCACTTACAGTGTTGATCTGAATTGATTATATTAATTAAAAGTGATTTCTACTCATTACTGAAACTGTTGAAGGGATATCACTTCTATCTGTGCACTACTTTTAAGCATATTTGTTCAACAACTCTTATCTAGAAGCTTGAGAATAATGTTGCAGTCTCACCTAGGGGATTCCCTGAATACATGTCTGTTTGTATTTCCTCTAATTCTGGACGTACGTATTGTGCAAGCTTGGTACCATTCAGCTGCAGGGATAGTAGCTAACTTTCTTGTGCCTGAGGTATGAACTCTGCAATGTTTTTACATCCACTAAGGAGGATATGTTTTGACCCATTTCCATTGAATTGTTGGTTTGCTGGTTTTTGTTAGTTACTTAACAGATCGTCAACGTTTTTAATTTTTTTCATTTATTAACTTGATAATGAAACATTCACTTTATGTTGTTTTCCAAAGAGTTTAACCTCAGCCAGGCTTGGCTATTACCCTAAATACAGTCATTGTTTAAAAAAAAATATTTACTGGTATCTGATCCGTTCAAGCAAAGTCCAGGTATCGGATTCTATATCAGAATCTGTATCAGGAAGAGACTTGTGAGCCTTGGTGGAGGTATTCACTTTAGTTTTAAAGTCATCAGCTCTGTGTTTCCAGAGGTCAACCACCTATCAGCATGGATTGCTGTAGTCTGGATTTGATGTTGTTGTTGTTGTTTATTCCCTTTTGTCAATTTGAAAATAGACTTAGAAATCTATAGGGAAAGAATCCTTGTGTGCCAAAAATAGATTTGTGTCGGCTTTCTGAACCAGACCTATGTGCGCACCAGTGTGCAAATCATATGTTGGAGCACAGGGTTTAACTGCAGCCATATTTGGTTCAGGATACTGGGCCTAAAAGCTCTTGATTATCAAATGAATGTGTTATCATTTGTCATTCTTTCTGAAATGGACTAACAAATCCTCAGACATATCAAAAAGGGGAGCTCTGGTGATTAAGTATTAAACTGTATGTGTCAAGTTATATAATCGGCAAACTCGAGAAAATCTACAACCTTCCATACTGTTAGGTTTAAGTGAAGGTTCGGACCCCAAAGCAGACACGGAGTGGTTGTTGGTGGGTAAATGAACAGAGTTTATGAAAGGAGACATACCTGTGGCGGAGCAGACCAGGGAGTTGTGAGCATATTCAATCCAGGCGAGGTGTGTGGCCCAGGAAGCAGGATGTCGAGCTGTGACACAACGCAGGGCCGCCCCCAGATCCTGGTTTGCCCGTTCTGTCTGGCCGTTGGACTGAGGATGGTACCCTGACGAAAGGCTAACTGACTGTCCGAGACGATATCCATTGGGATGCCATGAAGGCGGAAACGTGCGTCACCAGCAGGTTGGCGGTCTCCAGGGCGGAAGGTAGCTTGGAAAGAAGGACGAAGTGGGCCGCCTTGGAGGATCGGTCAACCAAGGTCAGAATCACGGTGTTGCCTTCAGAGGGAGGTAGGCCAGTGACGTAGTCGACCGCCACATGCGACCAAGGGCAGTGAGGGATGGAAAGGGGGCGCAGCAATCCGGCGGGGGCTTGATGTGAAGCCTTTCTCCGTGCGCAGACAGAACAGGCAGCGACGAATTCCCTGGTATCTGCCGCCATGGAAGGCCACCAGAACTGTTGTTGCAGGAGGGCCAGTGTCCTACGAAAACCAGGGTGGCAGGCAATCTGGGAGGCGTGTCCCCATTGCAGGACAGGAGATCTCACCACCTCGGGAACAAACAACCAGCTCCAACCATACAGGTGGACGGCAGGATGGTGCTTCCAGCGGTGTCCTCCACCGGTAGAGCAAACTGACGTGACAGCGCGTCCGGTTTGGCGTTCTTGGATCCTGGTCGATAGGTGAGTGTGAAGTGAAACCGCCCCAGGAACAAAGCCCAGCGGGCCTGGCGTGATTTGAGCCTACGAGCCGAACGGAGGTAGGAGAGGTTCTTGTGATCAGACCACACTATAAACGGATGAGTGGATCCCTCAAGCCAGTGCCTCCACTCCTGCAGAGCCAGGACGACCGCCAGCAGCTCCCGGTTCCCCACGTCATAGTTCCTCTCTGCCGGAGAGAGCTGGCGGGAGAAAAAAGCACACGGGTGCTGCTTCTGGTCAGCGGAGGAGTCCTGCGAAAGCACGGCCCCCATCCCGGAGTCAGAGGCATCCACCTCCACAATAAACTGTAAAGCGGGGTCAGGGTGAATCAGAACAGGTGCAGACGAAAATAACAATTTCAATTTAGCAAACACAGCCTCGGCCACTGGGGACCACACAAAAGGAATTTTAACAGAAGTTAGCTGCGTAAGAGGTGTGGCAACTCTGCTATAGTTCCGGATAAACCTGCGGTAGAAAATGGCAAACCCGAGAAACCTCTGCAGTTGCTCCCTTGATGTGGGAGTGGGCCAGTCGGCCACTGCCATAACCTTGGCAGGGTCGGTCTTGATTTACTCCTTCTCCATAATGAAACCCAAAAAAACTAACAGAAGACACCAAAGGGACCAAAGGGCATCACCATGTATTCAAAATGTCCCAGGGGGTGTTAAACCCCGTCTTCCACTCGTCCCCCTCCTTGATTCTCACCAGGTGATAAGCATTTCGGAGATCCAACTTCGTGAAGATAGAGGCCTCGTGAAGGGGTCCGAACGCAGAGTCAATGAGCGGGAGGGGGAAAGACAATACAGGGGCGCAGCAACTTGTCCTTCTTTGCCATGAAAAAAAACCCCCGCCCCTAACGGAGAAGACGATTGTCGAATTAGTCCAGTGGCCAAGGAGTCAGTAATATATGTCTCCATGGCCTTTTTCCGGCTTAGATAAATTATATAACTTACTGGAAGGATAGGGAGTGTCTGGAATTAAATCAATGGAGCAGTCGTAGGGTCTGTGAGGGGGGAGAGATAGAGCGCGGTCCTTGCTGAACACCTCCCGGAGGTGATGATAAGCCGAGGGCACGGAGCTGACTTCCACTGGCTTGGGAGGTGATGGTGTGGAAGATACGGTTGACGGGATGGCGGAATGTAAACAATGAGAGTGACAGAAAAGACTCCAGTTGAGAATGGAGACGGTGGACCAGTCAATGTGCGGGTTATGCAGCTTTAACAAGGGGAGCCCTAGCAATACTGGGGAAGCCGAAGAAGGAATAAAAAAAAAGGAAATCATTTCCCGGTGGTGCCCGGAGAGCATAAGGTTAACGGGCACCATGCGGTGGGTGACCTGAGCTAAAAGCCTGCCATCTAAAGCAAAAACCCTCTTAGAGTTGCAAAACTAGAGTGAACAAAATCATCATCAAATTTTATTTTTATAGCCCATATTCACAAATAAAAATTCATCTCATAGGGCTTTAACAAGGTGTGGCATCCTCTGTCCATAACCCTCAGCAAGAGTGAGGAAAAACTACTAAAAACCCTTTTAACAGGGTAAAAATAAGTAGAAACCTCAGAGAGAGCCACATGTGAGGGATCCCTCTCCAAGGACAGACAGAAGTGCAATAGATGCAAAATTGTCATCCGCCCCTGAGTCCACTAAAATGGACAGGGAACGGGAGGTCTGATCCCTTGATACAGTACATTTAATAGTATAACGAGGAGGAGACGAACAAACAGAAGACTGGCTCACCAACGCTCCTCCAGTTATTGGTGAGTGTTCCAGTGGTTGGTGAGCCCCCCCCTTTTGGCAGAAGCACCCGCAGATGTCCATCCTGCCCGAAGTAGACGCAGAGACCATGGCGCTGACGACGTTGACGCTGCCGTGGAGTGAGTCTCGTCCTTCCTAGCTGCATGGGTTCATCGGGACTGGAAGGAGAAAGAGCGGTCCGAGGAGGCATCCTGTCGGGACATGATGGTGTAGAAGGGGAGGGCGCAAGTCCCCGCTGAGGAAGGCTCATTGTCCGAGTCACGGGGGGGTGTGACTAACTCTCCCTAATCTCTCCCTGCGCCGCTCGTGGAGACGAGAATCTAAACGAATTGCTAAAGAAATTAACTCGTCTAGTGAGGAGGTCTCATCCCGCGCGGCCAAATCGTCTCTCAACTCCTCTCTTAATCCCCGGAGAAAAACCCTGTACAGCGCTCTCTCATCCCAGCCGCTCTCAATCGCTAGAATCCGGAAGTTAACGGAGTGCTTAGCTACGGAGTCTTCTCCCTGCCAAAGCGACAGGAGCAGGCTACTAGCCTCTTTGCTGCGCAGCGGGTGATCAAACACTTAAGGAACTCCTCGGAGAAGGAGGAAAATGAAAAACAAACTGGAGAGTTATTATAAGAGAGAGCTACAGCCCAAGCCGCGGCTTTCTCCGACAGGAGACTCATAACAAAAGCTATCCGCGACTTGTCTGTAGCGTAAATTAGGGGCTGCTGCTCAAAAACGAGGCTACACTGGAAAAGAAATTCTCTACCTGACCCTGACTGACCTGAAAACCTAGCTGTTGTGGGGATGAAGGGTTCCCTGGGCTGAGTGGAAGAAGAGCCCGGCGGAGCCGCTGGAGGAGACGGTGGAGCAGGATCCGGAACTGGAGCTGGAGCGTGAGACGAGGCCGTCAGCGTGTCGAGGTGAGTAGAAAGTTGGTCCATTCGGCCGCCGATCCACGCCACTGTGGAGGTAAGGTTGGTGAGAGCCTCCATTACCTTGTTTAAGGCTACCTTGTGCTGCCCCACTCGATTTCCCTGGGAGGAAAGCGCCAGTCTGAATTTCTCCGCGTCTGCGGGGTCCATGTCTTGGCCAGATTATTCGGTTAGGCTTAAGTGAAGGTTCGGACCCCAAAGCAGACACGGAGTGGTTGTTGGTGGGTAAATGAACAGAGTTTATTGCTGGTGAGGAAGAAGTAGGCTGGAGTGGCAGGGTGCTAGCTGGCTTGGAAATCCAGGCAGAGTGGAGGATGAAGAGCCGAGCGGTGAGGCACAAAAGGTTTCTTGATGAAGAGAAGCACAAAGGTTAGCGTACATCCAAATGACACAAAGATAGAGAGTTTCTGCTGAGCCTTGCTACCGTAGTTGACGGAATAATCTGGCGTCGAAGTGATGAAACGACCAGGCTTATATGAAGGGGATGATTAGATGGATTGAAGTGAGGTGTGCCTTGTCCAGCCGCAACCACGAGCCAGCCCTGCCCCCTGTCACTCACAACACAAAGGTAACCACAGAAGGGAAGGAGGAGAAGACAGCAACAAACTACACCACACAAAACACAAACACCACACATACATCTTTTAAGATCTATACCCCTAGTCTGAGATAACCCTGATGAATCAATGGCACCTTTATATTGATTTTATCAGAACCAGACCCGCATTCACAATTCAAGTTTTCAGATTCAGTTTGGTTATTTTACATGTACTGCTGGCCTGCAGACCCAGTCATTACTGCATCTGACTGAACAGAAAACTCATTGGTAACGTATAAGTGCAACTTCCATCATCAGTCCCATGAGGAGTAATTTCACAGATTATTAGCAGTGCTAGTCTAATCATCCTCACATTACAAGATCAGAAAGTAACAATATCTCCATGGTTAAATAGAATGAGCACCTAACCTAGTCCAGAAGAGGTTAAGATGAGAGATCAACCCATCTAAAAGCACCGCTCACTGACCAATCACTTCCTTTGTAACTTGCATCACGGTTCTGATAGGATCCCATGAAGCTCTGTGCTGATTGTTATAGGGCAAGGGTGTTCAGAGACCGACAAAATCCTTTTGCCTAAACTGATGAGTATCTTTATGAAAGATATAGATGCTCATGGGAGGGAATGATAAACCTTTGTCACCTGCTGGAGCCGAACACTACTAACATACATTCTTTGCTTGTTACCTGTTCACTGCGGGTGATACAGAGAACCTCATCAAAAACAATATACACAATGAAATTTTTTTATTTAATACGTTAATAACAATGTATTTTCTTTAGCTTATCTTTGTATTGTTCTTTTTGTATTCTACTTATTTATATTTAGTATCTGACTTGTTTACAAACCTCATTGTGTATTTTTATACTGATGTCAATATACAGGAGAAATTGAACACAAGTTTTGTACCTGTTGTAATCTAAAGATTTGAAAATTTGCCTACTTACTTCTTTAGAATGTATTTTTTTATTTATTTTTATTTGCTCCCAAGTGTGGTTGAACCCACCAGTTTTAAAAATATTGACTGACATGCATTTACACAATCATTGTGTTTTTGTAATTTCTACACCCTGCATTTAGCAGCAGTAGCTATATATTTTAGTCTGGATAATGTGTTTGTTTTTACCATACTTTTCAAATATAATAGTTTGCTCCTCGTTATGAAATATATCTGCTGCTAGTGCATGTCCATGTCAGTGATTGGTCGTAGGCAGTTCACAACACCCCTTTTATGTGCATGCACTCATATCTAGATTAGGAAAACCTTGGTTGACTAACCTAGTTGATAGCCAATGGTGTGTGAATGCTTGTGTTTGTGAGGTTATGCAGAAATTAAGCCAGATATCAGAAATATTCTGGGTATGTTGAACTCACTTCGTAATACAAGCCCCTGGTGACACACTAAAATAAACCAAATCATGCAATACAAATATTATCACAACCCTGTCAACGGGCTCAACAACCTAAGTAACAAAGGAACAAAATTAAACAAAATAAATACATTTTGAGATAAAATAATAATTGGTTCTCATATTTTTCTTAGGTTACTAGGGAGAATAAATACTTTCAATTTCAATTAACTTTCCCCAACGATCCCTTTTCTTTTCATAAAGTTTGTCATTTCTTTTTGCAAAATATCCTTCCCAAATAAAGTACTTTAGAAAATGATCTGTCATCTAATACCATTGACAAAATTCATGACTGAAACATAATTTCACTTCATTGCAGAAAATGCATAAATGATATGACAGTACAAGGAAATACCTACAGTTGACTCAGATACCAATTTAATTCTGTATATACTATTCTTCTTAGTATCCTTTTATTGATTTGAATGGAAAATAAATTGTGCAGGTCCTGACCCTTTCCAGAACCAACTTGCAAGGTTTATTACAAATTTGATTAAAACTGCCTGAGTTATAGTTGTGAAAGACAAACAGACTGACATACGCCTGCTGTTTGTAGAATGGGTTCAATAAAAAGGTTGCGTCTGACCACAATCCAGACAGTCCTGAAGTGTCCTACAGAGCATATTTTATGTTAAGATTAAATCGTACAGAAATGATTGTCTAGGAGACTGAGTTATGTGCACATGGATTCCCTTGATTTCCCACATGCCCGCCACTCTCAATGTATGTCACTGTTTATAGACTGCTGATAATAAATCCAGCCATTAATGGTTTCCATAGACCGTTTTTCACCTCTGTTTTTTTCTTAACAAATTATAAAATGTACATCAGTAAAGATTTAAAACTTGAATAATTGGTTCATCAAGATCTGATCTGTAATTTAGTTTTTCCCTAATTTGTTTTAGCAGTGTACATAAAGTTAGCGCCAGTTCAATAAGTGTGCTATAAGATTTTGTTTGCATAGAATATTCCAACTGATAAGCAGCATTTTCTACATCTGCAGCGTAGCAAAGGGAAAAGGGGGCTTGCTTGCAGAGTGAGGATGTCAATCCAAAAAGCCAGCACACAGCCATCATGGTAAAACCTGCTTAATGCACCTGTGCATTATGCACCTGGAGGAGAGGAAAGGAACAGGATGTTGTGAAGAAGTGAAAAGGAATTACTTATTTTTCAATTCATATTCATTCAATTCAATTCATTTGAGGTAAAGGATAAACTTCACCTCTGTATGATGTTTATCATAAAAACTAATATGTAATTAGCAAACAATGATACACAATGCTGAGATAATTTTGACATTGCTTAAAAGTTTTGACTTTTAGGACAGAGGATGTCACACCATGTTAAAGCTCTATGAGCCCAATTGTGATTTGTGAATATGGGCTATACAAATACAATTTAATTGATTGATTGACTTGGCTTCCAGTTTGTAAATGGACATAAATTATGAAGTCTTGGAAGACGTCGTTGGGAAAAAAAACAGGTCATGGAAAGTGGGTTTAACTTTGACTTGATTTCATACTCCTGTTGCAGCAACAGTTATTGTCTTGGGTAGCTAACTTGACTCCCAGCCAATGCATCTCTCGTTTCAGACATTTTTGTGGGTTTCTTTGATAAAGACTGGAGCTTGTCAAGCAGAGCTTGTTCTATACTTTTGCACATGGACATTTAGGATCAAGTCTGGAATCTCTGACGGGGGACTGCCATCCGACTGAATGCTTGTCAAGCTAATGCTTGTTCTGAGATCAGGAATCTTGCGCATTATCATACACTTATGCTGTGTGGAAACTGCTAACGCATTAGAGTATTCCTTATTATTAAGAGGTAGCAGCAGGTAAACATGCACAATTACATGTATCATCTCTGTGTAAGATCTGTAGGGAGATTGAGAGAGAGAATATCTTACACAAGTTTTACTGATAAGTGATTTGCAGGGAGAGAGGGAGACCTGGGACTTACAACTGGAACAGAGGATTAGAAGTTAGCAGTTTAGCTGTGAAATAGCATTGGCATGTACAGCTCTACTGGTCCACCGTCAACAAAGATAAGTTCCAGTTTAATTCACTCATTTACTCACTACTGCTATCGTTTAGTCCTGTTAGGACTAATTTTGCACTTCTGTCGCAAACTGGTCTGCCTCACTTCTGTGAGGATCCCCTGTCAGTAACACTGCACAGTAAGACTGGCCTTGATGGCATGCTTGTATGTGTGTATCCATAATTTTCTTTTGCTGAATATTGACATTTTAATAAGGATCTATGTGTGTGTGTGTGTGTGTGTGTGTGTGTGTGTGTGTGTGTGTGTGTGTGTGTGTGTGTGTGTGTGTGTGTGTGTGTGTGTGTGTGTGTCTGTGTGTGCGCGTGTGCATGCGTTTGTGTGTGTAAGTGTGCATGGTGCTGCTGTTAAAAAGTGCTTGCATCGGCAGGTTCATCCTAAGAGCCTCTCAAATCAAATGACCAAGAATAATGTGGAGGAAAATGCTTAGATCAGCTGCAAATACACACACACACACAAACACACACACAAATACAGAGGGAGAGGGAGAGGTTGGGAGGGAGAGAGTATTCATTCCAACCTTTACTTCTCTTTTTTCCTTCATTCTCTCATTATACTCTCGTTTTTTTCTCCCTCTTTCTTTTTCTGTGTTGTCTGTATAACTACACAGCCTGAGTGGGATGTAGTAGTAACTGACTCTTTACATTTAATGAAGTGTGACACTGTTTCTGTGTAAATTTCCAATCAACACAGAAAATATCTGTATTGGAAAGAGGTTTCAGTGTTTCAGGGATATAACTGGTGGCTATAACGCAAAGCTACAAACTTGCTTTTTAAACATTATTTACATACATAGAGTAGTACAGTAATATTTTTAATATTGATCATCAATCAATGAATCAATCTAATTGCATTTGTATAGCCTATATTCACACATTACAATTCGTCTGATAGGTCTTAACCAGGTGCGACGTTCACTGTCCTGAACCCTCAAGAGTAAGGAAAAACTAGCAATGCTTTTTAGCCATGCACCGAAATTTAACCCATAATACAATGTGATATGTTGTAAATACATACCTGCATTACAGAAGTATGGTCAAACAGGCTAAACTTCTGTATTGATAATTAAAGCAGAGATTTAAAAAATAGGAGAATTAAAAAGATATTTGATCATTTTTCTTGTGTGTATTGAGATGAATGTTAGGTTAAAGATAGTGAAGATAACAAAAAAATACATACATGAACTGTAAAAGACATAAAGCTGGTTGTGTCAGTGTAGAAAACCAGAGACATTGTATATATCATAAACTGTTCATAAAGATGGGAGACGTGTCCCCACCATCCAGAAATGAAGCTATTAGTGATCTGGGATGGAGCCCCAGCAGGATGGTAATGTTAATATACCGTATGCCCTACTGCAAGTCAATCTCAGCTGTGCATCATGATTTTTCACCCTGTTTTCATATGATCAAATAACTAATTAAAACAAAAAATGTATGCTAAAATTGACATCAGTGTGAAAAGAACAAAATGAATGACAGAGACCATCTTTGAGAACATTATATTTCATTTCCAAATACTATATTCATATTTACATACATAAATCCATAATTAAAACCATTGTTTAAAAAGTGGCTTCTGTCCATGAAAAACCATCCTGCATTAACTGTGGTGGTTCCTTTTTTCATTGAACCAGGAATATGCAAACATTGATTATACCTGATAAAAAGCAATATGTCTGAATATGAAGATTTAAGAGATATCTTAAGTAAAATATAGCAGCGCTTAATAGAAAACATTCTTACAGGAAAACAAAATCTTGTACAAAATCTTCTACATATTTTCAGTACAACACACCATACAAGTTTACACCTGGGGTTTTAAAATGGACAAAGACTGAGTGAGTATGAGTGTGCCTGTGTTTTCCTGTACCAGTGAATAGCAAACCCCAGCAGTGTGGAAGCAGTATAACAAATAGGACCTGTCAGCCCAAAGGGAGGGGTAGGTGGGGGATGGAGGGGCACTGCACTGATGATTGATTACTAGAGCGACGAGAGAGAGAGAGAGGCATAGACCATCGCACTGTGCAGAGGTGCTGATGTCAACACTTTGTTCCACTAGACTATAGAAGGGGAGGGTGTGAATAGAGGATGCCGGATGTCCTCGGTATGTGCAGGAAGAATAATTAGGAACAGCTAAGTTACACATTAGACCACAGACACACACAAATTGAAGCCATACAGAACAAAAGTGGAGCAATAACAGAGACGGAGTGAAAAGGAGAGCTGTTATAATGCACAGTGATGCAGTCACATATTTACTCTATTATGAAGCTTATTCACTACATGAAGAACAAACACTTTGTGTGTATGGCTGTGTGTGCCCCTTTGTTAAATGTACTCAATGTAAAAATGTCTGTTAAGTAGCCAAATACAGATAACTGGTCACCCAGCCAAAGAGTAGTTTGATACATTAACAGAGCCCTTTTATAAATCACAAAAAACTTTCGGTCTCACTGTCAGATTTAAAAGGTTTATAAAATTTAGTGACATCTAGAAGTGTGGTATTGAAGCTGAACACCCCTCAACCTCCCGTTCCAAACATGAAAGAGAACCTGTGGTTGCCGTCAGTTGTCAGGAAAACTCAAAAGGTGTTTAGTTTGTCCAGTCTGGGCTACTTTGAAAAACAAACCCAGAGCTGCTGTTCCACACCAACAACACTGATTTGTTCAGTGTGGAAGGGTCAGTTAAACTTTGGTGCACTTAATCCAACAGCAATTTTCAGGGTTGTTTCAGTCTTACTTTGAGCTATCTGGGCCAGAGAATAGTGAACAAATAGAAACACCTGTTTTACAATACTATACACTTGCATCCTCCAAAATGACATTTGGTTATTTTATTTTGCGATTATTTTGTTACTAGTACTATTTATAGATTTTTTTTACCCAAAAAATTACCCACACAGTGACTCAGGAGCTTCAGCAGCTTGTCCACTTATCAGTTGTTCAGTGGTTTAATCTCCATGTATGAATGTGTGTGAATAGTAATGTAAAGTGCTTTGAGTGACTAGTTTCACAGAAATAAACTTGAAAGTAGTGCATAACTTCTTTAAAACCAATCAAGCTGCACCAAATTCCAAACATTAAATATCAGTTCCCTAAATCTGCCGGATCTTTTTTTCATCATTTGTTATACCCAGGGAGAACTGTGAAAATGTAAAAATAAACACTATCTCGCTGTTAGGGCCAGGCTTGGGACACAGAGGCAGAGACTGAGGCAGAAGTAACGTCAGAATATAGTTTATTGGAATCTCCAATAAAGCAGACAGGCAGGTAGGCAGGTAGGTATGCAGGCAGGTAGGCAGGCAGCAAAGCAGGCAGGCAAGCAGGCAGGCAGAGGCTGAATTTGAATGTAAATTAGTGCATATTAGTTTATATGAATGCATGGCAGATGTAAATATAGTCACAAGAATTTTTTTTATTTTGTATTAAGTTTTCCTCCTATTTATGTGATATCTATGTTCTCTTTTGCTTTTTCGTGTGTATCTATTAGACTATTATTTTAGGGGGGGAATTAGGTTTAGGTCAGGGACAAGAATGTGTATTTGTATGTAGTGAGAATTTGTGTTTTTAGTAATTAATTAGACAAAGAAGAGTTGGTTTGTACGAGCCAATCAATCAGATAGAAGAAAATAAACACACACACAAACACACACACACTTGATGAGAGAAATCAATCAGTGAAGGAGATAGTCTGACACTGTCGCTCTCTCTCTCTATGTCTCTCACTCTCTGCTTGTTGTGATAAGTGGGTTAAGCTCCTCTGGGTTAATTAGACTGTTTCAGATGTGACTAATTTGCTGGCTACAGGCAGCACAATATGCAAAATACTACGAAGGTATGTGTGTGTGTTTGTGTGTGTCTGTATGTGGTGAATGTGCCTGCATGCATGCGTGTGTTTGTAAAAGGGCGGAGCATCCTTCATAATAGACACTTTGACATGTGTATATAAGATAAGACATTTTTAGCAGAAGCTCTACATTGTTAAATGTTCAGTGTCTCTGTGTCCTCATCCATCTTACTTGTGCTTATTGTTGTTTTGTATCATTTTAGTTAGCAAAGGAACACAATTTCTTCATTCAGTTCCATCCTCTATCCCTAGGTTGAGTTGAGTTCATGCATTCTATTTTATTTCAGTACTTGAGTAAAATTATGAATGTATGATATAAATATACAGAATTTAGTTATATTATATTATATTATGGTATTACAAACATTTTTGAAAGTTCAACGTTTTCATGTACATAGGCAATCTTTTTACCACTAAAATACTCGTTAAAGGTAGGGAAGTCAGTCAGTATTAAGTTGGTTTGCTGTAATACTACACTGTTTTAAAAAATACACAACCATAACATTGTGAAAATTGGCCCCAAACTCAGATAATTAGCACAGTAGGATTAGCCTTGTATAGCTGAAGCACCGGAAGCAAGGCTGAACTTTAAGAAGCTACATTTTGGATATAACAACATTACTCTTACATACTGTACATACAACCTACATTGCACTCCTACTCTACTCACTTTTATCTGTATACATGGTTTCCAGTTATAACAATTCCAGTTATAGCATCACTTATGCTTTAGTACTTTCTTTCCTGCACTTATCTGTAAATATGATTTGTCTTTGCACTTTGGGTTAGATATAAACTCTGTTTCATTTGTGTTTTACTCTGCACCGTGATAATGAAGATGAATTTAAGTGATAATCTAAGTGAAAACTCAACATACTTTGAAATATGTTCCATCCGTAGCAGATTTAACCCACATGTTGCACATTATGTTGTTGTAGCACACCTATGTGTGCTGGACCAGCAGTTGTTTAAGTGATTTTTATGATTTTGTTAGTGGGAAAAACTAACACTTTTTTTCTCAATCCCCTTGCTGGACATGATGGATTTATTTGGCTTCATAAAGGTAAGATAAAAAACATTTTCTTTTGAACTTCTCCCAAATTCCACCTTACATCATATTCTGTCCTACCTGTGACTTACTGTTTGTCTGATTGGCTAGTGATGTTTTAATGGCAAAGGACTGCTTAAGTGTCAGATGGTGTTACGTGTCTCCATGGTGACCAGATATCTGTCCAGCTGATGTAACATCCTCCTCTTGTTTGTTCCAAAGACAACAAACAGCAACAAAAACAGCTAATGTATCATGTGTACTCTTTCTGTCCACATAGTTCTTTTGTGTGAATCGATGCAATTACACTTACATTTGTGTTCAATTTGGACACAATTGGTCTTTAACAAGAACATGTTCATATTCTTATCCTTACTTCTCCGTCATTTGTACAAACATGCAACGTCAGATTCATCAAATGCTTCTAATCTTCTGACTTCCTACCCCCAAGTCAAAATGACGTTTTTCTCAAGTGTAACAACAAGACATTTAGTAGTTTAGCTTATTATTGAAGTAAAGTAGTCCTTTTAAAAGTGTCAGCAGTGGAATTAAAAGAGTGACTGAAGCAGATATATTAATGTTGTTATTACTGGCACTGACATAAAGAAGAAATCAAAACAGATAAATACAATTGATAAACTTAACTGATAAAAGGAATTTGAAGGTGTCATGAGCCCAGGGATTTTAAGCACAACCTCAATCATTAAGGGCGGCTGTGGCTGAGGGGTAGAGTGGTCGTCCTCCAACCTGAAGGTCGGCGGTTCGATCCCCAGTCTGAACCATCTGCATGCCGAAGTGTCCTTGGGCAAGATGCTGAACCCTGAATGGCCCCCCTTAGAATAACAAAGTGCTGGGATAGATGCACTGTATGAATGTGTGTGTGAATGGGTGAATGTGAAACTGTAATGTAAAGCGCTTTGAGTGGTCATCAAGACTAGAAAAGCGCTATATAAATACAAATCCATTTACCATTTACCATTTATGATAGAATGGTGAATTTTAATTAGGTAGGTAGGTTGGTAGTTAAGCAGATGGATGGATTAATTGTTGTAGAGTTAACTGGCTTGTGGCAGGAAAAACTAATTTAAATTGTCCATAAATTCTGAAAGTAGCTTACATGGTGAAAATTAACAACTAATAAACCAGCCATCTCCATGCACGCCCTTCAAAATATGCAGACACACTGTACTATTTTGCAGCAGAGGTCTTGGTTGCAGCTAACTGATTACAATCCAAAACAACACATTTTTATGCAAGTGTGAATGAGATAGACAACACTATGATCCGGTCTTAATATGGTTAACATCTGAATAATGACATCCCATCAAGGAATCTTGGTTTGCCTGACTTACGTCTAAAAAAAGGAATCCAGGCAGGAATTGTATCTCCAATACAATACACAACAAATCAGGACAAATCAAGGCTGGACTTGCACTTCCAAGTTCATTGATCATTTCATTTAATTAACTTTTTTCTGCCAGTTAAAACAGTTAACAGAACCGCTTACTGCTGCATTTGGAAATGGAGACATCATTATTCTACTTACGTGCCATCATTTTGTTTAATATATTATGAAATTACGCAACTACAAGCTGCCTTCATGCACTGCAGCCTGTGATCACATCATTAATCATATCTGAAGTGTAACATCAAAACCTTCTTTAGGTGCTGAGAGCGGTGATGAGGGAGTTCATTCAAGGGTAATGTGACTGTGTCCTCAGTAAAGTCAGTGTGAATCAGACATTAAATACTGATTTAAAGCTCCATGCAGAAATCATTTTGGAAATTGACATGTACAGACCCTGAGTTCAACTAATTGGGCTACAAAGTGGTCTCAATGCTAGAATGAGTGTTACCTCTGTCTGAGCAAAGGTTTTAATCCTGTATGTTAACTGATGTTTGTGACACAACCATACAACCACACCCTCGGACAGAGAGAGACCTCCCAATCATCATCTTAAACAAAACTAGAAGTGACAGATTCTTGAAAGGATAATCTACCAGTGAGGCCCTCTCATCATGACAGGTGATCCTATGCACACATTATATCAAGCACAGTAACCTGGAAGGTTAACATGCGACTGGGGCTCAAGGAGTCCAAAGCTGTTGCTCACTTTGACCCATTGAAAATCATACATTGGGTCTGTTTTGAAAATGTGACAATTTGCTGGTTTCCCACATTGTGCGTGTGTGTCACAGAGAGAGAGAGAGAGAGAGAGAGAGAGAGAGCTGCATTGGGGCATTGGACTTAATGACAGCTAATTGGAGCAGCCGCAGATTTCTTTGGATTGTGTTTTCTGGCCCGGCTGTGGTCGTTTCTTCAGACTGATGACTACCGCTAATGATATAATGACATTTGCAATGTAAATGTGCCTCTTCAGCAAATAGCAATAGCCCGGCACATCATTGAAATAATATAATTACACTAATATGATAGTGCATCATTGTTCCGTATGCTAGTGGTAAATTGACTTCCAATGTACACAGAGATGGCTGCTCGATTTTGGAAAAAATCATAATGACGATTATTTTGGGGAATATCTAAATCACGATTATTCAAACAATTATTAATATGTGCCCTTATTCTGAAGTCTATGCTTTATTTTTTAAATCACTTCCGGTTCCGGTAAACACCGATGACTGCTGCATGTCTTATTCCTCCCTGAAACCAGGATATCGGTGCCCGGTCTTTCAAACCCTTAATGATGGCAACCCTAACACTCTCCATAAAAACACTTTGTAACTGAGACAGAGAGAGAAAGAGAGGGGTGGGGGATGGCTATGAGGACCATCATCATTTCCCCCCAAACCCCTACATTGAACGGGTTACATACAACAACAGGCGGAGAATCACGGGCTGACCAGCGCGGAGATCGCGGGTTTGGTGTGAACAGGCAGACGGCTGCGCGCTAGAGGATGGACGCTGCGCGGCCGCTACATTGTGTGGTGCTGACCTTTGACTCCGAAGTGTTCTTATACAAAATAACTTTTTCTACCCTTTCTGTCGATCAAACAGGGCTGTCCTCCCTCTGCCATTTTTCACCCGCGTTGTTTTTTAAATACGTAAAGCTGCAATATAAATATGTAAAGCTGCATTCTGTAGATTTTTGAATATGGAGTATAGAGAAAAAGAGAATGTGAGAATTTGAATAGGTACAACTTCCAGGACCCTCCCTTCCCTTTCCGCTGAGCTCCTGACCTGTCACAGCCCCTCCTAGCACCCGAGAGAGGAGCAGGTGCAGGATAATACGTGCAATAAGAGAAGAGACCAGAAAGAATGAGAAAGAAAGAGTCAATCAATTTGTAAAAACATTATGGATATATGCAGCGAGTGAACAGTGTGATGACCTTAGTAACTTTAACAGAGTCAAAATCTTTATGGCCAGACGACTGGGTTGAAGCATCTCCAAGATGACAAGACTCACCTCTGTGCTCTGAGTCAGTGGTGGTGACTACAAACCAGTAAACAGTGTGGTATTGTAAGAGCCACTATGCAGCAAGTGTGTGTGTATAGTTAAATATTTATGTTGTTTTGATATTTTCTTATATGGTCCAAGTTTTGTAGTTTAAGCTTTGTACAGTTGAATTATATTTTGTATATTGTGTTTTCTATATTCATGTATATTTTGCTTTGAGCACTGTTTGCGTGGTTTTTGCAACAGTGAGGAGGCCGTAAGGCGGTTCTCCATATATGTGCGTGGTGGAGCCAGCTCGGGTGGTTAGTGACGCGCATGAAGAGTGGTGAGTGAGGAGTCTGGAGGAGTAGACTCAAACAAGTTTTTGACTGTGTAAATATACGTGACATTTATGTGGACTCTTCGCGTAAAATGTAATGGACATTTACGTGAAGAAGAGTGGAAAGTGATTGTGGACGTCAGGATTATGCATAAAGTGACATTGTGACCAGCATGGGATTAAGTAATGCCAGTCTTTGATAATGGATCGTTTTGAACGGTGTTTCTGAGCTGTGCTGGAAAAGAAAAGAAAAGATCCATCACTTAATATATAACCAGCCTTTTGGATTCGTTAACATCGGGTTACAACGGGACTGGGGCTGATGTTTGGACACGAGTCAGCTGTGAGATTACTCCTCAGACACAACAAAGTGGCCGTCGTGTTGGAACTGAGTGGAACGGCCACTACAGGTATGAAGTATCAATAAAAGTTAAATGTGTCCCCGCTAAATTATTTTTTTAATGTTATCTTATCTACTAACAGTGTCACAAATAAACTCACCCATCCCAAGGTTCATGAATATTTACATGATTGCCGCGACGCACTCATCAAATTTGATCTGTATAGCACAAAGCACAACAAGAAATAAAGACATTTTTAACCATTTAACAAAATGGAGAGGTGTATCAATAATATCACAATCCACCCCCACGATCAGCTGCCACCATAAACAACTTAAAGGGTATTTACAGTGCTGTGAAAAAGTATTTGCCCCCTTCCTGATTCTTTATTTTTTTGCATTTTTGTCACACTTAAATGATTCAGATCATCACACAAATTTGTATATTAGACAAACGTAGCCCGAGTAAATACAAAATGCAGTTTTTAAATGATGATTTCATTTATTAAGTGAAAAAGTCTATCCAAACCTACTCGGCCCTCTGTGAAAAAGTATTTGCCTCCTAAGCCTAATAACTGGTTGTGCTACCCTTGGCGGCAACAACTGCAATCAAATGTTTGCAATAACTGCCAATGAGTCTCTCACATCGCTGTGGAGGAATTTTGGCCCACTCTTCTTTGCAGAATTCTTTTAATTCAGCAACATTGGATGGTTTTCGGGCATAAATGATTTGTTTAAGATCTTGCCAGAGCATCTCAATGCGATTAAGGTCTGGACTTTTCTAGGCCACTCCAAAACCTTCATTTTGTTTATTTTGAGGCATTCAGATGTTGACTTGCTTGTGTATTTCGGATCATTGTCCTGCTGCATAACCCAAGTGCGCTTGAGCTTGAGGTCACAAACTGATGGCCGGACATTCTCCTTCAGGATTTTCTGTTAGAGAGCAGAATTCATGGTTCCATCAATTATGGCAAGTCATCCAGGTCCTGAAGCTGCAAAGCAGCCCCAGAACATCACACTACCACCACCATGTTGGACTGTTGGTATGATGTTGTTTTTATGAAATGCTGTGTTAGTTTTACGTCAGACATAACAGGACCCACAACTTCAAAAAGTTCAATTTTTTTTGATCAGTCCACAGAATATTTGCCCAAAAGTCTTGGGGATCAACAAAATGTTTTTTGGCAAATGTGAGACAAGCCTTTGTGTTATTTTTGGTCAGCAGTGGCTTTCACCTTGGAACTCTCCCATGGATGCCATTTTTGCTCAGTCTCTTTCTTATTGTTGAATCATGAACAATGACCTTAACTGAAGCATGTCATGCCTGCAGTTCCTTAGATGTTGTTCTGGGGTCTTTTATGACCTCCTGGATGAGTCGTTGATGTGCTATTGGAGTAATTTTGGTAGGCCGGCAACTCCTGGGAAGGTTCACCTCTGTTCCAAGTCTTCTCCATATGTGGATAATGGCTCTCACCGTGGTTCGCTGAAGTCCCAAATGTCTTTGTAACCCTTTCCAGACTGCTAGATATTATATTTTAGTCTACTTAACTTAGTCAGACAGCTTCTATTTAACTGATTTCTAGATTAAACAGTTCTGGCAGTAATCAAGCATGGGTGTGGCTAGTGACATTGAACTCCGCTTGTCAAAAAATGTGGTTTATCACAGTTTATTCAGGATTTATCAAGAGGGGGCAAATACTTTTTCACACCTTTCACAGCTTTTTTCCCTTAATAAATGAAATCCTTATTTAAAAACTGCATTTTGTATTTACTCGGGTTGTCTTTGTCTAATATAAAAATTTGTTTGATGATCTGAAACATTTAAGTGTGACAAATATGCAAAAAAACTAAGAAACTCGGTAGGGGGCAAATACTTTTTCACAGCACTGTATACCAAAATGAAGCTTGAAGACACAGATTACCCAGATCGAATGTGTAGATCTGTATTTTATAGCATACATTTATGAATGACGTTAAGGTCCAGTATGTAAGATTTAGGTGGAATGGATCTATTTGTAGAAACTGAATATAAACTAATCCTAGTGAGTTTTTCACGAGTGTCGAATTGTTAAATTGTACAAATTGTTGTTTTCTTTACCCTAGAATGGGCCATTTATATTTAAATACTTTATATTTACATTGGAAGCGGGTCCTGTCTATGGAGGCCGTCATGTTAAAACTGGACCAACTTGCATTATTTAATATTAAACTAACCCTTGCAAATCCTGGACCACTTTTTGAAAATGCAAAAGGTCACATATGCATTTTTAGGACCATAAAATAATGTTTGCCTCGATTTTTACTTTCCGAGAAGCTGCCAAACCATTCAACACACATTCTCTGAATCTCTTTGAAGCACTGTATCCCAAATTATATGGTTTAGTTTCCAAGACGACACATTTTTTAAAAGTAGGAATGCTGTATTTGTGTGTGTGTGTGTGTGTGTGTGTGTGTGTGTGTGCACGTGTGTGTTCTTGTTCTGACATGCATTATTTACAGCTTGCCTGCACTGCCTGGGAACCCTTCTATTTTCTGTGGGTGTTAAGCGTGCACAGAGCGCAACAGCTCAGCTCTGTATATCACAGCTGTTGCATAACCTATCCAGTCCCATGTGACTTGAGGGCTGTGGCTGTGTGGAACACACTAACACTGCTGGCTCTTTGCTGCAACACAAATCCTCCTGATGGCTGACTCTGCTGATGCACTAAGGCTATGAGAAGGAGGCTGTGTGTGTGTGTTTGTGTTTGTGTGTGTAAAGCAGCATTCTGTAAGGTTTTCTGTACAATCACAATGGTGACAGTTGAAACCAGTTCTAAGTCTACAGTAAATTAGCAGTTTGTTACCTTTCAGCATGTCTTCTGTACCCTGTGCAACATTTATGTATTCTATACCCAAGTAGATTATATTATTGCAATGACAGATAATTTATATTAAATTATACCTTGACCATTTTTTACTAGCAGGACTGTAAAGACAATTTCCAAACTAAAAAGCTTCCAATCTTTACAATGTAGAATTGATAACATGCTTGTTAGGGCCTATATCCGACTGCTGTAAGCAGCCTCTTAAAAATGCTATGTTTGGATCATTTTTTTTACTATAAGATCCAAATACAATTTCAAATACTACTACAAAGACGATTAAAATGCTGCAACCAGAAATAATTATCCATTCAGAATTATAAAAATCTGGTTTCAATTCAAAAGTGTAATATTTACATTTACAGTGTGAATAATCAAATACATTATATTTATTTAAAAATGATTTCATCCAGATGAAATAATTTTTATGTAAGAAGCATTATTTGTCTCTTTAACCATTACAGTTAAACATTATTGTGTCACCTTTAACCTGAATTTACACCATTTCCAAGAAACATTTTTAAAAGTAGTGCAACATATATATGGTTTCCCATTGTAAAAATATGAACAATTTCTATATCCAAAAGACTGGATCTCTACACTGTTTGGACTTGATTTCTAAAGGCTAGAATGACGTGGACTTTGTGGTGAATATTCCTGGCCGCACAAAGGTCTGCTTTTTCACTAGCGAGGTCCACACATCCAACCTTTTTGTGATAATGAACTTTTCGATGTTTAGAAACAAATGGAGTGAAGCGGTTGAGGTGAAGATGCTTCCTGTAGGTTGGTCTTGGAGGATGCACCGGTGACCAGGAAGAGGGAGACTTATAATGGGGGTTTCATCCCATGAAGCCTGGACCAACAACAAAACATGCAAGAAGTATGCACCAAACTGATTCAGAAGTAATTAGGGAGGGAGGGAAGAGAATATGAAGGGATGCTGGTAGAAATGAGGGAACGAGGATGTAGGGGTGAGGATAGGGATAAACGGATAAGTGTGGGAATGAGATACATTCTTGGAGGAATGAGGGTAGAGATAAGGGGAAGGGATGAAGGGTTGAGGGAACAAGGAAAAAGGGATGTGGGGAAAGATCATGATGGATCAACAGGAGATTAGAGGTGTGGCTGAGGTGGGAGGGAAGGAACACAGTGCTCATGGTGTCTGGCAAAGTAGCCTTTTATTGTATTAGTACTGGGTTATTTACATTAATAACAAAATCGAAAAGTAAACAGAGTGAGGGACCAAGGTTGGGTGCGCAGGATGAAGCCAAATCATAAACTAAATAAAAAGCAAGTTTCCTAAACTCTGTCCCTACACCCCTGTCTGGTAGTTTCACACAAAAAACAAGCGAAAGGCTGTCTGGCTTACTTAACCAAATTATCCTTCATATAAATAACAAAATACACCACCCTTAAGACCTAGTGAAATAAGAAAAAGAGTCTGGGTGAAGTGCCCAATGAAATAAGGAAAATAACAAGCTAAGCTATAACCCACCAAAAAGCCCTTAAGATCACAGAACGAGTGCTTCACAAGTAAACATTCAAAAGAGTAAATCAATACCCATTAACAAACAATCAAGTCAACACACGGTGACAAGAGGCCCCGAGATTGACTGATCAGGCTAGATCTCAGCCGCTCCTGGCAACATCACATAGGTTGTCTTATATTCCCGGCCACTAGGACAAGGGAGCATGAATGGTGGCTGGCAAAATTGAAGGAGGGTCCAACTAGGATCCGGGAATACTGGATTATTGGGCTGTGGGGGTTGCAGGGCGATGCTCCAGGAGGAATCCCCTGGAGGTGTGTATGGTGGAGGAGTGGTTATCCTGTGGGAGAATAAGAGAACTGCACCTAATCGGCAGCAAGGAAACAGCCGATGCCCATAACAGTGGACACAGAGCTTTCTTCCCCTCAATCTTTACGCCCTTAACATGCTCCCATGGTTCTTATCTTTCTTGACTGCAATGAAATGAATAAAGCTAATTCACACAGACTTTAGGGTGTATCTGGAGTCTACATTTCTTGCCTCCAGGCTAACTATGTGATACTTACATATGCCATGTCTTTCTTTGCTTTACATCCACCTCCAGTCTCTTTTCATGTGACATATTTTGGGTAATAATCACAAAACCCTAGAGCTTGATAAGACCTCATGTGTGGAACTTTATCAGAGCTTGATATGCTTGATTAAGGAGGACATCTCGTCACGCAAATAAAAAATACCGTACCTGGCACAAACAGGCTAAGTTGATTTGAATCCGGTTTATTGGAAGCAAGTAGGTGTGCTGCACATAATACACACTGTGCTTCAATGAAGGAATACCCCTTGTTTGCTTTTGAGAGCTGCTGCGGTGGAGAGAAAACCCTATTTTAGTAGATTATGTAAAAGATTAGGTCTTTCTTGCTCTCCCTCTGTTTGTGTGTGTGTGTGTGGCTAACAAGCTGCAGTGTGTTGACAAAGCAGTTCTCAAAGAATCAGGTCCCTGGTTACACAGTGGCTAGTTGATTACGTGCCAGAACTTCAGTTTTGTGCATATTTGTTTCTCTTCCTCTTTTAAAACGAGTGTACTTGTACTTCAACATAATTTGTTTGTTTGTGTGTGTGTGTGTTTGTATGGAGTTGGAGTTAAGACAACAAAAACAGCAAGTCACAGCAGGCTGTCAATGTAAAGCAAGAGAGGTTGCTTGGCGTGTGGTTTGTGTGTGTGTGTGTAGGTAGCATGGATTGTGTATAATGAAGAAAAATGCAAATCATGCAATTACAAGCCCCAAAGCCAAGAATTAGAATTAATGCCTGCAGCAGATGCCATGGAATTCAAGTAAATTTCTGATTTGGAATTAGCATGCTGTACTTTAGGCCAACCCCCATCACCCCACACAAGTAGAGACACACGCACGCACACACACACACACACACACAGAGGGCTTATCACATTCATCACTGTTTATAAAGATGTCTAAATAAATCATATGCCTTTGTTAACTCTCTGAGAATTCATTACGATCTACCAACCTAAAATTGTCCTTGTGGACAGCTGATCTGATGTTTTTGCTGCTGGAGGACAGCATATTGAGGTTCATCCTCATCCTACCAACAGATATTCCAGCCTTTGTGGTCAGAACTGAATAACCTAAGAATACAAATCCAAACAGGATAGAAAATATAAGTACGATTCCACAACTTCTGGGGATAGTTGTCACGTCAGAAAATTAGTTTCCTGTATTCTCTGTGTATTCAGTGCTTGTGTACAGCTGCAATCAGAAATATTCAACCCCCTCACCTCAATAGACATTCTAGTGATGTGGATGACAAATAATGACAATAAATGAAAAAAAAACTCATCAAACAACAAAAGATATTTATTGATGCATATTTCAGTTATTTGAAAACAGAAGTTGACTTAACTTTGAAGTTCAAATGAAATATGTAACTCTTTCAACACATGTGCATGTGCAGTATAATTCAACCCCCCAGCTTCAGTACTTTGTGGCACATCCTCTAGCTATTATAACTTCTAAAAAATGTTTTCGGTAAGTGCGGACAAGCTTCTTACACCTCTCGATTGGAATCTTTGCCCATTTTTCAAGCACAAAAGCCTCTAGCTCAGTGATGTTTGATGGCTTCCGTGCTGCAACTGCCTTCTTTAAATCCCACCTAAGATTTTCAATCACATTTGAATCTGGTGACTGTGAATGCTACTCCAGGACGTTCCAGGATCTTTTTCTCAACCAAGCTTTGGTGGAATTGGAGGTTTTGCTTTGGATCATTGTCTTGTTGGAAAGTCCAATGATCACCAAGGTTTAATTTGTCAACAGAAGACATCACATTCCTCTTTAAAATGGCCTGGTATTTCTGTGAATCCATGATGCCATGTACACAATAAAGATTGCTAGTTCCTGCTGCAGAAAAACAGCCCAACATCATCTTTGACCATCCTCCATGCTGGACTGTGGGGATGGTATTCTTATCAGAATCAGAATCAGGTTTATTGGCCAAGTAAGTTTGCACAAACAGGGAATTTGACTCGGTAAAGTGGCTCTCAGTTGCTTACACAAAATACACATCACAAGACCAACAAAACAAAACAAAACAATACAATACAAACAGTCCGAACAGTGCGACGATCTAAGAAAAGAAGTGCAGGTGTGCGTATTTCAATTATACAGTGAGGGTGAAATAGTAAACATTATTAAATATAATTATAATATATATTATATATAATATAATATAATTCCGGGAGTAACTGTACAGTGTTTATTATATAATAATAACAAATTATAAAGGTCATAAAGGTCCAGAGTTATTGCACAGCGCCACAGTGGGTTGGCTGTTTAGGAGTTCAGGAGTGAGACTGCGAGGGGGAAGAAGATGTTTTTGTGTCTGGTGGTTTTTGTTAACAGAGCTCTGTAGCGCCTACCAGAGGGGAGAAGATTGAAAAGATGGTGTCCAGGGTGTGAGGGGTCTGCAGTGATCTTTCCTGCCCTTTTCCTGACTCTGGATGTGTACAGTTCCTGGATGGTGGGCAGGTTGGCACCGATAATCTTTCCTGCAGACCTGACTGTCCGTTGGAGTCTATTTTTATCCAACTCGGTGGCCGATCCAAACCAGACAGTTATTGATGAGCAGAGAACAGACTCGATGACTGCAGTGTAAAACAGGATCAGCAGCTCCTGAGGCAGGTTGTGCTTCCTAAGCTGGCGCAATATACCAGGGGGTTGAATATTTCTGATTGCAACTATATTTTGGCAAGGGACGGTTTTTTCAATCAGGGTATCATTCGATATTATTATTATTAAAGTTTATGCCATACTCAATATTTCATTTATCTGGTTAAATACACTTTTACGGTTATATTGATATTTTTCCAGAAAAACATCACTTCCAGCTGAATGGAAGATCTAGGGAAAAGTTGGATAAAAAATTAATTTTTACCTAATTACATTCCAGGGCTTAAGAGTTTTTGGGTTGTATTTTATAAGTGGTGATCCAACTTTCTTCTGATTTGCTAATGATGCACCAATATGCACACTCATGATTTTTTTCTGCAGTAACACAGTTACAGGTTTTCTGATCTAACCAGTGGGATAAGAAGCAGTGGACAGACACATCACTCATTGTTGTACTAAATTACCTTTTAGCACGTTTCTCACAAACCCTAAGCATGTGCGTGAAAGTGCTTCAAAACAAAACAACAAATCAAGTATCTTATTTATAATGTTCTCTTTCCTAAATTAACTACTTTTAAGAATGTTAATTAATAAAACAACTCACTGTTATATGTAACAATAAAACAGTAACTAAAATCTCCATAAACAATAATTTTTCCTATAGATCGAACTAATCAGGCTCTAAGAATTACTTTAAGTTTACTTTTAGTGTTGTGATAGTTCGGCTGGTGCTACTACAAAGCATAATTTTGTATTATCTGTGGTATGACAATGGTTTCACCTGTATCAACTGAGCACAGAACAGAACGTAACATCAAAAAACGTAACATCATTAAGGTTACGTTTTTTCAATTTCATTTAGAGTTTTTTCACACAGGAGGATCAGAACAACAGAGTTTAAACATACAACCATGAGTTTAGCTTTGTCTCACATATTTAATGCATGATTGCAATGGATTGCAAACAGTTCTTCGAGCCTGGGCCACTCATTTACCATTAAGTCTTCTACTTCTTTTTCTTATTCCAATGTTTAATGCTGTCTCACCTTCTTGCAATTGGTCTTAAAGTTCGAACTATCCATAAAAAAAAGCATTTCATGGTTAAAAAAAACTGAACATAAGACTGAGATCATCTCATATTGTAAGACCAAATTTTGGTCACTGGAAAATTTCAAACCTGTTATGTTGGTTTAAACTAAACCGAGAAGTTAGGCGGTCAGAAATGCCTTGCACATGTTGTGCAATTGATGCATTAATGTGACACCATTAAATGGTCAGCCTTTCGGCATTCAATATATTTGGTTATCAGAAAAATATCAAATATTCAAATAAAAATATGAATATTCGATAATAATTTTAATTTATTAAAGTTACCTAGGGCAGTGGTCCCCAACCCCCGGGCCGTGGCACTAAAAACTCTGTTGTCGTTTCCGACATCCTATCTGTAGTGACATCGGTGGAACTTTTTTAAGTTAACGAATAAACTTTTCTTTTTAAATAACCCCCCCCAAAAATCGCCAAATTTCGTTAAATAAAAACTAAAAAATCTACCGCTGTCACCAGAGGCCGTACCAGAGGGACTCCGTAGTGAGGCTCCGTAGACACACCTTAACGGACGGTCCGTGAAAATATTGTCTGACATCCAACCGGTCCGTAGCGCAAAAAAGGTTGGGGACCACTGGTCTAGGGGATCCACCCTTCAAAGGAAGGAAAATATAGCCAATTTATTGATTAAGTCTAATGAAAGACATAAACGCAAATTTTGAACTCTGATTAATAATTCAATTAATCACTATAACGAAATTTACCATATAGATAGTTAGCAAAGATGAAGGATATGGAGTTCTTGACAGTGTATAGGTTGGCAAAATTCACACTTATGCAACATTAATGTAAACAACACTTGGGGTACTTACTACATAACTATATGTATGTGTGTGTGTGTGTGTGTGTGTGTGTGTGTCTGTGTGAGTGAGTGTGCTTTCAAAATGGCCGTTGACCACTTTGAAGACCGGACCCCTGAATGTTTACAACATATAGCGGGGTTCACAGAGATGGCTGGGGAGATGTGCGTGTGTGTGTGTGTTTGTGCCAAATTAGAGAAAGTAGCTAGTAGTGTTGCACGGTGTACCGGTACTAGAAAGGTACCGCGGTACCCTTACGTTAAAAACGATACGGTTTTGCATATTTTTAGTACCGGTACTTCATTGAAATAGCACTAATCAGAGCGCACTCGCTGTTCTGCTCCCTGTCACTCTGCATGCATGCTGCCTGCACTGCGAGGGGCGGGGCTGCCAGCTCTCACACATGCAGGCGGCCCTCACTCACACCGAGTGATCTCAGGGGAGACATGGCATCATCTGCAGGGGCTCTTGCCGCCCGTCCTCGGCTTATTGAAAAGAAAGATGCGCGGAGTGAAATCTGGAAATTATGTGGCGCGACCGGGCGGAGACATAACAGGTGGGGTGCGTGACCGGGAGGGTGTCCGCATCTCTTTAAAGGCGGAGCAGTAAAAAAAGTCATTCTTTCTCCGTGGCCAGGGGCTGCAACCTGCGGCTCTTCAGCCCCTCTGCATCAGCTCCCTGTCCAGTGTTAATATGTTGAACTGTAACGTGAAGGAACGTCACGTTAATTTGTCACGGCTCCTGGTTTTATCAAGCTGGCCTGATATGATGCTGATTTGACAAATTAACTTGATGTTCCCTCACATAAGACATTGATCTAGCTTTCAATTTGGCTGCAAGAACGTAGCCCAGTTCATTGTCAAAATTAAACTCAATTAAGAATTAAGAAAAAGTTAAGAAAGAAAACGCTATACATGCAAAATAACCTACAATTTCACTTATGTGTTTCTGTAGGCTAATACTAATATGAATGCCATTTGTTAAGTGTTCAAAAAGCTGGGCAGGAACAAGCTGGTAAAAAAGGGAACTTTACAGATTTTATTATTAATATCAGATAAACCAGTATCATATCGTATTTGTGGTATCGTATCGAAAGTATCGGGTATCGTGATATTTTGGCAGGTATAGTATCGAGGTCATAATTTTGGTATCGTGACAACACTAGTAGCTAGTGTATGCAAAGAAAGACTGTGAAGAGCATACCATAACTAACATTAACTTTCAAATAACTTATAACCAAAATATCACAGCAACACAAATCAAACTTATAAACATCACACGGAATCGAATAAATAGTCTTTGCTTAGCCTAGTATAATTATTAACCCAGTTGTGTTACATGTCCATGAAAAGGGGAATAAGGTTGATGTAATGTTTGACGTCCAGCGAAGTTGTCTTGCCGGTTTGTGGCTCCTGTTGTGGTACTGCTGTGGGATCCAGCTCTTGTGCTGTTCGAGTTTCTTAGGCAGGCTCTTGCGTAGCTGCCTTTTGGAAGGTTTTAGCAGTCGGCTCCAGTCGGGCCTGCTTGAAGGTTGGTAGAGCTTGAATTCGGAGGAGGTTTCCCTGGTGAGGTGAGCTGCAAGCTGCACCTCTCCTTCATTGAAGTTGAGAAGAAAGGGCAAGTGAGCTGGACAGCCACACTTTTCCTCTCGGAGGGTTGCGTAGAAATAGAGAGGAGGAAGAAAGAACTAGGCTTATATTGGCCTGCTGACCTCATGGGTCATGGGGCCCAGAGTGAACAATACTGGTTGAAACTTGTGTGCTCGGTCAGTTTTGACATCTCTGTGTTACGTTGAAGCACCCTGGGAGACTGAGTTCTGAAGGCTCTAAACATGTGCTCAAAGCTTTGATTACACATGTAGGCCGAACTGTAGTTCACAAATACCAGGTCACAACACACATATGTCATGATAACCTGTACCTGAGACAAATTGTTTTTTTGTAGTATTAACGTAAAGAAGGTAAAATAGATGTCATTGATATTGGAGTTGTAAGTTTTGGTAAATGAACTGTGTTGGTTTGTTGTATTCTGTTTTGCCATAATCCAGAGGGGGAAACGATCAGTCAAAAATGTAATGTCATGGATAAAATCATATTGTCCATAAAGACATTTGGCTGTATTTGATCTTCCAACATTTTCTCCTCCATAAATTAATGTTAGAGTGTCTGCATATTTTTTTGCCCATGTCCCTCTTGCATAGTGTTTGAACTAGTCAATTTTTTTGTAATGCTCTCTCTCTCTCTCTCTCTCTCTCTCTCTCTCTCTCTCACACACACACATCAAAAGCCATGATGCTTTTGAGTAAAGCTGCTGGAAGCTCATCTTCATGTTGCCTTGGAAATGTATGAAATTGTTTTTGATATGTCCTTGGTGGACCTAATGCGTGTGTGTGCGAGAGAGAGAGAGAGTTATGAACAGTGGATTTACATGGTCACATACATGATAGCGCTGTCACTTTTTATTGGATATTCAAACATGGGGGGGATGTTCATATATGAACTATAATAACCTGTTCAAATTCAAAATATACAGTCGAGAAGCATATCAGATCATCTGAACTTTTCGGTCTCATACTCAGGGGGCACATACTATTATCTTGTCCTTCACACCCTCTTGACCATCAGTAAGATAAGGCAGAAATGTTATGTTTTTCTATTAAAAAGGAGGAGGGGAGTAAGCTAAGCTGTCCTGAGTAGACAATAATGACGCAAAACTAACTAAGGAGCGGTGTGTAGCCACGTTTTTTGTTCTGCACTATAGATGGCAAGAAACAAAGCTAAAACTGTTTTTTGTCTTTGTGCCACGCAACCATCTAAAGGCTCATTTATCCTTTATTGATACATCAATTTCAAACAATTTAACCATCACTGCCACATACTTTTATGTGTGCATTGCGTAGACATGGTTTTTCCTCAGTACAACCCCCAGAGGGCGGTGCAGATGGTGGCATTGGAGGAGGTTGAGATTAGCAATTGCTTGTGCAGATAAAGCAACTTCATATAAATGTCTGTAGTTCTAATCAACTCTTAAAGTCTCTGCCAAAAACATAACACCCTTGTTGAAATTTCTTTCTAGTGTCTTATGGTTGCCTCCCTTGAACTATTGGCTATACTGCCCCCTCCGATGATCCATGTATCGACTCCATTTTGTTTATCCAAAAGCTTGTAGAAGACCTGCATAAATATTTACTAAATTATACAAATTATAGACACCTGTGTCCATATATGTATCTAACTTTGAGCATACATTCGACTTTACCTCTTTATATATATAAAGAAGTGATGCACATCAGGACTGGAAACTACTTACGCTTGTACTTGGAGCATAACAAACAAACATTCACTGGATGGGTCAGACGGTCAGTAAAGTCTGCATCGTTAACACATCACAGTCTGTCCATGACTTTCAATTGACAGACAGACGTCCGTTTGTATGTATTTTCTTCTTCTTTTCAATAATAAAAGACAATAGTAACAGAGTTGAAATCTATTTGATACAAGTTTGACTGTAACGAAAAATTACAAACTCAGATTTCCGTCTGACCTTAATGGAACAACATACACACTGTGACATCTCCAACAAGGTGTGTGTGGCTAGAAAATAAATTAAGCAACAGATGAGGTATACTGTTGTTGAAAACTCTCAAGTATAACCCAAGAAAAGATAAGATGAGAATTTAGTGTTACACACTCATAGACACACACACGCACTGTCAGGGCTCATTTGTATTGCAGTTTCTGCAGTTAGCCAAGGTCACATCACACTTAATGGCAGGACGCTCTGTCAGAAATAAAATTTTATATGGTTGAAATCAACCTTGAAATCAGGCCCACAAACTCACTAGCATTCTGAGGTATTAGTTTAACACACATCATCCATTCAACCAGCAATACAGACCAACTCGTTCTGTATTGGCCAAATACTTTCCATGTACCATTGGAATTGTTGTATACTAGTGGTGCACCGATGTATCGGCCTTACATCGGTAGCGGCCAATATTCGCCTTGTTTACTGCCATCGGCGCATCAGTAATAAACTTGACTTTCATCAATGGCATTTGCCGATGTTCATTGGTATTGTAACGTCCCCACCTCACAGACGACACAGAACTTCTTCTCTTATTTGTAACTTTGTTAAGTCAACACGAACATTTCACACTCCTTGATCCTTCTCTAACACTCCTCAGATGAACAGCCGTCTTCGACACTCCCTTCCTCATCCACCCCTGACCCCCAACAAACTAGCCAATGAGAACCTGTCATCCCACACAACCCCACCCCATTGGTCTAGAGCTGTCACATGCCCCACCCCGACCTGTTCACTGACCCTCAGGACATCTCAATACTCTAACACGGTGTCTTAACTGAACATAAGTCATAACAAAACATAACCATAAACCCAGTCTGTCACACTTTGTTTTCTGGGCACTCAAAACAGGTCAACCTGAGGAGGGCTGTTTTAGACAGGGTAAAAAGGTTGCTGTTTTAAATGATCCTCGTGTTATTTTGACCAAAATATGTTCCAGACATTTCATTAAGACCCCAAGGAACCATATCAACATGATTGCTTCATAAATCTGATTGAATCTGTGCTCATTAAAAGATAAGAGTGATAAATGGCTGAAATAATTTAAAATAGCGCTTTTTTAAATAATGATTTAATTATTTTCCTGGCACAAAAGGGTGAATGAATAACAACAAAAACAAAATATACAAATATCGGTATCGGCCAAGAATTTCCATTTCTATTTTCGGTATGACTTCTTCATTGTTACCCTCTTCACCGTGGGTTTCTCAAACCAATACTATAAACTGCTGTATAGTAAACACAGTACTTAATGCCATCAGAAATAGTTGTGAATGCCTTGCTGAGTCATGAATAAAATTAAATGAATGAATGAATGAATGAATGAACAAAAAGCCAAATGAGTATCTGGCCTGGAGGCCTGGCTGAGTAAGTCTGCCAGTTGCCTAGCAGTGTGGTGTCTGTGTGTTTGCATCCTGCCTCAGTGGTGTTGCTTCTGTCACACCCTGCCTCACATCGCCCCAAACCATCTGTCAACTACATGAACAGGACACATAAACATCTGGCCAGAACTTGCCCTTTCTATCGCTTCATCCAGTTTCTTCCTCTCTCCCTCCTGATCTCTTGCCTCTTAGATTTCTTGGAGATCATACAATTAGAGGGTCATGACTGCTTAGTGTCTGACTGCTCTGTCGATTATATATTTTCTGTTTCTCTACATCTCTTTAATTGCCTTTTTTTTTACAATATAATTAAATCAAATTGATTTCCATGTAAGTATGTTAGTATAATTGAAAACTGTGTAGGACTTGTGTCATTACAAATCCAAGGGCATCTATCCTCTGCCTCAGCCCCCTCCACTCTTCTGGGATGAACATCCACACGTGTTTGGAACCTGGTTTCAGGAATTTGCCCCTATTCAGCAGCCAAAGCAAACTTAGATGAGGATAAAAAATGAGGTATTAATTTCCATAACAGCAGATTGCTCTGGACACATTTCTGTCCAGCTTTTTGTGTCTAGAATGTATTTCATTATTTGTGTATATCTGTTTATACATTTATTTTTGAAATATATACCCATTAACAGTAACATAGACCACAACAAAATAACATAAATGATACAAAATATGGAGTCAAATAATACCCCTTCTATGTTATATGGAAGGTGAAGCAAGCAAAGGTGTATTAAACTTTCACCAGGGTCCTAGCTGACACAGAAAAAGTCTGCTTGGTTAGCGTTTTCAACATGACAGTAACTCAAAAACTCAAGGGGAGTATACAAGTTCATTCTGCCCTTGAACCCAAGCCGATCTGCTTTTATGTCACACATATGTGCACACCTGCTCTACTGTGAAAATACCAAGTCATTACAACTGTATATGGTTAGTATGTCAATAAGTGTATAGGGTCCATATACGCCCATGACAGAGCTCATCTAGCAGTCCTGTCGCTGACCTTGATACCAATAGATTTATGTTGAAATGTACATAGTGCTGAACACTTGCGTAATTAACTTTTGGCAAAGTAATCTGTTCAGTTATATGCGGCATCTATTGCACTTCTGTCCGTCCTGGGAGAGGGATCCCTCACGTGGCTCTCTGAGGTTTCTACGTTTTGTTGGCCTCTTAAAAGGGTTTTTGGTAATTATCCTTACTCTTGTTAAGGGTACACGAAAGAGGATGTCGCACCTTGTTAGGCCTTTGAAACAAATTGTGATTTGTGAATATGGGCTATACAAATACAATTTGATTGAAAGTGAAAGATAAAACAATATCAGCATCTTAGTGAACAAGCTATAATTCATTAGCTCAGAGTACTATCTCAGTATTAACATGTACAATGCTGTTTATGAAATATACAACATATAAAAAATATGGATAGAGTGCCTCTTTTTATGTGATTATTGCCCTCTAATCCGGGTTCAAACTGCAGGGGAGGACAAAATCAAGCATTTTTACATAGAGATATGTGATATGAGGGGCAAGTTCCAATTCCTGCCTCTTCTAAAACTCCACATAGCTGACCAATCACTCCATGGTGTGAGCTTGATAGTCAAATTTGACCAAAATAACCCATGCATCTTGAATATGATTGTGAACTGGCATGTCTGTATATTTCTGGCAAAATGAAAATAAAAACATAGAGGAAGAGGAGGATTGTGGGCGAGGAGAGAGAAGGGAGTTTGGGGAATGCTGCTCTCATTCACAATGGCTCCTCCTCTTTCTGCTCATTCCCCCACTACACAAAAACATACACACACACACATACAGAAAGCCATCCATAATTGATGCTAGCTGTAGCTGTAGGCAGACACTGGCAGGCTGGACTTTATAGCGCAGCTGGATGTGCATGGAGGAAAGCAGAGGCGAAATGGTAGAGCAGGTACCTCTGATATTACACAGTTTTTTCACCATCTCTCCACTCCACTCTATCTGTCTCACCTTATTGTCACTTCTACACCCGCTCTCTTCGTCCACACTGTGCTGCGTGGCGCATGCTCCTTTTGTGGCTGTGTTCTATTATGCATATGTGCGAGTATATATAGTATATGTTTAGTATGTGTGGGTTTAAAGGGCTGCATGCTTGCACGCTGCTCTGTCTAGGTGGGTGTTGGTATTAGTGTGTGTGCATCTTTTTCTTTCTACCTCATTTTCTTATTTTCATCTATAACAGAGGCTGAATTTATGCATTAGAGATTTTGAAAATGAGACCAATAAACCCTGCAAGCTGGATGTGGTGGGTTGATTGTTCAGCAGGGAGAGAAAGACATTAGGAAATCATATGATATATTCACATTTTTGCCACTCTGTTTTAAGACGGTACTCAAATACAGTGTGATGCATGTCGAGTAAGTTATATTGCTTTCATGTTTTCACTGTTCACTCGAACGAAAAAAATAAAATAGAGGTTGAACAGGTTTGATACTACAAGGTGCTGCACAGTCTTTGGGTTCTCCAAAGACTGGTAAAAGCAGCCCATAAACTAACAATCAGAAACACAACTAAATAAAGTAGCCCAACAATAACAATCAACCTAGATGCTATCGTTAAATGTTAATGTGTGGTTGTTTGTGTTTAGCAGCTAGTTAGCTTGGCTCAAGTTGCTATCCTTGGTGTGCCATGTTGTGTAAAGTCAATTTCTGGTTCAGCGACAGTGTAGTGGCCAGGTGACAGGTGTGTTAACTGTTTACTCTCCCTTTATATACAAACATGCACTATCATGAATGTGAACACAAACACACACACACACACTGACACACATAGAAAGTGTGACTTATACTCATGACATATAAAGTCTTTTAACATGGCTGAAAAGAGTTGTTGGATCGAACATTATTGTTTCAAATTTCCTTTCAAAAACCTTTAACTATGATACAGATATTTACCACCCTTGTATGTCTATGGCTGTAGCCTACTGTTTCTCTCCAGGTTCAGTCAGTGAGCACAGATTCCAGAATTGAACAACCACAAATGATCCTTTCTCTTTGAGTGAGGATAAGACACACAGGATCAAATGTATTACTTTGGGTAGGTGTTTCCTCTGCTTCCAGTGTTTATGCAAAGCTAAGCTAACCATGTCCGCTACATGTTTAGCCAAGCCCTTATGATCTCAATCTCAAAAAAACTTGTGAAATTGTTTTATAAGTAATTTCTATAAAGCATTTTTCTGCAGTCCATTAGCAGGTCATAATCATGAATAACCCAAAGAAAACAAGACAATTCATAGAAAAGAACATTTTACACCCCAGCACATTATATCAACATGGGTGAAAGGCATGACAACAAGCAAGGTTTGGACAGTCAGTAGTTCCAGAGTATACATAAATAATACAGTTTATAACATGGGTTTTTCACTCAACAAAGCAAATATTGAGACCTGGAATAACATGTATACACATGAGTAATCAAAAGATCAGACTGGTTGAAAAAAACTAAAAACAGTTTAAAACAAACGTGATTCAAACATTCATCACAGTTTACAGACTGATTTCCTGCATTGACTCACTACATAGTAATTGCTCAGGTAAAAACTGTGTTATGTATTACTGATGTACTACTGAGAATAAAGCACAAGTTGTACTAGACAATGTCTTTCAGTAAAGTCACTGACAAATCTGGCATTCTTTCAAACATCTGGTAGAGTTCCACTAAGTTGTGGCTTTTAGAGAGAGCAGATTGAACAAATTCCCAAAAATCTCTCCTGGAAGTCAAGTCTGATGGTATCAGAAGGCATATAGTCAATCAGACAAGGAGTAACAAAGTCATTTAGAATAAAAATACAGGAGACAAAGTTGAGGCGATTGCAGGATTGACTCCTGAGAAATAAAGAAAAGACAACAATAACACACGTAAACACTTTTATTCACATAAACACTCTGTGCACTTACTCAGAATTACAATTGTATTCCTTGAGTCGTTTGTGTGTGTGTGTGTGTGTGTGCGTGCGTGTGTGTGTGTGTGTGTGTGTGTGTGTGTGTGTGTGTGGAGCACTTACTGCCACGTAAAGCATATTTCAGGCTTCTAAATGTGGTTCTCATTACGCAGCAGAGCATTTAGCCAAGACTCACTGTCTGCACCCCCTCTCTTTCCTGCATATGTCTCTCTCTCTCTCTCTCTCTCTCTCTCTCTCTCTCTCTCTCTCTCTCTCTCTCTCTGTAATGACTGGGATATAAATGTCCCACAGGACTAACCTCTCTCACATACACTTAGTGTTTTTTTGGAATGGGAGCACATTAACTTTCTTTCTTCAACTGTTTTAGCAATTTTTCATGAATCCCAGCCACAGTCAGCTGAAACTGCATCTCTTTAAAAACTAAACACAAATATATTAACATACACATGTACTACAAAGATTTAACATGGTACATTCAAGCTTGTCATTCCAGTTTGTCTTTCTCTGTGCACAGCACACACTGTGTTAACACTTGTTTAATGTGCTAACGTAATAGTCAATTGTTGGTGTATTAAGTGTGGTAGGCAGGGCAATGATGATGCTGTGATGAAAAACAGCATTGACATCATCTTGGTCAACGACTGTCATGAATTTCATGGAATACCATCCATGTTGTCAAGGCAATTCACTTTGACTTAAAACTGTCAGTCAGCCAGTGAAGCAAGAGAAAAAATCAGGGGATAAGTCACTCATTTTCTGGGGATGAAAAATATCATGCCAGTGTGAATCTATTTTTCAGTGATATTTTCAACAAACATTACCTTGTTTAGTGTCCTGACACTAGCGAGAAGAAACAGCAATACCATAATAATCTAAAGAAATGTTCAGTTGGGGAAAACGAGACATAAGCAATACTTCATACTGATGGAATGTTGAAGTGATCTAAATTTAAAAGTACATCTGTTTGTTCATACAGGGTAACCAGGACACACCGGCACCCCCGGAATCATCCATGGCCCAGGCTTACCCATCAGCCCAGTTTGCCCCTGCACCCCAGAACGGCATTCCAGCTGAATTCACAGCTTTACACCCCCATCCACATCCACACTCCCACCCTCATCCACACCAGCACCCAGCAGCACCACCGGATTATACTGGGGTCCAGGCCTCCATTAGTGAGCATCCACTCAACATGTACCAGTCCTCGCAGAGCCACAGTGATCAGGGCGGGTCAGAGTCCAGCTGCCAGACGTCCACAGGCACAGCTACAGTAAGACATGAGATGCACTGTTGTTTCAGTTTGTAATGATCCAAGATTTGAATTATTATTTCTTTAGAACAATCTTTTTTTAAAACATGTGGAATAGTGTGGAAAGCCTAAAGAAAAGAAAGCCATTGAGGTAATTCAGCAGTTTGTATTATACATATTTTTTCATTTAATGTATAGTTTTGCATAAATACAATAGTCATAGTCATGGTAATTGATCTGTATTTACATACCACTTTTCTAGTCTTGATTACCACTCAAAGGGCTTACCCATTTACACACACAGTGCATCTGTAGGCAACACTTTTTCTATGAGAGAACAGTACAGCTCCCTTAGCAATAGCTGTAGTATGTAGACTCATCGAATTTTATCGATTAAGTAATGGGTTTGTAATTCTGGAACTTTAATCGGGTTGTAGGACCAGGACATGACCAAGAGGCATATCACCCGGAGCAAATGCAACCCCATTATCTAACTAGGGGGAAAACAGTTGTTGTTGTGCCATCAAACCTCTACCAATCCATATAATCCAAAAGTGTTTGTTTGTTTGTACTGTACAAATTACTCCAGATACAAAATACACTACACCATTTGTGTGAGGTCATGAAGAGTCTGACGTATGTACATTTATCAATCTTCAGAGCACCTCAAGAGAATATTTTAACTTAGACTCACAGATTAATTGACAAGCTTTTGGCAATAAAAGGTGAAAGGTCAAGGTCACAGTTACTTCACAAAAACGTTTCTAAGTTTCAACTCAGCCTTCTTGAGATTTTTTCAAGTATTGAACAGTTGTCACAAGGACTCAAAAACTGAAATCGAACGATTAATTGATTCGATTTCAGTGGTCACAGACCTCATATGAGTCTACAGGAGAATGTGTAGACTGAATCTGCCGGGGCTGAAGGAGGTATACAAAGGCATCACAATTTAGTTGTGAAATCTTGTGTTGCATAATGTTAATTACATTGAATCTTGAAAGCCCAATTTAAAACCCATGTTCATCCAATTATAACCAGATCACCAGTTAACAGGAAGATTACCCTGTCGATGGTGAGCTCCACTCTAAGGCCTGTATATTCCCCACAGTTGTGTTTTTGTTCAACTATATAACACAAACAGAAAACAAGGTCCTACAGTATTATTCTATGTGGTTATCCCTCTAGTACTCCAGTAAATTGTCAATGTTATCAGGGACCATTTTTAAGTTACAGTTCTAATAGAATTCATATGACTTTTAATGCTGCACAGACAAGTGCAGTCTTGCAGGCAACAAATATCCTACTTGTCATCTTGTCTTCTGTGAACGGATAACTCAGTTCATTTTCATACATATTTATGATACCATTGACCTTAAGTGTCAAAAAGATGTTTATTATTTTACATAGTAATATTGTGTTCTCTCAGCACTGCACAAATTATTTATTTAGTTTTTTCTTTCTCAACTGGACTTCAAGACTTAATTCACACACGAAATATTGACCTATACTAAGATTATGCTAATACAATTTAAATAGAAAATATCCATTTATGAGGCATAACGTTTGATCAATAATAAATGATTTGATAATCATTTATAAATAAATAAATTAATGATTTTAAGACCATAATTCATTTTATGTCATACATTTTTTGTTACATGTAAATCAAGACAAAATATGGTGGAGAAGGCATTTCTTTACTATCTCTTGATAGAATATCAAATGTAGTGTGTGACATAAAAATCATGTTGATTAATTCCTATCAATATATTGATTTGTGTTTGTATACTAGAACATGTATTTTTACTTCACTGTAAATAAATAGTTGCTAACAGGTGTGTGCAGGTATTCCATTCAGGCTTCCGATAATCATGACATCCTCCATCCTGAAAAGCAAAAACCATTGTAGCTCTGCAAACATTCCGTGCACCAGTTGCTCCTGCTATTTAAGCTTATTGTTGTGCACACACAGTAATAAGTAAGGGTTCCCTAGATGAAAACCTCAGCATTGTTGCACTCTCATCTTCAACATGATGATAATACTACAACAGAACACTGTAAGGTTCATTGAGTTATACTTGGATATCAACCTTCAACTATAAAAGTGAGGGGAACGTCCCAGTATACCCCTTCAGACTAAGATCTCACCAACTGTTGCCACTGGTACAAAGGATTGTGGATGTTCACAAATAACAGTGTAACTGGTTAACTGACAATACACATTTAATTTTGCAGTAATTCAGACAAATGAACAAAGAAACTGCTTTGACTATTAATAAAGCCACTTGTCATGGGCCAAAGACCAAGTGGAATGAGAGAGTAAAAAGAGAGTGTCATTTTGAAAAGGTAAAGGATCAGACAGTTCAAACCCTGTCTTCATGTGATGCAGTTGTGGAAAAAAGAGTCAGTCAGTCATTGACAATGAGTTCCAGCTGTAGTTTCACATTTCTTGTTTTTCAGATATTCTTATTCTGCCTTATCAGAAATGCAGGCCTTGTTTATGTGCTGGGTACTGAGTGTTGTACATTTATTTCTTTACTACAAGTTATTCTACCAGAGGAAAGAGTGAGGCAACAAAGCATGTTGGCAGCAAGATGAAGGCATACTGTACATCTGGAAGGCTCATTAGTTTGCCTGCACACTCAGTCTGTCTCCTGCACTGCTTTCCCCCACACCATCAAACCTTCTTCTCTCTACTTTATTTTCTCTCTTCCTTTTCTCAGCCACGTGCCTCTCTGCATCTGGGACACTGTGATTCTCTTACTCCACCAAGCTTCAGCTGTTTGTGCCAACAATGAATCTCAGCCCTCTGACATCATTTCATGATCTTATAGGCAATACACTTATTTGACATCTACATGGTACATTACAGATTTTGTATTTATACTATGCCTCACAGGATAAAATACAATTATTGAATGTAATTATGGATGACATGATGTTGTTTCACAATTATTCTGTAGTTTTCAAATATAACTGTGGCATTTAAAATTGGCCTTATTTTGTATGACTCAAAATCTATACAGTTACTGATCACTCTTAAAGGCTGGATATTTTCCTGGATATTACAGTTGCAGTCGTTTGTGTCCTTTGATTCCACAAGATGTGATCTGATTAAATGACCCATTCACAGTTTCATTGTACCGGCCATTTGTACTTAGACTTGCATGACTTAATCTTTAAGACAAGCATATGCTACTGGCAAGATCAACCAGGACCACAACCTTTGATATACTGCTCCATATTTGCACGACTGCAGCTGCCGAGGCCGTGGTAGTTCTCATGATGTTATTCGACTAGTTAATGCTACATTGCTTTTATAGACGAATACTGTTTCACAATTCAGATACGTCCTATAGTACCAGGCAAAATACTATTGTATACAGTTTTCAGCTACAATGTTTTGTGCCTGAGGGTGGAAATAGGCAGCACTCTGTCATTTTTCAGTAACATGTGTGTGCTGGAAGGATGACCTCATCTGGCCAGAGTGTTTATTCAACAACGTCAGCCTTGTTTTCCCTGACCATTAACCGGTCTTCTTTTTGAGAGAAATAGGGGGTTAAGAGAAAGAGAAAACAGATATTTTGAAACTTCCAATCAAGAAGCATATCATGTGTTCTGTACTGTATATTAAAGTGCATCATATATTCAATTCAATACAATTGTATTTGTATAGCACCAAATCTATCTCAAGGAACGTAACGTAGTAAGGTCAAAATGTTCAAAATTATAAGGACATCCAAGAGTTGGCGACTCTAGAGAAATAAAATAAAAAATTTGACAGGAAGAAACCTCTAGCAGAATCAGACTCTTACCCCAACCATCTGCCTCGAATGGTTGGGGTATGGGAAATGGTAAAGAATGGATAGATGGGTGAAAAAGAGGGAAGAGAAGGGGGGGGGGCAGGAACAGAGAGAGAGAGAGAGCAGAGAGAGGGAGAAAGGGCTCAGGGCATAATGGGAGTTCCCCCAGCAGTCTAGACCGATTTCACAATAACTAAGGGATGGTTCAGGACTCACCTGATCCAGCCCTAACTACAGGCTTTATCAAGAAGGAACGTTTTAAGTTTAACCTTATGTAGAGATAGTGTCTGCTTCCCGAACCCAGAGTTGGAGCTTGTTCCACAGGAGAGGGACTTGGTAGCTGAGGGCTCTACCTCCCATTCTACTCTTACAGAATCTTGGAACCACATGAGAGCCTGTGTTTTGGGAACTGAATGATCTATTTGGACAATACAGTCTTATGAGCTGGCATGGCTTGAATTTGAAGGGCATTGTATGTGAGCAGCATGATTTTAATTTTAAGAATCCTTTCTAAGTCACAACATTGTGCAGGTGAAAGAAGGCTGACCTATAGAAACTTATTTTGTGACCAGGACATCGTAAAATTACATGTTCTGGTCAAACATAACTTCAAGTCATTCCTTAAACCCATCATTGGCTAGTGTGGGAGTAAAAATCAGAAGCATTATCTACTTAAATAGTTTTAACTGTATTATATATTGTATAAATAAAATGCATCTGCATCTACTTAATTTAAATTCAAAGTAAATTCTTGATGACATCAATCCAAACACATAAGTAATTTGTACATGCAGGTTGTGACTATAGTCCTGTAGGTTGGGTAAGGCCTGGAAAAAAGCGTTTTTGAACAATGCATGACGTCGTTTTCTGACCTCATTGTGATTTCTTTCTAACGTAACTTATCACATTATATAAATGAAATATAATACTAGTTATCTTCCATCGATGTGTTTGGATTTTGTGTGAACAAACACACAAACACTGCTTTTGCATAGGGTTATTATTATTCACATTTCTAAATAATAGATTCATAGGGCCTGATCGACTTAACTTTAGTACGCACAAACCTTTAGTAACTTGTAACTTGTTCGTTTGCCTCTTCCACTAACATCTCCAATTCCATGGCATTAAATTTTGCTTTGCGCTTGTAATCCCACTGCTCTCCGTAATGCTCCATGGCGGAAACCAGTAACGCACGCAAAATACTCATTTAAATTATATTGGTTCTACCATGTTTGCACCTGTAATCATTAAGGCAATTAATTTTAGGAGATCACTCTGGAAACGCCGACCAGCCAAATATACAATCTGTTATAATGCACATGCAATTTAGTGCCCTTTATTTGGGATCTTAGTAGATCAGGCCCATAGAGTATATTAACAATTATACATAAATAAATTGTATTTCACTGATACTGACACAAACACGATACATCCCGAGTTAATCCCAGATTGTAACCAGTCCACTCATTCAGGCCAACTGTGTTGTGTAGCAATGTTACTCTTACCATCCTAAGTAGGTGAGTCCATACCATTATTGTGCTTGTGTTATCATCAGGCATGCCAACAGAACATTTTGTAACATCTGGCACAAATATTCAGTGGAACTTAAGGATCAACTAATATATAATTTGGTGGTCAAATTTCAAGGTTACTGTTTGCTCAAAAGAAAATAACTCATTTGCTAAGTATAATGAAATATAAAAATCTTTGTCTTTCCATGTAATTTGATAGGTTGGTGAAGGGAAACAACTGTGAAGCAGTGATTCTGGTTTCTTTCTCTTTCTAGAATAAAGTATAATTAAATTCTGACAAAACTCTATACATAAAATGTTTTCCAATAGTCTTTTTTACTATTATCTCTTCAGGTTACATTTAATTGTCTTCTCTCCTTCTCTAGGAACATGAATGTCAGCTAACTTTCCAGAATGTCTGAAACCACTACAAATTCAGCCTCGCCTCAACTCATATATCGGTTCCTGATGCCTTAAGCGATGAGATGAGATGCTTTGTGTCACTGTTTGTTTTATTTTTTACTACTCCTGTTGGTGGATGTCACCACTGATGTGGAGCCATGCACAGATGGCTGTCACTGTGTGTGTGCACTTCTTTCCATATGTGCCCCTGTATACCTCAGCATTGCATGGAAGAGTCTGTCGGCCGTATGCAGTTTTCTTTCTCGAGCTCACACACCCACACAAATACACACATACACACACACAGCAGGCTGTATTTTTGGCTGACTTGGAGCCTGGTAATCATGTGAGCAAGAGAAAGAGAGAAGGAGCAGGGAAGAGTAGAAAACATTCTTTCTGGTCCTCTTACACATGCTTGTGGCAGCTTCCTTGCTAACATTGCCAGTTTTTTGTTTCAGTCAATTGAATTATAGCCTCTCTAATGTTATTGTGCCATCACTATATTAACAAACCAGCAAGAGTTTTTCTTTAAATAATCATATGTTTTGAAAAAGCAGCTCTGATGCCGTCCAAAGGACACTTCAATACTTTGTCTAACACTTACACATAAACAGACACACACACACAAGTACACACAGTGTACCAGGAGACTGTTGAATCCTCTCTTGTGTTTAACAGCAATTGATTTCACTCGCACTGAGAGCTAAAGGACAAACACAGACTGCTACTGTGACCCTGTATGTGTGCAGTAGCATCCATCATTTTTGGGTGTTTGCAGAATTCCTTCAGGTTTTGAGTTGTTTCTTGATTTTGTCTCATGAACCATATATAGCTTGTAGCTACTAATTCATGGGCTCTATGGATTAGGGCTCACCTCAGCTTTATGATTATTTTTAATACTGTCTCACAATAAGGTTGTTCGGTGAGTGATTAATGTGAGAACTGTGCGGAAATGAATTGGCAACCTATCATCCTACCCACCCTTTAACATTTACCTGCATGTTATGCAGGCAGGACTGAGACCAGGCAGTGGAACTGTGCGTTGATCGGATTCAGGATTGTAACCATTATCATTAAAAGTGACTGTTGTTGATATGCTCAGCTTTTGGAGACTGTTTAATGCCCAGGGGCCTCATTTATAGAACTAAAAATAGCATACACAAAAAAAGATTGTGATTTATATAACCTTGCATGCATACAGCTGAAACCAATTTTCCCTTTATAAATGACAGTACACCTGGAAACGTGCATACGTGGATCTCATATCCCGCCCTAAACACGCTCACGGATCTCATATCCCGCCCTAAACACGCCCACATTCAAACATAAATGGTCAATGCAAAGCACCTAATGCATATAAAAGTATCCTGCTGACCAATGGGTTTTAGTGAGGTGGGGGTGAAGAAAGACATATTGTGAGTGAGTCAGGGTGAGGTCGGTAGAAAAGAACGGTGCCTGAAATAAAAAAAGATCAAATTCAAATGTGGAGCCAAATAAATGTTGCTTCACACTGTCAGATTGTGAGCGAACTTGTTCACCTGTACATATTTTTAATGAACTACACTATCCACATTCTAGAGAATTTAACATAATTATAATTATAAGATGATTAAAAGAGGCAATAGAAAGAAAGGTTAATATTATACAGTGTTAATCATACCACATACAAACCTGTAGGCTAATAAACCAGAGTGGTGAGAACTTGTGTTTGTAATGGGTTTGTTCATTTCTGCCGGGTCAGTCTGTGTAATACTGGACTCAGTTCAGCAAAAAGATCAAAGATCCCAGATCTATAGAATCTATATCAGCTGATCTATATCTGCTGTGAGGTAATCTGTCCGATCGGACAGATTACTTCAAATGTGGGAACATCCACTCTGGGATATTTTTTGGAATAGTTTTTCGCTCTGTGCGCCTGTTGGCACAGTAACGTACACTTTAGAGATTTTACACACACTCGTCCTTGATGATTCACAGTGTTAGAAGATATTATTAATAACCATTAATGACTCAGCTCTGCAACTCGACTGTTTAATGGAATCTGAACATAATTTGGTTGAAGTTGTTTTATATCTTTTTCAAATGAAGGTTCTTATGGAACTGTTTTGTCACGATGGCACAAATAACGCTGTTGGTTTTAATGTTATCGATAAAGTGGATCAATAATCTGCTTCAGTTCACCTCCTCTCATCTGCATCGTTATTTTCCCATCTCCAAAATGTTTGCACACGAGTGAGAGTTATCATTATCTACCAACTGTGGTACTATTGTGAGGTTACCTGTTAATATGATTGCTTTAACAGCTTAGTTCTGAGTGAATACAACTGTTCCATGATGTGTTTACTCTACGTTTCTTTTAGTGCTATAGCTGTCAGGTCATAAATGCAGACTACTGGAAACTCCACTGACCACCATGGTCCACTGACCGGGGCTGAGCTAAGAGACTACAAAAGGGAGGGAGGGGCTCTGTCTTTGGTCCCATCAGCACTTGGCAGTTCTTTCGAAAGACATTGCTTTCTACACAGCCATCATTTGGGTATAAGCGGGTGATGAACTATGAAGATCCAGGTCCTTCCTGCAAACATTCCTATTGAAATGTGTTTAAGACAATGCAATATTTGAACTGAACTAAACTAAATTACATGATTTGAATCATTAAAGTGGTTAGTGGTTTCCACCTCTAGAAATCTTCAATGCCTCTACATTGGAACTCCTGCATAGAGGGAAGCCTACTAAGGAATATGAATTCTGGTGAATCCAGAACACAAAATCTTAAACAACTCCAGATGTACAGAAAATATACTGCTGCTTTTATTGTCAAGAAAACTATAAGGAGGTAGTATAATGTGATGCTGGAAGGGCTTTTCTGCATCTTTCATTTGTTTCATTTATTCTGTCTTTTCCAGCAGACAGATGATGCCGCTCAGACGGACAGTCAGCCACCAACACAGTGTGTACCTGAAAGCACAGATAACAAGGCCCAACCCAAGAGACTTCATGTCTCCAACATCCCCTTCAGGTTCAGAGACCCAGATCTCAGGCAAATGTTCGGCGTAAGTACAGTTTATCTGATGCGCATACAGAAATGTAAGAAATGTCCGGTAAATTGGTATATTTTTATATATGAGGTTTTATTTTGGTTAACAATCACGACATTGAATTGATGACATCAATATGAGATGCAAGACTATAATTGATCCAGCATTAATGTTTTGTTTGTCTCTCTACAGCAATTTGGAAAAATCTTAGATGTGGAAATCATCTTCAACGAGCGTGGTTCCAAGGTACATGATACTTTTTTAATTCTTAATCTTTTTTAGATTTTGTATTAACTCTTTCTGGCTCTCCTATATTTGATCAGCTTTAAGGTGAGACAAGTAATTATTGAACTGATATTTGAACTTAAGATCAAAACAAACAAATTCCGCCCTTCAATGCTCCTTCAGAAGCTCAACCCATCAGAGTCATGCATGCCCATTGACAAGGCAAACCACTGATCTCAACAAGTTGGAATTAGCCACCGCAAACATTTGCAGTGACCGCAGGCAAAATCACCCTTTAGATGTACACAAAATACAGGTTCAATGGCTAGAATCAGCCGCTGCAGTAACAGTGTCTGTCTGCCCTTGACGAACACTGATGTACTGCCATCGCTCCACCACCGGTGTTGCATGACTAGCTCTTGCCTGCTAAGAGGCTACGTACTGGAGTGTGGTCGCCACAGTCTGCAGTACAGCTGAGGCAGCATTAGTAGTAGTGCTACAGTGGTAGTGCATATTATCTTTGTCAGTGTTTTCAGGTATTCCTCCCATCCCTTGATTGTATTAGGGAGAGGAATCATTACATTATTTAATTTAAGCTGAGTTTTATAACAGGTGATGTGTATGAGCACAGGACAGGGGGCAAACTCAACACAGAATGACCCCAGCCAAACCAGGATTCAAATCTTCTAGCCATGAGGCGACTTCTGATCATTTTCTTAAAAACCTATCAACCTTAGTTTTGGACCCTTAACTGTCCTTCACATCTCATACACTCCTTAAGACCAGTTAAAAAACCATCCTGCGTGTTCCCCTGATCTTAATCCAATTGAGAACATTTTTTTGAGCTGTGGTCTTAAACTTTTGATCAGCTGATGAACAGCCTACTTCAGTTAAATTGTTGTTTTCAATAAATTGCCTGCTCACAACTTTTGGTCTCTTGTTCCCATTACTTCTTTTTGCATTTTGAAGCTCTACTTAGAACCTTCCTAAGATCCAACAGTGCAAAATGCAAATTCATGCAATTTTTAACTGGTCTTAAGATTTTGATCAGGAGTGTATATCAGGACAATTGTACAACAACATAAGTGCATTCAATGATACCTACATTGATAAAATACATTATTGAGGGATGCTGCTATTGATGACAATGTTGTAGGTTGATTTTCAAAGTTAAGTATACAAATAAAGTTTCCACTCTATTTCCTTAACAACCCAGAGTCATGGCTGATCAATACTGGTATATTACAACGTCCTCATAAGAACATTGTTCTTCTTGAATGTTGTTCATCAATGATGACGTTTCTTAAGCCCTTTGAGACAAATTGTGATTTGAGAACATGGCCTATACAAATACAATTTGATTGATTGATAAAGTTCTGAAGATTTTTCACTTTCGTCTTAATGTATTTTTAGGTTTGGTTATTGTTCTTTGCTCCCTAATATAACAGTGTTGTCCCTTCATTCTTGAATTTAATTTCCTAAGTAATTACCTAATAAGAGGGAACCAATTTGCTTTTCAACTAGTCAATATAGGTAGATCATTTACTGTATGTTTAAAATGAACATGCAGTTGCGACTCACCCCTTGAAAGCATTTATTTTTGAAACATGTTATTATAATCCTTAAGCTAAGTGTAATTGTGCGGGGTAGGCAATAAAAAAGCATGGGATGCTTTTTTCATGCTCATTTACTTTATTTAATCTCTATCCTATAACAAGAATTGTTGTTAATGTATGCAAATAACATTAACATCTGTCGCGAACTATATACAGAGCTAAATATAGCTGTCTCCTTGCACTGTGTACCCTGTACCACACTCCGCTCCATATACGGGAACACTTACTTCACATCATATGTGATATGTGTTGATATAAACCATATTGATACTATGTATCATTTTATACAATAATATTGTCTTTTGCACACTCTGTCTACATATTCTTACACTCATAGTATATTATATTAACTATTGTATAGTCAAATACTTATATTTATACCTCTACTATATATCATATCATATTATATCATACTCTTTGTATATTCTTTGTATATATAAGTCTATATACACATATTTATACATGTGTACATGTTATTATTATTATATTTACTATTATTATTATATATACTGTTGCTGCCATTACTACTATATACTGCTATTATATTGGTATAATTACTATCATATATAAATATATATTATGTTATGTTATATTATATACCATATATACTTTCGGGGATCACCTTCGGGGATGAATAAAGTAATCTATTTATCTATCTATCTAATGGGTTGCTAGCTACATTATTTAATAGAGTTACAGGTCATCCGGTTATGCGACCTAAGTGCATATTTAAGAACTATTATTCGATATTGGAATGTAAAAACTGATGTAGAAGGTGAAGGTCTTAATCCATTGTGTTTATATTGATGTAAGCCACAGTTCACTGTAATATTGAATATATTTTTTAGAATATAATGTGAATGTTGTTCTTGCCCCTCTCTGTCTGGCATGCAGGGTTTTGGATTCGTAACATTCGAGCAAAGTGTGGATGCCGACAGAGCCAGGGAGAAATTACACAGCACCGTGGTAGAAGGTCGTAAAATAGAGGTGCATGTTCTCAAATATTTATCTGGACTTCTACCCCGTCTCTGTCTCCCTTTACATTTTTTTTGTGAGTGTTTTGGTATCTGTGTTGGTCTGTGTGTTTTTGACAAATCTACTGCCATGTCCCATTTTGCCATCTTTCTCATGACATCAAACTGAGTCTAATCATTGCCCTTTTTCTTTTTCTAGCAGTTTCATTAAGCAAAACACAAGTAAATGTTGAACTTGTCCATCATTATTGTTTTTAAGAGACTTATATTTTTTGTTAATTTACTGTTTTTTTCATTTTCCTATTTTAATTGATTTTATACTGTGAAGGACCTTACCAAAGGTTTAAAAGTGAAAATCTACACTACCCAGCCCATTGACAATGATGTAATAAATGCTTAAAAAAGAAAGCAACTCAGTTAAGGACCTGAAATCTTGCTTATCCATGGACAGAGGAAGTGCTGAGGAATTAGAAGACACAGGGAGAAATGCAAGGTTTACAACTTACAAGACTCGCTGGAATGACTTTACATTAGGCTCTTTCAATATCTTGTGTCCACTCAATGGACTAAATACAAAACATCACTAACCTATAATTTATTACTGCTGTCAATTACTTTCCACCAAACACTCAATAAACTCATACTATTCATCCTATTATTCCCTCCACATTTTAACTCAGGACCATTTTATAGAATCTGCACAGTCCAGAATCTAGTCTGGACAATGGGGCCTTTACTGGGCTGCAATTACATTACTTTGAAATGACTTGGAAGATTTGGCAATATGCAAAATGGGTTGGGTCATTACAAAATTAACTTTTTACCTAAAACAATTGCTTTTTTGCACCACGCTTGGTTTTGCTTCCATCTATCACATTTGCAATGCTCCCGAAAAACCTTCCCACAGATATGAATTAATATGAATTAATTTGATTATACCCTTAAAAAAGCTGTAGTTCACTGGTACCACCTCCATCAACTTATCCTGGTTAATGTAGGTAACAGCAGGCAAAGGAAGGCCCCAATCTCTGCTGTCGAGCGCTTTCTGAGCAACTCTAAGGCATTTCTAATGGTGATATGTAGTCAATCAAGTGTGTTCTGAATATCCGGGTCTTAATGTCTCAAAGGATATTAATATGGGGCTAAGGGGGTAGAGCGGTTGCCATCTAACCAGAAGGTCGCCAATTCGGTCCCAGTCTTCCCCCTCTGCATGCTGAAGTGTCTTTGGGCAAGATACTGAACTCCTAATTTCCCCTCATAGAAAAAGTGCTGCCCATAGATGCCCATGAATGGGTGAATGCCAACAAATTGTACTGTAAAGCACTTTGAGTTTTGTACTGTAAAGCACTTTGAGTGGTCATGAAGACTAGAAAAGCGCTAGATAAATAAAAACCATTTACCAATACAGGCTGACAGCAGTACCAGTACCAGACCTCAAGATTCTGTAGGAAAACTGCCATCATCATTTTTGCCACATAGCAAAGTGGGTCCATAGATGGACCTTCACCTCTGTACCTACTCACTTCCCTTCCTCCTTCTATTACTAGATCGTATTATCCTTAAGAAGACAGGAATGAAACAATGTATTTATGATCTTCCCAGGCACCTTGCGCAGACTTCTACATACTGAACCTTCTTCTTTCCCTCAATCATTCTCCTTCTCAAAACTACAATGTTAATCTTGTGGCTCTAGCCGATAGCCCTTTCCCTGTTTTTGAATTTGACCAATTATCCACTTATTTGCCTGACCTTTGACAACATATACTCATAGTTAATTGTTTTGAGTCACATAAGCCCTTTACATCCTTGATGCATACCAACTAAAGCTCATTAGTGTATCGGACAAAATTTGCTATTGTGATCCAAATAACTCACATAAGCTCCCTATCAAGGACCTAAAACACTCTGGTCAATGTGAATGTGAATGTGAAAGTTCAGGCTTCTTCTATAAACATCCTCTACAGGAGGAGGCTTCCACAAGAAAAAGTAAAATAGTTAAGTCCAAGGTACCACTAAATGCACCCAACCACCCAATACTCCCATTCAATTTTCCTATTGACAGCTAAACTATATCTGAGCAGAGCTATTTGTCCATATACGCTTCCTTTTTTGTTTAATCCTTTAGTGTGAAGACCAGTTAAGTTTGATCTGCTTTTATTAGATGGAAACATACTCACCCCACCGTATAGATTTCTTCAGGAACTTATATGATCAAGTTAAAATTATAGCCAGGATTAAACCAAAAATTTACCAAATATTTGTTTATGTTTTCTCACATTATTCCCATCAAAAGTATGAATGAGCTATTAGCAGTAGCTCTTTTCAATAAACAAACCACTATCAATAGATTAGTAAGATGCTGAAGAATTCAAATGTAATAAATTTGATCCAAAATTAAATAATTAGCTGAAGCATACTTATGTGATTGCTAAGCAGATTAGTGGCTGTTTTTTGCATTGACCTTTGGAGATAATCAGATCTGTTAAAATTTACATCACACAGAATTATATCATTTCAGTTTTTGAGTATTCAGATTTGACTGAATCAGGATTCTACGACCATTTCTGACTCAACTCATATAAGTCTAAAACCCCCCTGATTTAGGAGTTACATTTCTTGGAACCACAGTAAATAGTTAATTGTCCACCTCCTGTTGTACTGTCAATCTTTTCAAAATGTGACTTAAGCATAATTATCAGCTAATTAATTTCCAACCCCAATATATTATCCACTTGTTAGAAGTGAAAAATATCTTTCACTCTAATTTCTGGATTGTTGCTCATCTATAATTGCTCAAATATAACAGCAATTATCATTAAAGTTATTCTAATCATCTGCTGCCCGAATTAATTAATACCATGATCCGTCAGCTGCAGGATGTTGCTCTACGTCAAGTAGCGAAGCACATTAATCCCTGGCAGCGACAATAATAAATGATAAAGCAATGGCTCAGGTTGCATCAAAATATGACACGACTAGAATGGCACCCCAAAGGCCCACTAAGATTCAATCACCAAAGTGAACATAATCATAGATTTCAATGACCTACATTTTCCCGATTTTCTTAATCAAGATGCATTATTACCTGGGAAATTTGGAAAAAAATTCAAAAAAAGCTCAATTCTTTTGTCCTGTTCCAAAGTTAAATGCATAAAATTAGATTTTGGTCCAAGTGTGATGGATAACGACAACTTGTCTGGACAATATGGTGGAAGGTAAACTCTGCTTTACAGAGAGCTGAAAGAAAGTTTGTGCACTGGAATGATTGCAAAACTTTCTTGGCCACCTGAGTAAGATGCTGCTTATTCCTTTTTCATCCCCTACTCCCCCACCATCTTTCCAATGGTAGCTTGTTTAGGGCCCCATCCAACACAGTTACAGCGGTAACAGTACACAAACAAGTGGGAGGGGCCAAAGGTTTGGGAATGGTAAGTGTGGGCGAGCAAGCCATTCTGCCAGCATTTCCTCTCACTCTTCCTCTCTCTTTGGAACGTTTGCAACGCTAAAACTCACGTTACATTTCTTTTTGAATTGTGGTTGGGTTGATGCCGTATATTGACATACATATTTTCTTGCGTGTCAGCGTGTGTCCATTCACTAAGTGTTCTCCTAAAGCTGCGTGTGTGAGCGATACTGACTGAGACATGATCCGTTTGCACATCACAGATTGTTGGAAACCCATTTATTTATTTGGTCTTATTTTAGAAGACAATGCACCCTTATTTTTTTGTTCGCTGTTGTTTGAATTTGGAATGATTTGATTGGTTGATTGAATGATGTAGTTGGTTTATTTCAGTAGTATCTGTTTTCTTAGGTTGAATTTTTTAACTTAAGATTTATTTTTGCAATGAGTTTGAAATGCTGTTGTCTGAGTGTGAATGCTTTGAGTTGCTTTTGTCACAACAGTTGTTCTGATGTTTTATCGGTTGACTGAACATTGCATAAAGCCCCCGACATATTCTCATCTATTAGCCCACTGACATTTTCTCTGTATTTTCCCCATCTTTCTCTCCCCACCGCATGCATCTGTACATTTACAAAACATCATTTTGCCGAGTGCATCATTTTTTTTTACTTTTATCTGTATGTAATTGAAATGGCACTAGAACTGGGGAGTGCATGCTGGGAAATGTCATAAAATAGAAAATATGCAAATGAGAAAGAAAACTGATTTGATTTGGATGTGTTTTAAGCGTTTTCTGAATGCAATTTCGAAAACACACAGTTGACATGGGTGTTTGCCATGACACATTAAACTGTTTTCTTTGTTTACATCTCTGGGAAACTTTGCATGAAGATTAACTCTAACATTACTGTATTTACTACTGACTTACACGTATCATAACTTATGGAGCTCTCTCTTTACATGCTGTAGGTCAACAATGCAACAGCCAGAGTAATGACAAATAAGAAGACAGTCAACCCATATGCAAATGGTAAGGTCCATGTTTACGGCGACTATACAATAACAAATATTCAAACACATACTTTTTCAGGTATTAGGGTTTTACAACATTGAATTAATTGAATGTGACTAATGACCCTGATCAACAGACAATAACCCCTTACTTTCAAGGTAATAACAGATAATGTAATCTACACCGATTATAATTTTTCAAAACAAAATGTGTTTGCTTAAGTATTTACTCCCCCAGGACACAGTAAAAGTGAATACATTTGACCATGACCAGCAAGTCAAGTAACATTGGCAAATATAATTGAAAAACTCAAGTCAGAGAACAAAAACAAGAACACCTTCAAGTGAATGCACATCTCCAGTTCAGTTAAATCAGTGTATGGAATTATGTCAAAATGTCACATACATCCAAGGCTTGTGATGAAGGGAAAAAGTATGGAGATATACAAAAACAACCCAGCAGTCCCTATAGTATTTGAAAAATAAGTTATTGTTAGATCAATACTTTTCAGCTTATAAGGGTAAGGAGGCCAGAGTTGGAAAATTATACATTTGAGATGGAGAAGTGAGAGGAAGTGTGGGTGGCAGAATCATATTGTGGATGTTTTCTCTAGTTGCTCCTGGAAGCCTCTTGAGGTAGGAACAAATTAAAACAAATTTAAGAAGCTTGTGAATAGGGAGGGGGTTTGTTTTCCAGACAAAGAGCCCTAACATAAAACCAAAGTTATACAAAGATGTTTCAACATCTAAATGCATTGGTGTTTCTTCAAACATACCTATATACCTCACTTCTTTGGCCATCTGGCTACAGGGCATAGAAAGCCAAATGTTCCAAAATTCACCTCTGTATGTCAATTAAGCCTCCGATGTTTTATTATATAGTTAATAATATAGTTCATACCGTGTTACACAGGCTGAAACTTCTCATATACTGACATCTACCGCACACAACGCACAGTAATCACTAATCAAATTCAGTTGCTAGTGTATGTTGTGGTTATTGCACACAAACTAATGGCTTTTAAAACATACATTATTTTGGAAGTCACAGCCCTACTTTATCTTTTCTCAGCTATGACTACAGCAACTAAATGTTGTGGTTTCAGAGGGAAGCACAACACCAGTGAGATCTTCCCAAGTTTGAAATTTGTAAAGAAAACTGTGCTAATGGTCAAGGCAGTTGAGGTAACTACATGAAGTTCCCTCTTCAGTCTAAGCTTCTCGTGGGACAGCTAACTTGACTGTATCTTGATCAATTACCTATTCAAAGCTTTTGCTGGCTGAGCTGGTTTGAACATTCCCATGAAACGAGTCTTGATGTAACATTGTTCCAAAGAAACGACGAGCTAGTTTAGGCTAATAAATTTAAATGAGGTTGTCATTTGTTGATTACCTGTAAAATAGATACATACATGGCAATGAACACGACTCAGATGGACTGATATGTGATATTTGAGGCTATGCTAACCACACACCACTGTTAAAATGTGCCTTTCCTATTCACAAAATCAGAAAACTAGCCTATTGGAGGTAAGGCTTTCTTCTTACAAATTCACAAAAGAAACATTCTGTTCAGATCACAGTTGACACAACAGTTCCTCGAGTCCTTCTCGATACACACAGCAGGTTTGAAGTAGATCAATGCTTGTCAAGAAAACTGAAGGACGGACAGACAGATTGATTTTTGGATTCATTAGCAGTATTTATTTCTAGGAAGATCCAAATTCATTCAGAACATATGGATCATATACTTAAGCGTGATCAATTACTGCTCTGTCTCTTACGTACAATCTGTTACTTTGTCCCACTGTCTTTCTTGTTTAAGGCTGGAAGTTAAATCCAGTCGTCAGCGCTGTCTACAGCCCAGAATTCTATGCAGGTAAGAGGACATGCCCTTCTCCATTTGTCACCATCTCCTTTGTCATTATCTTCCCCCATTCTTCAGTGTTTTTTCCACATCTTCATTTGTCCTCCTCAACTCCATCCCGATTTTTATTTTGACCTTCATCACTTCTTTCTATTTACCTCAAAGCAACATGCAACCAAGCAAATCTGCTAGCAGAGCAAAACTGTGCTGAATTGCACAAATGTTACAATAAACTGTCATCTCTCCAGCAAAACCTACACACACTGCACTGTCCCCAGCCACAGACTCTCTGCAATCTTAAGCATTCCACCATTTACCTTGCCCAACCATTAACCGACTTCCCAGCCCCCATCCTATAATTAACAATGGCCATTAAGGTTAAAAAAAAAGTACCTGTATTTTGTGATAAGACGAACAAAGAGAGATAAAAGTGTGCTAGAGGGGAGGAGGAATGAAGCAAAGTAAAGGACAAGAGAGAAGAAAATCTAATTGTTCATTTCTGCAAGGACATTAAAAGGTATGAAATATATTTTAGTAAATTAAAATCAATATTTTCACTTTCTGCAAAGACTAGTTTCCCTAATTCACCCCATGTTATTTATTTACAAAATGCCTTTGTATTGATTTACCTTTGTCTCAGCTTTCAAGTACCCTAAATAGCATTGGGGCATGTTTGTTTTTGTGTATGTGCACATGTGCATATATACATGTTATTAAGTTTAGAATTGCCAGCTTTGCTTTTAGTTTAGTATCAGATGTAGTCTCCCTTCATACTAACATACCTGTAATAAAATATCACATTGTACGACACAATTGTTACTGATAAAGTTCAAATCACCACATGATGTCCTGACTTTAAGTAGATCTTTCCACCCATTAGTCCACTTGCTGATCATCAGACGAGTTAGTCAAACAAATAAAATGAATCCAAGCTGCTGCCGCGGCACCCACACAAGGGTGTTTTCCTGTCATAAAGTCACAAAAAAATACTTGAGATTCCTTGGTCTTATCTTGTTTGAAGTTACATTTTTAGTTTTTAGTTCAAGGCAATCTGAACATTAGGTAGAAGGTTATTAACCAATCAGAAGGACCCTGGTTTTTTGTTTCTTGGTCACAATGATTATGTCTTCTATGGTAACATAGAAGACATAATCATTGTAGCCACAAGCAGCTATTTGAAGGTTTTGAGTTTATGTGGACCCAGGAAAACAGTCAAATGGCCTAAACTTAAGCCACAATCAGCAAACATCAAGTAAAAAGGGAAGCTTATGTTTGGTAGGTTATGTCAGTAGTGTTAAGTGATACATCACAAAAATCTGTGAAACTCTAGATGACATTAGCATTTAAATCTTGGATGAAGGTACAAACTGTTCTTCTATTTCTAGTTGGGGAATAAAAATCAAGAGTAGGAAAGAATGGAGAGAGAGAGAGAGCACAGGGGAGAGGGTGGTAGTGGAGTGGAGCTATTGCACGGTATTGTTATTAACTTATCATCAATCTTAATGGGGGGCGACTGACACAAAGCTTAATTTGAGAGCTCGGGAGAGTGAAGGTTGAGAAGGAGATCGAGGTGCCATTTCCAACCCTAATTATACATCTCTTCCAAAAGGAGATCTAATAAAATGCTAATAGAAACAGTGAATCATTCATTGACCTGATGAAAAATGGAGGGTTTGAGCCAAAGGATAAGAGTTTCCCAAAGAGAGACAAAGAGAGGAGTGAGGCTGGTAATTGTTCCTATTCATCTTATGTCACCTTGATTTTAGGGACAAGTGGCCCTGGCCACCCTTAAAGTCACACTGATGACTGTTTCCATTACTACTCTTCTTTGCTCTTGATATGGAGCTTAGTGTATACAATAGCAAGAAGTAAAGCACCAGCCATGCGGTCCTCTTGAAGAGATAATATGCATAATTTTATGTTCTCTGTCTCCAGTACCAGGTTTTCCCTACCCAGCAGCCAGTGCAGCAGCAGCGTACAGAGGAGCCCACCTACGGGGACGAGGCAGGACGGTATACAATACGTTTAGGGCAGCTGCTCCGCCTGCCCATATTCCAGCTTATGGAGGGTGAACATCCTTTCTCATTATTGTCCTGTTGTCTTTGCTTCCTCTTTGGTCTCTCCTGTCTTTCCCTTCCCAAATGAAAAGTTCTGAATATCTGTGCTGAGTCAGTAGAGTGATGCATGCCACGTCTCGTCCGATATGACATTGCATTCCTCAACTTCCACAGAATGCTTAGTCCACCAATAGGCATGTGCCCTTGTACCTTTGCACGGAATCATGAGAAATGGCTTACAATTTGACCTTGTACTGTGGTGCTATTGGGTGAGGCAAACTTCATGGAAAAATGGGAGGTATCCCACGAAGAAGAAAGGAAAAAAACTAACAAACCAAAACCACTTCCAAGACGCAGCAGCAGTTCTGGCTGAGCCTCCAAGACTGACTCCCCTAAACAAAAGCAAAGGAGAGCTGTGTATTGTGGGTAGTCTTATCTGATTTATCATTATTATGTTGATTCTTTTCATTTATTTAGATTTCTATGACTGCAAGCAGATTGGGATGTTGGTAGGGAATCTATTTATAAGAGAGGGAGCCGGATTTGTTTTCCTCTGCTCACACTTATTAGGTTTAAATCCCCAAAAATGTTCCCTGAATTTCCAGATAAATTACAATAAAATATGCATTGCTATTCACTGCTCTAATGTAGATATAAGAAGTTGAATGCAATGATCGCACAAAAATAGAAGCCCATAAGATAACGTCATTAATTGTGAACGACTGAAAGTTAATTAACTTGTATTTGAACTAAATGACAAAATCCGGACCAGCGCTTACGCTTTATTTCTTCTGACATGACATGTCAGTGTGCTTACTACTGAGTAAAGTCTACATTACTCCTTAATGAAACTCCATTGTGAAACCACGTACTGTAAATCGGGACGTTACTCCGCCATTGTCTCACTGTCCTGCTAAAACTTGAACAAACATAAGGACGGTGTAATTTACCGTTCAGAAACATCCTGTTGTAACGGACTGTAAATATGTGGCTGATCTTTTATAGCTGCAAACATAACGTGACTTTCAGCTGTGTTTACAGCCAGAGAATGAGTCCGGTGATAGGCCTGGTCGCGTGTCACTAAAAGTGCAGTCAGCCAATCAGAAGAGGGGCTCAAGAGGCAAGCCTTCTGTCTGCAGCTCCAGATAGAGGCAGAAGAGAGGACATGGGAATACACATTGCAGCAGTTTTTTTTTACTTTAAACCACTGATATATCATCTTAGGGGTAACAAATACATCAAATTATATCCCTGAAATGTAAAATATTGGGTCTTTAACATGCAGTATGCCAAGAAATATTTGAATGTGACAGCTCATATACTGTATTACTTTTGCTTTAGTTATATCATATGGTTCATAGGATTGCTCCTGAAATGATTCCCACAATAGAGGCAGCAGATAAGCTGCAGACAATCTGTTAAAATAATCACTGTTGAAAATTAAATAACTTCCCCCTGTGATATGACAATGCTATCTTAAAGGTTTGGTTAGGTTTAAGGCACAAAACAACATGGGCAAAATGATGGCTTGGGTATAAATAGGTCCTATGCTAAGGTTAAAGTACCTTTGTGATCAAGGTTAAAAGTAGCAACATTATTAGTCAATTGGGAATGAGAATCATATAGCTGTTCTTTACAGTTTAACTAACAATTTGTTACACCGCAGCATCCTCTCTTCACAGACTTTATCAAAGCATGTATAAAGCCTGATTTCCTCCTTTGCTCCCATTATAGTTACTTCAGGAACTAGAAGAAAAGTGTATTTTGGGGGATTTTCACACAACCAATGCAAGTGAACATTACAGCTTCACTTTGGGCTGTAATTGGCTACTTGCACCATCGACCTAAGGGTTCACTTTTTATGGGAGGACAGTGCACTCTACACTCCATATGTAAATCTTTGACAACACTGCCCTTATGAGCCTCCCTCGCAGCAGATGAACCCTCATATAGGATAAGGCAGATAGGAGTTTGGGAGCATGATCTTGACAAAGAGATATTTTTCTACAGACTGTTCTTTCATTAACGCGGCTGCACTACGTAATTGCTCTGGTGGCAGTAGATTGTGAATTATTGATGTGGACCATGATGTATTTTTATTAAAACTGCTTGTCTCAAGTGGCATTGAGCATGCTCCGAATGTGACATATAGCCAGGAAACACCGTTTTGTTTGTTTGTGTGTGTTCCCTGATGTCTTTAAGGGAGCCTGACACATCATCGTGTCAATAAGCCAATATGTGCATAGAGCTGTGCTACAGTCCCACAGAACACATTTTAATGAGTGAAACAGCTCTCTGGGCCACCTTGGCATTTAAGTTGTTACCAGTTGTTAGAGACAATGAAACTGGAAGCTTGGTCTCCTTAGAACCTCTTCAAATTAAACGCAGCAGTATCTTGCTTGTTTACTCTAAAATATTTAAAGTCTCGACCTCAATATGTAAGTGCCTTGAGATACATACATTTACTTATAGTAAGAACAGATCACTTATTAGATCTTAAACATTCAACATAATTTTGCTTCATCCCTACTAGCAGAAATATTGCTCAACTTTTATGGAAGCTTAATCTAAAAGCACTGAACAGTAAATGCAGTGTTAGACTACCAACTGAGTTCAGGGGCCCTGAGGTTACCTGCAACACTGACATTTACACTGATAATCTTGGATCATCTGGTTACAACTCTAAGGACATGTGACACAGGACTAGTTGCTCAGAACTGTACTATGAGTATAATAATATAAAATAAGAAGCTGTAGAAACACAATTAAAATGAATAGCCAAAAAGTACTAAAAGTAAGGTTAAGGTGAATTACTTTATTTTTGTATATAAAGTAAGTCTTTCTTTTTATCTTTGTGCTAATATGAACAAAATGATGAGCAGTCATTTTCTGAACAGAAGATGCAATGGAAGAATCAAAATCCATGCCTGATATGTTCTATGTGTTACATTTTGTAGCAATACAACAATGTAACAAGGTGTAAATTACTGTGCATTAAGAAAGGCCTACAAACTTTTATGGAGCTAGATCAGTCTCAAAATAAATAAATGCACACAGAAATGAATATGTGCGCGAAAAAGATCCACAAATGTATGTGACTCAAAACACAAATACATTTTCAATGCACACACAAATATGTTTCATTCCATACAAACGTAAAAAAAATTCACATGTAAAACATAAGATTATAAACATATTTCCGATGCACACACAAATAGAAAAAAAATTCACAGATATATGCATGTAAAATTATTTGCAATCTTCATCAAATACATATTTGGAGCTTGTTACATTCATATATAAACTGTTGGATGTGCATTTACAAAGTCCTTTTAATTTGTAAACCTCGCTGCACGTGTGAGTGAGACTCATGTGACTTTTGAGACTCCCCTGACGTGACTCCGATCCACAAATGCGTTTTTTCTAAGAGGGGATCGTCTGTAGCCAATCAGATGTCTCACTCCTTTACAGCCAATTACGTGTGCGTGCCTCCACACGACGTCATTGAAACGCGCGCAGGCAGCCTGACATGTAAAGAGTAGACGCTGCTGAGGCGCAAGACATAAGAAGAAGACAGGAGACTTTGGCAAGATGGCCTCTGGTCACTTAGTGAAAAATAATCATTTCTTGTGATTCTTTTACACAACCAGCCAAGCTGACGGTGGCTGGTTAGAGCACTAACGGCATGTGTGTACGGTCACATACGGTTATAAAGCCCTGTCATAACGGCGCTAGCGGCGCAAGCCACCATACTAACTGCGGTGGGAACAGCGCAAAAACCCGCTGAGTTTAATCCCACGGCTGTCATGACACTGTTTCTCAAACACCGTCAGATTAGAAGCAAACACTAGTAGTAGTTAGTATCGGGAGTCCCCTGACTGTGTGTGGAAGCTGGGGGGGGGGAAGCTAGCTGCCTCTGTGTAGCTTCAAGCTGTTGAATTAGTAACGCAGTTCAGAAACAAGACACGATCACATAAACACTATGACCCGCTGGGAGTCACTTTATTTTATTTAGTTACCATCGTATACTGTGTGTGTGAAAAGCCGGCAGCAGGTAGATAAACAATGTGGACTTCTTCTGAGAACTCATGAGGTAGGCTTCTCTAAGCTCGTCTTCCGTTGCGCCCCCTACTGTTCTGGCGCTCAATTGTTTTCAGCACGGAGAACTATAAATCAAAACGTGTCCGTCTGATCCGTCCGTCCTCAACGGACTCGGAGAAGCATACATCGGCCTTTACACTTAAGAGACCAGAGGCCATCTTGCCAAAGTCTCCTGTCTTCTTCTTATTTATGCGCCTCAGCAGCGTCTACTCTTTACATGTCAGGCTGCCTGCGCGCGTTTCAATGACGTTGTGTGGAGGCACTCACACGTGATTGGCTGTAAAGGAGTGAGACATCTGATTGGCTACAGACGATCCTCTCTTAGAAAAAACGCATTTGTGGATCGGAGTCACGTCAGGGGAGTCTCAAAAGTCACATGAGTCTCACTCACACATGCAGCGAGGTTTACAAATTAAAAGCACTTTGTAAATGCACGTCCAACAGTTTATATATGAATGTAACAAGCTCCACATATGTATTTGATGAAGATTGCAAATGATGTTACATGCATATATCTGTGAATTTTTTTTCTATTTGTGTGTGCATCGGAAATATGTTTATTAATCTTATGTTTTACATGTAAATGTCTTTTACGTTTATATGAAATGAAACATATTTGTGTGTGCATTGAAAATGTATTTGTGTTTTGAGTCACATACATTTGTGGATCTTTTTTGCGCACGTATTGATTTCTGTGTGCATTTATTTCTTTTGAGACTGATCTAGCTCCATACACTTTGACATGTTCTTAACTTAGGACTTATTACAGTTTAAATATAAATACAACTAAACAAAGTCAATGAAATAATGTTTTTTTAGTAATTCAAATTGAATAGAACATTAAAATAAGAATCCATATATGCTGAGGAAATGTTTTTTTGCTATTTCTCTACAGTGATTTGGTCATTGAGCTTTTTTTTTCCTATTTTAGATTTTAAAATATTTGGAAATGCTGATTGGAATATATACATGAAGAAGTCTTAGTGTACCCTCCCAGCCTCCTACTTGGGCATCAGATAGAAGAGGGGGGTGCCTGCTTTATTGACTCTTTGCCTCGCCCATTCTATGTCTTTTGCTTGTTTACCTTTGGTTGTTAACTGGATTGGGGAGATGAGGTTGGTTAGTAGCCATCCCAGTGCCTGCATGTCAACATGCACTAATATGGATGTTTTTGTTTTATTGTGTGTTTTTCTGTTTGTTTGTGTTTGCATCCTCTGCAGTGTTGTTTACCAGGATGGATTTTATGGTGCAGATATTTATGTAAGTATTATTTACTGGTATGACATTGCATGCTACGCCGCCATCTCTGTGGTCTCTGCCCTGATTTTATGCACATGCAAGCCTCCAACCCTACCAGATAGCTGCTAATACCAAGGTCTGCAGTTCTGTTTGCCCCCAGCAATGAGACTACAGCCTACAAACTTCAACAGGCACTACCAATAGCACAAGGTGTAAAAAACACATGCACAAGTACCATTAAGAAGATGATTAGACTGGATAAGGATGGATGGGTTCGGAAATTGGGCCATGGGGATGACTATTCAATTGAAAACTGATACTTTACCCCCCAAAAAAGGTAAATACAGATTCAATAAAGAGAGAGCATCTTTCAGGTTCGGTCTCCAGTGTACTGTGTGCCAAACCATACAGTCACTCATGTCCTGCATCCTGAAATTAAACATACCTGGCAGTGTAGCTTACAGGTCTTGAAAAAACCTTCTCTCTGTCAGAACACTGCCATAGAAAACAGTAGGCTAATAAATGATGAACGGAAAATAATGAAATGAATATCAGACTACAGTGTGACTCTGCAGGCACTTTTTACTTTTTACAACAAAAAAAAATTGTAAATGTTGTTTTCAAACAAATACATATTGAAATGAAATAATTTTGCCTTGATAAAATATGTATCAGCACAGTAGTAGTTCTGAATGCTAGATGCATATATTTGATACCTCCTAATGCACTTGAACACTTTATGTTGGTTAATATTTACACATCTATGGGTCTATAAAGTTTAAATAATGAGAATATATTAATAGTTTAAAAAAAATTATTCTGACCATATAACTGGAGGAGGTTAAGGCCATGCAATACAAGTTATACTTACTAAAATAAGTTACTTTGAGCTCACTTTGTGGCACACTCATCAGTAACTCAATAATGGATTCATTTTCTAAAATTAATTTTCTAAACATAGCTGCCTGGCAGAAGTGTGAACAATAGAGCCACGAGTACATTCATGGCGGAGGCTTCAGGGAGATTCAGACTAATGATGCAGAGTGTGTGTGTGTTGCTCCCATAACGTTCGACCTCCTTGGCTCCCCATTAGCCCCTATGCCCCTGCCACAGGGATTGATTGCTATGCTGCAGACACAACATTTAATATTCATTAGCAGAGGGATCAAGAGTCCCTGATGCTGTGTTTATGTTTATGTGTAGAGGAACTACCTATGATGGGGATTCAGTCAATTCAGTCCAAATAGCAAATTAAATGAGATAGAAAAAGAGCTCAGTCATACTCAACAGAGGCTGTTGGAAAATGTTGATGTAAACAGGCTAACATTGGAGACAGGCCTTTTCTTGCAATTTCTTCTTTTCTCAGGAAAATGTAAACTCAAAACTTCCTTCCTTTGTGTTTTAATAATGCACTCATTACTAATTTGGTCACTTTTAGGCTACAAATGAAACAGACTATCTGCACAGATATTACACATTGGGTTTTCCATTGGAACACTGGGAGTAAAAACTGACCCTTACCAGACTCTTTTTGCATTTTCTGCCTCTAGTAGAAACAGGTTATAATTGTTTGTGATTGTCAAAGGATTTACTCTTAAATAGAAAAGGGGTTACTATTTTAGATTTTACACTATTTTGAGGTATTTTTCTTTGTTTATGGTTGCATGAAGGTAGTGCCTTCGCATTAGTGTGGGCCTGCAGCGTTGTGACCAAAACTACTGGGTCAGTGAAGATAAAGGGATGGACAGAAAAAGGAGTTCTGCTCTGTCTCTCTTCCTTTCACTGAATCAGCACATTTGATGAATTAGAAACATGCACCTCCACACAGTGGCTTAGAATTGCCATTACTCACTCAGTCAGTGACAGTCCAGAGCGGCGGGTGACTAACATGAGACAACCTGTTCATCTTTCTGCCATGGGCCATCATCACACGCACTAAGTATCACTTACTCGCCTCCACAGTTTATAGAGGTAATAATACATTGCTCATGTCAGGACAGACACTGTCTCAGTCACAGGCCGTGGAAGGGTGGAAGGTGAAATGATGTGAGAAGTGAGGGAGTTGTCACCGAGCCTCGGAGGGAAAAAATGGCTTTCGTTTTGTGATATATTAGAGCAGGGATTTACAGCCATGTGCCATATAAAGCCCAGTCACTCAGTGATAACTGAGAGACCAATAAAAGTGGTTACATCTCAACATGCTTGAAAAGTAAATTAAGACTCAAATTTACCCATGATGCAAAAGATGGAGCTCAGATGGAGCTATTGTTCAAGTCTAAGCCACAGTGGCAAAGCGTACTGTGCTCTTAAACATTTCTTAAAAATGGGCTGTACAATTATAATTTGATTGATTGATATAGTGGCAAAAAGTGAACAGTGAACTCAAATAATTGAAAAAGAGCACTCAAAATTGGTACTTACTCCTGGTTTATATCCTCTAGATCAGTGGTACTCAAAGTGGGGGGGTGCGGACACTCTCCAGGGGGGGGTGCAATGTCACAGACAACAAAAACAAATTTATTTAAATTTTTTTTTAAAAGACAGACGATTTGAACGATTTTTTAGAAAGCTCATAGCCCCAAGAGCTAGCCTTCTAGCTAGCTAACTTCTTCCAACTGCAGCTAGCCCTTTTCTCCTTAACACCTACCTTTAAAATCTTCAATCATCCACTGTGTTGCAACAAATAAAACACCAGAACTTGAATACTATTCTTTGCTGTCCCTGTCTACATTGTGTACTGTTAGTTTTGTTAGCCAATGCCTAGCACAGCCTTATTCATTATTTGTGTGCAAGTCGCTCACAGCCACACATACAAACATACTCATAAGACCACGATGTTGCAATTAGAACTTTATTAACATCACACACACTGTATCAGCAAACAAACACAACTATGGACACGTTTCTGACTCATAAAAGTCAGGCAACTGATGCCGCAGTTGCGAAGAAGCCAAAGCTTTGCAAATATGACAAGAGCTATTTGCAGTTTGGTTTCACCGGCACTGGCACGACTGAGCAACGTCCTCAGTGTGTTTTGTGTGCCGATGTGCTGGTATAAATAAACTGAATAAATTCAATACATTTTCAATAAAAATATTGACTATTGACTGAAATTGGTGCCAAAAAACAGAATTTGGTTGATCAGTGTACAGCCTAATTCCTAGATAAACCAGGTACTGGGTAATCTGCAACATAGACTGGATATATAAAGCTCTGCACACAACATCAAGCACTCAAACATAAACAAATTATAGTATATTGTGGAACTGTTTGAGGAGGACTCACTAATTTGAAAGAATAATTCTGAAGTTAGGTCCAGAGCATTAACACAGGCCAAGCAAACAGCCCATTCCAAACCGTCATTTTCATAACTGGCACTGCAGTAGTTTATCAACTATATAGATAGTCAATACATTAGTTATACAGTGCTGACTGGTGAGATTACATTTAAAGATGTATACACTGTGAATGTAAGAGATAATTCAGCAAAGCACATATATTTATATTACCTTAAACACAAACACAAAAAATGTTATCATAAATTTTGACTGTTATCCCTTTGTGTTTGCGTGTTTGTCTGTGTGTGTTACTAGGGTGGTTATGCTGCCTACAGATATACCCAACCTACTGCTGCCACAGCTGCTGCATTCAGTGACAGGTAAGATACACACTGTCAGGCATACATCATTAATTTCATCATATTTTGTGTTCAAGAGAGGATACAATGACCTACCAATGTTAAACAAATTTAATTCGACCACCAGTGACTTTCTGACTGCATTCAGAAAGACTATTAGCTTCCCAACAATCATAAACCTTTGACCTTTTCTGATCCATTTCTTTGCTATGCAATACATAACTATGAGGGGGTTCACAGGGCAGAGGCAGGAATTTTAATAGACCAAAAACCTGAATGAGGAGAGAAAGAAATGTTACTGCTCCTGCTTCTTTAACCTGCAGCTCTCAGACTACCAGCGTCATACTCAGACAGTAAGCCCATATAAAGTCATATATATATATATATATATAAATATATTTTAAAATATTGTTTACTTTGGTAGTCCAGGTCAGTACATTGAGAATGCAGGTTTGATGTCTGTTTGAAAATCAAAAGTCTGACAAATGCATTTGCAGGACATAAAGTTAACTGATACCAGATGCATCTATAATTCCAAAGAACATTACCCCAAATAGATATAAATTATAGACACACTTATCAGACTTTGCAGCACACAATTAACACGTTCACATCTTCTGTGAATGAAGTATATATCACATACCATGTTTGCTCTTTTCTCTCCTTTATCCTTATTCCAAATGTTTTAGTTGCCAAACCTTATTATACCACAGACTTTTGTCAACTTCAACTATACAGTGGTTAACAGTTACCTGACCAGCACCAGATACATTATTATCCTACACAAGAGCATCAAGTTACAGGCTCAAAACTCATAGCCACCCTGGTCTTGAACCACGGACAAAGTCTAATAAGAAATGGAACGTTATGAGCTTCACTGGGTTTATTACAGCACTACTGCACTGAACTGCTGGTGGTCACAGTTGTTAAAGTCTCTGTTGGGTACAGGGTCAAAGTTCTACCTAAATATGATTCATGAACATTAGAAAGAGTGATATTTCATGGTGCTTTATCTTGCATATGCCTTCCCCCATTGTATTAATAATGGATGAATTCATAACACTGTGAATCATTAGTGTTAAATTAGTAAGCACTGCGGTGGGATTTTAGTTTGTAATTGCATATAACTTGTAGATGTCTGTCACTTCTGATTATAATTCATCATTTACTCCCACACTTTTCCCACCATACTTTCCCTTTTTGTGAACTTGGTTTCAATGAGCAGTGCAGGATGGTAGAAATATGTCTATTTCTTTCTATGTCAGGAGGACTTTGGCTATTGACAATTGAGCAGCTCTTTTTGTATATATATGTGTATATACAATATATATACACACATATATATACTGTATATACACAGTAGGTTCACAGTAGGTTCAAATAAAAATAAACTGTACACTCATGAATGATGACCGTGGCTGTATAAGAAATAAAGGAAAGCCTAGATAAGAAGCGGAAAAAGATGTATACGTCTCCTAGGAGCTTTTATAGAGAACAGACAGCTGAAATGGACTGCAAAGTAGATCAAACCTGTGGTCCTCCTCTTCTTAAAACCCCTAACGTTCCATACACGTGGACATAAATAAGACAACACAAGTAACCTATTACTAAGTTATAAACAATAACTTAAAAAAAGCATTTCCTGAAGGAAAAGCCTGTTATTTATGGAGGCATTGATGCTGATTAGCATCCTATGATTCAAACTCTAATTCAAATGAAAAAATATGATTTACTGGGTTAGCTGTGAGATGCAAACCATGCATGTAGACTTGTTTGCATTATATAATGCATGGTCATTTCTATAATTTCATTACCATGACCTGTTTTGAGAGTTTTCATCGTTCCAAGATAGAACATTTTGAAGGGGAAGTTGAAATTTTACTGTAAACCGGCTGAAATATAAATATAGGGAGTAAATTGTGGTTTAATGGATTCTTGTGTGGTAGTGAGTGATACATCAGTTAATTGCAATACGAGAACATATGAATGGACTTTTTTAAGCTCTGACGATCAACTTAGTAAAGTCATAGATCAAGATACCGTGATATTACTGTTGCGTTTGGTTACAGGAGCAACAGAGAACACTTCTGACCACTTTCCCTTACACACATATGCTCCTTGGTTTGATCATTCCTTATTCCATTTTTAAAACATGTTCGCCATATTTTTATGTTAAGAATGGATCAAAAATTAGGATTTAGCTGCTGAGAGTAGGTGGAGACCAAAACAGAACTAAAAGAAGAGTGAATATTACACTTACCCTCTTGGTTTCATAAAAATATATCATTGATCATGCTGTTTTTGTTGGATGTGTTATTAATCAATAGGTTAATAAGGTGATTATGAATCAGTTGACTTCTCGCCTTGATCTGCTGCCCCCGAATGGCCAAACAATGAATAAGCAAAGGCTTTCAAGGGGACTGTTTGGATGTTAAACCTTGCTCTGGTGGATATTTGAGGGCCTGCTTGTGTACCAGTGTATTCTTCTCGTGCCCATCTGTGCAGGGTCATCCCGGTACCAGGTGAGTTACGTTTGTGCCATGAGGGTCACAAAGGGGAAGCAGCAGCAGCTGCTTTCATGTGGCCTGACCAGAGCCAGCCTGACTTGTGTGTTATACAAACAAATGCAAATTCAAAAACAGCCAGCAACATTTTTTTTCTAGAATCCACAAATTAAGTGGTCTTCTTTTTTTGCAACCATGTGATTAATTTGTCCATCCTAACGTAATTTACTCCCTTTCCATCCAATTTTCTGGACCTTAACAAAAGGTACACAAAATGCTTTGTGTCACTAAAAGTTACTCCCACTGAAATTGATGTCAAATCAAAACACATGCACGCACACGGGTGTGTTTAAATATATGTCTCATTGATTCTGGACTGAATCAAACAAACACAAATAAAACTTCAGTACTGTTTGTGTCCTAATATTATTAGTGATGGTGTTTATCGTTGTATCCTGTAAAGTGAGTGCAAGTCAACAGCAGTGTGGAGGAAGCACACCCATAACGGACACCAACCAAGCAGCAATGCTCTGATCCTGACGCAGTAAATGATAATAATAATTTATCATTTAGTATCGATGTTTGTGATTGGGGGTCCATCATACAAATCCTGTATTCTGTTGCCTCTGTTGACAATTTACCGCCAAGTCATCTCTGCTTCACCATCTGTTTATGAGTGAGAGGGTCAGTTGGGGCTGGGCTTGCCCTGGGCCTGTAGACACACCAGCTATTTATGAATTGCCTCGCAGTCTAGAGCAGACAGTCTGGTCAGACACGCCCCACCCTTTGCTTTAAATGGTTGATTGACCTGTGTGGCTGGCTCCTATTGTAACTGCATGCTTTGTGTTCCCTTGTCCCTAAATATTCACTCTCTATTAAGAAATCCTGCATTTCACCAGGTTCCTAACCATTTTGTAGAGCTGTAGAAAATGTACTTTAAATTTTTATCTATTCTCTTCAGGCTCACTTTAAAAATGCATTTTACTTAAATTGCATTTAAATCTGTGTTGTATTTGCAGCCTACTTCACACTGTTGCACTGACTGTGTCTCTCTCTCTCTCTCTCTCGCTCTCGCTCTCTCTCTCTCTCTCTCTCTCTCTCTCTCTCTCATACACACACACACACATATACATGGGTTAGGGCTCTGCACTGTGAGATAAGATAGGTCAAACGTGGTGCTGGTTTAAGCGTGGGTCTTGGGCGTTGTGTATATGTGTGTGAGTTGGGGGGAGGGGGATTTGCATGGTGAATAGCAATGTCCAAAACTAATCGGGATTAACTTCTAATCGCTTCAACCACTGGGCCGCTATGCTGCTCAATTATGGGCCCTGGCCCCTGATTGGCCCTTATCATAAATGGGCAAGAAAGGGAGGAAGGGGTAGAGGATATTACGTGGTTAGGGGATAGATTGGCTACAGCAGGGTTGTTCACTAAGAATGAACACTGCTACTGTCTATTTCTTTACCATATAAAATTCTTATTCTTTGATCCCTTGATTGTCTGTTTATTTAACCATTTTCATTAAGCTTTTGGTATTCTTCTAGTTCATTCAAATACATTTCAAAAAATCTGCTTTATTAACTCTCTTTTAGCTGTTTCACGCTGCTTCCCAGACTTATTAATCGCAGCCCATGATATTATTTAATTAAGTCTGTCCTCTGAACAGAGGAGTTGGAATAAAAATTACAAATAATGTGGTCGCCTCAACATTGTGGTCTATACAACTACTAGTCAGACTGCCATGTTTGCTGTGGGAAATGATATTCCTACAATTATATTTCCTCTTGTTTAACTATTGTACACAGAAGAAACATTGCAATTGTAATTAAATTCAGTAAATCTCATCACAGATACAGATAATGAGTCTTTAATACTTTGACACACTACTTGAAAGCTAACTTTATCTAAATAGCTAACCTCTATGGAGTGCATAGCATGTTGATGCTCCCAGAGAATTACCTCTGTATTTTCTTGGGAGATAAGACACTGCTTCTCTGGGTTGAAGGATTAGAGTCTCTTGAACCTTACCCAACACCCGAGCCAACATCACAGCTGGGCATTTGGGAGAGAGAGGAAGAGAGGGAGTGGAGTGAGGACGAGCAGAATGAATGAATAAATGAGCAGCTATGAAGACATTTTTTACTCATTTAAGAAAACTATTGATGATTATGTGGTGATCAGTGTTGATAATGTGGCATTTTTCAGACAAATCAACATTTAAACTGTAGCGGTTCAGAGACGTCAGTTGTGTCTGTGTGAGTGTCAGTGTGAGTGTCTGCGCATGAGTGAGACATTCACCCTTTCACACACACATTCATACAGTGCATCTACCCCAGCACTTTGTTATTCTATGGGGGCGATTCAGGGTTCAGCATCTTGCACAAGGACACTTCGGCATGCAGATGGGTCAGACTGGGGATCGAACCGCCGACCTTCAGGTTGGAGGACGACCACTCTACCCCTCAGCCACAGCCGAAGCTACCTTATTCAGTTAGAGTACTCAACCACTTATAGTGCTCAATTTGGCTCAGACAAAAGGTCATCACTGTTAGCAGTTTCCACTGTATTTATTTGAAGCTTTTACGAGACATCACATCAGAAAATTATTATTTGATCATTGGACAATGGCTATAGTATAAACAATTCAATAATTGTTACAAATGACTAAATCAAAATTTGAGTTAATACCTCTGAATATATTAGAGACTAATTATGATGTAATAATTATTACCTCTTACCTCCTATGAAATTGGAGCGATGAGCTCTGAGAAGATGCAGATCAGCGTGACATATAATACATAATTGAAGGAAATCTCATTATTATGACAAACAGCTCCAATAGTAACATACCCGTATCTCTGTGCAATTTTTATGATTTAAAATGAGGAACTAATATTGCGTAATTTGGAAGACCTGCTCATTGGCCAGGACATAGTGTTTGGATTAACCATCCTCTATTATCTCATGTGTTTCTCTAGTTACGGACGAGTATACGCTGCCGACCCCTACAACCACACACTCACTCCAGCAGCCACATACAGCGTTGGTGCCATGGTAAGCGTGTCAATGCCTCGCACAGATCTATTTTTTCCATCACAACTCCTCCTCATATCATGCATCATCCATTCTCTTTTTCTAAATGTCGCAATCTATATTAATAATAATATTAAGCATTAAAATATGATCACAGTCAATATAGCCCAAGCAAATGCCTCGGAAACCCACATAGTTTTGGAAAACAAAATGAATGTCTTACCTTTATTCAGTACTATCTGATGCTTTACTTTGTTATTAAAGACATTATAGATCTCAACAAACTTGCAATCAAGTGGTAGAAACAAGTTGCCCATAGAGACCTTGGAAGGATTCAATCAACCTTCCAGTTGGACAGGTCTCAAAAGCATCTTAGGATATCCAGTCTAAGGGAAATCATCATGGTAGCTTGAATCCATGCACTTATTGTTTTGGTTACTATCCAAGCTCATGACCACAGGTAGGATTTGGATTGGGTGATTAACTGAAACCATCTATTTTACACCATGGACGCGTGGTATATCACCTATACCTTAACTCCTCCGCTTACATTTGTGCTGGACATTGTCTGATGAAGCCAAAACAACATTGTCCTCAAAAAGTGGTGATCCATTTCTGAGCTTAGCCAAGTATGTGCAAAAAAAAACCCCACAAGCCATTGCTGGTTGTGTAGCCTACTCCAAGGCTACAAGCCAAACGCCTTGCGAGTTAGGAAATGGACCACTGTTCCTTGACCAGTACAGAATACACATTGCTCTGAATAAAACTTAGACATGACAACTTTCCAGAGCCTCTTTTCAGTTACCAAGGCACAAGCTTTCACCAGAGAAGCATCATATAAAGAGCGTACTGCTCTTATTCAAACTACGCTCTTTGATCGATCCTTTAGGCTGATACTAGCATTTTATCAAAATCTGAATAAGTCAGAAACAATTCCAGTTTTTCAACCCAAATCCTCCGAAATATACTTCACATTTGCAATCTTTTTGCAAGTATAAACACGTCAAATTTACATACACATCCTGTAGCCAGAAGCTGAAATCAGGTCTGTAGTATAAGATATGAAATGTCAATTCAAGTGACACAAGTAGTGTTAATGTTGACTGAAAAATAGCCACTGACCTTCACGCCCTGCAGACACTTAAAAAGGGATTTGGGTTTATGAATGTCACCTTTTAGGTAAATCATTCAAATTATGAGCAGCCAAAATGTTAAATTAGAAAAGTATTCACCTCAGAAGTCCAATACAATCCACACAATAAATGTTGGACAAATATGGATTGTGTTATGTTACCTGTGTGCTCTTCCTTTATTTAAACAGATTTACATATGCATTTAAGAAAAAATTGTTTTACTCTCTCAAGTGGTTTGAGTCGACTATTGAAGCATTAGATTGACTCTGCATCGCAAGGACACTGTTTGACAATTATTATATTTTGTACATTATGTATGTGCACTCATTAATAACTAATATCTTGTATGTCTAAAATATATTGGTATATGCCATTTATTAATTGAAAGAGGTTTTGGTTGTTGCTGTCCTAACTTAATGCTGAAAGAGAAAAAGAAAAAGGAAAACCCTTCCAATATAAATAATGGTGAAAACATCCACAGTGCAAAAGATGCACACAGTCAAACATAATATGCAGTCTGAATTTGCCTAGTTAAGATTATTTTAATTATCATTGTCAAAACAATGACCAAACTTAATGCGTGCCAATTACAAAACACTTGGTTGCTGGTCACAGATGCATTATCAGACCCCCTTACACCCTTTGAGCAATATTTAGCTTTTCTTGGTTTTAAACCACACTTAATGCACAGAGATAAAAAGAGGCCATGTTATCCACAATGAAACTCTTTTTCACAGATACACCATACATGCTGGTTACATTTGTTAGGGAGATAGTTCAAAGAAATGTGAAAATTCACTCGTTATCTACTCAATACTATGCCATAATATATAAAGTAACGGGTGACTCCATCTTCAGATGTAATAAATCAACAGAAAAAAATTATAACATGCCTCCATACTGCTTGTGTGGTGTCACCCCAGTGTCCAGAAGCCCGGATATTAAAATAAAAAAAAATGTTTGAGGAAAGAGTTACCAGTTATTTAAATTCTTGGATTTGGCTGCAATACTGTTTGCCCCTGCAGTTTATGGAAACGCAGACCCTTTACCCAACGCTCCATCAGCAAAGTGGGAAGCAGATAATGATGAATTTTAATTTTTTACTGAATTATCCCTTAAAGCTGGCTATAAAATTATGGTTCATGTAAACGTTTATCCAAAAATGTTTTCCTAATGTAATTTTATTTCTGACATTTCTTACACTAGAAACAATAAATTTATTACTATTTTCTTCAACTGTTTGAAGAACAAATTCTTCCAACAATCTCACTTCCACTCCCCCCCTTGCTTTCCCCCTCCCCCACCCAATCTCTTCTTCAGTCACCATGCATGGTTTTCTGCAGCGTTAACATCTCCTCACTTAAACTTAATTGAATTTGCCTGTGCTGCTAACAGCAGTCCAAATGCCACATTAATCCTGCCTGTAAATGGTGATGAATGTCTTCATGCCTTGGCAGCCCAGTCCATGTTAGTTATTATATTTCTAATTTGGTGGATATCACCTCACCCTGCACTCCCTGGTAATGAAATAGTTAGTCATTTTGATAATTAAATCCCTCGTGGTGCTGCAACCGCAGGCAGGAGGCAAGGGAAGAAGGAAGCAATTAAGAAAGCAGGGAGGACAGGATGAAAAGATTGTTAAAGTTGATGGTAAATCACATAAAACACCAACCAGACTGAATAGATATCGGTCAGCGCAGCCACAGTGTGGTTAGTCAACAAACTGTTCCATCAAAGATGTAAAGGACCAGTTAAATATTAATACAAAACACCAATAAATCTGGTTGAAGCTGCCAAATCAATTGAGTGGGCAATATCATTGTCCAACACTAATCCAACATTTAGACTGCCTGTGAATCTTTCCTTTGCACAACCAGCTCCATATTGTTTCTCTATAGTGAACCTCTTATACCCCTCGTAAGGCTACAGACAATTAAGGGATATGGGAGAAGAAGTAAGGTGAAATTACAGTATTTTAGAGTACAAGCCAAGGTATTAAAGTCAGAGCTGGTGAAGAGGACCACGGGTTGTATAACATGAACAAAGCCTAGCTGTTTGATTACATAACCAAGCTGAAGACTTGTGTTATATGTTACTGTTACATTAGTGTTAGGGTTACACATAACTATAATACATTATAACCATGGAACAATAAATGGTTGCATAAAGAAATTTCAAACAGAATATTAATAAATGTGAAAGCAAGTAGTAATTGCATTTCTTTTTGAATTGTTCAAAATTGAAATGGCTCATGTTTCATTGGTTTATACATTGTTGCAAATGATCTGTTCACATTATAAACAAAGATGATGGACATGTTTTTAAAGTCCAACATTGTTTTTCAAACTCACATGCTCAAGTAGTTGTCAGAGAAAATAATGGAATTAAATGTAACCCTCCACCTTCCTACCTTTTTTCCTGACTTGGATCTATAAATATGCTGATGTACAGCTTTCAAACCTGTCTGACCAAATCTCACAAAAAGGCACAAGGGGGGCATGTTAACACAGAAACTTGATTTTCACTAGAGGGGGACTAAAATATTTGTGCAGATAGTTATTAAACCTAATTTTCGAAGGGTAATAATTCAGAGTGATTAAACAAAGCCAAGCTAGGATGTAAAGTATGTTTGTCAATTTACATTCTTGCCTGGATCTGTGTTCATGTCCTCAGTGAAATAGAAGTAAAGACAAGACATGAATGAGGGAATTGTGGATACAGTTGAAGGAAATGAGGTGTGACGTCTGTTCTTTTCTAACTGCACTGGTCCGACAAAGAGACACTAATTAACCTTTCCTGCAAGTATTACACATGTTCCCACATCTTTCTCTTGCCTGACACAGCTTTTAGGTGTCCTTGAATCCAACAGTAAGCCAATGCACTGAATAGACACTCAGATGCTTGAACAGAACTTTTATCTAAAGACTACATTACCTTGTAACTGCTACAGTAGCTTTCCCATCTGGTTGATGCCAGTTTCACCCGAATTACACCCTAAATAATTTAGGCTAAATGGTTATTTTCTAGATTAATAACATTCATGGAATACTATTACTCCAAAGACGAAATGACAAGCCAAACCCATATCACTGAGAGTGTTTGAGAGCTTAAATCCTTCTCTGAAATCTTTGATAAACACAAGGTCATATTTATGAAAAAATAGCTGGAACTTTTATCAATATTGTTTTTCATTTGTAATTACACAAAAACAAAGAATATATTCTAAAATATGTCAAATAAATTTTGCTAAAAGCTGTAACCTCCTCTCCCTTATCTTCTTATAATGAAAATCAGCATGATCCATCAAAAATGTTTAGCCCTCTCTTATTAACTCCACCCTTATTAGCACCTCTTTAAATCATCTTTTGATTTGTTTTCTTAAATTTGATCGTTTCCTCCCCATGTCATAGTTGTATTGACTCAATTTCTTTCACATAGCTGTTGGCATGTACCCCTGGCATGAAGCGTCTCGCTGTGCTTGCTGCATGACGGTTGCTCCGGTCATGGGTCTTTTCATCCCCCATGGGTTTGCACTGGAATAACGGTAATGTAATGTTGAAACTCTAGTAATAGTTTGTGCTGGACTAAGGGGGGCTAATGAGGGTGTGTGTGTGTGTGTGTGTGTGTGTGTGTGTGTGTGTGTGTGTGTGTGTGTGCGTGTGTGTGTGTGTGTGTGTTTGTGTGTGTGGATGTGTCTGCACTTGTTTACATGCCTTTTGTCTTTATATGTGTGTGTTTTGGGATTTTGTTTTGGTTGTGTATGCCTTTGTTTGTGTGTGTGTGTGTGTGTGTGTGTGTGTGTGTGTGTGTGTGTGTGTGTGTGTGTGTGTTTGTCGTTGCATTTGTCCGTGCCTGTATGTGTGTGTTTCAGAACGCATTCACCCCACTGACAGATGCCAAAACTCGGAGTCATGCTGACGACGTGGGGCTGGTGCTGTCCTCTCTCCAGGCCAGTATATACCGGGGAGGCTACAGTCGCTTCGCACCCTATTAGCACCACCTCCGACCTCTAATCAACCTTCCAACAGGACAGAAAGAAAGTGTGTGTGTGTCTGAGTGTGTGAGCGAATGAGAGACAAAAGGAGTTATCAGTTAAAGGTGTACTGAGACCCGGGTATTGCAATACATGCAGTTTGTGCATAATTTCCGCATCTCCTGACAGAGAAGTACAAAAAAAAATACGAATAAAATGACAGCTGATATTTTTCATCTTATACCTCAGATATTTTGTGCTGTGTATTTTGATATTGTGGGTTTTTAATTTCTAAAGATTAGATTATCAGCTGTAGAGTTATTTTTCCCCTGGTACTAAGAGAGAGCTACTATAGTAACGATTAGGACCCAGTGGGATTATTTATCAAATTCAAATTGTTAGGGCTTTTAAAGAACTCCAACTCTGTAGGATACGTCATAGTCACACGTTGAGATTTTTTATGTTTTGCCTAAGAGTGTTTAAGCGACTATGCTAGTCAAGTGTTGTTGTTTCACTTCTCTCAGCTTCCTTTGGCAGTTCCTCTGTCAGTTTAGAAATGATAGTTTTTCTTACCTCGGTTTGGGAGAAGGTTTAAGAAGAGTCGGAAACATGATGGCACAAAGAGTTATTCTCTGAGCTTTTGAGAACAGAATGGATAAGTTCGAGAAGCCGAGAGCAGCAATGGTTGATCATTTTTGTCCATGGTCTAAAATTCATAAAACTTTATCTTGTTATCTCAAAACTACGACCACATGCTATTATTTTATTTTGGCTAATCTGAAAGAACATAATCGAGGCCTGATATCACTCAGTGACAATGTGAGCTGTTTTGATTTGTACCATGAAATGTGAAATATGCATTAAATTTGAATTATAAGTCAGAGCTATAAAATGAGGTATCCTGCTCATATTCCCTTTGGTGAATGCTATATGTTTTTGTAAACACCACAAGTATTTACTAAAAGACTACAAAAAATATTTCCCCTACTTGTGATGACAAAAATGCCACAAATGTATTTAATTAAGCATTTCAGTTTTTTTGTCAGTTATCCTGAGATAATGGGGTAATTAAGTCATGATTGCTGAAAATAAAATAACCCAATTATTACCAATCAGAGCTGCTCTCAGACATGTGGTTCAGTCTTCCTGTCAGGGAGAGGATGCATTGAGTCATGTTTTAGATGTGTTGACTTAATAATGAGGTTTTATCTCTTCAAGCCAAAGGTTGTTGTGGACATATCTAGCGTGTTTATGTGTATAGTCAAGATTCCACATAGATATGAATTATGAGCTCAGTAAAAAAAAATAAAAAAGATTGTCATGGCAATTGAACTGTTCAACCATTTAATGCTTACTCCAGAGATATGAAAAAGAATTAGGGCCAAGTTAATATGAAAACATGCTACTTGTGAAACAAAGATGTCTAAGTTGTTACTTAGAATTTGAAGGTTTGACGTTTTTTGGCACTAATCCTCTTCCATACAGAGCAGTGTTGGCCATCCAGATGTAGATGTTTTTTATATAAACTTCCAATATATGAATTGGTATAACTGATGGGTTTTTTTATATTACAGGAGAGATTTAAAAAAAATATATAGCAGTGGCCAAAACCACTGTGTCTATTTTATCATTTTGTCAAATTTGTTCTGCCTTGGTTTTTGTTGTTTATTTGTTTAATAATTACAATTTCTGGGGGGTAAAGTATGATAATCCAACAATGTATTATATTTGAACTGTGCAGTGAAGATGTTCTCTTATATGAAACACACAATGGTATAATGTTTTAGATTTAGACGAATAGATCAGTTGTTAGGGCAAGCGATCTCATTTTCTATCAAATCATACCCTGATTTTTATTAACTCTTTTCAAATAATCTTGTAGATACTCTCATTCATATGTTCTTTTTTTGTCCACTGTAATTTTTGCACATTGTAATTTTCACATGAAACTGACACATATCAGTGCTGTTGTTGAAATTTTTCTTAACATTTTTTTTTATCGGTTCTGCGGTTTCTTATTTTCTTTGCACTAATGTTGATATGAATGTGACATCCTCTCTGTAATTTTTTGAAACTCAGACTTTACTCTTTGAAAATAACTGTTTGAATATTACAAAAGTAAAAAATTACAAAAGTAAAAAATATGGGACATTAACGATTTGTGGACAGGCTAATCTATGATGTAAATAAAAGTGAATGACATAAATCTGCAGTGTATTTTAAAAGCACTACATTGGCAATAGGACCTAGGCTATGGCTGCATTGCAAGCAAGCCCATAAGCCATTTCCTCTGCCACATTCTGTTTACAACTATTCCCAATTATTGGTGTTGTTACATATCTCTCTTTTGTATTTATGACAAATTAGATAGGAGAACTCTCAGATGCATCACATTATAAAAAAGGCAACGGTGAGAGCCTCTGTGCCTTTTGGCTCTGCTGGTTCAAACCATCGTCTGTGTACTGTGTGTGAGGACTATCGGTCTGAAACTAGAAGACTCTTAGTCCTCACTATGCTGAACGTCTGACTACGCAACTACTTTATCCAAGCTCTGCTTCCAGTAGGTGTTGTGGTTCAAAACAAAGCTTCCGACTTCCTATTCACTGTATGTGCATGTACTATGGTTCTTCCACTAATCAATAACCATCAATAAAGTTTTTTTTTCTCAAAAAGTTTATATCTCTTTCCTATTTGATCAGCGTCAGAGTGAAACTGTCCTCAAAGGAAGGTGGCCATGTGACCCATTTAGTTTGACAATTTTGTCAAAATCATTCCTCTACAGCAGGGGTTTTCAACCAGGGGTCCGCGAAATTCGCTTTGATATTTCAACACATTTCCAGATTACTTGAATATCGTAAAAAATATCTATAATAAGTCAAATATGTCTAAAATAATATAAAGGTGATGAGGGGAACCTTGAAACCGGCTTGGGGCTAGAAACTGCCAGTATTCCCCTGTGCATGCGTGTTAAAGGTAGATGTAGAAGAGCGGTTGAGCTAGGTAGAAAAACTCTCAGGAGGTCTTGGAGATTTAGTTTCTATGCTGGGAATATTTTTTCCCAAAAAGAAGGCCTAAAAGGGCAGAATTAATAATGAAAATATTAAATAAAAACAAATACTTTGTAATTAGAAAAATAAGTTGGCATAATAGCCAAAATAATTAATTGAAATAACAGTGAACTTTACCACGTTCGCTGGTTGGTTGAGAAACAATTTCTTAGGAGAGCTCTAAGATACACACACACAGAAGTACTACTCAATTCTTAAGCACTGAAAATCAACCGTTTTTGTTGTTTTTTACACAGATTTTTCTTGTTTTGTTTGAGGTTTTAAATAGAACCAATAGGGAAAACCAAATGTTAAAACTTCCTTCTATCCGCATGCACGCACACACACACACACACACACATACACGTACACACACTGACACACATGTAGGCACGCGCGCGTAGGCACATTAGTGGGCCGCGGATAATTTTCTAGTCAGAATGGTGGTCCCTGGGACAAAACCAGTTGAAAACCCCTGCTCTACAGTATTTCCTGGGCTGAGTGTCATTTTCTCTGTGCATTGTTTAATAAAACTCTTTGTTTGTTTATTTATTTTAAATGACCAAAATAGAATGTTTGTCTGTTGTCAGCTAAGCATTTTTGTTTTACTGAGGACACAAATCTTAAAAATCCTTTTTTGTTTGGTGCAAGACGCTGTCAAAATAAGCTGTGTTTTTATGTTAAAAAATTTGCATGTCCGTCAGTTTACCTTGTTTATGTTTTAAATTATTTTAGGACAATGGAGCGCGAGGCACAGGGACATAGGCCAAACTCTCATCAAGATTTAATACACAATCTGGTAATATGAATATCAGTGCCTTTAAGTTCATATTAAACATGTTGTGGTGACCTCTGAAGGACATCCACATCTACTACAGGTTAGTGTTAAGGAGGAGATGTCCTTATTGCTGGGAATTTATCGTTTGTTTTGTTGAAACTGTGGAGGTAGAAGTTATATATGGTTAAGTTCATTTCTGAGGTCACAGATGAAAAGTTCTCTTCAATGTGGATTTTTATTTGTTAACAAATTTAATTCACTATTTTCCTTTTTTTTTAATTCGCTGACTTAGTTTTGTTGTCATATGTCAGTTTTGGTATACGGTACTGTTTAAATAATTCTGGAGGTTGTAGTTAGGCAATTTAAATATATTTAATGAATAAACAGACACAAATTTGGCTGTGGTTCTCCACTTGTAGTCCACCATCAAACGAGGCAGAGAAACCAGCCATTATTCATCATTTCACCTCGCTAGAAGGAAGGTACTGTGGGACTGTGTGAAATATGCAATATCATCACTACTTTCTAATTGAAGCAAAGAGAATGAGTACTCGTCAACTCAATTGTATTGGTGTAATTGGAAACAAATTTAGCCAGAAGCTTCTGCAGAAAGATAAGCAATATAAATGTTTAAAATTGATGAAGGGTTCACATTACAGAAGGTAATTATCTCTTACTTGCATAGAAACAGGTGATCAATAATGAATGCATAGCGGCTCACATTTATGTTGGAGATATAATTCAAACTGCTTATTAAGTCTTTAATTCACAGGAAAAATGTCGAGTTTCTCTATGATACGAGACACAGACACAGTTGGGTAGTATGTGTGTGTATGTAATCATGAACTTGACTTAGCCTATTATTACTATTGCACTCAATTACTCAACTGTCAAATCAATAGAATCCGTTCAAAATGATTGTTTTGTATTGTAATTGTCCAATATGAACAGCATTATAGTTATATACTGAACAATTTTAGTTTTTTAGCACATGGTATGTTATATGCTTTTGCAGTATCTTGATAAACACTGATATGCATATTTTCCCGTACTATGTTTCAAGGTACTCTGGTAAGGAATAGAGAAGTTAGAAATATTATTATTATTTAAATAATGATCAGAGAAATATATAAAAGCTGTGACCCAATTCTAGAGCTGCATCCTTCAGAGGTCATGGTCAACACATACCACAAGAACCACAAAGGTAAAGCCAGGTTTAGCCAGTGACCCAGTTTCTGACGACTGCTGTAGTTCGTCAGAAGTAGTCATGTTCAAGTTGGTCTGTAGACTGAAGGCTCACTGCCCTGCCCCCACTGACTGCTAGAGTACTGGTCGCTGATAAGTATATAACGTATCACTTGCACCAAATTCTAAACTGCACAGCCTTTGACTGTTAGGTACACACATACCGAGTGTGAAGGTAAAATCAACGGTTTAGGGGATATGGATTATACATACAGACAGAAAGACAGAGAGAACGACAATTGTGGAATTAGATGAATCCTGGGATGGGATGGATTGATAAGGATCGAACAGTCTAATGCTTTGTTGGACACATTTGTTTACTCTATTAGATGGAGCCTTCAAATGAGTCACACCACTCTGACTCCATCGGTCAACAAATGCAATTTTCGAAGGATGCCACCCCTGAATTAGGTCTGTGATTTAGGAAGTTAGTTGGTTATTTGATGCTATAGAAAACGGGGTCATATCATCATATATAGCTGAGAACAACTATATGTCCAGACCATCGGCAGGACCTCGCTACCATAGCTCTATACCCTAATTGCCACTTTACAGATTCTGAGATCTCGTATAAAAGATATTTTGGCTTCATGTCCATTTATGCATTTAGTAAAAGCACTTTTTAAGAAAAATAAGTCATGAGAATTACTACCAAATAAAATGAAAAACACAGAGTCTAGGGTATTTTTGTTTATTAGATGCAGTAAATGATTTAATTAATAAATCCCAACCATTGGATTCCTCAGGATAGTATTGCTGCCCTCCAACTAAGTAATCAGGAGAAATCCGGGGAAGCTCAGAGATAATGGCTGACACTAATACATTTTTTGGATGACAGTAATGGAAAATTAACATTGGAGTTTTAGAACTCTGTATTTATTTAGCTTCATGTTTATTCGGAATTGATAAAATATATACACATTCCACGTTTTACTATGTTGTGCAATAGTGCATACAAATGTTATCATGGAATGGAGTGCCTTTAGGCACTTAATAAATTTGGTTATCAAAATTAAATAAAAAAAAATATTTAAAATATTAATATTAAATCATAACTTCTTTCTTCTGAGGTTGTTTTTACGGCCGTTGCTTTACGGCTGCGGGGGAAGGTTTACCTAGGTGAGATGCTATGCGTGTCTGTGTGGATGTTAATCAGATAATGAGAGCGTCAGGGACAAAGCCTGTGGCAAGCCTAACTGGCATTATCTTTCATTTAACTTATACCTACAACATCACAGCATATATATCAAACTTGTAAACACACACAGAATTGAGTAAACAGTCTTGCTTAGCATGTATAATTATTAAGCCCAGATTATGTTACCAGTCCGAGGGAAAGAGTTCAGTTGCAGTTCTGTGATGTCTCCTGGCTTTGTGGTCGTAGAGTTCTGCATTCGCGATTCTGTCGAGCCGTGTGCTCAGATGCAGGTTGAAGTTGTCCTGCAGGACATCGCGTCCCTGCGAGGATTTTGTAGAGCTTGAAGGGCGAGGGGATTTCCTTGAGAGTGGTGAGCTGGAAGCTGCACGTCTGACCTCCGGTTGTTGGTTGGAAGAGAAGAAAGCTGGAGCGGCGTGGTTTCTCCCTCTAGCCGATGCAGGATGAGAAGCCGGCAGCCCCACTCCTTGAAGAGTTGTGGAGAGAGATGGGAGCAAAGAGGTAGATTTTGGGGAGACCTCTCCTTATATTGGCCCCGATGACCTCACGGGCCTTGGAACGGAGTGACCAATAGGAGTTGACCCTGGTAATTATTGACACCTTTGTGGGACATTGTCCAGACCCCAGGACATGCAGCATCCTGTTACAATCTGGGAGACGGAGTTCCTTGACTGTCTCAGAACAATGAGAACCTGTGGCATCTTGGGGGATTGAGTCCACTCGAGCACATGCGGCATGTTTCTTTCAAGTTTGACTGAAAGGAGGCCTGTGGTTTGCACAAAAACCATGTCCCAACAACTACATTTTACAGATATTACCTCCCAATTTACAAACCCCTTCAGCTTCAAATCACTCTACCCATCACAATAATTTGTAGTTATAGGAACCTCTCAAGTCTACATTGTTCAATAAATGTTGACCTATTGTTTATTACAAATTCTCTTTAAATATGTCCACTTTTATGAATAAAAGAATGTAACCAAACATTTTGTTGTCATATTATATCAGGCCTCAGCCGAAAGAGGACACAAGACAAGGTCATGAACTTTGGACATCACACCAGTTTATTCCCCATCATATTCCAAAACAACTCTCTTCACAGAACCCCCTTCCGTTAAAAACCCCTGTTCAAAATAAGTGTCTCACCCCGTAACTCGCTGTCCGCAGTGAGTGGGGTTTCTCCAACTCCCCCTCGTGCGTTCGCGCACAGTGAGTGGAGGTGAGTTTTAAGCCAACCTTTTCACGTTTATTTGCCTTTCAAAAATGAATAAATAAACCATGTTTGAGGCCAGGTAGTTTCCCCTTTTCACCTCTGTGTGCAGCAGGTGGGATTGTTTACCTGTGTTCCCTGTATAAAATACAGTTGTTCTTAGTTATCACCCTTTGTAGGTGCTAATTTTTTGTTTCCCTTAAAGCCCTGTTCGCAGTGGCTGGGATTTTGTTCTCTCTCCACCCCCCCCAACCCCCTTGTTTTCTGCCATTGCAGGCATACAGTGGGCATTTTCAGGTGAATTAGTTATTTCACCCCTTCCTTCGTTTTATGTGATATTGGCCAGCTGTGATTAGCCTGCTTATTAGATCCCCTTTATCAGCTATCCGTAGCTGCTGGGCGCTATTGTTTATCTATTTATTCTTAAAACACAAAAGTGACACAGAAATGTCCTCACATTTGTGCCGTTATTGCCGGGGTATCATGGATCCCCGAGATGGCCACCGTGAATGCCCGACTTGTTTGGACATGGCACATTTAATGGATGATATTGAGAACCCCTGTGTGGCAGCAGTGGAACTGCCTGTGGAGGAGCGTGTTAAAAGAGCCAGAGGGGTGGAGCAGTCTGTTCGTGCTGGGGCCGTACAGCCTCTACCAGCCAAACTAAATGAAAGGGGACACACCTCAAGGAAAGCCCCCCGAAAACGTAGGCATGAGCACACCCCTGTTCGCAGGCGGGACTCAGGAAAGACACAGGCTCCAAAACCTTCACAGAACCCAGCTGGTCAGCATGATGACACTCAGCTGCAAATCCTAGCGGCCATACGTGGTCTGTCAGAGAGGTTGGGTAGAGTTGAGGCCCAGTACCCGGCCACAACAGCTAGGGCATCGAGGCATGGGCAGTCCTCCCCGGACAGGTTACCCTCCTATCAGGAGGAGAATGTGGTTCACCCTGACATTCTCTCTCTCTATGCTCAAGAGTCCCTTTTTGAAAGTGATGGGCAGTCTGAGGGTGCTGCTGGGCTAAAACAGCCTAAATCCACACAATGTGAGGGGGCGTCCAACCTCAGCAACATGAGTGACAGTGAGCCTTCACCCATGGACGTCATCTCAAAGGTTTCAAGTGCGGCAAAAATTGTGGGGCTCAATGTTCCAACTGAGGCTCCTGCTCCAGTGGATGGGAATTGGGCCAGCATCACTCAGACCCAGCAATCAGTTACTGTACCTGTGGCTGGTGACTATTTGCACATGCTCAGGAAAGCATGGAACATTCCAAGTTGGGCACCTCAGTTCAATGCAGGTTGCCGGAGGTATGGGGGATATGCCTCCAGTTGAGCGGGAGATGGCAGTCTTAACATCTCTGGGTCCAGAGCGGGTAACCACCAATCCATGCTGTCCCCTGAAAGAGTGTGATAAGTCAGACCGACTGGTGTCTCGGACTTATAATGCAGCCACACGAGCAGCCCGCTCGGGCAATGCGCTCGCCATTTTATTGGCAGCTCTTAGGAGAACAGCCAACCCAGAGGACCAGGACACCATGAGCCTGATAGACTATGCCCTTGTCACTCATTCCCAGCTAACAAGGGACATTGGTGCAGCTATGTCATCTGCCATGATATCTCGGAGGCAGATCTGGTTGGCACAGACAACTCTTCCCGAGAATATCAGGAAAGAACTGACCAATATGCCAGTCGTGCCAGCACATGTTTTTCATCCTGACTCCCAGGGTGTGTTAGATAAGGCTGAACAGTCTCGGCGTACCAGAGAGTCAGTACAGCGCACGTTCAGAGGGGCTGCGACTACCAGGTATAAACTTAGGGGCTCCCAGCCTCCCCACCAGTCATCATCCTGGGCCCGTAAGGAGCCATGGGTGAATGACAGGCGACAGGCTACAGGATTCACAGCCTCTGGTGACTCCAAACAGCCTTCACAAAGTCGACGTGGGTCCCATCCCCGTTTTTCGACTAGAGATGCTCCCCAGAGGAGGCGCCCCCCCAGAGGTTCAGGACCTCGGGGCGGTACAGCCTAGGGGTGGGGGGACACCCGCCGAATTTCATTCTCAGCTATGCCTGGACAGCTGGGAAGAAACTGTGTCAGACCCATGGGTGTTTGCTACAGTATCAAAGGGGTACAGAATTCAGTTTCGGCGGCGGCCCCCCCCTTACTCCAGGATCCGCATGACGATTGTCACGGACCCAGTCCAGGCTCAAATCCTGACACAGGAAATTTTAACCCTTCTGCAGAAGGATGCAATTATGAAAGTAGATCCAGACGAACAGCTCACTGGCTTCTACTCCACGTATTTCCTCGTGCCGAAAAAAGATGGCAGAATACGTCCCATCTTGGACCTAAGGCGATTAAACGCCTTCATAAAGGTACTTCCTGTCAAGATGCTGACCACGGGTCAGATCTTAGAATCTATCGAAAGAGGAGAGTGGTTCACCTCGATAGACCTGGAAGACGCGTACTTCCATGTGCCCATCTGTCCAAACCACAGACCTTTTCCTCGGTTTGCATTCCAGCGATTCCGTCTCGGCAGGCAGCTACAATTTATCAACTTTCAGAGGATGCTGGGGATGATTTCAGCCGCAGCAGCTGTTGTTCCTCTGGGCCTCCTCAGGGCCAGGCCAATTCAGAGGTGGCTGAATGCCTTCAAGCTCGACCCGAGCTTGAAGGCGACTTCAATGAGGCTCTCCTGTTCAGATGCCGGTAAGGAAGCAGGGACAGCAGAAAAGGGATAACGAATCCAACTGTCTGACTCGTCATTTTCTGGGAAATACCTGCACAGTTGTGCAGCCAGCTCACTGAGGTGCATTGTAATGTCACGTTTGACACTGTCTTTCAGACCGAGGTGATTTGCACACAAAAAATCATGCAACGACGGAAAGACCTCTGTTTGTTTTTGTTCATGCAGTCTTCCCAGAGCTTCGCTTTCTTTATCATAGCCTTAATTTTATCTCGTACATTGAATACGGTTGCGGAAAGCCCCTGTAATCCGAGATTAAGTTCATTCAGACGAGAAAAAATATCACCCAGATAAGCTAGTCATGTAAGAAACTCGTGATTATGCAAATGGTCAGACAGGTGAAACTTGTGGTCAATAAAGAACATTTTAAGCTCCTCTTTAAATTCAAAGAAACGTGTCAGTACTTTGCCCCTTGACAACCAGCGCACGTCCGCGTGCAGTGAGAGTGTCGTATGGTCGCTGCCCATTTGACTGCATAATGCAGTAAACATGCGTGAGTTCAGGGGCCTGGCTTTAACAAAGTTCACCAATTTTACTGTAGTGTCCAAAACGTCTTTCAAGCTGACAGGCATTCCCTTGGCAGCAAGAGCCTCTCTGTGGATGCTGCAGTGTATCCAAGTGGCGTCGGGAGCAACTGCTTGCAGACGTGTTACCACTCCACTATGTCTCCCCGTCATGGCCTTTGCGCCATCTGTACAGATGCCAACACATTTTGACCAAATAAGTCCATTTGATCTTACGAAGGTGTCCAGAATTCTGAAAATGTCCTCCCCAGTTGACCTTGTTTCCAGAGGTTTACAGAACAGCATGTCCTCCTTAATTGACCCTTTGTGAATGTACCGGACATATACCAGGAGCTGTGCCAGGCCGGCTACGTCTGTTGATTCATCCCGCTGTAGTGCATAAAATTCACTGGCACGTGTGTGAAGTAGTAGCTGTTTTAAAACGTCCTCTGCCATGTCACTGATACGCCGTGAAACAGTGTTGTTTGATGAAGGCATTGTCTGTATATTTTTTTTTGCCTTTTCCCCCGGCATTGCCCCAGCCATATCCACGGCAGCAGGGAGAATTAAGTCCTCCACAATAGTGTGGGGCTTGCCAGTCTTAGCCACTCGGTAGCTCACCATATAGGATGCTTCTAACCCCTTCCTTTTAATGGTATCTGTTACCTTTATACATGTTTTACTGGTCGAAAGTCCTCTTAATTCCCGTTCAAAAAACTCCCGTGGTTTATTTTTCAACTGAAAATGTTTCGCTTCTAAATGTCTGCGCAAAAGTGAATGTTTCATCGAGTTGTGAGATAGTACTTTTGCACATATAACACACTGTGGCCGAGTAGAAGAACCAGTTCCAATACAAGTGAACCACAAAGCAATGTAGTTCTCATCATATTTGCGTCTTTTTGACGTGTGCTTTCTCATGTCAGGGGGTTGAAGATCTGCATCAGACTCACTGTCACTGTCAGTGGCCAAGCTAGCAACGTTAGCTTGGCTAGCAACAAATGTAATGCTGCTTGCACCCTGATCCAAGGACTCGTAAGACAAACCCGGGTTGTTGGCACCGGCAGGTTCATCCTCGATTTTAGGCCTACTGGTAGAAGCCGATGGTGTCTCTCTGGATGGGGGATTAACTCTTTTCAACCACTTCTCCATGTTCGTGCAGCAATCGGAACAAGCTCCCTCCCCTCCACAGGGCATCAGCAAGTGAAATTCTGACGTTGTTTTGACTAGGGATGGGCATTCAATTAAATTGATTTAATAGATTGGCGGGAGAATTAACGATTGATTTTTTATTAATCGTAATTAGAGCTGTGAAAAATAACGCGTTATGATTAAATTACAGGATTAATTCGTTAATTTTTTTAACGTATTTAACGCATGCGCAGAAGGACCTTCCAATATACGCACATTTCCGCCCACTCTGCACTAGTCACCGCTCTAATGCAGTCAGACGGCAGCTGCTACTCAAACAAACAAACAAACATCACCTTCTGGGGAGATCGTGCTCTAAAAAAACAAAGATGGAACATTCAATAAAACCAAGGTGATACGCACACTCTGCGCGAAGACGTTATTGTTTCACCGGAGGAAAGCCGCTTAAAGTTCCACCGCAACACGGAGCATGTGTTGGTCGGCAAGGGGCGTTCAAGGGGAATCCGCCAAACCAGCTTCACTCACAGGACACATTGCGCAAAAGAAGCGGACAGGTTTACTGTCAGAGAAAGTGAAGAAGTTAGTTTGCCTCACCAACTGGCTGAATGAAGACTAGCTAATATGGTCTTTAGAGGCATTAGATTGTGCCAGGATGTGGTGAATGGTTGTTTGACAAAAAATAGAAAAATGTTCAACCATACTATAAAAACAATGGCTAAGAAGCCCAAATAATTTCTGTTTGATTTAAAAAGAAAAGAAAAAAGTTTTATTAACCAATACAATGGCTAAGAAGCCCAAATTCTGTTTAGGATGAATGTTCCATATGGACTAGCAAAGAGAACTGCAAAAGAACTGCTGAGTTACAGCACCATTGTTTTGTTTATTTATGAATAAAAAAAGAAAACATGTTAAATGTATATATCTGTCTGTTGTCATAAATCTTTTTGTTCTCACAAAATATACAGAGAAAATTGGTAATGTGATTAATCCTGATTAATCCATAGAAACCTGTAATTAATTTGATTAAAATTTTTAATCATTTCACAGCCCTAATCGTAATATTTTTATATTAAAATTCACTATTTATAGGCTAAATTAAAATGCAGTGAAAACAGAAAAAACACAGCGTGTTTCCTCATTGAGATCTTTATTACAAGATGAACAACTCAGTTAAACAGGATCCTTTCAGTGGTTACACTTGAAAATATGCGCTGCTGTTCTCTTAAGCCCCGCTGAGAAAGCCGCTAGCCGCTGAGAGCTAGCTGGATTTGACGGTTCTCGACCTCTCAGTTCGGTGGTTGTCACGCCCTCACTCCCGGAACCCCTCACCAAGAGCCGGCTCTGTCCGGGTCCGAAGGGGCTAGCTTTGGAGATAGCCTCCGCTAGCTCCAGAGCTCGGCTTCATGTCCGCACAAGGACCCTCAGTCCATGTGGAAGGGAACCCGGACAGAGCCGGGTCTGGATGAGGGGCTCCGGGAGTGAGGACGTGACAACAACCGGACTGAGCGGTCGAGAACCGTCAAATCCAGCTCGCTCTCAGTGGCTAGCGGCTCTCTCAGCGGGCTTGAATATAACTCCGGGCTGCTTCCTCGAGTTGCTAACGTCCTCACGGTGCTGCGTTCCAGGCAACTCCGATATTCCGCCCTAATACATGAAGAAGAGCAGTGGACTTCCCCGGGCGCTCATGGAGACGTATAGCTTTGCAGTGTTGGCAGTGAATGCAACAGAATTACGTCGACGATATGGCAGCGTAATTATTTCGCTGAATATGGGTATACATCAGTATTTTTGGCAATGCGACTTGGATATTCAGACTATTTAATATTGCATGATTATTTATAGCTCAGTTTGAAAATGTAACAGGCATTTTCACTTTGAAAACGCAAATAAAAAGTTCTCCCCGAGTACCCCCCTGAACCACTTCACGTACCCCTGGGGGTACATGTACCCCAGTTTGGGAACCGAGGACCTACACAATCAAATACCGCTCATATACAGACTACACACTGTTGTACATGTCACCCTCCTCCAATAACTTAAGGCCAGTTGACCAACTCTGCAACTCTGCAACCAACTACAAGAAAAACTGCTGGTTGGTTGCAGAGATCAGTGACTGATGTTTGTTTTCATTGAAATGTTGTGAGCAGATCAGGAATCAGTTATTCTTGATGCTGGGTTGATTCTAATAAACACTTCACTGGGCTTTTTAATAACACCATTCAGCCCCTCAGTCTGTCAAACAAAGTTACTAGGGGAGTGCAAAACAGAGACAAGCTTGAGCCACCTGAAAGTTTTCTTATTTTGCCAGGCTTAAGGCTTTTTGCTTCGTTGCCTTTTTTGTTTCCACAAATGTTCTTCATCCATCCACTGCTTGTCTGCATGTCAGCACTCGCAGTTTAATTCTTTTGAAATTGTGAAGCTGACTGACCGAATGGCATGATAAGTCTGACAGTGCAGTATAAATGTAGTCAAATGTAGACATCATTATGATGATCTTATGTGTAAATATATGTGGCAAAATGAACAACTTAACATAGTCAGAACCACACAATATTGAATAATGATGTCACAAAATGAAATGATCTTGTTATTACATGAAAAGATTTTGTCAAAATAGCGATATTTATCATGGTGGCATTAATCTGTAATTCACACCACACTTTGAGAGAAAATCTTTTGCTGTCAGATAAACCAGGTCAGATGTCAACAGATTCATTTTTTTGATGTTGCATCACCATCCAGTGGTCAATCCGGTTTATTACAATCTTGGATCCACTGAAACTACAGTATCATAGGTGGTTGCAATATTATGTAACACCTTGATGTTAGGCTAAATCCTGTGAAGCTGTTCGTGTGCCTGCTCCAACGTGAGTCAGATCTACAATGATCTACACTATCATTCATGTACACACACTACATAAAGCATCCGTCTCGGCCTGAATAGATTGATGGATGGATTGATTGATGGATGGATGGATGGACGGATGAATAGATAGATAGATAGATATAAATATAGATAGATAGATAGATAGATAGATAGATAGATAGATAGATAGATAGATAGATAGATAGATAGATAGACAGACCCCTGCACTAGAGGATAATTGGACCAGTTTTGACCTGATTTGCTTCCTACAATTAGGGGTGCAACGATTAATCGACGCTGTCGACATAAAAACGATTACAAAAATAGTCGGCGATGAATTTAATCGTCGATGATTCCTTGCTTACATCATAGCGCGTTTTTTTTCGTGACGTGCAGCTGAAATAAATGTTGTTTTACCGGAGTTGCTGATGTAAGAAGCTAAGGAGTGAGCCATCTCGCTTCCTTCCTATCTGTGAAGGATGTAATGTTATCCTATTGCAGTCTTACACACTTCTCTGCGCTTCTATTAAAGCAGTCACCCTAACAATATCCTATAGGAACTGTGTCTGCCCCCCCGACCACCTAAACTCATTAAATCAAAAATAAGCAAGAGAGGAGTAAAACATTCAAACCTAAAAAAAAATATCAGTATCAAAAAATAGAAGGATAAAATGGGGTTTATTCAATATCAGGTCACTCAGTCCCAAATCCCTACTCATTAAAGACTCGATCACTGACCAAAGGGTATATTTACTATGTTTAGCTTAAACCTGGCTGCAAAAAGATGCATATGGCAAGGGGCGGCTGTGGCTGAGGGGTAGAGTGGTTGTCCTCCAACCTGAAGGTCGGCGGTTCGATTCCCAGTCTGAACCATCTGCATGCCGAAGTGTCCTTGGGCAAGATGCTGAACCCTGAATGGCCCCCCCCTTAGAATAACAAAGTGCTGGGATAGATGCACTGTATGTGTGAATGGGTGAATGTGAAACTGTAATGTAAAGCGCTTTGAGTGGTCATCAAGACTAGAAAAGCGCTATATAAATACAAATCCATTTACCATTTACCATATGTGGATCTCAATGAAGTGACGCCCCCCAACCATACTCATACTCATATTCCTTGAAGCACAGGCATAGGTGGAGGGGTCGCAGCAATCTTTAAATCCAACCTATCTATCATCCCTCGACCTAAAGGTAGGTATAACTCATTTAAAAAAACCAGTTCATCTAGTTTTAAAATATCGTCCACCTTCCCCTTACTCAGAGTTTTTATCTGAATTGTCTGATTTCTATCTGAACTAGTTCTTAGGACAGATAAAGCTAATGTAGAAGTGTTTTCAACATTCATGTAGATGTTGTCAAGGACAGTCTTAGTTCACTATTTAATTCATAAATAGACTCAATCGGCTTCACTCAAAATGTGAAAAAAAACACTCACTGTTTCAGTCACACTCTTGCTTTTGTTCTGACATATGACATATACATTGAATATGTAATAATTTTTCCCAAAAACCATATTCTGCACGAACATGTTTCAATTAGATTTCAATTTACATTATGTCTACACTGATTCTGGACAGAAATTCTAATATAATCTGTGTTTATCTGATCTTTATCTGACAAATTTAAAGAATTGCTTCCTTCTACACAAACTTCACAGCTATGTGTCAGTACAATTCAGGAAAGTTATCAAAGCTTACCTAACATACTAGTTGATAACTTTGTTAATAGAACAGCAGCCTCATTAAAAAACTAACCTTAACACCGTCTCCCCGCTGAAAAAGAAAAAAGTAAATAAGAGGAGATTAGCTCCATGGTACCATTCTCAAACACGTGTTTTAAAACTGACACCACGGAAGATGGAGAGGAAGTGGCATTCCAAAAGCCAAGATGAACCTCATATTATTCTTTATTAATAGAGGAACATAGGAACAACCCCAGGTTCCTCTTCAGCACTGTAGCCAGGCTGACAGAGAGTAATAGCTCTATTGACTCATATATTCCTTTAATTCTAAGAAGAAATGATTTCAGGAACTTCTATACAAACAAAATTATAACCATAAAAAAAAGGCACTACCTCCTCCCCATGAATAGCACAGATACCTTGTGTAGTACAGAACCAATAGATCCACCTGGAGCACCGACAGCACAGAGCACTCACTTCACAAGTTTCCTCCGCTAAACCAAGAACACTATTGTTGGCAAAAGCACAATTGTGCATTCAAGGGATTTTTAAGGAACACCAGTCAGTGCACATCAGCTAGAAAGGTACATTCCTACTGTGATGTATTGGTGGTAGCAGCATCATTTGTTTATCATTGGAATTGATTTAACGCTGTGTTGATTGTTCACCTGCATTATAATTAGTCATTATATAGCTGAGCGAAATCTCAATATTGAAACTAAGAATCTGCCCGTTCCAGAATGTAGAGACTTACCCAGGAAGGTGGAAGCTGTAACACCTGCCAAAAGTGTTTATACAGAGAAGGAAATAATTCTGTAAATTGGTCCATTGATCCAATCAGAGCGGGCAGTTAACATTAGACCCTTACTATTGTCTGCAGCAGCAGCACTCGCTGAAACAGCAGAAATGGTTTCTGAGTAGACATCACTGAGACTCAACCATAATGATGTAGTTGAATGTTTCATTAAATAATTAATTACACACGGGAAAGGGAAAAACAATAGGGTCACAGAAGAGCTGTGACAAAGTGTCATTAATGTGGAGCCCCTTGGACTTTCCTATCTGAGACATGAGTTCATGCTCTTACAGAGACATGTTATTAATGTTCGCCTTTTTAATCATTACTGCCTTACCGTAATCTCGATGATGGAATCATGGATTCATTGTTTTTCATCTACTGTCATTAGGGTTGCAAAGGGGAGGAAAATTTCCGGTAAATTTCCGGTAAATTTCGGGAAAATTTCCATGGGAATATTCAGCTCGGGAATTTTGGGGAATTTTGAAAAAAATTTTTACACAAATTAAACGCTGAGCCCTAAAAAAATCATTCAAAACTCTATTTTAAAGACGTATGGAATGCAGCAGAAGCTGCACGTTGAATTTCAACCCTGCACTGTGCATTTCTCCATCACCTGCACAGATAATTGCCAGCATCCTGCACATTACAGCAGGGCTATTGAGGCCTGCTGTAGTGTGCAGGACTAGTCAGGTAAGTTTCGATGATATTACTGGGGGAAATATATTAGCATGCTGATTGAGGATTGTTCACCTGTCCATCTAGCCTATTTCTATTCATTTATCCATCAATTGTAAAATATTTTTAAGGATGATTCCAATTGGCCAACTATTTATATCTCTGGCATTGCTTTAGTGTTTTTTTACAAGATTTTTCTCATCTTATTCTACAGAGCAATGCTACGTGCACTATCTCATGTGTGGAGACATTTCACCCAAGCCAATGTAGAAGGAAAGGCTGTGTACATTTGCAAATACTGTGCAAAGACCTATGTTAAGAATGACACAAAGATCCAGAAGCATATAATCAAGTGCCCAAAGTTTCCTCAGGGCTCAAATCGGCCTATGACAAACAAAATGTTTATATTTATGTCTGTATATGACAAGGTAAATACAGTTAGTATTGTGGTATCACCAGAGGTTTAACCACTGAACAGGGTGTAGGGCAGTGCGTCACAGAAGCAAAGAGAAGTCACGAAAAAGGTTTCAAACCAAGTCCTGGTTTATTAAACAACAAAAAGTCTCTCTCAAAGCAAAACATAAAGTTCATCAAACTGTAAGGATATGTCCTCCATCCAGTGGCTCCTCACACGGTTCGTTTCCAAAGGTGTTTTGTCCAAGTCTCCTGTTTCCTGCTTCTTGGTGGTCTCAACTCCTTTGTTCTCCCCACTCGCTTCCACACCTGTGCTCCAGCTTTAAGTAGGCCTGAGAGCTTGGACCCTCCCCCAGCAGTGCCTCCTGGGAGATGCAGTCCTCCCGGCAGCCATCTTGTGGGGATGTATCCACTTCTAGAATACGGCACATAATGCCCCTCTATTACCTGCCCTCTTGTGATGCCACAGTATATATTACCCACACAATTTCCAGTTTATTCCCGTTAATTCCCGTTAATTCCCGTATATTCCCGTATATTCCCTTATATTCCCGTTAATTCCCATGGAAAGTTTCCAGCTTTGAATATTCCCGGAATTTTGCAACCCTAACTGTCATACATCAGTTAATAGCAACCACCCCCCTTTCAAGAGCACATAAAACTTCAGCTGCTTCATATGATTTATTTGAAATAAAAAACCTTGAAACAAGATTGTTTCGAGTACAAATGCATATAAATATTTAATATGCCCCATCAACCATATTCTACACAATTTCTCACCACTTTCCTTTGTTTTACCATCACATCTGTTGTGCTTGATTGTTCGGGTGGAGATATAATCAGCACATTAAGAATGGACACATTCAAAGAGTTTGCACTATACATTAAATCCTCCTTCCTCTTCCCTCCTCTGCATGGTCTACAACAAGCACTGTATTATTAGTCTAGAGTATTAGTTGGCTGATCATACCCACCTCGAATGATAACCTGTAGATGTCCTTATAGACTTTACATAGTCTTTTTCTCTGCAGCCTGACATTAGCCAGGAGGAAATTCAGTCCTTTTTCACCCACAGAGACATTTGCATATGTTAGCATTAGACACGTTCTGGCTGGACTAATAGTTGTTAATCTCACCTGACATCAATGGTAAGAAAGGACTGATTCCAAAGTAAAACTTAATGTGTTTTTTTGAATCTGTCCATTGATTTGTGCTTGCTTGCTTATTTCATCAACATTACACCAATACTACTGAGCAGATTTCCACAAAACTGGGAGGATGGGACATTGGCCAAAAAAGAACCCATTCAGTTCTGTAACAGATCCAGGAAGCTTTTATCACTTTCTTTGTTGTGATATGATGTTTTTTCTTCTTTTTATTTGTTTTATCTTTTTACCAAATTCCAAGGGAATAATGATTGAATCCTGTTGAAAGGACTAATATCTGAGTCTGTTCAATTTGGTGAAGTTTGCATTTAAGTGGCCTGTTGGGTATTGGTGGATGAATTCATTCTACTGATTGCATTGCTAGTAACAAATGTTATTGTCATTTTAATATTTTAAGGTCTCAACCTTACTATATAAAGTGCCTTGAGTTAATATATGATGTGATTTACAAAATTGAATTGAACTGAATAGATTTTAACTGAATTAGAAACGCCTTGTCCTGTTATCCTGTGTCACATCACTGACTGAAATGTGTCTAGTACAAATATATATACACAGCAAACCTCAGTGATTGGATATTTTTCATGTCACAGGAAGCTGCATGAATAACTAAACATAGTCCCACATATGTCTGAACACTAATATTGTTTTTTAAACTGACTGCTTAATTTCAGTATCATGAGCAGCCAGCTTATAACTTGCTCTACAATAAATCCACTGTGTAGACGTGTTTGTTATCACAGCATGTTTCCAATAATTTCCATTGTGTTAATAAATAATAATTGAAAATCAGAGTGAAATTGTTGAATGTGACCCTCTAATTTCCATATGACTTACTCTTATTGAGTAAGTGGTTATTTTTTTTTCATTTTGACATCACGTAGCGTAAATACCAGTTGTCAAAGCAAAGACCTGTGGATTAGATGTCAAAGACTATTTTTATATTTATAAATGTGAGTATGCAAATGAATGGTACTTAAAAAAACCTTTTGGAATCGTTTGAGTAATGCTGCTACACAGTTGAAGACCTCTGGGAAATAGATGTGTATGTTGACAGACTTTTCGCAACGAGTTGTGTGGACCTTTGTGGATGAACTGAATGGATTTCAAAAAATGTTGTAAGTACCACTTATTCACAATCACATTTATATACAAAGGGCCCATGTTCAAAAGTTCTGTAATTCAAATCAGTGTAAAGCATTGCTGCAACAAAATGAAAGTTGTGCTTAAACTTTGAAGAAGTGATTATGAAATTGTTGTTTCCATAATGGGGCTCTGCACCTGTCACATGTAAATCTGTCTGACAGTCTGATACAGGGAAATAATACAAATAAATTATCGGATTTAATTTGTGGATATTTTAGGGTCCCCTCAGCTGTCTGCACATAGTCTCTCCAGTCTCTGTTCAGAGTATTGCTGTTCCTGCTTATCAAGAAAACAAGCAGGCATAAGATGTTTATCATCTTAAGATAAATCTCTTTGGCATTTATCACTCTCTTTCTTCTACCTTAGTGTATTTAACTATTCCTACATCATGACATCCTTTTTTCCTAAGTAACAGATGAAGCCTTTTTGCCCCCAGTTGACAGAGTCACACTGATGAGCCAAAGATTATGACGAGCATGGTCATGCTTACCTGTGTACAGCTATACAGGCTAAGACGCCCTTTTGTGAGTTTTCCGTGGCATAGCAGCCATTCTGTCTGTTTAGGCCTTTGTTGTCCTTGGGCATAATGGAAGCAGCAGTTTGTGTTTTTTCCCTCTTCAGGTCACTCTTGCTCAGATCTTAATTCCTGCACATCCACCACTGTGACTGAGAACCATGTGTTCAATTGTTTTACAAGGCATCATGGACCTTGACATGCACTGTTTTTATGAATAATAAAGATATTCCCTTAATCTCATTATGTTTTTTATGTAAAATAGAAAAGCCTGTTGTGAAAGTGACTTGATACATATACGTAATGTATAGTTTATATTGAACTAATATTTTGATTTTGTTCATGTTAAGTTTTTATGGAAGATATTTTTTACCAGCTTTCTTCCGTATGAACAGGATCAGCAGGAGGCACCTATGGTGGCGGTTCCTTCCCTTTAATGTCTCCTTCCCTTGTTTAGCTTCACCTCTCACCAGTGTAACCAACATATCACTGTGTTGACAACGTTGTTTTTTCATTATGATCATGTACTGTACTGTCTCCTAAAGATTTGCTTGTTCATGTCACATGTCTGCGGTTTTAGTTTTCTAATGCAACATGTAAAACTTAAAGTCACTTCTTCACTGAATATTAATAATACAGGGATAAGGAGTCATCATCTGGTTCCATCACTTCATCTATCCAATTCCTTTACATTAAAGAAAAAATTGGTAAGCATGTTTAGTGGACTGAACTACACCCCAGAATACAGAGTACCACACTGCAGGAAGTAAAGTAAATGTCACATAATGAATATCCAATTTTAATGGCTCTGCTTGGGTTTCCACTTAGTGTTAATTAATCAAGCAGATGTGACATCACATCACTGAAAGGATGATTAGAACAAACCAAAACCCTTTCATGTCTGGGATACAACAAAAAGCCAAACATTGTAGAACACACAAAAAAAAATATTAAAGCAAGAATGTATGACAATAGACAATTAGAATGCTGAAATTCACAGAGATAAAAAAAAGTGTCATGCCCTGATGCCTTACAAACAGAACATATAAAGAAATCATTCCCCTTAGTAGCACACATCAGAAATATTCTGGTGAGCGACAGCGAAAATGAACAGGAGTAACTAAGCACCAACATCAAGTCCTGCAGTGAAATGAGCTCCGTTTCAGTTTAAGGTTCTAATACCGTTTTGCTTGTTACTGCACAGTGACTTTTCCTTCAGTTATCAACATAGTGATTTTGGAGCTGTCTCTAGAGTAGGATATACAGTAAGTAGCTCTTGGCAAAAGTATGTCCATAATATTCAGCCAGTATCAACTGGCCTACCAACATTCTAACTTGCCTACCAGCTGAATATCCCAGACTAAGGCTGAGTGTAAATAAAAAAGACCCAATTACATCCAGTTAAACAGTCTCATCATCTGTCTACTCTAGTTTCTTCAAAACAGAGTCGACAGTATTTGTAGCGCTATTGCCGCAGCGGGACTGCATCAATGCCGCTAAAGACTTTAATGATGAATGTTTTTACACGTGGCATCTATTGCACTTCTGTCCGTCCTGGGAGAGGGATCCCTCACATGTGGCTCTCTCTGAGGTTTCTACTTATTTTTACCCTGTTAAAATGGTTTTTAGTAGTTTTTCCTCACTCTTGCTGAGGGTTAAGGACAGAGGATGCCACACCCTGTTAAAGCCCTATGAGATGAATGTAATTTGTGAATATGGGCTATACAAATAAAATTTGATTGATTGATTGATTGCCACATCATCGGATCTCAGAATTTCAAGGTCAATAACTAACTAAATAAAACTCAAGTTGTGATATACATTGCTGAGGGGATTGAGATGATGATCTAAAATGTTAAATCAAAAATACAATAAACATAATTTTTTGTAATTTCTTTGCATGTATGCATTTCCTTTGTTTACTATATGTTAATTACAGGAAAATGGTAATTTTCATTTAAAGGACGATTAATTATCTATTTATAACTGGTTTTAATTGCGGCATGATTTTTCCATTCCACAGACAATTTAGTGAAGAGGTGTATTGCAGTTTTAGCGTGGTCTAGCAGAGGCCAGCATTTATGTGTGTATACTATGAGGGAGTACAAAGGAAGCTTCATGAATGTAAATGAGCTGTCAATGGGTTGTGACCATGGGCCAAACTTATCTTCACAGATACAAGCTGATGGCTGCCATGACAGACAGTGTGTGATGTTAACATTGTTCTGTGGGCCAGCTGTCTGGGGGGAAACTACGACCTGACATTTAGAAACATTCATGGTTGAAATGTTTAATGTGGCATGGAACATTCATGTCACAATGAAAAACAATTGATTTAGTTATCCAAGGCAAAAGGCTAAATAATTATCCTTTAAACAAATGATTTCATTCAGTTTCAGGCAAAGTAAATGGAATGGGAACTGCATTTATATCAATGATGTAACAATTATAGTGGTAGATTACCACACCAATTAATAAGTCTTTGTTATTGTGCTTTCTTAACATTGCAGGCTGTAAATACAGATGGACCACGCATCTCTACTTCCTCTTACCCTGAAAACATGAAGCCTAAAACCATATTAAATTGAAGATGTCAGAGTCTGTACAGTAGTGAATATGTGGATTGGTTGACATTCCACAGATACACCAACCTATCGCTATCTATCACATCAATCAATCAGGTTGATCAGAGAAATCAAGTCGACCTATTTTAGCTGTCAATCATGATGTCTCTGTTTTTATATTATCAAAAAACTAATTCAAACCAAACCCCCAAAAGATGAACAAAAACCACCTTTATGTTCATTAACACCTTCTCTAAAATCTGTTATTACACAATAAACTGGAACAAATCCACTATACTACCACTTTCTGAAGATGCCTGGGATACTGCTGTACAGAACTCATCCCTTCCACTTCACAAAGACAATATTAGGTACCTGGGTTTTGAGGTTTCCTAAGAGTTATTTCACCTTACACTCCATTGTTAAAAACAGTTGAAGATGACCTTGAACATGTATCAGTGTGATAAGAAGTGCCTTAAATGACAGAAATCATCTTCGGGAAAAATTTATTTCATGTGTACTTTGCTTAATTTACTTCGGTCCATGACCAATCTGTTAACAGGGAGGGGCCAAATTTAAGACATATTCTCTAGCCAACCACCAGGGGGCCATCAAGATGTTCTGGCTTCACGTTTGGGAGCAGTCATGCCATCCATCTTTACACACATAATTGATTGGAACCAATAACAAAAGTGTTTTAACGTCAAGCACAGTAACTCCTGATGCACAGAGCACTTTTTGCCACAATTTCCTGCTGCAGCTGCACTTACATGCAGACCATATGAACATGTGTTAGGTCAAAATCTTGCTGCAGACTAATCAGAGACGACATCTTTAACAAATGCTGTGAGCAGTTGTAAGGGCTTTTTCATGCTAAGACATTTAGACTTGTCACAGTAGGAAACAATCTGCTGTTCCTGATAACTTCGATAATGTCATTTTTTCAAGAGTCCCAGTGGTAATTTAATATTTACACCTTTGGTTTTCCCACTTGACAAGTCAAAATATCATCTCTGAAAAAAGCTTGTATTAGAGTTAACAGTTGCCCATTTCTCCATCGACAGTGACAAAGTTATTGACAGATTTCTAAAAACAGCAAAGCTTGAATACAAAAGTCATTTGTGATGATGTCTACAAACTTTATGCAAGTACTTTTGTAAATGGACTATGCAGTGTTGTCAATGGCACTCACAAAGTTGTGTACAAGCTGATTGGAGAGCTATGATCCATTACCATTCGTGATATGTAGTTCTAACTGGGAATTGAGATTTGCAGACTGATGCTGAATATCCCAAAGAATTTTTAGGTTAATTTTCAATGGACATTCTAACAGAATATAAATCCGTAGTGAAAGTTAGGTTGTGACATGAATGGATTTGTAGTCCTGCTCTGCAATAAGGTTTTCAGAATGGATTGACATAATCCAAAATGTCCCTTTTCCTTACTAAGTAAAGAAGTAGTGACGAATATTTCAATGAGTACACAATATACTACCATGCAACGACCACACATGGACACTCTGGGACATGTGCACTGTTCAAATACACAGAGGAGACATCTAAAAGACAGCAAATTAAGGCTAGGATACACGGGTAGCATTTGGTAGCAATGGCGAATGGCAGTTAATGCCAATAAGGCAGACATCTTGCAAAACTCTCAAAAGAGTTACGGATAGTTATAACAGTGAGTGTTTTAGTGCGGAATTGTGTTTAACTTCTCACTGTCAAATCTGTTTCCATATGTGGGGATAATCTCTACATATCACAACTAAAATTTCAGCTGACTGGTTTCTAAACCTTTCCGATGAAACGCTCACACATGTAGGTGACTGCCAGCCTCCTGTGTGCCCTTAATGACTTATCTCAGTGTAAGGCTCTTTGCCGTATTTGATTGCTTCAAAACGTTACCCGTGTAACAGTGCCTCAAAACTTCATACAACCCCACTTTCACCCCTCAGTTAAACATTATAACAAAGATACATTTTTCATTTACATCAACAATACACTTTTTTTTATAATGAGCAACCTTTTGTGATAGTTCGTGACTGCCAAATGGGATTTTTTTTTCACCCATGGAAAGGGCTAAATTCCCTTTGTGATTAAAACCTATAATCTCGATCATCCATCCATTCCTTGAGTCTTTGTTCTTGCCATTTGTTCATATATCATATATTTTTCTTTCAGCTTTGCTCTCCTGCAGCTTTATTTTTCTGCAAAAATAGATTCAAAAAGATTAAAAGAAATATGGATATCAGCATTGAATACTAATATATAATACATTTTATTTATACAGCAACTTTCATACATAAAATGCAGCTCAAAGTGCTTTACCGTAAAATCAAAGACATTAAATAAGAGATAAAAAAACATATCAAGAGAAGAAGCTTGTCTGCTGTGTGGTGGGAGTTTGTTCCAAACCATTGGTGCATAGCAAGAGAATGCTGTTTCCCCAAACTTCTTGTAGTGTGTTTTGGGGATATTGACCAAGCCCACGGTATGGAACATATTCCGATAAACAGTCAAGATGTATGAGGGTGCTGTACCATTAAGAGACTTAAAAACAGTCCTCAGTGAGACTGGAAGCCAGTGTAAAGACGCTAAAACCGGAGTTATGTGATCTCTTTCCTTTTTCTCATTAAAACCATGGATTCAGAATTGTGTACAAGTTGTTGTCTATAAACAGATTTTTTTGGGTAAACCTGAATATAGTGCATTACAGTATTCCAGGCGAGAAAGTAAATAAGTATGGGTCAACTTTCTGGCATCTTCTAGAGCAAGGTATAGTCTTACTCTTGCAAGGTTTCTTAAGTGATAAGTTTGTGACATTTTTTTGTGAATTAAAATCTAATTCTGAATCAAGTGTAATCCCCAGGTTCTTTACTTTTGGTTTGTTTTAATGTGGCCGGATTCCAGGTTTGTTAATAATGTTTTGTCTCTGATCATCAGTATCAATTACACAAATTTCTGTTTAATTTGAGAAGATGTTGCTCATCCATTTTTCCCCGCTGAAGAAGCCATGTATAACTTGGTTTGGAGCATCAGAGACATACAGCGCTACAGACAGATAGAATTAAGTGTCATCACTGTAATCAGTCGTGTGTATGATTTAAAAGTAGGAATTCATGCAACTGTTTAGATATAGACTTTTTCAGAATATGTAAGTGAAATATAACATGTGACCACAACATTTTTATTTCCCCTTTGATTGTTCATGATTGAATTTCATACAATGTAACCTTGATCATGCTGTATCCTGTACCACTGAATTAATCTTGGTCTGATGCTTTAACTAGGCATTGTTGTTTTCATGTGATCAGAAGATCCCAACCTTTGACTTTGTAACAACCCCAACCAGAGTGGGATTGGTTAGCCAAATGTATAAAGGCAAAGAACTGTTCCCCATCGTGGTGCATATAACAAACTAAACTTTGTCGTATGCACCATGCTCGAGCATTAAAGGTGACAATACTGTAAGAGAAATTTGTGTCTCGTTTCCTCATTGGTAGAGTGGGATTGTAGAAATGCCATGACAATTACTAAGGAAAGGCAGGTTGGAAATGGGTCTGTAGTTGTTCAGTATAGAGACATTTGTTTGTTTAAGAAGGGGCTTTATCAGAGCTGTTTCAAGTGCATTTGGAAAAATACCTGTTTCTTTGAGCAATTTAAAAATGTCTAAAAGATCGACAATAAAACCGTTAAAAACCTAAAATGTAGCGCATGTACTAGTGCAGCGCTTGTTCAAATTGTTCCTGTCAGTAGACTGATGCGAGACTAGTGGCAGTTGGGTTGATGACATTATTATTTATGACATCCATTTCTTATTCACGTCAAGCATCATGTAGGGATGTTCTATTAGGACACTTTTTTTTCTGGGTCCTCCGAAATACACCTGCCTAGTTTGAAAATGAACATGTGATGATTTTCGAGAAAATGGAAAAACATAGACAAAGAATGAAATTTCTGGATTTATTTAAGATACCAGTACTATGCAGGATTTTCTCTGCCAAAAATGAATAGATTCAAAAGTGAGCCCTTTCAGTCACCACTTATGGCACAATAGAATTGAGTTGTTGTGTATTTTTGCGCCTGTATTTTCCTGCTTTCTCCTTATTTTGCTGTGCTCAGGACTTCTTCTGGGCTGCAGCATTTTCCCAGTGGGTGTTAGGTCCCTGGCCAACAACAGCACACAGGGTGAGAGGGTGGAACTTTATAAAAACACAGCAACAAGGTTACATAACTATCACTGTCTCTCACTGCTGTTTAGGTTATGGATTTATAAAGAGCAGCAGGTCAGAGACTTTTTGACAGAGGATTGAGCTACACACATGCAGACACCACATGCACAGCTGTGAGGAATAAGAAGATGAGGTGAAGTTTCGAGTCTTCTTTGTGTGCATTATTTCCTTTATTTTACTGAACATTCTACTATTTGGTGCAATTTGCTATAATAACAATAATAATAATAACAACAATAATAATAATAATCCACCTCCACAACGCATCACCACTCATTTATGATGGCCTTTAGGTTATGAAAACATTTCTGTAGAGCCAATATTTGGTTTGTCCATTCTGGGCTACTGTACAGACAAGCTGGGTGTTATGGTGGACTTTGTGAACTTACTATCTATGTCGATATTAAGGGCTCATTCTAAGTAATGAGAACACAACGCTTACCAAGTACTGAGGTGTAACATTCAAATTAATATTCACTATAATTTGTCAGAATCAAATAATAATATCTAGTGTGTGCATGCGTTTGCATGTGCGTGTGTGAGTGCTCACCTGTTAGAGTGGTTCAGGGTAGGCCTGTCTTGGGTCATACGTCATATCTTGCATGTAGGACTCGTGGAGGTCAGGGTCTAGTGGCAGGGTGTCCAGAGGCAGATCAGTGTAGCCATAAGAAGGGTAAGCGCCATCTAATTCTGAAACACAAAGACAGATCTGGTTCAAATAAACAGCTTGTCCTTATGCAATTCCGCATTACACAGTTTGAGTAAATAATTGCCACAACTATAACTGTAACTCCCTGTCAACCCACTTCTTTTTTTTTAATTTCTGTTTTTAAACAAAAGAGACACACTGTGTTAATTGCTGGGCTTTAAAATTGCTGGTATGGCCACACAAGCTGGTTCCTCCTCGCTCACAAATACTTTTGAAAAATAACACCTACTGTCAATTAGGTGTGTTTTGAGAGTGGGAGGAAGCCGAACTACCCAGATATGGCAAGAACATGCATACGTGTTGATAACATGCCAAATCCACAAAGAAAAATCTCTATTAAAACCAAGAAACTTCTTGTTGAGACGCGACCTACTACACCACCATCTGACAGCCATCTGTAGCAACATCCTGTTTCAGATTCTTCCAAGAGCGTCTCGAACAGCTGTAAATAAATAATGGTGTTGCAGACAGGCTCATTATCCCACAGTCAACCCAGGAGCCTGGATCTCGTACTCTTCCAGCATCTAGGTCTCCCGTGTTCATCATTAGGATAATGAAAAAAGGTTACTGTAAAAGCAAACATCCTGTTTGCTTTTACATAGTCCTGTTTGGTAACCAATATATAACACAAAAAAAGTGTTTATACGTGGTTAAACTGGTACCATTAGAAGTTGTCAAATTAGTTATTTGCATCTCCTAATTGCAGTTTACCCTTAGATGTACAGACAAATGGATGGACATCAAAGATGATCCATGCTTTAGTGTACTTCGGCAAGACACTGTTGCATTGCACTGTACAAATGTATGTGCGTCAAAGGGTAACTGGGAAAATTGTGCTGAAGTGCTTTGAGTGTGAAGAACAGAAAAGCGTTATATACATACAGACCATTTACCATGTTTGTGTGTTCAGACACATCTCCTCACCTCAGCATCTTTCCCTCTCCTGCGCACCCCTGAGGAGTTTTTGTCTATCTCTTTTGGCTTTGACCAGGAACACTGTTGATAAAATCAGGGGCCGAGGCCAGACTAATAAACCGCTGTTTTGAGCTTACCCTTTATGTCTGCCAGCTGAAGACACCAAAAGGAATAATGAGATAGGGACTCATATGTTAGGCTACAACCAAGGCTGAACTGGATTGTTGTTGAACTGAAGTGGATTAAGAACCCTTTTTATAATAGTGACCTCACATTGTGGTTTACCACTCTTTGTCAACTCATGTCTTTGTGAGATTTGGTTTTGTTGTTCCTGCAATGAACTTAAAAAAATATAGTAAGATATACAGCAAATAGGATGGTATTTCAATTCCATGTATCAGAGGTACAGGAAGTTAGCCTCCTCAGGATGGTTCAGACAGTTTCAGAAGAGTGAATGGAGGTGAAAAACTATAAACTAGTAATTAAATTAGTTCAGTTTGCAAAGTCTTAATTTGCAAAACAATACAGAACAAGCCTTGTCTAAGTACCCAAAGTCTCAGACATTGACCATCCCTGACAAATATCCATTGCATGTTTTTATTGTATGCTGCTTTCACCTATGTTGAAACTATTCCTGAGACTAGTTGAGTCAAAGGTATTGCATTGAAACCTCTCTGAATAATGCAACGGAATTCAAGTGGAATCTGGAATCACATTTCAGCAGCCGCATCTATTTATAAGTAAATAAATATGATTAGCAATGTTATCATAATTTCAAGGGACTTTGTTTTATGTCTGCTGGAACTTTCTGATTCAACTGAGATACTCACAAGTCAGAAAGAAATACGACCCCAACACCTTTGTTACTTAATGGTAAATGGTTTTGTATTTAGTGGCGCTTTGAGTGGTCTTGATGAGCACTCAAAGCGCTTTACACTACAGTTTAACATTCACACACACATTCATACAGTGAATCTATTCGCAGCACTTTGTTATTCTATGGGGGGCCATTCGGGGTTCAGCATCTTGCCCAAGGACACTTCGGCTTGCAGATGGGTCCGACTGGGGATCGAACTGCCGACCTTCAGGTTGGAGGATGACCACTCTACCCCCTCAGCCACAGCTGCACTATCAAATATGTTCTGGCAAAATGTGATTATGCAGCCTCTTAAAGCTTTATTTCCAATCATAAATCATATATGTATTCTTTTTTATTTATTATTGTTACTGATGTGTATATGTGTTTGGTGGCCTATGTCTCATATCCTTTTTTAGATTAAAAAGTTATACTGTAATTCATATGATTTTCGGATGGACTTTATTTAAATATAAAGCAAATAACATTATTACTCTGTATTATTTTACATTATGCCCTAGATTGTAACCAATCCACTTTTCTTTTCTTTAACCAGTTTAGATAACTTTATGGTGCCAATACAACTCCTAAAAGCTGGCACGACACACCTACTTTCCTTTACATCTCTTCAACAGCTATCTCTCTGTGCTTGCCGTTTGGGGTTTGCATGAGAGCCTCCCCTCCTGTGCTGGTAACATGACTGCGTCACATAAAACACAAAAGTATCACTTAGATAAATTTTTTCTTTTTCTAAGAATAATTAAACAATAAATGTTGATGCTTCATGCATAACTTAGAATGAGTATTTCTTAAATGAAGGGTTAGTTGGTGTCAATACTTTATTTGATTGTAAGGATCTTTACTCATGATGATTCCGTGTCACTCTGTCAGACACACATCATATAGGTAAGACCCTTTGCGTTTGTATACGCCTGTGTCCTCTTAGGAGATATATTGCAGGAATATAATCTGATCTATCTGTATGTGTGTAGGCTTGGTGACTGTTGTGCATGTTGTATCCCGCTTTATTATAATTTTGTTTTTGTTGTTATTTAGTTTGTTGCTGTGGCGACAACACTTTCTACTCTTGGGATGTCTGTCTAATGCACCTGCGTGGTGTGCTGGAGGATCTTGCTGTTTAATGTGAAGTTTTGAGGGCTGAGAGAGAAGAAGATGCAGAGGGCCTCTGTCAGATGAAAATAAGGGAAGCAAGTGGAATCTGGCCAGATGGATAACAGCAGTTGTGTTGGGAAAGGTAGTAGGTGGTTGCGCATGTTAAATTGGAACACATCCTGCTGAGAGTAGATAGTTAACATTTTAAGGTCAATTAGCAAGATTCGCAGAATTAGAGGTAACTGTGTCTTTAACTGGTGAAAGTAGTAAACGTCCCCAGGGACAGATTATATCCGTTTTAGATTAGATCATGCTTAATACTTCCAAATATAAATGGGACTGTTTGTGGTCTATGTTCTCTCTGCACAAAATATAGTTTATAATACATGTATGTATTTTATACACAATTATTTTTCCAATGTCTTACCGAAATGTTCTCAGGACGTTACTTTGGAGAGAACATTATTTCGATGCCTTGTGAAAATGGCAAAAACTATAAACCCAAATAAACAACATTTTCTGTTACCATTGTGAAGGGAGATAAAAAATCTTTCATGTGTCCTGTTCAATGTGTGACGAACACTCCACCTGAGTGTACGGATAAATGTTAAGTCTGTGTATGTGTGATTATATTAAACAGTGTTCTATAAGTACTTTCCTTTAAAAAAGAGTACTCACCATCAGTTAGGTAAGTATGCTCCAAGGGAACTGCAGTATGTGCCTGAAGATAAACAGATAGAAACAGACATGAACAAAATAATGTTCTCACATCGTTATGGCAACAAAGCACACATGTCAATAAAGTAGCACCACAGGGGAGATGGTGGATTGGACACAGATATACAAACACACACACACACACACAATCAAACCTTGCCAACATGCAGAAAGCCCCAATTAGCTGAGCAAGTGAACAATTGCTATAACTCCCACAAGAAAACACATGTGCATGAAAAACTTGGCGCCACTTAATGAAAACTGAAAAACTGTTGAATCATAGCAAAACCATCAAAGAAATTAATGAATGTCTCTAGACCAGGGGTCACTAACTGGCGGACCGCGGTCCGGGTCCGGACCCAGAAGCCGTCCCATACGGACCCGGACCTACAGCCAAAACAGAAGCGTATGATTTAAAACCTAACGGGGCGCTTCTTTTTTTTCTTTTTACCGGCGCATCTTTTTTAGTCATTACGGTAGTGGTTTAGTGGATGAGGAAACGCATTGACCAATTGCATGCGAGTTAAGCCATCCCACGTGATATTACTCAGCCAATCAAGTCTGTGCATTCAAAGCGGTAAATATTGCGACTCTACAGCGCAGACAGATAAGAGAGTAAGAGGCGAGTTAGAGACGAAAAGACGGCAGATAAAGAAAATAAAGATAGCGATACAGTTAGAGAAAAACACGGGGAGAGAAACAGAGGTGTGAGACGGAGAAAGGGAGAGAAACAGGAGTGAGACGGAGGAAAGGAGAGAAAGAGGAGTGAGCCGGCAAAAAGGAGAGAAACGTAAGGAACAGTGGCGCTCTCCGAAAAAAGAAAAGTGGACAGCGAAAATATTTCATTTAATCCAGAATGGACAGATTAATTTCTGTTCATACTTCCCACTGGGAGCACTAAACCTGTGTGTCTCACATGTTCATAAACTGTGGCACTCATTAAGTGCCAATGTGAAACGCCATTATGAGAAAAAACATAAAGGTTTTGAACAAACATACCAACTTTAATCTGAAGTGAGATCACAGAAAATATGTTGTCTCAGAGCCCAATATGACCAGTCCACCAGGATCCTGAGCCACTCATTCACTGCCCATCAACGTGCTCATGAGTGTTCCCTCAGAGTTGCTTGGATTTTGGGTCGACACAAAATGCCATTTAATGATGTGAGAGGTTGTCAAAGAATGCATATTATATATTATTTTGTCTTATTTTGAAATGCGGTCCTACTTTTATTTAGTTAATGAGAGAACATTATACATGTCTGCAATCATACATATATGTTCAGTTGTATGTTATGTGACAATAAATATTGTCAAAAAGTTTTTGAATCGTACTGAATTCATTTTATTTGACAGTCAGGTATTGATTACATGCAGTTCCTGATACTTAAATATATATATCACACTAAATAGTTAGAAATTATGATCTTCCGGACCTTTGCTTCAAGAATTTTTCTCAAACTGGACCTCGTTAAATTTTAGTTGAATACCCCTGCTCTAGACCATATATAAATGGAAGTTTTGAATGAACAAATGAATTTAGAAAAAAACTCACTGGTTTGATTTAACTGTTTTGCAAAGGGAAACATGCATGGGTCTAAATTAAGAATGCAAATGATGAGTAGATTTTGGGGTCCTGAAGAATTATGATAATGACAGATGAGCCATGACTGACAATGATTGCAGGGGATTTTAGAGTACTGTGGTGTCAGTAGATGTACTGTTTGTAACACAGATTATAACAATTATATTTATATTTACACAAAACCACTATTGGTACTCAATTATTTCAGTTGAAAACAATATAGGCAGCATGGTGGCGCAGCAATCTGAATTGTCACCACACAACAATAATGTTTTTGGCTGGAATCCAGGTTCAGCCTTTCTGTGTGGAGTATGCATGTTCTCCTGGTGTCTGTCAGGGTCTTCTCTGGGTACTCAGCTTCCTCCCACAGTCCATAGATGTGCCGATTGAGGTTAAATTAATTGGGGATTCATACTGTGTAATTCAGCCCTGTGATACCCTGGCAACCTGACCATGGTGTACTCGCCTCCTGCCCAATGTCGGGTGGGATTGACTCCAGCTACCCCATGACTGTTAAAGGGAAAGCAGTAAACGGTATAAAATATAGATAATATAAATGGATGGATACTATATCAGGCTTTCTTACAGTCTAACATTGTCCCAGTAAAGGTTATTAAATTAAGGATTTTTTAGGTCGGCTGTGTTTAGCTCGGTATCAGGATTCATCTGATATTTTACACTAGGCCAAAGGGTCACTGGTCTTAATCATACAAAAATGCAAAATGGAACAGTATGTATGTCTCTGATAGAATAGTGAATTTTTATATATGGGAACAGTCAGTCAGGTTTTCAGATGCTGGTCTGTATAAAAAAGTTGCATTGTTAAGTGTTCCAACTAGTTGATAAAGGGTTTTGCTCTTTTATTTTTCTTTTCAGTTATTTACTTGGAAATCAGATGAAGGACATAGAAGTTATCTAAGCCCCTACACAGTTATGGTTCACCCACACAGTTGTTTTCAGTTGCGTGACTAATTAGACATCTGCTGCCTTCAAATGGCATCGTGCCGTGTTCACAAGAAGATGCAATTAACCACTTGAATGCCAAATATACTGTGTACCTAACTTCCAACATTGTATCTACAGGCTCATGAATTTCATTTAAAAGCTGCAGTCCACTCAGAAATACTGTATGTTGGTGTTTGGTGCTGCTAGTGGTAACAGAACATAGTTAGTGTTTGGCGTCCAGGCTTTGACTTTCTCCAGATATGATTGCATTGATAAAATTTGGGAGTGATGAGTAAACGTCTTTTAACCCTGTGTCAGAGCCTACAGGTAGATGCGGGAGGTGCTAAATCAAACAAACAGGCAACAAAACCTCTCGATGAGCTTCTGGCTTCATAATCCCCCCTGGTTCATGAACATTTGACGAACGTGCAGACTCAATTGGAGGGACGAGCAGGAGATGGTGAGGGGAGGGATGAGGGGGTTGAAGAAAGAGATGAAAGGGTTCGACTGAAGTTGTGAGATGCTGAGAACCTGGAGGCTGAGACTCAGGGAAAGGGTACCAAAAACCTTGGGGCTGCTCTTGCACCGAATAGTTAGATGGACAGCACAGTAACAGGCCCCTCTCCAAGAAACACCAAATAACCACCAGAATGATGGGTTAATTGGCAGCACCCTAAAGGCACTGGTAATGTCAGCTTATGCCATCCATGCACGGTGGCTGGCCAGATCGATAAGGTTGATGGCGTGGAGTGATGGTTGCGTAATGCATCGAAAAACTGAATAAGACTGTTGATGCTTGGTATCATGGGTCCGCGGGGAGAAGAGATGTCTATGATTAGTCTCTTCTTTCCAGAGACTTTCCTGTTGGGGACGACGATGGGGCTGATGCTGTAGACTGGGAACGGGAGACTAATGAAAGGACCTATCATAAAGCCATCATAGATATCTTTGGCTAGGAGCCTGTCCATGATGGAGTGCAAACGTAGTGGATTGACGGATGGCTGCGTCGGAGAGGGGGGAATATGGATGGAGAAGTTTCTAAGACTACTCATTTGGTCGTCGTAAAGTTTGCTGTCTGAGGGGCTGAGAAACAGCTGTCCATGAGGAGACAAGTTGAAATGCCTAGAAAGTCTAGGACGAGAGGACTGTGACTGTCTTGAGAACTGAGACAAACAAGAGAGAATGTTTAGTTACGCTTATGTAGGCATGCACATGTGAGTTAATAAGGCATAGATGAGTGGATCAGTGAGGAAGAGATGGTGAGCTGCAGCCTTGTTCCTGGAACCTCAATTATAATAACTTGTAACATAACAACATTTACGGAGAAAGCTGTTGCTGGTAACATGCAATACTCAGAGATTAGACTGGTTTGCTGTAGACTCCTCCTTCTCTCTTCGGTTGTTTGGACCAATAAGGAGCTCTGCTTGGACATTTCTCAGCTGTAGAATTATTTTTATGATCCATTATTTGATATAAGGGATGCTTTTTTTCAAAAGAAAAGGTGACTTTTGTTATCAGGACAAATATAGCTCTATAGCTTTAAGTTATGGAATATCTGTTTTGAAATGAGACAAATCAGTTGTGGTACACACACACACACACACACACACACACACACACACACACACACACACACACACACAGCCTTCTTACCATTTCCCATGCGGTAGGGTCATGTTTAAAGAGCGAGTGTGTTAGCTCCACAGACACTCTCTTCCTGTAGTCTGAACTCTTGTCCTCTGAAATTCGGAACAGCACTGCTGCAGCATAGGTGGCTACAGGGAGACAGTAACATAACAGCCATTGAAGCATAATTCTGTAAACAAAACAATTCTTTTTAAAAATGTCTTTATATTGCAGAATGATTGTACTGAAAGAAATCTTGTTCTTCATAATGATTATAAACGTGTGAAATAACAAAATGACTTCTTGTCAATAACACGTAAAGTAAATGTATTAATGTATTAATAATAACAAAACAGTGTTACAATATATTTTACAAAAAGCAACCTGGGCCAGGTCTTTATGGAAGAGGACCACTTGTCAAAGAAATAAGATAATTCTCAGGATTTGGTTTTAAATAACTAACAAAGCAAAATTAATATGTTGGACACAAGGCCTGTCTTACAGTCTGTGCTCGATTTCATCCCAGAGATACTGGATTACCTCTGTGATGAGATCATCCCATTCTAGAATACCTTGATTTTAATAATGCATTTAAGATGTGTTTTAATTGGAACTAATAGGCCAATGAAAAACAGCCCCTGACCAATTATTCTTAAGATTCTTGATTTTTTGTGAATCCCCCTATAAGAAAATCAAGAATGGACTTCTTCAATGTCATTAGACTGCTGTATTAACGTGTCATCTGATTAAAGCCCGTCATTTGGGGTACCCTGCTAAATGTAACGCTGACAGTCTGGTGGATTATCAGGATTACAAATAGTACTCAATTTGTACCCTTTTGTACTTGAACTGTGCAGATCGTGTTGAAGTTCTATGAGAGCTGGAGTTTCCAATTTCACTCACTATGACTTCCAGCAGATGGCAGTCACAACTCACCACAATACGGCTTCTCAGCTTCACCAGCAGCCACACAGGTGTATATTTTTATTGAAACTAAAAAGAGAAGTGTGCTTGGCCTCAGAAAAATAAATAAATATTTATGTTGGTATAAATCTCTTCCATTTCAAGCCTCTCTTACTCTGGATCCTGATACTGTTATACTTCTAGTTTTTATTGATCAAATAGGGTTTTGTATACATTAATACTAGTTCTGAAAAAGTAAACAGCATTAAAATATATTTATTGATATATAAACAAAAAATTCAAAATGCATATTATTGTACAAGCTGTGAGTTGACATGTGATGTACCTATTCCTTCGTTGCTGGAGTGTAGCAGCTCCATGAGTGGTGCTGAAGCTCCCTCTGCATCAATGAGCTCTGCAGACTGTTTGTCCAGAGCCAACTCACACAGGACACCTGCAGACACTCGTTTCACGTTCTCCACATAGGAGTACAGCAGCTGGGCCCGCATACACACACACAAACACACATTCAGAACATTGAAAGCATTTTTAGAAAGATTAATTTCCTGTCAAAAAACTTAATCAACCACAGAGTCTGTGCTTCAACCAAGCAGAAACCAGGCAGACATAAAGTTCTGTTTTATTATGCTGTGTTCAAAGAAATTGCATATGAAGTCAACTCTTGACTGAACTCTTGCAGCCGTGGATATGGTATGCAGGACATTTAGTATAGTGTTGTTACTTAAATGTGCTAAAAAAGTGGCTAAAGGGATGCAAATGCTGGTTCACTATATAGGATTAATTTGAAACTAGGATGGCCCCTAAACTGATCACTGCTACTTATATCCCAAATTACCTCAAGTGCCATCATCCACTGGCAGGAGGCTGAGTGTGTGTGAGGGTGTGGAAACAAGCTGACTCCTCACTTCCATGGTGCTGATATAACATCAGCAACCTGGCATTGTCTCACAAGCATTTTGAGTTTACCTGTACAAACAGTGGTATGGTTTGCATGCTGGCGATGTCTCCTCTGTTAATTGGATCTCTTGCTAGGATGTGGAGTGCTCCTGTGCAGCCCTCAACTATTTCCTCCATGCGAACACCATCCTGGAAACAGAGAGAGACAGAAAGACAGAGGCAGAGATGTCAAGGAGAGAAATAAAACAGTTAATTACCAGTTACACACAAATCTGCTAGATTTAGACTGAAATTTTAATTTTTCACTGTTTGTTCCAATTTGGACTTCCCCACATGTGGAATAAAACATCTAATCGCACCTTCATGGCTACAGATCACATTGCACATAGTTCAAAAGAGAAATTTATGATTGGATGTGTTTTCTGTGCCTGACCTGGAAAAGTCAGTACAGATGAAAACCTGACAGGAAACAAAATACAGATTTACGTGGGAACCAAAATACAAGATACAACTTGAGATCACTAGACGGGCAGTGTAAAAGCCTGCTTTTCCTGTCATTCCTAATTGAGTCTAAGCTTAAAGACATGTAAAATTTGTAATCCTAATGGTGTTAATGTATTGTCGTTGTAATTCAGTTTTTTTATTCTGCACAGAGCCTCAACCATTGTATTAATTAGAGTCAATGATATGTATTTATATGCCGCTTTTATAGTGTTGACCACCACTTAGGGGTCACGATGGGGTCCAAGCATCAGAAGACTCTCCTCTGTCCCTCCTGATTGAAAAGTCAAATAACTGAAGAACAAAATATAACTATTTCTGTCTTATATATATATATATAGATATGGAGGAATTTTCCTCAGTCATAAATAGAAGTGAAGTATCTACCATTGTCAAAACAAATCCGAAATAAAGGTTGTGTTTCTTTTTCACATAGTTTAGCTCAAGAGTTTAGCCATCAGTATCACCATGGCATCATTACCAATTAAATTAGTAAGCAATCACATCATTCAATTTCTTCAGTCCATATATTACCTTCAGTGTGTTGCAGGTTAAAAACGTTATCCACACAATGTAGGTCAGCAATGTGCATAACATTAATAATAATCTTATCTGCATTAGATAGTTCAAACAGTGATAGCGTGCGGGGCTTTCTGTTACCTCCTGTGCCTCATGACTGAGCTGCCAGGTGAATTTTTGTGTGTGTGCGTGCGTGCGTGTGTGTGTGTGTGTGTGTGTGTGTGTGTGTGTGTGTGTGTGTGTGTGTGTGTGTGTGTGTGTGTGTGTGTGTGTGTGTGTGTGTGTGTGTGTGTGTGTGTGTGACTCCAGACCTGGTATGTCTGCTGTGTCGAGGAGGCGTGTCTCTGTGTGTCCTGGTGAGCCTTCAGTAGCAGGTTGACCAATCGAGGAATAGCACCTGCCTCCCTCAGTGGCGCTTGATTGGCTGGGCACAGTGCAAGGTTCCGGATCAAACCAACTGTGGCCTGAGGGGAGAAGAAGGATCAAAGAGCTTTCTCAACAGGATGTTCCACACTGTATGTGGGTCAGCTTTAAAGGCATCATTGGATGTGGTCCTCCAAACGGCAGTGCTACCTCCTGTTTGGAACCCCAGCAAACTGCACTCATGTTTACAAACCAGTATGTGATGCTTTATATCAAAGGGAAGCACAGGGAAGAGAGGGAAAAGATCCAAACGTTTTCTATTGAGGGAATGCTCAATTGCTGTCTAGGAGACAGCTGGGTCCTCTCCCAGCATATGGTCTGTCTCACTGCTATTAAAACAAAGTGTTCAGAAAAGTTCAGGTTTTACTTTTCAAACACATGCAAAGTCTATAACCCTGCACATATTTGCAATTTACTGATGAGGGGAACAGCATTCGTAAAGGGCACACTGAGAAATGTCCTGAAATGTAAATAACAATTGCACTCATGATGAAGAGGGGTTTATGCCTTAATTCCAAACAACAAAGTTATTTAATTACTTTTGGCCCTAATCCTGTGCTTATGCGGGCAGTGAAATTTATGTAAATGTGTTTGGATGTCCACTCTGCAGTTGCAGGAATGGTGTCATCTCTGAGAGTTTATGAGTCCATTGAAAAGAATATTCTTATATGTGGTAGGACAGGACATGGTCAAACGTTACACCCGAGTCTGTTCACACCGCTCTGCATCTGCCAATCGGCTTGTTGCTCCCTCACTGCAAGCTAAACACTCATCAAAATCCTGACTGTTTGCTGTCCTGGCTCCTAAATGGTTGAACAAGCGTCCCTTGGACATCCGGACAGCAGAAAGCGTACACATCTTACTGCGCAAACTAAAAACACATCTCTTCTGACTACACCTTGAATAAAATTTTAAACTAACAATTTAGTTGCAATTAAATTGCACTTACTTATAGCACTTTGTAGTTTTGCTTTTCTTAAGAAATTGTACTTTCTTGATTCTTGTTGTTCCCGGTTTGTTGAATGCACAAGATAGTGAACCCCAAATAGCTTGTTTTGCCTTTAGTCATGTAATGTGAAGGGAGTCAATTGTCTTTTTTAGTGAATTTACCTGTTCTCAAACCCACATGCAGTATATCAATTATTTATTTTGGTGTAAAAAAGGGATGTGTTGAGTGCTGACTACTCCTACTTGCCTGCCTGCTTGACTTGCTCTCCTACTTGTTTTGCAGACACCAGCAGTTTGCTGGTGGGTGGAGCATGTTGGGTCATCTGTTCATGTCTGCCCATCAAGTCTGAGGCATAAAGGACTGCTTGGGAAATCCACACAGTCTCACCAACCTGATATCTTTGTTAAGAGGTGCTGTCTGATTTTAAATATCTTAGAATCATTCTCGAAAAGGAACATGAACATAGCCAGCGGGAGAATCAACAACGAGTTCAACAACGACAGTTCTTTCTTGCTGACATGGCGTTACAATGTGAAAAGTGATGAGCTTGGACTGGCTCTTGTTGTTTAAAACACCAAAACAACAACCCCATTATGATACAACAGTTAACTTATGAATGGCTTCTAAATAACTTGTATGTGCACCGAACATACCAGTGCTCTCTGTTTTTAATCAGTCAACTCAGTGAGACTGCAACTCCTGTGCTTTTAGGACTTCCCATAGTGGTGTTTGATCTCTGCCCATCGGAATACTAGACAATGATGATAGCTAAACTCGTCGTATTCTTACAATCAGAATCACAACAAGGGTGATTCCACAGATTTAAGATTTTGTCTTCCATATAACAAGTCCATTAACCGATATTCTACCTGAAATTAGATGGATCTTTTAGCTCTGGCTAACCTCTCTGGTTTTGTATTGTTGGTTAAACAGTGATGGAAACCTGAGGAAGACTGCAGGTGAAACCAAACTTCTAAAGGTCTGAGGACCTTACCTGAGCTAATTGGGTTGAAGAGTTTGGCTTTCCTCAGACACTAAGCTAAATGGTGGCATTATGACTGGATCCTTGTGCTGTTATTAGGATCCACTGCATTTTTAACTCTGATGTTAGCATGAAAACCAAGGGTGTTTCCACAGTAAGAGTGTAACCATAATAGTAACATGCTAGATTTGGAGGTCTGAGGCCCCTCATTGATGAAAAAACCAACTAATCTGCAATTCACTATTTAAGAGTATTCAAACTTAGTTTCTGTCCCTCTTTTTGTATGATCCAGATAACAAAAATTATTTTATTATCAATATTATTATGAATCCTGTTGTAAATATTGTTTTATGTATTACTCAACTTTTAGTTCAACTTTCTCTTTTCTTCCCCTCTTTGGATTCTATTCAGCTGGTTTTTTCTTTCAATTTTTCCCACATTTCTCCCATTCTGGCAGCCATTCCGCGAGGATTTGTTGCGATGGTGGTAAAGTGGTAAGAATAGCTGCCTCCCAACATTTTGATTGTTGGGATCAACTCATCAGATCACCTATAGAAGTTGCTTTAATGACAATAAACTCTTGAATCTTTTCACAATTTAAGACCATGCATGTTATGGCCGGTGCATGCTTCTGCGTTTTCAGGGACATGCAACCGTAAGAGCCCCTTGCGTGCTTGCGTACCCCTTCTTGCGTGCGTCGCCCAATTTTTATAACTATACGGCAAAGCTACGCAAGCCTCACGCAGCCCGCAAGGATGTGATTGGTCTGCTAACTACATCCTCTCCGGAGTCACATTTCCGGGTTTCATGCCCCATAATACTTGCTGAAACTTCGGAAGATTTAGTAGAAAGAATATGGATCAAATAGAAGAGCGTTTGGCAGAAAAGATCCGAAAGTATGACCACTTGTATAACGGAAGATATGGGACAAATTTGTCCGTCAGAAAAAGGCTATGAGGAGCAGAAGTGGCGATGTAAATAAACAGTCAACGACGACTGCCACACACGGAGAAGGCATCTCTAAGGTCGGAATTTTGACAAAAAAACGTTACTCCGCCTAGTGTTCTGGCGGTGAATTGCTTTGCAACACGCAAAACCCTTGGAGAACCATAAATTAAAACGAGTCAGTTGACAAAGCTGCGTGAAAAGCCGCAGTTGCAGAAGCATGCGCCTGCCTTTAGACAAAAGACTCACATAATAGCAGGATGGGTCTTCCTGTAACAAGTATCAACAGCCATTCACACCTTGACTCAAACAAACCACTAACTGGTGGCCTTTGCAACAACCTGCCTGTTTAACATAATGTCTCAACTTAGACCAACATACCTAAGACCTTCGGTTTAAAAATAGCTTTAGACAAGTTGTTTTTGCCGAGTGGTTAAGGCCATTGACTAGAAGGTAGGCTGCTTTTATGTCCACAAAAAGGTAAAAAGGTAACTAGAAACTAGATAAAAGTAAGTTTTAGAGGAGGTTGACCGGCTGAAAGACATGGGACGCATCTTGTCATGCTGTGTTCGCACTGCAAAGACCCAGAAACTGCTGACAGGCAGGCGTCTTGTGTCTGGATAACGCTGACTGAATGCTACAGTTGCACTTATGGGCCTCTAACTCCTCACTTTTAAATGTAACACGTTGTCTCCAAGATACGCTGTCCTCTGTCAATGTCTACTCAGGATGCCTTCAGCCACAGTAAAGCTGTGGGCTCAGACACAGTTTAGCAAAATAAATATTGTTTCATGTTCAATGTTTTATTTTCAATGTTTCATGTTCATAAGGGGGGGGGGTGATAAAGAAGCCTTCAACTACAGTGATATTCAGCTACTATCTGATCAAATTAATTCTGAAGCATATTTATAATGTCAGATATGCGCAAGATGGACATTTAGGAAAATTAAACATAAATATTAGTTGAATTATTGTAATGCCAAAGTATGCAATTGTTTTGTCAAAGGCATCAGGTTATTTAATTATCTCATAATTAAATGATTATTTTAGGACACTCCAGGCTAAGGTAAATTGTCACTATTCTGCACATTTTCTCTAATATCCTTGTATTGTATATTTACGAACATCTACGAGATGCTTGAATAGCTTCAGTCTTTAAGTCTTGTTGATTTTACTTGGGTTAAAACCAACCACCTTTGTATCTGCAGTGTCTCTCTAGCTTGCTGTCAGTTTGTCTATCGAGGGACACAGCATGCTAGTGGTTATTGCCGTAGCTGAGGTGTTCTGGGAGTGGAGCATGATGAGGGATGTGTTTTTATGGTGTGGTGCGTGACAATGCATGTCTGTGAGTGCTTTTCTGGCTTTTCGGCCTATAAAATATTTGCCTTTCCTTTTTTCCTTTCCTTCAAACACTGCGGGGTAATATTAGAATACAAACGACTGCCCTCCTCACCTTTACTACAGGCCAGTAGTGTGGTTGCCCAAGCAGCTTGACGACAGCAGGGATACCATAATGCAGACGCACAGCATTCTGGGCCAGCTCTGCATCTTGGTGTCGGGATGTGAGGTGACGCAGGGCACAGACCGCCGGCTCAGCAACGTCCTCCTTCTCCCCTGCTCGGAGCACAGCATGGATCAGTGCTTCCACACCGCCATACTGAGTCACGAGAGTCTGAGAAATAAGAAGAATAAGAAGAAAACAACCTGCTATGTGAAATGCAGCAGAAGTGCTGTGAAGCTTCCTTCATGGCATGGGTGGCACTTACATTCATGTAAGAAAACATGGATTAGTGGGAAGACAACTACATTTAAATATGCCTGTGTGTCTGTGTATGTGTGTGTGTGTGTGTCTGTCAAGATGATAACTTCCTTATGAGATGAAAGGGAAAGCTGAGGTTAGTTGATCGTAAATCAATACCTTAAAAGATGGAAACATTTTTTAAAGGTTGTTCATAGAAGAAGTAACTTCAAGTTAAGGTGGGTGTAAGTCTCCGGGAAATGAGTGCATGTCTTGTGTAATGTTGAACTTAAAGTGCTCTGAAGTCATGAAGACCTAACTGAAATCATAAAGTGAAAAGAAGTACAAAGAGCATGTTGTGTGTTATCTGTATCAAATACACTGAAAACTTTATTTACGAACACTATTTCCCATAAGCCCCAGTCAATTGTAGGCTAAACATCCAAGCGCAACAAGAGGAATACATAGGAGAGTCAACTTTCTAAACCTTTGCTCGGCAACCTGTGTATCGCAATCTCACGGTCCATCTCTAAAACCTTCATTGTCAATCCCCGAACTCTCTGGACTCACCGGCTGAGGTTTGGCCGCAGATCAGCTGTGTGTCAGTTGACTGTTGTTCACACGCGCAGTATGTCCGCTACTGGCAGCAGAGCTGCAGGTTTATCTACTGCATTTCCTTGTTGGATTATGTACTTAACTAAATATCAGGACCCTATGGTATGAAGACGTGCATCTGTCAATAACAATCAAAGCCCAAGAAGAAATACGTGGGTTCAGAAAGTGAAAAGCTGAAGTGCTTTTACTTTGAAACAGGTCCTGGAAGTGTTCTAAATATCTTTTTTATGCACAGATAAACATCATGCTTTACTGCAGAATAAGCAGAGAAATTATCTTTCACCTTGGTTTAAATGTCAGTTTGTTAATTTATGTCACAAACAAATGGTTCTAACACTTGTATGCGTTTCAAAATAAAAGCACTCAAGCTCTAATGATGAGCTGTAGTTTTGCGGTCAGAAAGTACTTTTAAATTACACAGTTAGTGCAGATTTTTCCTAGAATGCGTCAGCAGTTTAATGCACATGGTTTAATAATAAAAAAAAAGCATAATTGTGGTTACCTTGTTGCGTGAATTGTTACAGGTGAGGTTGGACAGGATGCCAGTCGCACAGGTCAACATGTTGACATCATCTGAGCCCAGTTGGGTCACTAATATCTGCAACAGACCATCTAACCCCTCCTTCGCAAAGGGACCAGAAAGAGTAGGAATTAACACAAATCATAACAATGCAATCAGTGTATTTTGGGGATTTTTTAGATGACAAAAATCTGTGAGAGAAAAATTTAATTCAGTTGTCAAAAAGTCATGACAGCCTTATTGTGAGCTCTTGCAAAGTGTATTAGTTTTATAATACCTGGTATATACTGGAGAGTGATAAAGTGATCATTATGTAATCATTCTGTTCCAGAGCAGAACCTTTCAATCTGGTTTTGAACTTGTGCTTTTGATATTGATTATTTAGATATCAGTAGGCTCTCTACCTTGAACGTTGGTTGCAGGGTGAGGCAATTACAAACTTGTTACAATAATGCCCTTTGTATGACTCTTCTAATCTTACATGATATAAAACAATATTACACAACTTTTTACCGTCCTGATTTCTGTGTGTTTAGTTCATCACAACTCTGCACCTAGGGAAAAAGCTGGATTGGGATTTGATTTGTAATGATCCCATTCATTGAGGTGCTCTTACATGAAAACGCTACTGGACAAAGGGGAAGGTAAGCCAATGTTCTTAATGCCTTAAAAGGATTGTTCACTGATAATTCATCCATTATCTACTCAAGACTATGCCAATGATGGTGTGGTTGAGTCCACTAAACACTCTTAGGGATCATTGCTGAAAGTACTGTATTCAATCATTAAAGTCCATAGGAAAAACAAGCAGGTATACCTGGTGGTTGAAAGACATTACATTGATGGACAGCTATTCTGACACAAAAAAATAAAACCTTGGCTGTTCTGAACACTCCATAAACATGACCCTAGCGCTCTGCTTTTCTGTTTGTTTACTCTTTAATAATCTCATTTGATTCCCTTTCTCTTTCCTCTTCTCACTACACAATCGTTACATACAAACACGCACCTGTGTGCAAGAGCACACACACACACCATGACTTGCTTCCTATACAGATGAACACACACACAATCCCACAATTTCCCACCCCATTCCTCACGTCTCTCCTGTCCCTCCTTGTCTCTTTACTCCCTCTTTGTTTTCGTCTTTTGTTCATTGTGACCACACATCATTGGTTTGCATTTTGTTTATGCAGTTATGTGTCACTTTATGATTTTCCCATAACTAAAGACAGTTATATTGTCAGTAAGATGTATACATCACACACACACAGATTAAACTCTTACAGAGGTACTCTCACACCAACAAGACACTCAATTTAATAACACATGCGCGGCATTGGCTCTCAGGCTAAAAGTACAAAAATGGTAAACCATCTTAATAAACTAAAGGCAAACATATGCTTACTTCAAGAGACTAATTTATCACATACGGAATTCAATATAGCCAACTTATATATAAACTGTGATGATCCATCTTTCTTTGATTCATTCTTCTCTACACTATAAAAAACAACAAACATCATAATGGCGGAGACTCCAATATGGTAATCAATCCCACAATCGACCGTTCAAGCACACATGGTAATCAACGAAATCCTTACCATGCACCAGTATCCCTCACCCTGAATATTAACTCTACCATTACAAAAGGACCCAGAATTTACTACTTTTATGTAGAAGGATTGGGCATCGTTTATGGAATTGAAACACTCCCCAAAGATTAAGTCATCAGTTCTATAGGAAACAGGCATAGCAGTAATCTGAAGATAAATTATATAACTATCAACTAACAAAAAAAAGAAACAGGAGTTAGAAAAACATCCGGAACAAAAACATTTAACGACCCTCACACATGTACTCAAACAATCATTATGAACTAATACAAAATGAGCTACAAGATATCAAATTTCAGTTAGATTATCAACCAAACAACACCATTCATGGTCCAACAATTTAAGTACAATAATTTTTAACAACGCAATAAAGCAGGTAAATATTTATCTAATCAGTTACAAGGTAAAAAAAGAACGAGCAACAATCCCAGCTAAACTCAGCAGGTCATACTACCTAAAACCCACATTAAATAAATACAATCTTCCAGAAATTTTACAGTAATCTTTATTCTTCAGACAATGACCTATAGGTCATTGGTCCGGACCTATCAGATATGGACTGCTTTTTTGACAACCTCAATTAATCCAAATTATCCCAAAATGATGCAGATAACCTGGACACCCTATTAACATCAAATGAACTATACAAAGCATTACTTCAGAGTCCAAATAATAAATCATCTGGACCCAACGGCTTCCCACCTGAATTCTATAAACAGTTCTGGCACATACTATCCTCACTTTTCTACAGATTAAAATTAGAAATACAAAATACAAAATGGGGGACGGAAGATCTACCCACTCAGACCCATTGGGTAGACACAGTGGGGGAAATAAATATTATGGAAGACTGACACACAGGCTACGATTGACAGGATCACAGATGGACAGTAAATGGAGGAAGTGGAACCTATGGCAGTTGACAGGTTTTAATATTTTTTTTATTTTTTTTTATTTCTGGTTGTCGATGTTGTTGATGACTTGTATTGGTGTAATTGTTGAATAAAAAGAAAATAGTAAAAAGAAATACAAAATACAGTCCAAATTCCTTCATATATGAATACATCCGTCATATCAATTCTACTTAAACCAAAAAAGTATCCAATTCAATCTACAAGCTACCACCCTTAATAAATACAGACTTAAAAATCATTACAAAAGCCTTAGACATCAGATTTTAAACAATAATTTCCACTTTAATACATCTGATTAAACAGGTTGATCAAAAAACAAGTTAACTGGACATGTTTATTCAGTACACTGGCTTCAGGGAGTCGTTCAACCACTGGATAAAGACACTAGCATGACGTTGTCATACTCACAATTCTAGTCAGAATGTGAGTCTGATACTGCTCCATTGGGCTGTGATTATGAGGCGTGTTTCAACCGAACCTGAAAAAAAAATGCCTCTTGTCTCAATTGGATAGACCTACAACCAATCAGAGCAACGTAGTATGTGACGTATGTTCACAGTGGACTCTGAAGCGACGCCAAAGCGACGCTTAAGCGCAGCCCCAAGCCTTAAATAACAGCTGCCTCCCATCAATCCGTGTTTAACTTTTGTGCCGGTCACACCGGAGGCTGAAGCGCCGCGCTACACCAAGGCTGCCCCGCGTCGTGCAGCGATCGTTTCGGCATCTAATCTATTTTTTGCGCTTGACGCGAGCGTATCGCACCAGGAAACACACTGAAAAATTATTTTAAACGATATTGATGACATATTTTATATGCTTTAAATTATCAAATATGCATCCCATACTTTGAAGTCCCCTTCTGTTGTCCTGGAGTTTTAATTTGACCAATGACATTATTAAATGTCCCCCTCTGCCCATCCACTACAGCCACACAAGCATTGATAAAGATAAAAAGAGAGAGAGGGGGAACTACGTATTCTCCACATAGGCTTGAATGGAGAAAACGTAATTTACCCTCGACACCCGACATTTAACGGAGCAAACAGCGGAGAAGTTCTTCAACATGGATGACATTAAATTAATAATTGAAGTACAGTGAGTTTTATGTTCCTCGAAACATGTTGTATAAAGACAACACCAAGAAAGACAAATGTTGGGACGCTGTTGCTTAATGTGAGTTGCTTGAATACTACTGGATCAACGGGTGAAAACTAATTCAACCCAAGTGCACTTTGATGACGTGGTTGATCATAACAACAGCATTAAAGGAATCCACACCACAAACCTCCAACATAAAGTCACGCATTTGATATTTGACTCTATTTACATGACCCTTTACCCTCACTAAAATCAACATTTAAGCTCATGAAGACCTTCTCTAAAATGTCTAATTACACAATAAACTGGAACAAATCCCTTATAATCCCACTCTGCGAAGATGTCTAGGATTCTGCAGAACAGGAGTCATCACTTCCATTCCGCGCTGGCAATATTAGGTACATGGGTATAGACCAGGCTTTCAGAGTTCTTTCACCTTAACAACACTCCAGTGTTAGTAGAAGATGACTTCAGGTACCACCCTCACAATCAGGAAGAGAGCAATTGTCTGTGGACACCAAATGGAAACAACTATTTCCTTTTTTGGGGGTTGTCTTGCTTTTGCCTCTCCATTGCACCTGTTGTCACTCATCACCTATATATATATATATATATATATAGTGCTGTGAAAAAGTATTTGCCCCCTTCCTGGTTTCCTATGTTTTTGCATTTTTGTCACACTTAAATGTTTCAGATCATTAAACAAAAATGCAGTTTTTAAATGATGATTTCATTTATTACGGGAAAAAAGCTATCCAAACCTATCTGGCCCTTTGTGAAAAAGTAATTGCCCCCTAAACCTAATAACTGGTTGTGTCAGCCTCGGCAGTAACAACTGCAATCAAGCATTTGCGATAACTGTTAATGAGTCTTTCACATTGCTGTGAAAGAATTTTGGTCCACTCTTCTTTGCAGAATAGTTTTAATTCAGCCACATTGTAGGTTTTTTTAATATAAGCGGCTTGTTTATGGTCATGCCAAAGCATCTCAATCGGATTTAAGTCCGGACTTTGACTAGGCCACTCCAAACCTTCATTTGGGTTTTTTTAAGCCATTCAGAGTTGGACATGCAGGTGTGTTTTGGATCATTTTCCTGCTGCATAACCCAAGTGCGCTTGAGTTTGAGGTCACAAACTGATGGCCGGACATTCTCCTTCAGGATCTTATGTTAGAGAGCAGAATTCATGGCTCCATCAATTATGGCAAGTCATCCAGGTCCTGAAGCTGCAAAGCAGCCACAGACCATCACACTACCACCACCATGTTTGACTTTTGGTATTGTGTAGATTTTATAAAATGCTGTGCTAGTTTTACGCCAGACGTAACAGGACCCACACCTTCCAAAAAGTTCAAAAATGTTTTGATCAGTCCACAGAATATTTGCCCAAAAGTCTTGGGGACCATCAATAGGTTTTTTGGCAAATGTGGGAGGAACCTTAGTGTTCTTTTTGGTCAGCAGTGGCTTTCGCCTTAGAACACTGCCATGGATGCCATTTTTGCTCAGTCTCTTTCTTATTGTTGAATCATGAACACTGACCGTAACTGAGGCAAATGAGGCCTGCAGTTCTTTAGATGTTGTTATGGGGTCTTTAATGACCTCCTGGATGAGTAGCGATGTGCTCTTGGAGTTATTTTGGTAGGCCGGCCACTCCTGGGAAGGTTCACCACTGTTCAAAGTCTTCTCCATATGTGGATAATGGCTCTCACAGTGGTTCGCTGAAGTCCCAAAGCCTTAGAAATGGCTTCGTAACTCTTCGTTACGAAGCCATTTCTTCGTAACTCGAATTGTGATTAATCGTTAATCACAATTCATTCATGATTTATCATGGGGGGGAATTACTTTTTCACATAGGGCCATGTAGGTTTGGATAGCTTTTTTCCCTCAATAAATGAAATCATCATTTAAAAACTGCATTTTATATCTACTCGGGTTATCTTTGTCTGCTATACAAATGTGTTTAATGATCTGAAACATTTAAGTGTGACAAATATGCAAAAACATAAGAAAACAGGAAGGGAGCAAATACTTTTTCACAGCACTGTATATATATATATATATATATATATTTCTTTTTTTTAATATTATATTGCTGCAATGCTTTATATTAAGCTGAATTGGGCTCAAAGCATCTATATATTAGCCGCACATGTGAACATCATTTCACTTTATAAAACATTTAAAAACTATATATAAACAGCTCAACATAGAAATTAAAAACTGTCAGTAATTTGTAGAACTGTTTGAGGAGCACTCACTAATGTCTAACAATGATGTATAAGTAGCTCCAGAGCATAATCAATGGTCAAAACATCTTCCTATCCCAAACAAGCAGGTTTATAACAGGCCGTGCCCTAGTTCTCGACATTTTGTGTGATAAAGCTGCTGCTGCTTGCAGTGCTTGGTTAAACGAGTCCTGCTCTAGTAAATTATGTTTTCCAATCTTTTACATTCGTTCCCCTCAGAATGTGAGTACTCACAAAGTGAAATTTGTACCACCCTGTCAGCTTTGCTCATATTTACAGAGTCTCACCCTCAATGCAGGATGAGGAAAATAAAAAACAATAGCAGCACTTGTGAGACTAGGTTTTTACAGTGGCCGACTGGGAAGTCTCCATGCAGGGAGAGAATGTGATGAAGTCACTACTTCACAGGGGCACTGATGTGCATCATGGTGAGGTGGGCGGCTGCATAGAGGACTGGTGTGTCATGCAAAACTAGAGCAGGATATCACAGGGTTTAGTGGTGCTGGTAGAGGTTGTAGTAGCATTCATTATAGTAGTGGGAAAAGCAATACGTGCCTGTTTAGTTGCAGCATCTGACAGGTTGCGGAGTGTCCATAGACAGTTCTGGATCAGACGCTGACTTGAACCTGTAAGGTGTTGGCCCAAAGCTTGCATTCCACCTGGATACAGATGTAAGAATTCAGTTACATACTTTACAAACATCTATACCTGAGGATCTATACTCATGTTCAGTGATGTGGACATACCAGCTTCCACTATGGCTGGCTTGTTGCTGGGACACACAGACAGTACTTTTAGAACACGGCTAGTGGTCCATAGTAGCTTCTCATAGTTGTAGTTCCTCATGATGAACACCAGGCCCTCTGGGCCTCCATTGGCAAGGATGATTAGCTGACAAGAAACAGGAAGTAGGAATTGTAATTATTTTTAAGAAAAGTGGACACAACATGGGTTTCCTTCCCAGTGTTGAGGTCCTATCCTGACCTTGCTCTCCTGGTTGCCGTAGGACAGGAGCTGCAGACAGTCAGTGGTGATGGCCAGGAACTTAGGATTGCTCTTTTTTAGTAAGGGAACCATTCTTTGCAGGCCATCAGCCAGACGCAGAGCCATCTTGGCCCCCTCTTGGTGGAGCAGTAGGTTATGGAGGGTGGTGATGGCGTAAAACAAAACTGATTCCAATTGGGAACTGAAACACAGAGAGAGAGAGAGAGAGAGAGAGAGAGAGAGAGAGAGAGAGAGAGAGAGAGAGAGAGAGAGAGTACAACTTAATTAACTAAATAGACCTAAACCAGGGAAATGTTCATAAAAATAGAAGGGAAGAACACCTTTTTGGTATTGACACTATCTTGCACCATGTAATCTTTATTCATCAAAGGTTTACAGACATTTGTGATCCTAACAACTTGGAATTCTTTACTTCCCAGGAGTTTGATATTTGTGATTTTGAGCCTTGTATACTGGATGGATTGGTATGCATTCATGTTCCCCTCAAGATGTTTTAATAACTTTGGGAATACTCTGGTGACATTTCACCTGGTACTATCATCAGGTCAACCTTAAATTTGATTCTGTATTTAAGATTAGAAGAGAAACAAACTGATATCATTTCAATCGACCTCAGCTTCATGTGTTCAGAGATAAGGTCAGATAATAACTAATATGCCATTAAACCCAACATAAAAGATTTGTCTACGATCCGATTGAGGTTGATCACATGAGAGTAGGTGTGAATGCAGCTGAATGGATCTAGGGCCTCCATAGGGTGGTCAGGCTCACAATGTGACCATATTGAAAACAAATGTAAATGCATTTGTGGTAATTTTCAAACAGTGGGTAGAAATAATAATGAGCAATGTAGCAGCAGCCGTTAACCAGTCACAGTCCTCTCCTCAGTTGTCAGCAATTCGAGAAATAGCGGATAAGTGAAGATGAGACTAATCCAAAAGAAAACACATAACATAGCTTCACAGATGGTCCACTTGTTGGCTTTTTTCTAAGCTTTACACACTCCCACCAGAAACAAGCCGGTGGGACTCTCCTACGTATCTGGGCTTACCACAAACAATACAACACCATGAGAGATATAGCTTCACAATTTGTCAAGTCATCAATTCAATTCAATTTGATTCACTGGAGTTTGGTTTGGCTCATGTCTGTGTACATAAAAATGACACACCCATTTAAAAGACAAACCATGAAATATTTAGAAGTGAAATAAAAAGACTGTTCAAAGAATGACTAGCACAAACACCAAGTCAAAAGGCTTCATTATGTAGGAGGTTGCAGAGAGTGACAGTGGCAAAGAACAAATGCAAATGTGCTACAAAATCAAAGAAGTGGAGACAGAGTGTGGGAGTGAGCATTAACAGGCAGAGGTAAAGAGGAACAGAGGGAGAAAAGCTGATAGCATTAATGCAAGTCACACACACTAACCTAACCGGTCTCTGTGAAGCACTTTTAGGTTTAATTTATTCAATTCTTTCAATTTCTGTGTGAATTAAGCTCCAAATCAATTAGCGGTATGATTTATTTGTTACTGTTAAGCCCCTTTGTAGGGGATTAACTCTGCCTCCCTGCATGACTCAAAGGCCCTGAATTTACTATTTAAAGTGAGGGCTAGACTCTTAGCCTCATTTGTTAGTGTTTTCAGATGACCTGTAATTGCCATATCGGAAGCTGAAAGCTTTCAATAGTCTACCATCGAGCAAAGCGAAAAGTTTACATTTCTCTTCCACTTTAACCATCCATATACTTTGATCAGCAACAGAGCTCTGCAAATGTTTAGAGCTTGGCTTTATTTACTCTGTCCCCTTATATCATACCTGTGGCTGCCTAAAAATACAATGTTCCAACAGGTCAAAATAATCAGCTTGTACAGACGACCTATGTGGAGGTGATCTCTTTTATCCAAATATATATATATATTTTATGCTCTTAAAATATATTTTCACAATTAAACAAAAAAAGTACAGTTTATGTAAGTATAATCATTATAATTAATATATAAATTATCAACCAGATTATCAGATGAATTTGCAGCACCCAAAACATGAACACTAATGCTTCTCTTTTACTGCTCAGATTTTTATGAACGAGTTTATCAAACCAACTTGTTGATTATTTGTTGATGTGTTTAGAACATATTTTTGTATTTAAGCCATTAGCTCGTATATTCTTTATAACAACAAAATACTACCTCCTCACTTTCTACTTGGAAAGAGAGAATTATCAGCTGAATCTGTCATCGATATGACGTATATCTACCTCAGCATGCGGACCAGTGCTGGTATCCCTCCAGACTTAAATATGGCCAGCAGACCCTCCCTCTGGTGTGACAAGCTGTGGAGCACGCTGGCTGCACAACGGGCTGTCTCCATGTCAACTGCTGTTGTCATGGCCCGCACCACTGCACCCACCATGGTCGGAGACTGTACTAGAACCCGTCGACTTGCCTCCTTTCGGGTCAGCTGATTGACTATCATGGCCGCCTTGTTCACCACAACCTAGATGTGTGAGACAATAAATTGGTAAGCTTGAATATGGGGATATGTAAAATTGTGATACAAGTGATAGGGTTGTTGCAGTGTACCGGATCCTCATCTGCCAGCAGCTTGGTGAGCTCTGGCACTGCCCTTGTTGCCAACTCAGCATCATCCTGGTAGTTTATCAGGTGGACGATTGCTGTCTTTAGCAGCTGAGAGGGCTCAGCCAGTCGCTGCACGTTGCTCTGCTGTGACGGATCTGATTGGAGTGGCATGGCTGCCTCTCCCTCCACCAGGGTCTCTGGGAACATTGCTGCCCTTACTCGCTGAGCCCGTGTAAGCGAGTACTGAGCTTCTAGATCTGTCGGAGGGAAAGGGAGAGAAAGAAAGAAAGACGAAGTGAGAATGTGATCATTTTTGTGACTACATCAGTGGCTCACTAGTCAACATTCAACAAATGTGAAATAATCTGACTATTTCTAAATTTGGTTTAATCTAGACTAAACAAACTGCACATGCTTTAGGAGCAGCAGTAGCTACAAACTGGTTTACAATTTAGAAGTGTTTTTTTTTACTTTGTTTGTCAGAGTTTTAATATGTTTGTAGAAACCTTATTACTAACCCTTCCACTCTTACCAGCTCCTTATTGCTCGTTACAAATTAAAATAGTAGATGCACAACGGCTTAATTCATGGAGATTCCAAACAGAATCCGGGTCTGACTAGTAAACCCCCCTGTTATATGTGACAGGGAGCAGTTTAGAGAGGTTCCTCTTGCATCACATCCCAAAGAGATAATCACACAATAATATGTGATGCATAACATTTGGATAACAAGGTATTTATGTAGTGTCTTTCAGCTTTAAAGGTGATAAAGCTGTAAAATAACCGCTGAGAGGAATTGAGAAAAATCCATACGTATACTACTGAACCTGGAGGGTAGGGTGACTTTTATTACTTCCTAACTGGGTGGTAGATGATACGTCGTGTTGAGTCTCAGGTGCTATCATCATTTTTAATGGTGATAGCACCTGTTTGATAGATGACTCAATGATCTCAGAGCTGGTAAGATATCTTATTACCATCAGCCTTAGAGGGATATAGTACTTGTGTTTGAAGAATCTTTCCCTGCCAGCAACACTATGTACAGTATTTTGTGTAATCAGATGTCTGTGATTGATCCTAGAATAACGTAGGACTCACACATGCGTTTCAGGTTTCAACTGTAAAAAGGAATTATTGTAAAGCATTGATGATGGCGAATTATTACCACTAAACCATTTGTCCCTTTTACACTTACAGTTGTAACACACTATCCCAGATCAGTTGTCTTAGCATTTTATTTTGTTGGTTACCGTCAACATTTTCTGTTTAAATCGTTGTCCATTCGCACACCTTACTGTAGATGCCACTATATATTGACTATATATTCATCCTGTGACTCTAAACTATTATGACTCTGGACTCTTTATTCTTTTGACCTTTGCCTCTTTAATGAAGAGTTATCATTTTGATTATAGATTTGTTGTTAGTTTTTGCCTTTACCTTTTTAGGGCCCGAGCACTGACAGTAGGAGACCCTATTGAAATTGTAAGGATTATTATTATTATTATTCAGGCAACTGAATTGGCTTTTTGAGGGCTTTAACATGCTCAAATTCTTACAAACATTTTACAGAAAGTTAGAAAGTGGTGAAAATTTACAAATTCTGAAGGAATTTTCAATGGGCGTTGCAAAATGTCTCAATGGTGCCCCCCGAGACCCCCGGAAAGTGTTCAAATTGACCGATCTTCTCAAAAATCAAAAAAAAGAATCTTTCATATTCTTGAACCAGGGCTTTCATCAGATCAACTTCAAATTAAGATGAGTGTCATCACAACAAGATGGAGATAAAAGTTATTAAAAGATCGATTTTTCGTCACACGGTGTGACCGTGGCGTGGCGTCAAAGTTTGACTACACGCTATTAAAACACATTGTTCATGGTCCACCATGAATCCTTCGTTGCTGAGCCGTAAACAAACAACTCCACTCCTACAGTGTCAGTGGTCAAAGATCAAAGGAATCTTTATGTCTTGCAAAGGTGACGTCTCTCTTTCTCTCTCAGAATTGGACATTTCCTCAAACCGTGTAAACATTGAGGTACGGCGAAGGTTCATCCTTCGCCAAAGGAGACGATGTTGTCATAACTCCACTGTGCATTGTCCTATCACCACGAAACTTATGTCTCATGGTCAGAGTCCAAGCCTAAACAGCTCTGTGTCAATATTTACTCAGTCATTTTTGTGTATGTGTGTGGTTAATGTTCACTATGTTTATGGGTGTAAATAATAAACATTAAGATATTTTCGTTTATTGCCAATAATTTAAGTTAATGTTCAAGGATTAATGGGCCATTTCCATATATTGTTACCTGTCCATTTACCTGTATAGGATAAGTGAATGGAAAGAAAATGCATGACAGAAGAAACACAGTGTCCGAGTCGCTTTACTTACATCTCCCCTTTCCAGGGCACAACACCTCCACCATGTTTGCACGTGTTATCATTATCACAAGTACTGTTAGTAGAGCACCAGCCGAACGCCCACCAAGCAAACGTGCAGTCTATTATAATACACATGCAAGGTAGCACTCTCTAGTTGGGATCTGAGTAGATCAGGTCCTAAATCTCCCCCTCAAGAGTTTGCCCATGGAGGAGAAGAACCTGCGGAAAGGTCCTTTCTTTTTAGGTGGAGGTGACATCAAGTGAATCCGCAATTTGTCAATGAGGACGCAGTCACACATCTGTGTCTCCATGACTTGCAGGATCTCCCTCGCAGTGCCAACTTTCTTCAGCAGTCCTTTGAACACAGCCTTGTGGATCTCCTCAACATTTTCTAATGTGGTCATGATCTTTTTATCAGGCTTGATCTGCTGCTTTGCCTGCTCTAAAATATTTTTGATGAGGCTACGCCTATCTATCACACTCGGTGGTGCTGTGGCCTTCTTTATGGTATACATTACCAGTCCTGTAATAACCAAAGACATCTTTACGTGAACTAAGTTCGGCGATGGCATCCTTCTTGGCTCACAAGGATGCCGGACTTCAGAAGCCTGCCTTGGCTTGACAGAAGTTTTGCACAAACTTTGATCTTCAGAAGATTCGTCCCCAGAATTTTCATCTTCTGAAGATTCATCTCCAGAATTTTCATCTTCAGAAGATTCGTCTCCAGAAGATTCATCTCCAGAAGATTCATCTCCAGAATTTTCATCTTCAGAATTCAAACTCTCCTCTGAATCCCTGAGATGTGAGATGACCCAGAATTCTTCATCCGTGTCCTCTTGAGGTTCCTGGTCTTCTTCATCACAGTGGTTGATGGATGTAGTGGCAACCAATGGGGGACTTTTACCATTTCCATCTTCAGCATTTCCACCATCAGAACTTTCATCATCTTTTCATCACTTCCATCATCTTTTTCATCACTTCCATCATTTGAAGATTCACCTCCAGAATTTTCATCTTCTGAACATTCATATCCAGAATTGCCATCATCGGATTTCCCTCTCTCCTCTGACTTTCTCAGATGTGAGATACGTTCTTCTTGGTCACCTGTTATCTCATGAAGGGTCCTGGACTTCTTCTTGACTGTGAAGTGATCGCTCCTCTTAGAGCGATCACTTCGTTTAAGGTTTCTGGACCATCCCAGCTTCCCTAAGAAGTGTCTGAAAGCATTATGCCTATGCGGTTGTTGATTTTGCTCACAGTCTCTCAAGCAATTAACCGGCTGAATTCACATAAGCTGTTGAAGTAACTTCTGGATTCATCCGATGGAACGTGACAGAAGAACTGTGGAAAGTTGTCCTTCATGTTCTTCATGACGAATTCCTCATCTATACCAAAGTAGCTCTGATCTGGTCGTACAGGTGAATTAATCCTTGGGGATTTCTCTTTCCCATCTAAAATGATTGACTTGATGCTTTTAGATGCCATTGTGTGATAACGTTTCCTTTGGTTATTGTTTTTCCTTCTGATTTGCCAAGTGAACTGTCCTTGACGTCTTCACGATTTAGTGCTTTGCCAATAAATCCACTTCTTTATTCTGCTTTATTCCTCTGTGTGATCCCATAACTTCATTAAAAGTAGCCACAATATTCATATTTTTCTATACAGAGTCTCAGATATCTCATTAACTAAATCTCTCCTACTTTTAATGAAATAACTTTAACGACATGATTACTGAGCATGAATCTGACCACGGCCTTCCTGATTTGTAACTCTTCTACCTGCTGTAATGCTGCTGCAATCACTACCATCTAAGGACAGATGGTGTGATGGCTGGCTGGATGAAAGGATGGATGGATGGATGGATGAAGGTATGAAGGGATGGGTGGATGAAGGGATGAATGGTGGGATGGGTGGATGAAGGGATGGACGTCCAGTGGAATTGCTCCAATGGAAAGCTCTTGAAATATCCAATTGTCCAGAAATCCAGAGATTTATTTCTCCAGTGTTGAGGATCTGCAGCAACAGGAAACACCTGAATTGTGGTTTAAATGGATTCTACGCTTCTTAATTTAAGTGCATCGTAGTGATAAAATGTAGAATAAAGCAGCTGTAACCAGCCGCTGAGCTGTTTGGGTTGAAGGGTCGAGGTCAGATCGACGGCTCGTTTTCCTTGTTTTTGGATTTGTGTTTTCTCCCTGAGTTCTGTTTCCTGTGGTATTTGGTAGTTTCTACTCCTTGTGTGTTTCCCACCTTTACTTCCTGTCCTGTTCCTGTTTCCTGCCCCTGTGATGGTCTGAACCAGTTCCTCATGTGTTTCACCTGTGCCCAATTCCCACGGCCTCCCCTGTGTATATAACTCTCTGTGCATCCCTTTGTCTTTGTCACTTCGCCATTATTCATGGTCGCCTCACCACCCATTGTCATTTCTCCTTCATCACCCCACGCCTGTAAGTTCCTTCTGTCTCCTAGTGTTACTTTGCTTTTTATGTTAAGCCTCACTTGAGAACTTTGGATTCCAGTGCTTTTCTCTTTTATGGACTTTGGGATTTAGTTTGTTTTGTTTATCAACACTGCCTCTAGTTTTCATGTGCTTTTTGGTTATGTGGATTTTCTACCCAGATTTTTTTTGGCCTCTGCATCTTTGGGTCTATCTGCTTTAACCAAACTTGACAGTTATTGTTTCATGTATATTACACATTATATCTGGACACCATTTGGATAGTGGGGTCTGTCTCATTCCACACATACTCCCTTCTCTCTTTACAAGCAGTACCAAGGTAAGGTTATAGATAAAGAGCCAACTACCAGTACACTGTAGTGGCTATGGCCATGGACTTTCATATCCAACTCGGATGCCTCAGACAAAGAGTGAACACCTTCCAGTCTTTTGACTATTTCACCAGTGAAGACGTAAGGACACAATGTGATTTAGGAATGCATACTTTAGACTTAACTATCCACTAGGATGTGAACACCTACCAAAGAAAATTCAAGGTAGGTGTAAACCTACTTGGCAATAAATCCTTTCTGATTTCTGATTTCTGATGTAACATAGAGAGTGACATAAATTCTAGCCATTCATGGAATGTACTGTTGAAATGGGTGATGAAAGTAGAGGTAGATATATGGGGATGCTGTGGGAGACGTCTTCAGACAATTGCTTGTGTTACCTTGTTAGCATTTGTATATTGTTTAACCTTCTGGTCGCCTTGATGCATCATCTATATTTAAATCTTGGGCATAAAACAGCAGCTGCTGCCAGAAAACCTCCATAACATAAGTATTGTCTCCATACAAACTACTAAAGCTATGTTAGTTTGCAGCATTCATTGTTTTAAATGAATGCTGGATTTCTTTGATTTAACGATAATCATCATGCTTTCCGTGGATGAGTGGAGAGAGGCACTATGTTCTGTTTATTAGTAAGAGTTTGCTTTAAGTAACGATTGAGTGGTTTGTGCTAGCTATGAATGCAATGACACACAGTTTTCTCATGAATGCTGTAAATATAATTATTTTTTGGAAGTTCTCTGTTACACACATCTTTTGCACTTCTGTCCGTCCTGAGAGAGATTCCTCACATACTACAATTTTTTCCCCTCCTGAATGGTTTTGGTGTAGTTTTTCCTCAAACTAGTCCAGGGCTAAGGGGAAGGGGGGTCCCACCTTGATAATCCCTATGAGGGAATATGTGATTTGTGATTATGGTCTATATAATTCTGATTGATTGTATGAGGCTGGTTTGAACTGTATAATTACATTTACCTGTACATTTTTATAAGAACATGAGACTGAAATCTTTCTTTGTAAATTGATTTTTCCACAAAAGAAGAATGGCTTGCATCCAGTGAGACAAACTGTGAACCAATTGTCCCTCTTGACAGAGACTGAATAAAACAAACTGACTGACTGTTAACATTTGTATGTCTTTGAAGACACAGAAATGTCACTACCTATAAGGATAGTCGGGATTCGGTCCTGGGACTCCCGTATAGCAGGCGGTTTGCCTACCACTGTGCTACGAGTGATGATGACTCAGATGCAGAGACAGAGAAAGTCGAGTTGTTGGTTGTGAATCAAAAAAGGTTTCTTTACATAAATAAAGCAGAGGATTCCAAAAGGTTTGACAGCAACTCGAAAAATACTTCCAGACAACTAAAAACACAGTCTGGGCAAATTTACAAAGTAACTCAAGGTGTCCAAAAAACAGGCAACAAAAGATCAAAAAGGATTAACAGAGGTATAGCATCTAAGCAGAGGTTCTCATAACAACTCACGTGGCTTAACTTAAGGTGTCAATTTCCAAGACTCGGCAAACACAAAGAAACTCAGGTGGCTTTTAAAGGCTAGCAACTAAGGCACAGGTGAACACAATGAAAACAATCAAGACAACACAAATGTAACAGGAATCACCGGAACACTAAGGACCCCACATGGTCATTCAGGGTACTGCACTCCAAAAACCCTGACACTACCTCCTACAAATTGGCACAAAATCTAAAATGTTTGCACTGGATGGGAATATCAATGAATCACATTTTATTTGTAAATAGTGAATATATGAATAGTGACATTATACAAAAAAAACTTAAGCAGTGATTCATATCACCGTTTATTCCATTAACCAAGTCCAAGGAAAAACACAGGTGATTGTTAGGCTGATTTATGCTTTTTATCTAGAATTTTAAATTTCTGCATGTCATAACTTGAAAATATTATCCTGGATTGAGCCTAATCTATTGTTTTCCTTTAACTGTAATTTGTATTGATCTTCAAATTCCTGAGAAATTTGACTTCCCTTTTTTGTTAATGTTTATAAAATAATGTTTTTGTTTGTCAAATGGTCACTGATATTCCGTGAAAAATGACAACATAAATGTGTGGAAGTGGCCCAGCTGTGAGTATTTCTGACAGCATGCTAAAATGAGATGTTTGGTCAACAATGGCCCCAGCAGCCTATATCAGTTGCAGACAGTGCTCAAGAAAGGGATGTTCTGGAATAAGTCTTTCCTCACGGGGAAATGATTAGAAAGTGTCTAGGAAGCAAAGCAAGAAGTCCCCTATGTCTGGAATAGGGATACATCAGGCTCACCTGTCCTCAAGGTTTAAAATAGCGTGTCATTTTGGATTCAACAATGAGGGAAAAGAGACACAGGAAAGCCCAGTGGTCAAAGGTATCCCACCAGGACTTGTAAGAAAATTCAGAGCAACTATGTTTTCTCTCCTAATGTGTAGGGTTTGAATTGTTCAATTCCCAGGAGAGGGGAGGGATATTTTCCCTGACAGCACCATTACTAATGTTTATACAATCTCTGGAATATTAGCACTCTACCACAAACGTAAAAGGCCTTGGCTGCTTATTTATTGCTGATTGAAATGTGCTGCAGGGTTTTTCTGTTCTCTCACAGGTGAACATCTCCTCCAACATGCGCACCTCCAGGGGATCGTCCTGGAGCGTCGCCTGCACCGACCTCTGGCATTAGAGTCCAGTGTTCCCGGGTTCTAGCTGACTAATACAATGAAGGTTAGTTAGCCAGGCACTCGTTCTGTGATCCAAAGGGTCCCTGTTGGGCTACAGTTTATTTATTCTCCTTATCCGATTGTGAACATGGACAGACAGGACTTTCCTTCGTTCTTTTGTTGGGGAGTGTCAGTCAGGGGAGAAGGGACTGGGTAAGAAGGGGCTTTGCTTTTAATTGTATCTGCCACCTCACTAACCCATTGTTCCTTCAATAGTGGTTAATAATGTTCAGTGTTGGGCAAGTTACTCAAATAAGTAATTAGTTACAGATACTAGTTACTTCTTTTAAAGGTAGTTGAATTACTTCACCAGTTACTGTATATCAAAAGTAATTAGTTGTCTGCTTTAAAATGTAATGAATATGAATAGTACTGAACAATCAAACACAATAAACATATTTTTTAGACCTATTTATTGTAATCAACAGGGCAACAGGCCTTAAAATGGCGGCGATGGCGGAAAAAAGAAAAAGGGGGGGGGGTACGTGCGCCGGAGTGTCCTCGTGACTGCCTCTTGTCCAGTCGTGCGATCGACCGGTAGATCGCGATCGATTAACTTGACTTTAAAAAATACTTTGTTACATGCTTGTTACCGATAAAAGTAGTGTAATTACAGTAACTTGTTACTCCCAACACTGGTAATGTTGGTAAGATCTTCATTTTCACTATAACAACAAAAGGATACTTTGCTAATTAACATATGCGCTGTGTTCCCTTACTGGGAACTGCTGTAGGGCCAGAGCCCAGAGTGAAGCCAGCCGCAAAGTTCCCTACAGATCAAGCATGGAGATAAGGGTCCCCATGGTGGGGGGAAAATCTACAGGGTTTCCCAGAACCCCTGATCTGCTCCTGGCCGCTCCCACTGAGATCTGACCTCTGACATTCAATTGGCTGAGAGCCCCCTGACCGATGACCCCTTCCTCAAGGAGGCTGACCCTCCTCTCAGGTTAATAAATACAGCAGAGCCTAAAAAATCTTTGCCTTTCTACCCCGCTCTGAAGACGTCAGCAGGACCCCTCTGGGTTCCCAGATGATTTAATTGCTAAAGGGTGCAACCCAGCCATTTATCCCTGCTTAGGACTTCGACCAGGGCCCCTCCGGGTCTCTCAGAAGTCCCAGCGCTAAAGGAAGCAACTTTAATTTGTAGTTCATATCATTTTCTTTTACCTTAAGTCAAGGCTTATTTTGAAAGACTATTTTTGTTTTTAACTTGAAAAGGCCGCGCACAGGAAGCTCATTCGCAGGCCTCGATAACAGACTCTTTTCCATGATCGCCAAACCACTGACCACAGCTGTCCAGCCCTGCAGACTAACGACGTTGATTCCATGAGCACGAGAAGAATCCGCTCCTATCCGGCCCTGCGCTGATCTCCGTTGTAACCACCTGCTCTGAGAGCTATCGCTGCTCTTCCCCTCTCTCTCTCTCTCTCTCTCTCTCTCTCCTTTCTCTTAAACCTGATTTTACACACGTCCCGACCTCTCGTTTCACATATTTCATGTTACCTGGATAAATCTAGACTTGAAGAGCAAGAATTCATCTCGCCGCCATTCGGCGCCAGAAACACGAGATAAGAAAATCTCTTTGTCTGAAAACTCCTGTGTTTAAAGACCGTGAACGGCAGCCATTTTGCGTACGCAACGTGGCTTCACTTAGGTGACCTCCATCTTGAAATTACGTGTAACGTCCCCTTGAATTCGGCCAGAGGACGTCACCACGTGACTTCCTCATTACGCTATAGCCACCCCCCTTTCTCTTTGTTACACAGACACACACACACACACACACACATACCTAGACACACAGACAGGCAGACACACACACACACACGATCACACAGAGATGCTATCAGCATTACATGTGTGTTTCTAGTTGTGATAAGTGCTGCTGCTGCTGCTGTCGTCATCTTTGAAATATTGGAGTTTGTTAAATGAAGAATCATTGAATAACATTAACTTTATTTCCCCTTTTTTAATAAATCCTTTTATACTTAAAGTATCTGGATTCTGTGATTATTTGTGCATTTGTATGTGAATACAGCTGGATTACTATAGCCTATGCTCGAACTTAAAACTCCTTCTATTATATAATCTTTTATATTAACTATTTGAGATTATTAATTTACTTTTATCAAATGAGACTGATAATTAAATATTGACTTGTTGGTCCCTGAAAAGGGTGGCGCCCTGCGACGCAAAATTATAATTACAGATTGTATTATTCTTAAGTAATAATTGTATTGTCTTCATTAATTATTTAACTATTTTTAATGTAACGTATCATTTCGAATTAATCATTTTACTATTCTTAATCGATAGCTTAATCATTTTTAATTATTTTTGATAAATAATCTTTATTATTTTAATAATCATATTTCATGATTATTGATTATTAGCCAACGTCATATCTACTACTATTGCATAACACTGCTTACTTGGTTGTTAGAACAATAATGCTAGTTCATACTCATTGACTACAAGGGGCTTTTCACACAATTCCTCCTTACAAAGTTTGAATATTGTCTATATTTCAGACAGTCCATGAGTTAGTCAGTTAATTTCAATATGAATATTCATAATCAACCAAAAAGTTTGCTTTCCAAAAAAAGACGCAGGTACTGTAGACAACGACTGGGGCATGAGACCTAAAACATCTCCTTGAAAAATTAAATGGCATGAAAGTTGTCACAGTCACTTAGACATAATGGGCCCTCATTCAGAAAGAGTACGCACAAATCTGTGCTTAAACCATGCAGAAATCTGGGATTTACCACCATTTTCTTACCAAAATTTGTTAGCAGAGTACGAACAAATTTCGAACTTCCTCAGAAAAGTGCGTACGTAGAAATTAAGGACCGGTTGTCCCAAAAAACAAATCCCCTTTTAACTAAATGCATAGAATATTAAAATTGCAATTATTAAGATAAACAAGTCTTTAATAGACAATTTAATGTATTAATGCAATGACCAAATGTATAAAAGATGAAAATTACACACTTTCATCCTGATTTTTTTTTGTGATTGTTAACAATTTCAACTATACCATTTAGTCTATATATATGTATAAAATAATGTACATATTGAAATGTAACAGTTTGGGCTTTTGTTAAATTGTTTATTGGCCTATAATTGATCATTCAATCGAAACAATTTCTTGTGCCATCATATTATGCATCTGTAGCTCATTTTAGCTGATTAGTTGGTAGCATGATGCAAAGTAAAAATGCCTTATTTAAAATGTATACTGAAAAAAAGAAAATGACTACACCCACACACACAGACATATTTAGTACATTTACTTATTTGCAAAGTCATCCATCAACTGTTTCAGTAATGTTTTCTACTCCTGTTGTAGTTATCTTCACTGCATCCAGGAGAGCCAGCTGATTTTGTACAATCTCATTGCTTAGGATGCGGGCATGCTGACGAGACTCCAGGAAGGAGGCCTGGAAAGTGAATGGTCATTTGGCGCTAGCAACTGGGAGTGAGAGGTCTTCTGTACGACAGTCTCTGCTCCTGTGTCATCCATGCCTATAAATTATATTGTTTACCCCAATCAATTAAACGTTACAAGCAGCAATGCTTTGTTCTGATTTAATTGTATTTGTTAGAAAAAAAAGACCAGAAATTGCAAATATCTTCTGAACAATTATGAAATAAAATACCTCTGGGTGACAGTTCTTGGTGGATGTCCTCTCATCCCTCATTCCTTGAACAAACTCCACTTAATGATGACTGTCCAATAATAGCAGCAGCAGCCTCTCATCCTGTCAGATCACATGTTCCTTGTCCTCCTCCTGTTTCCTTCTTTTTTTTCTTGTCTGTGATCGTATTTTAGCATCAACTTTGATGTCAGATCATTTTTTTTATACTTGTGCCACTGACCGAACCTCGGGGGACACAGCATTCAGAGCTTCAGTTATTCCTGCCCAGACTTCATTTTTTTAAACATCGTCACTCCGGATGACACGCTATGAAACGTGTGATTTTTCAACACAATTATTTAAATTCCTCCTGGTCACGATGTGGAGAGCAGGTGGACCCAAACATCCAGATAATATTATTATTATATTTATTTACTATATTTACTATTATTATTATATATACTGTTGCTGCCATTATAACTATATACTGCTATTATATTGGTATAATTACTATCATATATAAATATATATTATGTTATATTATATACTATATATACTGCACTATTTTTATATACTGTCTAACAATTACATTACCATCATATCATCAGTACTATTATCATCATCTTGCCACTGCACCTTATCTACCTATTTATCTTGTGTTTCTGTTTTTATTCTTTCAACCTCAATATTTTTTATTTTATTCTATTGTATTGTATTTTATTGTATTCAAATGTACCGGCTGCTATGACGACTTAATTTCCCTTCGGGGATGAATAAAGTAATCTATCTATCTATTTATTATTGTTTCTTAACTTGTTGTGGGTTTGATTGATAATCAAGAAATGCATCACACTGCAAGAGTTACACTTAAACCCTTTGTATATAAAGAGAGCTTTGGGAGCTTACTAGTACCACCTAAGATGTGGGATGCTGTTGCCCAATCATTATTAGCACCACTCTGTCAAAATAAAGTTTGAAGGGAGCATGTCTGTGAAGATCTCTTCCTGTGGGTGTCAGGTGACTTAGAAAAAACAGAGCATGACAGTAAAATTAACATAAAACACAAAGAGTCTTCATATTTACTTTGAAGGATTATCAGGCACTGTGGAAACTGATTTCATAGTGAAGGCCTATAAGAGTAGTAGTATCAGTAAAGGGTTTGCACTGCAGGAGGAAAACAAACCATGCAGAACTAACTTTACATTACCACTGTGTTAAATACTAATATTTGTATCACACCATTAAAGCAACGTTACCAACAAGTTTTTAACAATTGATCAAATCAATATCAGATTTATCCAAATCCATTCAGTACATTCTAGATTAATCGTTTGTTGGATATACAAATACAAACTAAAAGACTTTTGGTGGAACGTCTCACCTTGAGGGCTCTCTAGTCCACTAGCTGCTGTGTCCCCTCCTCCTCCAGCAGAGGCAGCGGTGGGGGCAGTGGTTGTGCTGGTTGTTGTACTGACGCCATACTTCTTACTGCCACTGTACTCTGTGCTGCTCTCATCATCCCGTAGTGTGGTGGCTCCTGATTGGATGCCAGAGTCTGATGCGTAGTATGTCTGTTGCCACTCAGCCACCTTCACCATACTGTCCGCCTCACTCACTGCAGAGAACACCACAGGGCTGATGTCAAACACTGGTGATACGAGAACCACTACTATCACTGCGGCAACTCAGACTATGACTGATCAGAGTTTCTAGCAATGCTGCCAGTCCTACCACTACAACTACTACTGCTTATTATACTGGTAGTGCTCATACTGCACATCTGCATGTACTGCTTCTACTGAGTAGCAGTATTAGTCCTACAGCTACATCTTAATCTACAATTTATATTTTACCTGTAACTATTCTTACTGCGTCAGTACTAGTACTAATACTCTCACAGTCTGCACTACAACTGATTATTATATTACTTGTACAATTAATGCGTTTACTTTATTTTTATAATAAATAACTAAATTAACGAAGTAGGGGGATTATTCTGCCATTGATATGTCATTAACATATGTTTTCAGATGTCAGAAATGTTTAAAGTAGGTAACAAATAATGCAACACAGCACTCACTTTGCATGGACATCATCTCTGTCCAATGGTACCCCTTCCTTCACAGACTTTTGACCTGTAGAGAGAGAGAGGAATCCTTAACTCTGCAAACATGATTGCACTCAAGATTTAGTCTAATCATTTCTGGAGGATTAAGGCTCCGATCAGGGCATTCAGCTGATCTGTACTCATGTAAAGTATTTTGAGTCGATTTATGTTACTCGTGTATAGTTATTCTCATATACAAGATCCTGTTTGTATGTACTAAGCCTTATAAGGGGTCCAGCAGTACTTTACGATTGAGAAGGATGGGAATTCACACTGTATATTACAGCCAACATGTCCAGTCAGTATGTTCCGGTGTGTGATGTCAGTTGCCGTTTTACTACTGCAGTAATTAAGATAATCAAATGACTGATTATAATCAATTAATAAGTCGTTCAGTGATCTTTATGGTATTTTAAAGTGTTATTTTTATCAGTAATCCCTGTACAGTAGTGGGGTATAGCAAATTAAGCCCTCATAAACTTCAAAATGTTTGATAAGAACATCCTCGCTACTGCTTCTGCATGGGAATAATATTTTTTTCATGACACCAAAAAGTGCCTGAGCAGCAGCTGCAAGTTGTGAATGTCAGTGATGTGAAGCAAAGACAACTCGAGAGAGCACACTTATCTAGATCCCAGGAGCCAAGGCCACATGATAGGTCAAAGCATGCCATCTTCCCTGCCAAAAGCTCTTCACAGACCTCACTGCCGTCTGGGAATTCACACTAACACTCAGAAAAAGAGGATGTGTGGGTGTGTGTGTGTATGTGAGGGTACATGTCTGTCTATAGTTATGAGGGCCAATTTTGGTTCAATATCATCATTGTGAGGACATTTTGCCTGGTCCTCACAAATTCAATCGGCTGTTAGAGGGTGAAAACTTTGTTTATAGTTAAGGTTAGAATTAGGTTTAGGTTAGGGTTAGGTATGGAAGAGCAATGAGGCCTTCACTGCTCTTTGTGCAAATAGACAGAAGATTTTTGTGGGTGGAGGCCTAATGATGTTTTTACTCAGTCTGAGTTTACGGATGTGTCCAATGACATTGTGTGTGTGCGTGAGCAAATGTTTCTGTGTGTGTGTCACGTGTTACTTCGTGTCAGCCTGAGAGTGAGAGTGAGGGGAAGAGAGCGAGCGATGTCAGGAGGGGCAGAGTAAATAAATGAATCTGCATATGTGAAGAAAGATTTGAACCATTTAGGAAAGGAGTCAGTCATTATGTGGTGATTAGTGTTGATTTTGTGGTGGTGGTAGGAAACAAAACGACTTAAGAAGCATAAAATACATTTGAACTTTACTTGAAACCATACCACTCTGCTACTCTGAGGTTCTCTCTTTACATCTGCTGTCCTTTTGATCAGGGTTTAACTACAGTTGATAATATGCAGCACTTCCTGCACAGTAGTTGCCTGATCAACTCATTAAATTACATGGAATCCTGTAATGTCTCACCTATTTTCATGAGCGTTGACTTTGGGCGCATTATCGAGCGATTAAAATATGTGAGTGGAGAGTTGTGTATCAATAGGCATATATTTTGTAGCTGTTAAAAAAATGTGCTAGTGTATAGAGATTTGTTATGTATAAACATCTTTGCACAGTCAAGTCATCAGTTACAACTCAGATCTGTCACCCCGGTGGCTGTCTCTTGTGGCTCATGTGACATTTAATTCACTTGACTTGCATGTGTCTTAGCCTACTGACCAAATGACCCACTGTTTTTAATTGTTGTCAAGTAGTTATTTGCTTCTCTGTGTTTGAAACAAGCCCGAACTTAAATTTTCCTTTATTGAAATTTTATTGAAATTACCCAGAGCTAGCTGACATACATGGTTAGCAGCTTTATATTCTGTAAATTGTTTCACTTTCCAAAGAGGTTTGCAGCATTAGAGTCTTACCTGAAGAATGGCAATGAAATCTTAATTCTACCCAAGCCCAGTATTCTGTGCAATACAGTTTACAAATACAAAGAAGTTGGATTTGGCCAGAGAATGGTCAATTTACCTCACATATTGTCAGATCCTAAATGTTAAAGCCAAAAAGTGCTTTTGCTCTATTTTGAACTACTATTGTTTCTCCTGCTCTCCTTATCAGTCAGACATCTGCCTGCCCACCTCTCCAGCCAGACTCCGCACAGCAGTAAGTCCTCACTTCAGCCAGTCCAGTCACCATCATTCAAAATTTTACATTGGGACGGCTGTGGCTCAGGGGGTACAGTAGGTCGTCCTCTAACCACAGTGGTACTGAACCCCAAATTGCCGTTGATGACTGAGCCTTTCTCATAGAGACAGTGCTGCACATAATGAATGACAAAAACTGTTCTGTAAAGTACAATGGGTGGTCCTCAAGACAAGAAAAACACTTTATTAATACAGACTATTTACAATGCACATCACTTACACGCTCTCGACACAGGGGCAATATGGGTTTCAGATGCACAAGGCTCTACTTCCTGAACAGAGGCTGCCCCAGAGGTGTCAGAGAGCACCAGAATGCTTCATATACTGGATATAAAAAGTCTACACACCCCTGTTAAAATGCAAAGTTTTTGTGATGTTAACAAATGAGACAAAGATAAATCCTGTCTGAACTTTTTCCACCTTTAATGTGAACTTTAACGTGCACAATTCAGTTGAAAAACTAAATTAAACCTTTTAGGGGTAAAAAATAAAAAATAGAAAACTTACAATAACCTGGTTGCAGAACTGTGCACACCCTTAACCTAATACTTTGTTGAAGCACCTTTTAATTTTATTACAGCACTCAGTCTTTTGGGGTAGGAATATATAAGCATGGCACATCTTGACTTGTGAAATTTTGCCCACTCTTCTTTGCAAAACGGCTCCAAATCTTTCATATTGCGAGGGCATCTCCTGTGCACAGCCCTCTGCAGATCACCCCACAGATGTTCAATTGGAATCAGGTCTGGGGTCTCAAATCAAATCAAAGTTTATTGTCACATGCACCAATGACAGCGTCATCGGAGCAGTGAAATTCTTGTGACATGGCAGGCAACGTCTACGCAGTAGACGACTTCACAACATATAACATAACATTATAACAAATAACACAGTCAAGTGAATATTATATTAAGTAATATGAATATATGTATAACATATAACATAGTCAAATTAAAGTCAAGGTTAAATGAAGCAGCAGTTTACAGGGTGAACGGGTGGGTAATATTAAATATACTTATATGAATATATGTATAACATATAACATAGTTAAATAAATTCAAATGAAGCAACAGTTTTCAGGGTGAAGAAGTGGGGAATATTAAATGAGATAAGTATATGTGACGTAAGTGAAGAAAAATAAATAACATGCTATCTAACATAACATATAACATCACATCGTAACATAACGTAGTCAAGTGAAGCAGTAGTTTACAGGGTGAAGGAGTGGGGAATATTAAATTAAATATTATGAATATATCTATACATATAATGCATATAACATAGTCAAGTCAAAGTCAAATGAAGCAGCATTTTACAGTGGGTAATATTAAATTAAAATAATATGAATATAGGTATTACATAGGCGGATCAAAGTCCAAATGAAGCAGCAGTTTACAGGGTGAAGAAGTGGGGAATATTAAATAAAATGAATATATGTGGAGTAAGTGTATTTGTATGAATGTGGGAGCAGAATGTACATGATGACTGTCCAGAGGGTCAGTGTTGAATGTTCAGAAGCCTAATGGCCTGGGGGTAAAAGCTGTTTGTGAGTCTGGTAGTCCGTGCTCGGATGCTCCGGTAACATCTGCCAGACGGCAGCAGTGTGAGAAGTCCATAGCCTGGGTGGCTGTGGTCCTTGATGATCTTCAAAGGAAATGGCCGCCGATGATGCGCTCCGCTGTCTTCACCACCCTCTGCAGGGCCTTGTGATCAGCAGCGGAGCAGTTACCAAACCAGGCAGTAGTGCAGAGAGGATGCTCTCAATGGTGCACCTGTAAAAGTTTGTTAGTGTTTTTGCAGCCATGCCAAACTTCTTGAGTCTCCTCAGGAAGTATAAACGCTTTTGTACAGTTTTTACCACAGAGTCCGCTTGTTTGGACCAGGTCAGGTAATCTGTGATGAACACACCGAGGAACTTGAACTCGGAGACTCTCTCCACAACAGCTCCATCGATGTGTGACGGGCCGTGACCCCCCCTCTGCAGCTTCCTGAAGTCCACGATCATCTCCTTGGTCTTGCAGACGTTGAGAGACAGGTTGTTCTCCTGGCTGGGCCATTCCAAAACATTAACCTTCTTCTGGTGAAGCCATGCTTTTGTTGATTTGGATGTAGGCTTTGGGTCGTTGTCGTGCTGATAGGTGAAATTCCTCTTCATCTTCATCTTTCCAACGGAAGCCTGAAGGTTTTGTGCCAAAACTGACTTGTATTTTTTAACTGTCCATAATTTCCTCCACCTTGACTAAGGCCCCTGTTCCAGCTGAAGTAAAACAGCCCCAAAGCATGATGCTGCCACCACCATGCATCACTGTGGGTATGGTGTTCTTTGGGTGATGTGCAGTGTTGTTTTTGCGCCAAACATACCATTTAGAATTATGGCCAAAAAAATTCAACCTTGGTTTCATCAGACCATACCACATTTTCCCACATGCTTTTTGGAGACTTCATGTATGATTTTAAATTTGTTTTGCCGGACTTGGATGTTTTCTTGGTAAGAAAAGGCTTATGTCTTGGCACCCTACCCCATAGCACAAACACATGAAGAATACGGAAGATTGTTGTCACATGTAGTACACAGCCAGTCCTTACCAGAAATTCCTGCAGCTCCTTTAATGTTGTGTGTCGGCCTCTTGGAAGCCTACCTGACCAGTTTTGTTGTTGTCTTTTCATACATTTTGGAGGGATGTCCAGTTCTTGGCAATGTCACCGTTGTGCCTTTTTTTCTCCACTTGATGATGGCTGTCTTCACTGTGTATCATGGTATATCGAATACCTTTATTTTTTTGTACCCTTCTCCTGACTGATACCTTGAGATGCCTCTGATGATTTGGAAGCTCTCTGTGGATCATGGCTCTTGCTGTAAGATGCAACTAAGAGAATGTCAGGAAAATCCTACTAAAACAGTTGAACTTTATTTGGGATTAATCAGAATCACTGTAAATGATGGCAGGTGTGTACTCACTACTATTTAACATGAGTTTGAATGTGATTGGTACTTTTTGAATACAGCCACATCCCCAGTTATAAGAGGGTGTGCACACTTATGCAACCACATTATTTTAGTTTTTTATTTTAGTTTCCCCCCTAAAACTGAATTGTTCACGTTATAGGTGACATTAAAGGTGGAAAAAGTTCAGACGGGATTTATCTTTGTCTCATTTGTTTACATCACAAAAACCTTGCATTTTAACAGGGGTGTGTAGACTTTTTATATCCACTGTATATCTATTGAAACTGTGAAAACTGTTTTCTCTGGAGAAGAGGCCAAAGGAAAGGTCTAGCTTTACAGCCATTACATTCCACACATGATATTACCCTATACTAAATCAAGAAGGTTAAGCCCAGTGTGTAGTTTATATTCATGCATATTTTTGAGGGCCGTTGAACCTGATTTACCTCAGGCTGTGCTTTACCTGCATTCATCAAAGGGTGTGGGGACAAATTCTTTGATCTGAAGGTCACGAAAACTAAAGAATTAATTATAGATTACATGGAAAAGATGTAAAAATCATACAGACATATAGAAACCTTGGGACAGTGTTTGACTCACAACTCAAATTTGCTGAGAACACTTAGACTGTATTGTCAAGTGGGTACATCAAATAATTAATCTGGTGAGGAAGCTAAAATCTTTTGCCGTCTGCAAGAACATTTTATGCATTTTTATTAGGGCTGTGAAATGATTAAAAATGTTAATCAAATTAATTACAGGTTTCTATGGATTAATCATGATTAATCACATTACCAATTTTCTCGGTATATTTTGTGAGAACAAAAAAGATTTATGACAACAGACAGATATATACATTTAACATGTTTTCTTTTTTTATTCATAAATAAACAAAACAATGGTACTGCAACTCAGCAGTTCTTTTGCAGTTCTCTTTGCTATTCCATATGGAACATTCATCCTAATCAGAATTTGGGCTTCTTAGCCATTGTATGGGTTAATAAAACTTTTTTCTTTTCTTTTTAAATCAAACAGAAATTATTTGGGCCTCTTAGCCATTGTTTTTATAGTATTTTTCAATTTTTTGTCAAACAACCAATCACCACACCATCACCACACCACAATCTAATGCCTCTAAAGTCCCTCTTAGCTAGTCTCCCTTTAGCCAGTTGGTGAGGCAAACTAACATCTTCACATTCTCTGACAGTAAAGCTGACCTGTTCTTTTGCAGAATGTGTCCTGTGAGTGAGTCTGGTTTGGCGCATTTCACTTGAACGCCCCTCGCCGACCAAAGCATGCTCCGCGTTGAGGTGGGACTTTAAGCGGCTTTGCTACGGTGAAACAATAACGTCTTCCCGCAGAGTGTGCGTATCACCTTGGTTTTATTGAATGTTCCATTTTTGTTTTTTTTGGAGCACGATCTCCCCAGAAGGTGATTTTTGTTTGTTTGAGTAGCAGCTGCCGTCTGACTGCATTAGAGCGGCGACTAGTGCAGACTGGGCGGAAATGTGGGTAAATTGGAAGATCCTTCTGCGCATGCGTTAAATATGTTTTTTAATTTACGAATTAATCCTGTAATTTAATCATAACGCGTTATTTTTCACAGCTCTAACTTTTATCAAACTATTATCGAGAGTCTAGTTACTGATAGTAGTCAACCTGCAGACATCGAAGTCACCCCTTATATCATGTGAATTGTCTCCTTCCTGAAACTATTGTTCTCACCTGGCTCCTCTTAAACAGAGCACTACTCACTGACATGTTGATGCTGATGTTGATTCATTGATTGGTCCTGTTTTGTTTTTAGTATTTTAGTAACTACTGTCCAACTGCAGTGACACATGTGTGCAATTCATTACAAATTCATCATTGTCGACTCATAAACATTTATCATGATCAAATGTTATGACATATTTGTAAATCAAGTGAGGGACACTGACTGCCAGGCAACCACAACTTCATTTAAATTGCTCCACTATTAATGGTGAAATATCCTTAGCCTCGTCGCAGCTCCTAAAAAGTAGCCTAGTTGCCTTTCTCCTTCAACATCTGTCTGGCCCACAATCAGCCAGCACAATGTGGTGTTTTCCATGAGGACATTGCAAATCACTTTCGACAGCATATTTATAGACAACACCAGTGCAACTTATCGAATCTCCCTATACTAAGATCCAGTCACAATATGCAGGCTCCCTTGTCCTACCAGATAATTAATGCAGCAACAGTATTGCAGTTCGCCCACATATAAACACAGCCAATTGTGGTCACTGGAACACACAGGTCAGAGGAACTGCTAAAGTAAACTGAGAGGTATGTTTTTTTTAATCTGTAAAATGTGATTTGTGTCAAGTAAAGGTTACCTCACTGGGTGCGTAGCTTTGCCAATAGATAGACACACCTGCACTTCCTACAGCAGTCTGCCCCTAGCAATTTAACTGAGGTGATAGTCAGTATTTCTATGGTGCTGAAAAGCCTGGTGTTTGGTTGCTTCTTCTTGGCATGTTGTTTAACTAAGGTACCGTGATGTTACCATACTGTGCAATTTCACTGGATGTTGAAGTGAAACACCAGGATGTTGTGGCAAAGACAGGGTTTGCTTAGGTTGAAGACTCTCTGAACGTTATATGATACAAAGGAAATTAAGTCCTTATGTACTTTAAATGTCACACACTGTTGGTCTTGACACAATCTCTGTACCTTGACTACTACATCTGTCAGTATGGTACATGGATGTGTGTTACAGCTGTCAGTTGACTAGATTGGATGCTGTTCACATATTTTGCACTAAATTGATGTAGTTTCACTGTTAGTCCCTCTGAGGAATAGCACAGAGAAGTGGTCATGGAAGAAAAGGAAGCAAGACATAGACACATCGCCACACAGCACTTAATAGTCAGTATACTGCATATCTGCTTAACAACTGATATACTCATGTTAAATAGGTACCTACACCAGGTTATCTAACATACAGCAGGTTCAATTTAATAAGTCAAATAACATAATATAATTTACCCTATTCCCCTTCATATAGCTGTTAAAATAGTTAAACCTGTCTTCTCTGGAGAACAGATCCCAGTAAAGGTTAAGCTTCACAGCCATAATCCATTAGATTTTTTTCAAAAAAAGTTCACAAAACCTTCAATGTGGTGCTCCAAGCACCTTCCCTCTTTTCACCAGCCAGCTCAGTAAGACAGTGGGCTGATTGGACTCTTGAGCAGCCTGTCACTGAGGTGTAAATTGGTCTGTGCCTCCATATGTTTGTTGGAGTCCCTGCCTAATTAAAACTGAAAAGACTCTGTAGGATGTAGGGGGAGTTTAAATGTCATGGAAGGTTTTCTCACTGGATGTTGGAGCATTTCCCCATTGCAGTTTAAGTACAGCAACATTAAGTCTATGAAGGAAATAACTTTGAGCTGAGGAAAAGGAGATTGCAAGAAGAAGAAAGGAAGGGAGAAAGATGGACAAACGGAAAATAGGCGATAGTCAGAGAACAGATGATGATGATAATGATGATGTTGGAAGGAATATCAAAGAAAAAGAGGTTAGGTAAGAGACAGAGCGGACAGAAGGCTGATTCAAGAAAATTTTGAATGCATTAATCTGTTTCTTGCACATACTTATACTTGGCTGTACAGGAATTATTAAATTATATGTCATTGCATTATTGTTACAAATTTGAGTATTTCATTGTATAAAAGGTTATTCTTAAGCTTGGGGTAAAACCATATGACAAAATTATCCTAATTTCTTCTAAGCTGTCAAGAACATCTTCCGATTAAACACTTATTTCATCATATGAAAGATGTGTGGAAAACTGGTCAGTTGATGAGAGTACTAGAAAACCTCATCATACTATGAACCCACTCTCACAATTTCAAATCTAAGCATCACTGACAAAATCAGGGGTGAAAACTCTCCAACATGAGAAACATCTTATCATTGTGGAAGAAGATAGCAGGGAGGTGCAACAAATTTTTTCTTACATATAAACATTTTCATTAACCTATTTTAAGTTATCCTACCCGAAGAAAGACCTCTAAGCTGTGGCTTGACTCCTTGGTTTGTTATTGTTAGTTTAATAGTGATGGGAACCTGAGGAAGACTGCCACAGAAATGGCAGTTGTATTTATAGAGCACATTTCATTTGAAAGAAACTCAATGTACTTCACATTGAGAGAATATATTAGGGGAGTAGAGTGGTCTTCCTCCAACCAGAAGATTCGGCGGCTCGATCCAAGTCTTCCCCATCTGCATTGAAGTGTCCTTGGGCAATATACTGAACCCCGAATTTCCCCGCATTGAAAATGTGCTGCCCATAGCTGCACTGTATGAATGTGTTTGTGAATGGCAATTTTTTTTACTTTAGTGTATTTTGAGGGGTCATCAAGACTAGAAAAGGGCTATATAAATACAAACCGCTTACCATTTTACATTAAACTAAATAAATATATATACAAAAGCAAATATAAAAGCGTATATTATAACAAATACAAAAAATAGTATACAATAAAGCAAAAAACAAATGCATCACACATCTATGAACTAATTAGACAAACAACATAACACTCACAACTCACACAGTCATAACTCACAATTACACAGCAGCTGAACAGGAAACATGCATCACAAAAAGTTGTAGCAGAAAGGAGAAAACTAAAAGGACAGAATGGCCCTTTACTCCTCAACAGGAAAAGGAGTTAATCCAAGAACCGAATGGACTTATTGCACCAACGTATCGGACCAGGAGGAAAAGAAGCTGATCCCTGGAGCCTGAAGTGGATGTTAAACCCCATCTAACTGCTAGGATTGGTACGTGATTCCCTCTGTCCTGGATGAAACAAACAATATAAGTATCCCTTTTGAAACTCTGCTGGCTTCACCGAGTTCTCTTGCCTTTGGAAACTTCAAAAGGCAAGTCACACAAAGTTCTGAGAGAGCAGAAATGTTTTAAGTTTGATCTTCGAAGTTGACACTGTTGTGCGGGACCTCAGGTCAACAGGCAACTTGTTCCAGACAACAGGACCATACTAACTGAAGGTGCCTTGAGCTGACCTGACTCTGATTCTGGGTACAGTATGACTGCAGGTGAAACCAAACTCCTAAAAGGGGGTCATACCTGACTTGATCGGGTTCAAGAGTTCGGCTTTCCTTTGAGCTGAGATGATAGCATTGCTCCCATCAGACTGGGTACTCGTGCTGTGTCATACTATGATCCAATGTAATCAGAAGCATGACAACCAGGGATTTTTCCACAGTGTTTCCATAATAACATGGATTTAGAGTTTTGAGGCACTTTAATAATGCCAAAACTAGTTAATCTGCAAGAAAAGAGCATTTAAAAACAGATTTATAAGCTCAGAACAAGATTTAAACACAAATTCATCATTTCAAATACACTGCTGACATGAGTGCAGCTTATACATCATGAGTCTGTAAGGCTATGTTGAAATCATAAGCATGCTTCTTAGCTATATATCTTATTTAACAATCAAAATTACACCTTCTCTTTGATAATAAGAAATGTATTATTTATACCTGTTATTTACCATAAATTATATATATATCTAGGAGTTGGGAAGTTGGATTGATAACTGAAGAACATAATATCTTTACGAGCAGGCACTCTGACTTTCTTGTAGACACATGAAGAATGATGGCATGTGGCCACTGTGACATGGGTAGATTAGAATGCTTCTTTTTGCAAAGACAGCTGAGACTTGGAAATTGTCAACTTTCTGTACGGCGCATTGGCCTGGTCTTCCTGATGCATCCAATATTAACAATACATACAAGACATCAACCATCTCAAGAATAAACTTAATTCCTTTACCCACAAATGTACATGTAGTCCACCTGCAGAGCAGCTACCCGAAACAGCCTCCATGTCAAAGATCAGAATTTACACACAAGACAGAACAAACAAAATTGGACCAGCAATGTTATAATTAGTTAAGGGTCTGGGGTATTTTGGATAAAGGAAACTCTTTAGCTGGAATTTAAAAGTGGAAAACAAATATATCATCTGAGTGCAGCAATGGAACTGGTTACTGAAATGGAACTTTGAATGTGAAATGGTGAGAAGAGAGAAATAAAAAGTGAGGATATTAGTCGTAGTTCAGTAATAAAATCCTGATCCTCCTTGATGGCCCCAGACACTGCTGTTAGATGGAGACTGGGTGGCAGCAGCTGGTAGTTCAGCTTTTTTCACTAAATGTATGCACCTGAGCTTAGGTCATCAGAGCAGCAACAGCAATGAATGAAACTGCTCTGTGTCTCTTTGCCCCTACGTTTCCATTACGTGCCATTGCAGTTTGTTCTGTGGCTATGTGAATAAGAGACAAGAATGACGCCTAATGTCAACAGCATCTGGCGATGCAATTTCTCAGCTACACACTGTAATGTCCACTTTTACCAAAATCTGTTTATTCAACATAGAAAATTATGTACATAGAGACACAAGGACACACAACATGTGGACTGACACCTTTATTATGAAAACATCGCAATTCAGTGTAGATGAAAAGCATCAGAAGGGTGACGCCTACCCTGGGTGTACTCTGCCCCAGTCATACAATGCTAACTCTTTTCATATTCGCATAATATTATTTCATATAGATGTCATCGTGATATAATTTACAACATATGATAGCCAAGAAATTGTCAATGACAATAAACTGCTGATTATGTCTTTCATCTTATTGATTGCATACCAGTTATTGAAATGCCACTGTAAAATGTAATTTTAGGACTTATCTACCATATGATCCTAAGTTAATTTTCAATCTACATACGCTTAAGGTTGTGCCTATAGTGGTAATACCTATATACGTTCTGTCCTCCGGAAAACTCTGGGTCATAAACCTGCTCAAGTGCAAATGTAACAGGGAATGTCAATGCTTGGATCCTATAATACACATTTTCTTCCTTGTCTCTGAGGAAAGGCTTTGTAATGTATGTTTATAAGTCATACATGAAGAATTTAATTCAGCAAAAGACTAACAAAGCCTATTTCTGCTTTTTGTTTTCTTCAAGGTAAAAATGCCTCTCTGTTCTTCTTTGCCTCTCCAGACACACAAACACACACAGAGCAGTGTGAGAGATTTGACCTGACACATGGACCCTGTCAGCTCGATTGTGATGACCCACAACACCTTATGTTTTTTCTTGTCTCTGTGTGAATCATCTGCAGAGCCAAATGTGTTTGCTTTTGAAAGGCGCTTGCACATCCGCTAGTGTCCACTTGTCAAGTGGACACTAGCAGTATATACTGTTCATGCATGTGAGTTTGTGAAAGTACTGATACAAGAGATGCACAATATACATATCGGTCCGATATATTATCAGCTCGATAGTTGGAATTATTTATTTTAATTTATTTTATCGAAATCAGCCTGTCCAATAGCAAATATGGATGAATTAATATTTCATCATTAACACAACTAAAAGAGTTCTGACTCGGAGTCCTGGTTAATTTAGTAAAGATGCTGAAAAGCACCAGTAGCATCTCTAGTAGCTGTTTTTGGGACCCTGGTGGCATGTTCTTTTGCCACACTGTCGCCCAGTGTGGGGCTCCATGCAGCCAGGGACCCGGACCGACAATCGGTGTAGTGGCCGTTCCACTCAGTTCCAACACGACGGCCACTTTGTTGTGTCTGAGGAGTAATCTCACAGCTGACTCGTGTCCAAACATCAGCCCCAGTCCCGTTGTAACCCGATGTTAAACGAATCCAAAAGGCAGGTTATATATTAAGTGATGGATCTTTTATTTTCTTTTCCAGCACAGCTCAGAAACACCGTTCAAAACGATCCATTATCAAAGACTGGCATTACTTAATCCCATGCTGGTCATAATGTCACTTTATGCATAATCCTGACATCCACAATCACTTTCCACTCTTCTTCACGCAAATGCCCATTACATTTTACGCGAAGAGTCCACGTAAATGTCTCGTATATTTACACGGTCAAAAACTTGTTTGAGTCTACCCTTTCAGACTCCTCACTCACCACTCTTCATGCGCGTCACTAACCACCCAAGCTGGCTCCACCACGCACATATATGGAGAACCGCCTTACGGCCTCCTCACTGTTGCAAAAACGACGCAAACAGTGCTCAAAGCAAAATATACATGAATATAGAAAACACAATATACAAAATATAATTCAACTGTACAAAGCTTAAACTACAAAACTTGGACCATATAAGAAAATATCAAAACAACATAAATATTTAACTATACACACACACTTGCTGCATAGTAGCTCTTACAATTCCGGCCCCTAATTATAAGGCAGGATAACTTTATAATTATTTACGTGCAACATAGTCAACAAGAGCCAAGTTAAACCAAAATATTTTCAACATACAAAAGACACATTTTACATTTGCATGCGCACGAGAGGAAGTAATCCGTCTTCACCCCGTAATGGAGCTTAAAATGTTCAACAGTCACTTTCTCCTTTCAGTTGCCGAGTAGCCATACACCTACACTCGGTCCTGCACACTTTTCGTCTGGTATAGTTTGCACGACTCTCCCCAGAAGCCAAGAGCTCCGGGGGGCATTGTCATCCAGGATCATCACAATTTGTCCTGGTTCCATATTTTTCTTGACAGTATTCCACTTTTGACGTTCTTGAAGGCTGGGTAGATATTCACGCACCCACCTTCTCCAAAACAGGTCTGCGAGATACTGAGTTTGCTTCCACCTGCGTCGTGAGTAGCAGTCATCTTTGTGAAACAGGCCTGCTGGAAGAAAGGGCTTCTTATTTAACAACAGCAAGTGATTAGGTGTCAAAGCCTCAAGATCATTCGGGTCTTCAGACAATGTTGTTAGCGGTCTGTCATTAAGTATTGCCTCAACTTCACATAATAAAGTCTGAAGACACTCGTCATCTATGGTTTGCTCCCGAAGAACAGACTTGAGAACCTTTTTCACTGATTTCACTTGTCTCTCCCACACTCCTCCAAAATGGGGTCCAGCAGGTGGGCTGAAAATCCACTTGACTCCCTTCTGAGCAAGAGCATCCTGGATACTGGCTTGGTTCCATTGCTGCATAGCTACTCGTAGCTCTTTCTCAGCAGCGACTAGGTTGGTGCCATTGTCTGACCTTATAATGGAAGCTTGACCTCTTCTACACAAGAACCGTCGGAGGGCATTTACGCATGAGTTTGTGTCAAGCGTGTGAGAGACCTCCAGGTGAACAGCTCGGGTTGTCAGGCAGGTAAACAGTACGCCATACCTTTTAACGATACTTCGACCTCTTTTGACCTCTATGGGGCCGAAATAGTCCACACCTGCATGGGTGAAAGGTGGCTTGTCTGGTAGTAATCTATCTGAAGGCAGGTCTGCCATTTTTTGCCCATGAACTTTTCCTTGGATTTTTCTGCATGTAACACACCTGGACAGAAGTTTCCTCACTGCTGTGTTAGCTGCTGGGACCCAGAACTTTTGGCGTAGACGAGAGATTGTATAGTTTCTACCTAAATGACCAACCTTTTCATGGATGTACCGCAGAAGCAGGGTTGTGGGATGCATGTCCTTTGGCATAATTATGGGATGCTTTGATTCCTGAGGCATTGCAGACTTGCTCAGGCGACCTCCTACCCTTAAGATGCCGCTGTCCAACATCGGATCTAACTTGCATATGGGACTGTTTCCTTTCAGAATCTGTTTTCCTTTTTTCAATGCAGAGATTTCTGCCTGGAACCTGCAGTGCTGACAATATCGGATTATATCCATCTCGGCTTTGTTCAGACACTCCACGCCTAGAGGTCCTTTATGCAAGGCAGTTCTCAAATCTTGCTGTCCTTTACTTGAAAGCAGCAAACCCTCTTTCAGCCGTAGCATCCAAGCTACTGCTCTCTTAAGACGATGCCAGTCAGAGTAATAGTTCATTAACTTATCCAAGTCGGTACAATCCGCGACAGCTGTACAGTTTACAATGACAGCCTTCCTCACCTCATCATCATCCTCAGAGAGCACCACATATTCCTGCTTTCCTGATGCTTGATTTTCCACGTCCCTCAAGATTGATGGTCCTTCAATCCAGCTCTGTTTAGCCATGAACTGCTCTGCAGTGAGTCCACGAGATGCACAGTCGGCTGGATTTTCTGTTGTGTTAATGTAACACCATTGTTCCTTTTTTGTTGCCTCTTTGATAACTGCAACTCTGTTTGCTACAAAGGTTTTAAGACGTAATGCTTCATTTCCAATGTACTTCAATACAGTGGTGCTGTCAGTCCAGAACATGGAGTCTTGTAAATCCAACTGGAGCTCCTTTCTTAACATTGTGTCCATGCTGACAGCCACAACAGCAGCTGACAGCTCCATGCGTGGGATGGTAATTTGCTTCAGTGGAGCCACCCGTGCCTTTCCCATCATGAAGGCACAATGCACATGGCCTGCATTGTTTGTCAGCTTCAAAAATGACACTGTCCCATATCCGTTTTCGCTTGCATCCGAAAAGTGATGTAGCTGGGCATTCACAATAGGTCCAAAGTTCTCAGGCCTAATGCATCTCCTTACTTGGAAGTTTGAAAGCTGAGGTAGGTCTCTGGCTGACATTAACCCGAAACTTGAAGCAGTCTGACTCAATGCACCAGAGCACGCCTAGCGCTCTTTCGACAGGAAGAGCATCCGTAGACAGGTCCAAGTCCTTAACTTCTTTTGCCTTCTCCTTCTCAGGAATAGCCGCTAAGAAAGCTCGACTATTGCTTGTCCATTTTGTCAGATGGAAGCCTCCAGCAGCACACAGGGTCATGAGGTCACTACTTAGGGAAATAGCATCAGAATCACTGCTGACTGACTTTAAACAGTCATCCACATAAAAGTTCACGAGAACTGTGTCCACAGCCTCAGATGATGCTTCAGGTCTGTTTTCTTCTGCTGTTTTCCTTAAAGCATAGTTGGCACAGCTAGCGGATGAGGTGGCACCGAAGAGGTGTACAACCATTTTGTACTCTTTAACTTCCTCTGTCAGATTTCCTTGTGGCCACCACAAGAAACGCAGGAGGTCTGTGTCCTCTTCTGGAACTCTTACTTGGTGGTACATGGCTTCCACATCCGCCATTAGTGCAACATGCTCCTGTCTGAATCTTGTTAACACTCCTAGGAGAGTGTTTGTGAGATCTGGTCCTTGAAGCAGCTCTTTGTTCAGGGAAGTGCCCTGATAACTTGCAGCGCAGTCAAAAACCACACGGAGCTTTTTCTTTTGTGGGTGGTAAACCCCATGGTGTGGGATGTACCAAACCTTCCCGTTCTGTAGGTTCAGCAGTGTTTCTGGCACCTCAATTGCATACCCCTTTTTTAACAAGTCATTCATATAGTCTGTGTATTCCTGGTGAAATTTGCGGTTCTTGATTAGCTTCTTCTTGAGGTTCAGCACTCACTGCACTGCAGCATTTCGGTTGTTTGGCATAATAATCAGAGGTTTCTTTGTTGGTAGATTAATGTAATAATGTCCGTTTGCATGGTTAACTGAGTTAGACACAGAGGAAATAAAGCGCTTGTCCTCTTGTGACATTTCCACCTCTTCATTATTGCAATGCTCTGGAAAGTCCATGTTGTATTGCTGTATGAGCAGTTTTTCCACTGTCTCCACTGAGATGCGGTTAATTGTCACATGCTGCTGCCCATCACCATCCAAAGCACCGTCCCTGTGTTCTCGGAGTGGACCATTAACAGTCCATCCAAGAATTGTCTTAACTGCATATGGCCCATTGCCTTGACTGTGAATGACCTTCCAAGGCTCAAAAGCTTCATGCACGTTATTTCCAATGAGGAGCCCAATTTCAGCATCGATATGCGGCAGCCTCACGTTGTGGAGATATGGCCATGCTTGAAGGTCCTCCTGCGTGGGAATGTGTTCCTTTTTTACTGGAAGGGTCTTTTGGGTGAAGACCTTAGGCATGCTGATGAAGCTAGTTTCCTCCAGTCCACAGATCTCCAGATCTCTAATAAGGCAGCTTCTCACTTCCTTTGTTGAGCCCATTGTGGTTAAGACCAGTTCAGTTCCTTTTCCCTGCAGATTTAGCTGCCTTGCTAGAGAGTCTGTGCAAAAGGTTGCTGAGCTCCCAGGGTCAATAAACGCATATGTTTCAACAACTTTGTTTCCTTTCTTTGCCTTGATATAAACTGGCAGTATGGCAAGAACACACTGGTCTCCGGCCCCAACACAGGGTTTATTCTTCTGGGTTAGGCTCACCAATGCGCTGGAAACAACCGCTTGATCAGAAGAAGCATCCTCTTGTCTTTTTACACCTGGCCGGCTGTAGGCGTTCTCGTCTCTGTATATGTGCAACATACTGGGATGCCTTCCAGAACATGCTTGGCATGACATTTTATTTTTGCAGTCTTTACTTGTATGCCCTTTAACCAGGCATCCAAAGCAAAGTCCAGCCTTCCATATGAAGTCCAGCTTGTCCTTATGAGGTTTTTCTGCAATAACACGACACTCCTCTAGGGTGTGATTCCTTTGGCAGAACAAGCATGGCTTACTGAATGCAACAGTGTGTGATGTAGTGTAACTCCTTCTCTTTGACCCTCCATCATCCTTCTCTTTGGCTGTAGCCACGTTGGTAGCAAAGCTGCTTCCTTTTATTCTTTCTTTCCGGAAACTTCTGTCCACCATGGAAACCTTTTTTTCCTTCTTTTCAGCAGCAGGGCCTTGCAAATCTCCAAAGAGAGGGTCTGTGATGATTTTGGCTTGCCTGTCAACAAAGGCGACTAGATCTTGGCTTCCAGAGCTGCCCGCTTGGCTTCTTCTCTTAAGCGTGCAGAAGATGCTCTGCTACTTCCACTGCCAGACTTTGACCCGCTAGATTGGGACACCACAGACACACTTTCCCTCCAGTCCCCCCTATGAGTTACATCATCATCAATTGCTGGAGACGTTTCTTTTTCCAACTCAGCATCCTTAATCCACATTCCAGTCTTCTGAATGAATTCCTTCACCCTATCTTCCTTAGGATAGAACCACTCTTCTTGGTCCTTATTTATTTCATCATGATGAAGATAGAGAATCACCGTGCTGTTACATTCTTTAAAGTCCTCATAAGTTGCTTTAAGAACTTTAAGCCTTAACTTAACTTCCTCCAGGTTGCATTTGTTTTCCATTAATGAATCCAGTTCGTTTGACTTGTTTGTTAACATTCTTAATTTACCTCTTCTGGCATTGATGTGATGATGGATCATCTCCTCCATTGACCTTTCCGTGGGCTTGGCTGCCCTCTGGTGGCCGTGGTCCGCAAGTGCGTCATAATCTTCATCTTCATCTGCCATGACGTGTTGCTGGTGTAGCGTCTCACCTTGACTTGGCCAGCAGCCTGTTCTTAGAGTCCTGCAGCCTCAGTAAAATGCACAAGTTGCTGTCCGATCTCAATAATCCAATTTCCTGCGTAATTCCTGCGGCAGGTCCTTTTTCAACCACACTGGCGTTTGTCCGTGCGCCCAGGTAATAGTCGAATCCCCTTCACGTCACGATAGCTGCGCAGTCCGCTGCGATCTCAAGTTTTTGACTTATTGTAGTGGCCGTTCCACTCAGTTCCAACACGACAGCCACTTTGTTGTGTCTGAGGAGTAATCTCACAGCTGACTCGTGTCCAAACATCAGCCCCAGTCCCGTTGTAACCCGATGTTAAACGAATCCAAAAGGCAGGTTATATATTAAGTGATGGATCTTTTATTTTCTTTTCCAGCACAGCTCAGAAACACCGTTCAAAACGATCCATTATCAAATACTGGCATTACTTGATCCCATGCTGGTCATAATGTCACTTTATGCATAATGCTGACATCCACAATCGCTTTCCACTCTTCTTCACGCAAATGCCCATTACATTTTACGCGAAGAGTCCACGTAAATGTCTCGTATATTTACACGGTCAAAAACTTGTTTGAGTCTACCCTTTCAGACTCCTCACTCACCACTCTTCATGCGCGTCACTAACCACCCGAGCTGGCTCCACCACGCACATATATGGAGAACCGCCTTACGGCCTCCTCACTGTTGCAAAAACGACGCAAACAGTGCTCAAAGCAAAATATACATGAATATAGAAAACACAATATACAAAATATAATTCAACTGTACAAAGCTTAAACTACAAAACTTGGACCATATAAGAAAATATCAAAACAACATAAATATTTAACTATACACACACACTTGCTGCATAGTGGCTCTTACAATCGGAGATGGCGCTGGTACGGTTGGCGGAGTGCGTAGTAGTGGAGAACAGACGGTGGTTGGAGGCTCTCCTGTCGCAGGCGTGAAGGGGGACGGTGCTGATGGAGCATCTGCTGGCCCGGTCGGGGCTCGCACCCACTTGCTGCACGGACACTCGCTTTGGCCTTTTCCCCTCACTATCGCTGGATCCAAGCACCTTGTATTCTCGCCATACATCATCGTTGCAATGATGACTCTAAGATGACTTATGAGATTGGTAGTTTTAATAGTTTTGTTGCATATTGCAATACTATAGTTGCTCACAGAAAGTGTGAAAAACGTCCAAAATGGCGATTCAGTTTTCAGTTCTAACTTAAACACATCACACTGGTATGGTTGCTTACTATATATCAATCCATGTTTTGTTTTTCATTTGTAGACTTTATTTGCAAGGCATATGTGCTAAATCTGTTTGAAGATACTGTTGCAGTAATTGTATATAAAATGCAACCCTCAAAGAGACAAGCTAAATTTCGTTGTAGCTGTGCAATGACAATAAAGGCATTCTATTCTAAATGGTCTGTATAAAGCTCTTTTCCAGTCTTGATGACCACTCAAAGTGCAGTTTAACTATTTACACATTCATACACGCTTGTACAGAGCATCTACTTGCATTACATTCTCTATCATATATCACTCATACCCGCAGCGATTTCTGCCACCTCTCCACCCTCACCCTGTTGGACTCAACTCTCAGGGTTCTCTCTTGTCAATCATAATACATTTGCTAAATGTTCCAGTACCCTGTACCAGGGTCCAAATTCCTACACTATGAGAGAAACATCCTCTTTATACCAATAAGATGACAAGAGTAACTTATAAAAGGTCATTTATGTACTGAAGTTAAAACAAATGTTCTTTTGGAGAAGTTTATTTCAGGATGGCCAAACCTTTCGTGCCCCTATCTTGCCTCTGATTAGTTTCGGAATGAAGAGTGATGATTTGTTTGCATTGATGTAAGACTACCATATATACTAGCCCCATACAGATTTCTTTAGTTTTCATCTGTCTTTGTGTTAACAAGCTTTCTTTGTTGTTTTGAATTTTTCCCATTCAGAAACGCTGAGATGGTATGCTGTACTTTCATGCAAAGCAGCAAATGGTAGCATGTAAAAGCCATCACTAGACCATCTTCTATGTTTTCTTTCATAAATGTCTTCTTTCATGGCAGAAATAATAGCCTTTTAACAGGAACAAACCTGTGACGTCAAGGGGCGGCAACTGGCCAGACTTTTTGATTATGCATCTGAAGAGAAAGCTGTGCTAAGAATCGTCAAAAAAATGTATTTAAAAAGGGGAGAGTAGAAAGAAAATAGTAGAACAATAGATTTACTCTTAGCTACTCAACCATGCTGCTGTCCTGCCTCATAAAAATTCTGAATATGACTAAAATGTATGTTAACAGAGTGTCAAACATCAGACATAAGACAGACACAATAATCAACCCTTCCTTTTTTCTTTTACATATCAATTTTCTTTCATTTGTCTCTCCATGCAGTTCATCCTTTCCTCCATTTGTCTTCAGCCCTTCTTTCTCTTTGTAGCACTTCTCCCATTAAAACTCCCTTCCCCACTGCAAACAAGAGGAAAACATTAGGATGTGCAACGCCACTCTATCACCAAAACCCATTAGCACATTTTCACATGTCATTTACCAAGCAAATGATACGACAACTGCTAGTGACACATCACTGCTGTCATGGAGTAAAGCTTCAGTTTTACATTTTTATAAAACCATGTTTGAAACAGGTTTCTCAGCAAGCCAGAGGTAAAATATCATGTAGGTTTCAGTTTACAGCAGAAGAGAAGCAAAATGTCAGCTTTTTCTGTCACAGCATAAATAGTTCCCCAAAATCCCATCACCTTGCTGAGGCGAGATTTTGATATGTAGGTGGAGTTCTTAAAAAAAACCTGTGAATAGCTGTGATAGGAAGTCTTGTAGCAGGACTAGTTATTAAAGCTACAGTTACTATATTCTAATATCTTATGATATATAAATATATTGTCTATCAGCAGCCCAGATAATGATGATAATAATTAGTGCTGTCAGTTTAACGCGTTATTAACGGCGTTAACGCAAACCCATTTTAACGCCGTTAATTTTTTTATAGCGAGATTAACGCAGAGCTGCCAATCTCACGCTTTCACCGTGTGACACACGCTTTTGCATGTTGGTGGTTGACTAAGTCACAATAATTTTTTAAAACATCATCGTATCAGGCCGTCATGAAGTACAAGGAGCGTGTGTGTGTGTGTCTATGTGTGTGTGTGTGTGTGTGGTTCCAGATAGCGCATCGTAGCCCCGCCCCCTGCCCCCGCGCACTCGCTCAGAGAGATCAGAGCTCAATGACTGACTGCTTCTTAACTATGGAAACAGTGAAAACACAGAGTTTCTCTGGTCTCAGCTGATCAGAGTTCAGCGCCTCAGCTTCTTGATCAGAGAAGAAGCTGCAGTTGGTTTCTACCGAGCTTCAGTATCTGTGTTCGCCTCCAGTCTGACCAGCTCTCGCTTTTTGTTTTAATATTTCGCCAACTAAAATATATATGTTTAAGCTATTAGGCTGCAGCTATATGTTTTTATTTATTTCAAAATAGGGTACTTCTTATTTCATACATTTTCCACAAATATGGGGAGGACTCAAATAGCCCTACAAAGTTCTGTGTTTAATTTATTTCAAAGTAGGCCGACATTTGCCTGTGTATTTTGTTTGTTTGTTATTTTGTTGCTTGTCTGTTTGAGAGGCCTGACTGCTATGTTCACAGCAAACTTGAAAAAAAGAAAATATTAAGCCATGGATCAACTGCACTATAGGCGTCATTGTTTACCTGAAATGTGCACTTTATAATTTTATTTTGTACCGCCCTGTTTGGCAATGTTGTTTTTCAATAAAATAAAACATTTGCATAAAGCAAGCCAATCCACTTGTCCATGTTGATAGAGCATTAAAAAATTATGGGGAAAAAATAAATGAAGGGACATTTAGAATAGATACAAATTTGCGATTAATCTAGATTAATTTTGAGTTAACTATGACATAAATGCGATTAATCGCGATTAAATATTTTAATCTTTTGACAACACTAATAATAATATATATACAGACGAATTGACACTTATTGATATTGACTCAAACTCCATCATGACTCCTCTTGCTGACTTTTCTCACCCACTGTCTTTCTCACACTGACACACAGACATCGAGACACACCAAAATACAGTTTCATCAGACACATCTGTAAACACAGACTCGGTAAAAACAACAGAATTTGGTCCTCACCAACAGCATACAAAGGGGGAGGAAGTAAAATCCAATTATAATTGGTCACAGCTCTTTCATAATTGTATTTGCTTATACTAGCATGCACCCCTGCGGCTACGCACACACACATACACACACACACACACACATACACAAGCATGTATAAATCATCCTTCAGCATTTAGAAAAATTAAGCATATCACTCAACACTAGTGTGTATTGTAGGATTAGCAAACAAGCTGGAGTACGTTAAATGTTTGCGTGTGAAAACACCAGTTGTGTTAAATAAAGTAAAAATGTTTAAGTACATTTTTTAGGTACTTAGATTTTCTGCAACTTTACATTTATACTATACTTTATTTGATTCTCATTGTAACTTAAATAAAGACTGGACATACAACTAATGGCCGAGCAGCTACAGTATTAGAATGCTGCTTACATGTTATTGCATTAGAATAACACAACAATTTCATAATATAACATTTTGAGTAAATGGTTTGTATTTATATAGCGCCTTTCTAGTCTTAATGACCACTCAAACCTCTTTACAGTACAGTTTTTACATTCACCCATTCACACACATTCATACAGTGCATCTATTAGCAGCACTTTCTTGTTTTATGGGGGGCCATTCAGGGTTAAGCGTCTTGACCAAGGACACTCCGGCATGCAGATGGGGAAGGTACAGGATTACCAGTTTCCACCTATTCACAGACAACCACAGTCTAGTATTGAGTGAGCTAATTAGGAGATGGTGTATGTACTTGCATATATGAATGTGTGATAATAAGTGTGTATCAGTGCATATAGAATCAAATCAAATCAAATCAATGTGTGACAGGCAATCTGATTTCAGTAGAAACTTTCATCACCCACATCAATAAGAATGACAACATCCAAACACAGCTCCTGCAGCTCAAACCTCAGGGCATCTTTTCTCACTAATTAACTTCGCTGTTCAGGGAAAACACTTTGCATCTAAATTCAGCAATGAAGACGGATTATGGATTAACTCATTAGCATTGAGGCACAGGAGAGGGGCTGCACTGTAACTGTAGACTCAAAGATCTCAAGTCCCTGAATGTTATATAAATTTGCTGTGCAGGCTCTTAAACAGCAGGCCAGAAAGCAGAATGTTAATCCTGAGGGTTTTGCTGAGAAAAGCCATGGCGGTCACTAAAATCAAAGTCGTTTGTTCCAATAAATATGACCAATAAACCGATCACGAGTTGCATGTGGAATAATATAGAGTTACATTTTCAGCGCCAAACAAATACAGTTTCAGACTAAATAAACTGAATGTCATAATGTCACATTCACTTTCAGTTTTATTGGAAACAATGAATTCAATTCTAATTATGTTTATCAGTTAAATCATTCACGTTGAGCAATTCAACTTTAAATATGATTGCAATTTAGCTTCTAGGAACATATGCCCATAGTCTTAGCCCCATGTTTATTTTGAAAAGGGAATGGGACTTTGGGAATCTGTCCCATTGGTCTGAAGTTATGTAAAGAAGCTTGAGAACAATTTGCAATTGAGTCATCATCGCAAAGTCAAAAAGGTTTACATTTTCTTTTATCATTCTCAGCAATGTCAGGGCTTATTCATTCTGTTATTTGAAAGACACCTTACATGCAAATGCTATCTAAAAAAGAAAGCATCCCAAGTCTATAAAGCAACAGTTGAAAATGCCACCTTGGTTTTGCAAACAAGTGGACAGATTAAGTTAAACTTGAGCTCTTTGGCCACAATCACAAAAGTTGGCTTTGGGGAGAAGCATTAAGTTAAAAAGTACATCCCGTCAACTCTTCAGTACTAGATGAAAATATTTTAATTCCTGCAGCCAGTGGCACAGGAAGAATGATAATCACTAAAAATCCGCAAATTCTGGAAGTTTATGTCACCGAGTCATCACGATAAGAAAGGGATCCATTGCAGATCTCACAATCCAACATGAAATACAATTAACACAAGATGAAATGCCCTCAGTTCACTGACTTCAAAATATGTGGGTAGATCTTAAACATGCTGTTTGTGCAAGACTAAACAAAAAATACCTTATAACTTGAAATGATGAGCAAAAAATAACAATTCATAAACTAACAAGAAAGTATTCCCAACAAAAAGTGCTTAAGTATACTTAAGCACATGCCTGGGCGATGACTACAAATCAATATTAAAGTTTTACCTTGATTACATTATTCAAAATTATTATATGCCCAACACTAGTTGATCATGTCGTGAACCACGGATTGGTGCTGAGGGAGGCTGGACTAAGAGTTCAGCCAAATCGTTGCAGATATACAGTGAAATCTTTCATAGTAACCTGCAGAGGTGTAAAGTAACGAATTACATTTACGCAAGTTACTGTAATTGAGTAGTTTTTTGTGTACTTTGTAATTTTTTGAGTAGTTTTTGAAATGGGTAATTTTACTTTTACTTAAGTAGATTTTGACTGGAGTATTGTACTTCGCTACATTGGAATTACATCCGTTACTGAGTAAAAAAAATAACACTTGAATGCGCAAGGCAATTCTGACTGCCGTGATAGATGCTGCATAGAGTGGATGACGTTCCCTCACGTGCACGTTCATCATATGAAAACTGATCGTAAAGTTCACTGTTCGCGAAAACTATGGGCGACATGCACAACACTGCACAGGGAGCCACCGCAGAGCGGCTGCAGAGCCGCGGGTTGCCAATCTCTGGCTCCGGCGAAAGAGTGATGTGTTTACTGCTCCGCCGTTAAAGAGATGCGGATGTCAATACATCAGTTCGGCTATAATATTAGTTTCGCCTCGCATTCCTCCCTCCCGGTCACGCTGCCCACCTGTTATGCCTCCTCGCTCGGTGGGGCGCACTGGGTGCACCACACAGTTTGAGAATCACTGCACTACACAGGGCCGGACCTAGCACATTTGGAGCTCTATGCAAGCGTCACTCCTGGCGCGAAAATGAAATATATATATATATTTTTTTTTAAACGATTTTCCACGAAAAACGGAATTGCAACTTTCAGATGGTATTTTGCCCTGTAAGACTGCATTTCTTTTCAAACACAACAATGATCGCAATGACATGGTGCAAGCATTTGATTTAGACAGCGTCTCTCCTCAGGAGCTATACCTCAGATAATATGAACCTGTTCACTGTTCAAATTCATTATTTGTCATTAAGTTGCGTTCAGTTCAACGTTCTCATAAAAATGAACGTGTTCAATGAACGCGTTCTTTTGATTCTCTCTAATTAAAACTTACTGTTTTTGGATTGGATTTATGACCCCTTGTCCTTTTTTACACTGTATAGGAGCGCCCCCATCAAGTTGTTGGAAGTAACTAAGTAACTTTTACTTAAAGTACATTTTAAATGAACTACTTTTTACTTTTACTTGAGTAGATTTTTAGATGGGTACTTTTACTTGTACTTAAGTAGTACTTTTACTTGAGTACAATATTTCAGTACTTTTTACACCTCTGGTAACCTGTACTGGATACAGAATATTCTGTTTGTATGATATCAGCTGAGCTTACAGTTTTATGCACATTACTGTAGTAGCTTGAAAACTGGGACATATTTTTTGTGATCTCCATGTTGACTGATTTGGGAATATATACATTATATTTTCATCAGTCTGCGGTCTTGTGTAGTGTTTGGTTAATTTATTGTATATTTGCACTCTCTCTATGTACTTCACTTACAGAACTCTAATCACTGAGAAGTATAATTGCTAAAAGTGTTTAAGGTTAGCAACAGCAGTGTGTAACTGGTTCAAACTGAATTAAGTCATATGACAAAATATGTTTTTGATATATTGGTGTATAGTTTTTACAAGAGTGTTTCATTTTGTGAAGGATCTGAGGTGTGTGGTTGTGCGAATTGTGTTCAGTGTTTTGAAATACCACTCCCTGTTTTAAAAATCGTGCTTAAGCAATCGAGAAAAACTGGAAAGAGCGGCAAATATTTAGGATTTGTTCATTTATCATAAATCATATAGCCATCACAACGTTCAACTACATTATCGCATATCACATGTGTCCATTGTATTGTGCAGTCCAAGCCCGAACTCTTGAATACAATTCTGTTTGATACATTCTTTCCTGTATATGTAATACAAGGGATGCTGTGGCTCCGGACGCGCCAACCCTTAATGGGAAGATTTCTGGTTCAATTCACATGTCGAAATGTCCTTAGCCAGAATGTCCATGATGGCTGTGCTGTCAGTGTGTGAATGGGATGTGTGAGTGTCAAACAAAGTGCTAGGTATAGAAAGAGTTGTATGAATGTGTGTGAATCAATGTGAAGTGTGATGTGCAGTGCTCTGAGTGGTCCTTTTAAGACTAAAAAAGTGTCATATAAAATGCACTCCATTTACCATTTATGTGTGAAGCATTTGAAGTTATGGAAAACATCATAAAACAGGTAGCCCCACATCTCACCTCAGAGTTTGTAACTTCACAAGTCCAGATAACAGGACATCTCAAGCAGTTCAACCATGAAGCCAAGTGGTAGGATGCTGTGGCATTACAAATTTAAAGAACACTTCAAAGCTAAGACATAAAACTAAAAACCATAGTTTTTTATCAGTGTTTCAGCCGGATGCAGCAAACAGAACAGCTTCATCACGATCAACCAAACAAGACACAAAATGGAACATTAGGTTGAACTGAATACTGACAGTATCAATAAATTACTATGGCTTGAGCATCACACTATTTCAAATCAAGGAGCCCCTCAAAACCAATGGTGGCATTCTCGTCAATACGTCAGTCACCTAACACCATGTAAGGGTAACCGGTCTCTTCTTTGTGTGATGAACTCTACGTTGTGTCTCTATTTATGAAGACGACCGGAACTTGTTTTCTGACACAGGACTTTTATTTCTCTGTTCAAAATAACTGTTCGGAGGTTCAGCTGTTCAGAGGTTCAGCAAAAGAACAGAAAACAGCGTCGGTCACATGCCGGTCTCAGTCAGATCCAGAACATTCTGGTACAATCACAAATTGTGTCTAATAAAAACAAAAAGACCTATATAAGAAATATTAAGTGCCAAAATACTATATTCATAAAAATAAATAACAAAACTATAATTTACAATTACCTTTGAATGTCTCACATTCACACAAACACATCATGAAAATAATCAAATCTTCTATTTACAAAATCAACATGAGTCCTATGCAACAAAACATACCTGTTCAGAGGTTCAGCACGTCGGTCACATGCCTAACATAAAAAAATACAAAGTTCAACAGGCACAGGACACAAGACACAAAATGGCAGACACCAACGCACATGCACAGAAACTTAATCTGTTTGCTGAAACACTCTGAACTTACTGACAAATGAAAATGATGAAGGACCTCGACTACTATGGAAATCAGGCAGAGCAGGGGAAGATTGTGGATTCCGCAATAAGCAAGAAGTTCACCACCAAACTCTATCATTCATACCTTTAAATGTTGGAAGTAAGAGAAGAACAGCAAACAGTCATCTGTCTCAGTAAATCCCTGTAATATAAATTACTGCGGACACTGAAAGTACATTCAATGTTCACAGGAAGTCTGATGGCTGTGCAGGTTGATCAATAGAGGCAGCCGGTGAGGTGAAGTTAACTGATCATTAGTAATGAGGTTTGAAATTAATTAATGAGATGTGTCAACCTTCTTCTTTGATTGAATACTGTTACAATTATCAGACAGAAAGCTGATTGATCTTAAAATTATTGCTTTAGCCTGCTACTTCAACAACTGGTGGGAAATATAATCATGATATAATTTCTCCTGATCCAAGACAAAGACACCTTTATAATGAGATAGTGGAAAACTACAGTCACGTGAATTGGGATAATATGGGACATTTAGTAAAGTGGGACACGTAAACTTCAGTCTGTTTACTGTTCCAACAACATTTCGTCGGGGCGGGGCAAATGTCAATCAGAAGAAGATATGTAGTATATGGTCTGTGTTCAGAAAGGGGTTCATTGTAAATACAGTCTGTCCCTCTCTGTTTAACCAACTAGCACATAATCAGTTAGTTCTCTATGACACAGATGATCCAAAAAGCAGAGAAGAGTCCTGTGGTCTGCAGACACTGGTTTCACCGGAAGACAATGGGCTGGCTTATTATGTTGGCCTCTCACTTGAGGACTGTTTGATCCCTGAGTCGCCCAAATAATCTGTTATTGATATTGGTGCTTGCTGTTGATCGAATTTTAATGGTTAAAAAAAAAGTTAACCTTCAATAGAATGTTTTAAATTAATGATATAGTTTCTTTATTTAAAATAGGGTTTTTTATACAAAAATATGATCTTTATATGTCAATATAAATTCTTATTCAGCTTTCTGTCCTTTTGTATTGTGCTTTAGTAGTATACAAAATAACAAACAATGTCCCTTATTACCCTGAATTCACCACTTGTGAGTATGTCAATTTGGTCAAAGTTATTTCTTTCTTATGTGAAGAACTTATTGTGTTTTTATGTTTTACAAGGGAATAAATGATCATTCAATATATTAGAACCCATATATGCTCAGCCACCTTTGGTATGTTTGTTATTTGTAATGCAAAAGCACCTCTTCATTAGTTCTTAGCTTAATTATCTAATAACAAACATCAGCATGTTGCCATGTTGCCTCAGAGTCACAAAGATTATATCTAATTTTATAACCTAATCACTGAAGCTGAAAAAAACCCATCAAACATGGTTTACATAACTCTGGGAAATGTACATGAGTCTCTGGGCATTTGAGAATGCCACCTATTAAATACCTTTCCTTGAAAACCTTTTTAATTAAAAGCTAACAGTTGTGCAGGTTAATCAATGGAAGCAACAGGAGGCGAGGATGTGAGCTAATCATGAGCCGATGATTAGGAGCTGAATGGAGACTCTTATGATGCTATTAGGAGGATGGATTAACAAGGGTAATATAGTGTGGGGGTTTGGGGTAGGGGGCTATCAATGTAAAACTGTAAGAGACAGCACTTCTGTTGATGAAGAACAAGGAGGAGTGGAATGCTTCATGGCTAAAGGTGTACTTAGGACATTGCAAAAGTCCACCACCAGAAACTCCCTGTAACTGTATTAAAAGCAGTTGCTAACAATTGTCCACTAGCTGCCATAAATGTTTGTAATACTGTAATAAATATGAACATGTCATTCTTAATATTATTGCATATCAACTGACGAAGGACAGCAAACTAAATATATGTACAAGGAAGTGAGAAATATAAAAATTGCCTTTAAAGTGCTAGCAAATGTTAGGTAATTATTTCTCGCAGCGGGGGTGTGCGTGCGTGTGTGTATGTGTGTGCAGGCGTAATGAGAGTTTTGACAAATGTATATTATTATTAGCATATACATTAAAATTCAGCTTACCCATCTAAGCATGCACCCAAAGACACTTTTAAACAAACATACACTCATCTCGTGTAAGAGCAGACATGGCCTCTCTGTTTATGGAGAGGTTTAATGGACTTCTAATTGTTAGTTCCACAGCGGCCGTATAACGACACGCTCACTGACAACTACAATGACGTGTGTGTGTTTGTGTGTTTGTGCGTGCACTTGTGCATGCTTGCCTTCTCTGCCACTTCGCATTGCTATCAAACTAAGCTGGAGGCTAGGTGACAATTCAGTTGTGAAGAGCACTGCCAAGTCGTGTGTGTGTGTGTGTGTGTGTGTGTGTGTACAACCATAATACAAGCAACTACTTACATGGAAGTTTGGAATCATTTTTACATGCTAACTTAAATATACATGTGTACCTGAATGCAGCAGAGCAATGAGACATGAAAATGTATCTCATAAACCACTATCTCCTTAAATATGCAACGTGTAAGGACTCTATATTCTGATCGTTCCCTGTTCTTTGTAAGACTACTAAGAGAATTAAGACATGTAACAAAATAAACATTGGTATAATTACTACTAGTTCCGCTTTTATGCTTTAAACTCTCTAAATACCGCGATTATCAATATTATTACTGATAACACTGATAACGCACACTCTAAAAATGATTTTTATCAGTACTTTATGATAAAAAACATATGAATGGATATGAAAGACTTAAAATATAAATTCTTCTCACGGAGACGAAAAAAACACAGAAGTAAAAGAAAGTTCTCCTTTGGGCAACATACCCCAATTGTCACACAAGTAGAACCTATTATCCTTATCTCCATCTACAAGTTTTAGTACACAGGGGGACACAACTGCTTTGCTTTAATGCTGAAATTTATACAACCTGTAGAATAAATATCAATTTGTTTTAAAGCAATGACGTTGGAACCATTTATATCTGATTTAACCTCTTTTCAACAGTAAAGAGCATTCTACAAAACATTCAGGCAACCACACCTGTTTATGTGCTGACTGTTAGCATCAGGTCGATCAAACAAATAATGAGGGGAAGGTTTGACATTCACACTAAGTCATTTGCTGTAGTAAGACCCTAGAGACCCACATGTCTAGTTACTTAGTGAATTCCACAATATGACTGAAAGCATTTATTTATTACATTGTGAAATAAAAGTGTCCAGGTGATGTTCCTGCAGTGGACAAAATAAAAATGATCTTGATATTAACTAGTAAATACCACACCAAAACCCTTACTCAACAGTAGCATGTGGCTAAGTTTCGAGTTTGGAAGGTGATGTTAAGATGTTTGTATTTGTAGGTGAGTCTCTGTGTTTTCTGTATGTCGTGTTATCCTCTGAGTTCAGCTGATCCCAGGGGAGAAGTGAGAAATCCTATTAACACCTATCGGCAGAAAAAACACAGGCTAAACTGAGCACCGCGTCTAAGTAAAGTATAAACACAAGCTCCGCTGAGAAAAAGAGAGACATGGAGGTGGAAATGGAGGATGGCAGAGGACACAGAGGAGTAGAAAGAGTGATACAATTGATAAAAAATAAGAGAGCACCAACAGATAGATAGAAAAACAAAAGAGAAAGACAACAAATGGCCCTAAACAGGGATGATAACAGTGATCAGTACATGTCACACTGTGTGAGATGGATGTTGCCTTGTTCAATGGACACCTGGTAAACCGTAGTGCTGACTTAAATAGACGGTGCAATGCATTGCATTATATTACGTGTAATTTCGTGCTGTACTCTGAATGGTTGGTTTGCAGTTGTGCATCATATAGCAGCACTTCCTTCCAGATTTGAACTGATGACTACAGAGTAAGGTTGCCAGGTCTGTGTGTAAAAGCCAGCCTGCAATAATCTGTGATCTTATGTGCTTGGAGAGAGAGAGAGAGAGAGAGAGAGAGAGAGAGAGAGAGAGAGAGAGAGAGAGAGAGAGAGAGAGAGAGAGCGAAAGAGATGGCTCATGGAAATGAGACCTCGTTCATCTTCACTGTGGATAATCCTGCACTATTAGTACTGCTGGGTTAGATAGAGAGGAAAGGGTGGGGGGGGGGTGGGGGGACTGTTCCAGCAGATTTTTTTTTACATATAATAATATATATATATATATAAAAAAAGAATTTGCAGCAACTTCTGTCCCAGTTTTCATCAAAACTTCTCCTCTTTAACAATATCATCACCGAGCTGTAAGACAAAGCTGGCCAGATAAATAACTGTTACCTAAAAATGACAAAAATGTAAATTAGCTCTCATGAAGGATGGGGTGGATACCAACATCATTTGGTCTTGCGCGGTTGAGCTGATGATTTCAAGAGTATCTCACAAGCCTATAAAGTGTGGGTAACCCTGGTTTAATACATAAACAAAATACAATACTTTGTATTTTGTTTATGTATGTTGCTCTAAAGGTGAGATGTGTAGTTGGGCATATACTGATCGACTTAAGAAATGTTGTTGAATTCGACCACAGACTGTACCAGGGTCGACTTATGGGCACGCAGGTGGCTTGGAGAACGTGGACATTTTATTTTGGCTGTTTTACAGAAAGAAAGCTGAACACGTTGGAGGCTATGATATTGTAAACTGATCATTTCCTACACTCTGAATACATGAAATTACATTACATTTAGCTGACACTTTTATTGAAGCGACACACAATAAATTCATTCAACTATGAGGCTACAAACCCAGAACAGCAAGAATCAAGAACTACACTAGCTTCAAAAAAGTGCTTTATTTAAGTGCCAAATATAAGTATAATATATAATATAACTTAAAAAATAAATTAGGGCTGTTTAACAATTCAAATTTCTAATCAGAATAATCACTGGGTAGCTGTGATTAATCACGATTAATCACCATTTGTAAATGCCCGAAAAATCCCAATTTCTATGTATATCGTCATGAGAAGGAAAAGATAAATGAAAGAAGGCGGATATTTATATTTAACATTTGTTTTTTATTGACGAGTCCAAATGATGGAGTTATTAAGATTGAAAAAAAAATTAAATCAAACTAAAACATACCACACCATTGTTAAAGTTTGGGAATCGACTCATGGATGTCATAATGTAATGAGAGAAATATATATTTACATATAAAGTGAAATTTAATCAGTAGGTATGAGTCGGTTTTACCATCAAGTTTCAAACAGCAGGTTTACTGCAGTACCAGGCCAGCACACAATCACTGTTAGACCTCCCCCACTGTCACCCTCCAACTCCTTCTCATCCTCGCTCATCGGGCTCCATCTCTCTTTCTCATTACCTTGCTCTTCTTGAATCTCTTCAGATTTTTCTCTCTTTTCCTGACTCATGGTTTCTCTTTCCATTTTACATCATTACACAAATAATTATTAACTATGAGAGGTCTGCTATGTCTGCCAACACCTTTACAGGGCCAAAGCAATCACATACACACACACACACCACATACAGAGAGTTGGATGGATAATCTGTAGCCGACTTTGAAAATATCTAGAGGAGGGAGAGCCTGGCATCGTTAAAATCCACCAGACACCAACATTTAAGGATATGTTATTACTGCAGCCTGAACACAAACACACAAAAAGGAATGTCACCAAAACTGTCTGGAGAACTGATATTAGCTCTGAAAATGTCTAGCATTCATCTTTTCTACAGCATGACCGAGAAGTTGAGATGAAAGCCTTATCAACGATGACAGGTTTCCAACTTGCAAGGCAGATAACAGTTTATATTCATTGTTTGACTTCCAGGCTTGAGCGAATGCAGCTCAGAAGCCCTAGAGTCTATACAGTAACAACAAAACCTAACCAGCTGAACTCAGAAACCTCCATCTGTAACTGTGATAGGTAATGCAGAGCAGCATCCAGGGCTTGTATGGCAGGATAATTCATTACTTAATGGGGGGGAGTTATTTCTTCAACTGCATAAGCCAATGGTGAAGAAGCAAAAGGAAAAACCTGGTCCAAGTAGACATTTCTTTCTCATTGACCTCTCATGATTGAAAAAGTGTTATGATGTAGGCCAACAGAGAGAGAGTCACAAAAAATTACAGACGATTTATTAGAGACCGAATAACTTGAATGTTCACACATACTATCTTCATCTGTCACACATGGCTATGAACCGGCCTTTTTTTTATTTTACATGTGTTCTCTTCCATCTCAGTATTGATGGCAATGCAACACTGAGAATAAATAAATCAAACCAACTTGTCAATGTTGAACAAATTTCAAAAACACAACCATCCCAATACTTCATGACAAGTCGGAGCATCCGGACCTCAGCCCCAAACCCCCCAGCCAATAATGGGATGTATACAAATCCCCTTTTGTTGGTTTAATATCGGAAATAGTGTTGTGTCTGGTATATGGTTAAAATAGGTGTGTTTGGTCGTGAAATTAATCATTGGTGTGTTCTGGCCATAAGACCAGGGGTTTTCAACCAGGGGTCCGCGAAATTCGTTTTGATATTTCAACACATTTCCATTTTACTCTTGAATATCGTGAAAAATATATAAAATAAGAAAAATATGTAATATAAAGGTGATGAGAGAAACCTTGAAACCCGCTTGGGGCTAGAAACTGCCAGTAGTTTCCCCCTGTGCATGCCTGTTAAAGGTAGATGAAAAAGAGTGGTTGAGCTAGATATACAAACTCTCAGGAGGTCTTGGAGATATAGTTTGTAAGATTGGAATTTTTATTTCCCAAAAAGAAGGCCCAAAAGGGCAGAATTTATAATGAAAATATTAAATAAAACAAAAGAGTGAAAAAAAATACTTCTTAATAAGCAAAATAAATTGGCATAATAGCCAAATATGTTAATTGCAATAACAGTCAACTTTACCAGGTTCGCTGGTTGAGAAACAATTTCTTAAGAGAGCTCTAAGACACACACACACACAGAAGTACTACTCACCCACCACCCTCCTCCCCAACGCTAGCAGTAGGTGGGATTGCTCCCACAATGCTCCCGTCCACACCTAATTTTAAGATACACACTTGAATGAACAGATCGGTACAATGGATTTTACTATTTGAACATCTTGGGAGTTGGACTAGAAAATTTAAAATGTGTCGGTATGAAACTAGAAAAGACACTTGGTGCTCTGCATTGGTTTGTGCCATGTGTATGAGAGGGCCGACCATTCACTTTGAACGGGGTAATATCATACACTGGTAAACTGCATTGTAGGTAAAACTAATAGAGGTTCATGAAGGGAGGCACAGGCAGCTGGTGAACCTGGTGTGTGTTCATCTGGTTGTAAATCATAATTCAAGTGTATTTCTGTTAAGCATTCGATTTAGACGAGCATGGCACTAGAGAAAAGAACACAGCTATGTTATGTCCAAAGCATGAATCTGTGACGGTTTTCTTTGTTACGATCGAGCCAGCATCAACCAACAGGGACTCCCACAGTCAAATGTTAACGGTCATTGTAAATCTGTATAAACTACAGCGTCTGTCCAGAAGTCTGAATAACAGCTATTATTTAACATTTTTGATAAAATGCCTTTCTGCAAGGACAAATTACTAAGGTCTGAATATGATGTTGAGTTTGATTAAGCATTTCATTTCGAGCAGATGTAACAATTTCTTTTGGGCCACTTCAGTGTGTCCAAAATGCAGTTGCCAGAGTTGAAATTTGTTTTGCTGATATGCTTTCTCCATATGGATATTGTTTAGAGCACTCAGTTTGCTGTATGTGCCTTTATCAAACACAACGTGCAGTGGAAGCTACACATACTTACTTAGTTATTTCATTATGGATGATGTCATTATTATAGAAGCCCATTTCCGCCCCTGTGATGAAGAAAATAAAAATCTGTATCCCATAATTATGACTTAGCATCTCATTATTATGAGATAGTATCCCATAATTATGACTTAGCATCTCATTATTATGAGATAGTATGTCATAATTATGACTTAGCATCGAATTTGTATGTGATAGTATCAAATTATGACTTAGTATCTCGTAATAATAACTTAGTATCCTATAATTATGACTTATTATCTCATTAGTATGACTTAGTATCTCATAATTATGAGATACTGACTGTGGGCGGGGCGCAATAGGGCAAGGAAGCCTGTGCTCCTGTCATGGTTTCCATTTTTCTCATGGTTTCTCTGACTCTTGTTTCAGTTTAATCTCTGTATTTCTATTAGTCATTCAGCAGATAGATTCAAATGTGAGCAAAACAGAAAAAGATCTGTGGTCTCAGAGAGAGAAGAGGAAGAGGAAGATGAAAAGGAGAGAAGAGCTGGAGGAGGAATGACAACAGAGTGAAAAAGGGAAGATAAAGTGTGAGGAAGGGGATGAGATGAGGTAATAAAAACAACTCAAGGGTTTCGAAAGAGAAGAGCAATAGTTACACAAGCCTCTGGTGCACTGAACCATGTGTGTGTGTGTGTGTTTGTGTGTGTGTGTGTGTGTGTGTGTGTGAGTGTGTTTGTGTGTGCATGTGTGTGTGTTTGTAACCCAAACCACATAGACATGTATGTGGTAGAAATACATAATAAATACATATTTGTATTAAATTGTGCTTCAGTGCATCATGTTTAATGTCAGTGATTAGATTATACAGTTATCTGCAGATTTAAAATGGTTTTGAATTTAGGGGAAACAATACCATATACACTCCTGATCTTGTATGGCAGGACAATTCATTACTTAATGGGAGGGAGTTATTTCTTCAACTCAATTTCAAAATCAACTGCATAAGCCAATGGTGAAGAAGCAATTTATTGAAAACAACAATTTAACTGAAGTAGGCTGTTCATCAGCTGATCAAAAGTTTAAGACCAAGGCTAAAAAATAAAAAAAAACCTTAAAACAGAAATTAAAGTGTCAAAAGCTACTCAGTAATGAGTAGCTCCACCATTATTGTTGATCACTTTCAAAAATTCGTTTTGGCATGCTTGATGCAAGTGTTTCCAAAAGGCTAGTGCGAATGTTGCGCCAAGTGGTGAAGATGGCTTCACGAAGGGCTTCCACTGTCTGGAAGTGAAGTCAATTTTTGTAAACTTCCCTTGCCATCCATCCCCAAATGTTCTCAATTGGATTAAGATCAGGGGAACACGCAGGATGGTCCAAAAGAGTGATGTTATTCTCCTGGAAAAAAGTCTTGGTCAGAAGGGCATTGTGAATTGGAGCGTTGTCATGCTGAAAAACCCAGTCGTTACCACAAAGACGAGGGCCCTCAGTCATGAGGGATGCCCGCTGCAACATCTCCACATAGCCAGCTGCTGTTTGACGCCCCTGCACAACCTGGAGCTCCATTGTTCCATTGAAGGAAAAAGCACCCCAGATCATGATGGCGCCCCCTCCACTGTGACGCGTAGAAAACATCTCAGGTGGCATCTCCTTGTCATGCCAGTAACGTTGGAAGCCATCAGGACCATCAAGGTTCAATTTTTTCTCGTCAGAGAATAAAACTTTCTTCCACCTTTGAATGTCCCATGTTTGGTGCTCCCTTGCAAAGTCTAAACGGGCAATTTTGTGGCGTTGAAGGAGACGTGGCCTTTGAAGATGTTTCTTGTTTTTGAAGCCCTTCCTTCGCAGATGCCGTCTGATGGTTATTGGGCTGCAGTCAGCACCAGTAATGGCCTTAATTTGGGACGAGGATCGTCCCGTGTCTTGAAGGACAGCCATTCGGATCCTCCAGCTCAGCGCCGGTGAGATTTTTTTGGGTCTACCACTTGATTTTTTTGTTCCATAACCCTGAGGATCTTTTAAGAAATGCAAAATGACTGTCTTACTGCGTCCAACCTCAGCAGCGATGGCACGTTGTGAGAGGCCTTGTTTATGCAGTTCAACAATCCTACCACGTTCAAAGACGGTGAGCTTTTTTGCCTTTGTCATCAAGAGATCTTCACAGTGTGATTACTTGACAGGAAATGACATGGAATCCAAATTTGTGCACAGATTTTGGCTTTTAAAGGCTGTGGTCTTAAACTTTTGATCAGCTGATGAACAGCCTATTTGAGTTAAATTGTTGTTTTCAATAAATTGCCTGCTCACAACTTTTGGTCTCTTGTTCCCATTTCTTCTTTTTGCATTTTGAAGCTCTACTTAGAACCTTCCTAAGATCCAACAGTGCAAAATGCAAATTCATGCAATTTTGTAACTGGTCTTAAGATTTTGATCAGGAGTGTATATGAGATACAACTGAGTCAAATACTATAAATTCTTATATTCAAGCAAATATTTAAATAATCTCATTGCATAGTGGCTGTTCATTGAAAAGGTTAGGTAAATAACTAAGTGGAGGTGTCATAAGTAAGATATTACAAATTTGGTAGAATGTGAAACATATTTCCATAGCACTAATTTAGTCTGAACAATTGTTTCATACTCAGTACTCTGCTAATCTCACATTTTCCTTTTCACAGCAAAAGACAACACATTCACCTATTTAGGCCTCTTTATTTAAGTGCTATTAAGGTACGCAAAAGAGGCGGCCTTCATGTGTTTTTGTGAACCAAAATGAGACTGGTCTACGGAGGAGAATACGCATGTGCGCAGGAGAGTTTTCTGGATGGGCGGGGGAGTGAATAGTCTGCTGTGAGAGGGGCATGACAAGAAATAAGTGAAACTCAAATTTACAAGCCGCAACACATCGGGTATATTCGATATATCGCCCACCCCTAGTCGGACACAAAAGGTTTTAATGTCTAGTTGTGCTACATGGGTCCTCAAATCCTTGAATTTAGACCCAGATCAAATAACACTGATAACACATTATCAGTGTTATTTGATGTGGCTATGATCTCAATACATCTGAACACAGCTATAGGGAAAGTTTTAAAATCTGGACAACGTTACCTTGGTAACAGTTAAAGCACCCCACACCAACTTGCTCGTTTCTCCCTGACAGAGGACAGAAATTTGATGGCAAAGACCCTGGTACCGGGTACTGTTGCACTGTTTGAGCGTGTGGCAGAGGTTAAGGGTTGGCCAGATAGCTATAGAACTTTACTTTTGCAGTGAATTCACAGGCAAGTCCCAGAGAGCTTTTTCTGCCCATGGTTATGTTGAAAGTGGTAATTATGCCAAGGTTAAAGTAGGATTTCTTAAGGCATATGAACTTGTTCCTGAAGCATTTAGGCAGAAATTGAGGCATTGGAAGAAAGGAGATAAAAAAAACAAAGTCGAATTTGTCCAGGATATTTTTTCTGACTTTGCTCGTTGGTGCTCTGCTTTTGCGGTAGGAAACCATGAAGGCTTCTGTGAATTAATAGTATTGGAAGAGCTCATTGGCGGCTCATCTTGCTAATTATGTCAATAAGAAAAAGGTGAGAGACAGCATCAGCAGCTGCAATGATGGCTGAAGAGTATGTATTAAGACCTGCTATTGGCTCAGTAGAGTGTCTCAGTAGTTGTTGTTGACCATTCACCGATATGGACAGCAGAGGGAAGCTTTCCGGTTGTAAGCCAGGGTGAAGTACGTCCTGTGCAGGCAAAGGTGGAGGTCATTGATAAATATTCAGTGCCATCATGCCGAAAATAATTGATAAGGTCCCTTGGCTAAGTGGGGTATTATCGTAGTTTTTTGCCGCAACTTTTCAACAGTTGTAGCTCAACTGACTAACTTATTGGGTCAAATACTTCCTTTGTCTGGTTTTCTGACTGTCAAGCTGTATTTGATAATGTTGGGGAGATGATGTGTTCTGTTCTTGCAGCTCCTGCTTTTGAAAAAACCTTTTAAGAGAGAGGTGAATGCAAGTAAAATTGGTGCTGAGGCTGTCATTCTGCTGGACAGGGAATGTGGCATGGCACATCCTGTCTGCTTCTTTTCACAAAAGTTTAATCGTCACCAGTTAAACTCTTCATCTCAGGAGAAGGAGACACTTGTGTTGATTCGGGCACCGAACTAATTTAAAGTATATGTGGCCCTATCAACGCCAGTGACGATTTAAACAGATTTTAATCCCTTAACATTGCTGTCAAGTATGCAAAATAGTTATCAGAGACTTATGCATTGGTTGCTGTTTCTTCAGCAAAACACTCTTGATGTTCCCGATATTAAAGTTGAGGAAAATGTAATCGCAGACGCACTTATTAGAGCACAATGTTGACGAAGACCTTATTAGTGGGGGTCTTGTTTTATGGGGGGGTTATGATGGCCTCGGCCATATGATAGTACTAGTTTGGCCCTGCCTGTGTTTATCTTTCAGAAGCTCTGGTTGCCTGGCTCCTCCCTCCTCATTGAGGAGTGGCTCACCTGCTGAGAGTCTATATTACATTACATTACATTTCATTTAGCTGACGCTTTTATCCAAAGCGACTTACAATAAGTGCATTCAACCCCAAGGGTACAGACCCAGGACAACAAGAATCAAGAAAGTACAATTTCTTCAAAATAAAGCAAAACTACAAAGTGCTATAAGTAAGTGCCATTTAAGTGCTACTAAAGTGTTAGTTTCCAAAAGTTGTTAGTATTTTTTTATTTATTTTTTTATTCAAGGCAGTTTCAAGATGGCTCCCTCTGTCCCCCTCCTGAAATAACATCATCTTGCTAAATTTCTCGTGTGTTTAGTTATATTTTCCCTGGATATGGACAGTAGGAGCTCCTCTCGAGGTGGAGTAGACTTTACCGCTTAACCTTTGCATTGAGTGGGAATAAAGTATGTTAGCTTCGTCAGGCAATGTGGCCTCAAACATTGTGGGGACACTATTGCTTTTGTAGCCTCTGACAAACTATTGATGTTCTTGCCTGCAACATATCCTTTGTGTTGTGGGTCTGACGTAATTGTGCGTTGCCTTGTCACTCAACAAAAAGGACCTTTTGGCTCTCGATGGAGCACCTTTTGGAGCTGTAAAGTCCAAGGTCACTGTCAACAAAACTAGGAAAAACATGGAGCTCAAAATGATCATATTCCCCATCATATTACATCATATAAGTAATGCCATGATGCAGACACAAAGATAATGACATAGTTCCGAGCTGGCTGTCCTTTTATCCCAGCACTCATCCCTCCCATTCTGGGTCTGGGTGGTGACATTTGGTCCAACTGTTTTCGCTGCCTGATCAGAAGATACCGTTGGCAGATATGGTGTAAAGGTTTGCTGCATTTTATCCCTATGCTTCTTTTTCAGACATTGATGAGAGTATTTCTGCCAGTCACGATCATAAGCATATATATATATGATGTGCTTCAATAATTTTGGGGAATAAATAAATATTTGTAACACAAATGTAGTAAAATATGAAGGCATTTCATGGAGCTACCCTGCATCAGCGTGAGCCGCTGTCACATTGGTGGGAAACGAGAGGGGGGGATGTGATGTTTAAAGAAGTAGACAGGCTCTTCAGCCCTCCTACATGCCCATAAGAGCAACTGAAACTGCACACACACACAACCAGAGGTTTACTATTTCTCTGAGGCCCATTTGATCATTATGTGATCTGCTTTCACATAACAGCACATGTCTCTCTGCTACGTCTCTCTCTCTCTCTCTCTCTGATTGTCTTCCACTGTTCTTTCCTCCTCAGGCTCTGTTTGTCTAGACCTATATCTATCTACCTGCCCCCTATGCTAGCTCACCTACTCAGTTGTTCATTTACATGTAAGCAGTTGGAGGTCATTTTATTTTTAATATAGGTAATTGCTTGACAGTCGTCTATGCTGTTGCTATGCCTTTCAGAAAAGCTACAAACAGGAGTTAAAGCTTCCGTTAAATACATTTGCAGCTTGGCTTTCATTCAGGATGCAGACTGCTTCTCCAGTTAAGGAATAGATCTGAAGCTGCTTAACCTAACGTTTCATCATCAGAAACAACAGGTTAATAGGCGAGAATGCACTGGAGTCCTGGACATTTGAAAAAAGAAGCTAATAAAGCCACATAACTTAGTAAAGTTTCAAAAACAGTGTGCACTTCTAGTGATATTGAACCATCCAGAAATAAGCACCTTTATTGTGCATGATGGAATAATAAAATGCTCAGATCTGTTATAATGGGAATTCATCCATTTAGCAATTCCAGAATTCTCTTTTTGCCTGTGTGTCTTTCTGTACGTGGCATGCATTTCTCAAGAACTCTTAATCTTACCATCTTCACACTTGGCACGAGTATAGGGGCCAATGGAGTGCAGTGTCATGTTTAGTGTGATTTAGACATACGATAAGTTTAATAATACAACTATTGTACAACTCTAGCAGCAGCGGCTGAGACTCATCATCAAGCAAGTGACTTTGTCGATCAACAATAGTGAGTTCATGACAACAGCTCAAGGGTCCATTCTCAGGCCTCTTTTCAATATCTGCTAATAATCGCGCACATGCTCATAATCATGCACATCTCTACATTACAGTGTCACCAGGCTACTACAGTCTCTTACAATCACTGAATTAGTACTTTTTTAAAAGACAACCATACTTTTTAAGTCACAGAAATACACATTTATCAACATTAGAGCTGTGTGTTGGCTCTGGCCACTGCTTCGTCAAGATGGTTTCTTAACACTTGGCTTCACATCTTAGCACTCCTACCACACACACACACACACAAACAAACAAAGGGACAGAGAGAGAGAGGGGGGGGAATCCATCCTGCCCCAAGGGCTACTTCTCTCCTCCAATCCTTTTTTTCTGTCTTTCCCCATTTTTAGGCCCCTGCCGTCCTCTTCAATCTCATTCTCTTACCTCCTCCTCTTCTCTCTATTTTCCTGTTTACAAACCTTTATAAGCTGCACACACACACACACAGACACTGTAAATAGAAGCAGAGATACTAACTGCATTAAAGAGAATGAGTAGTGGACTGTGCATGACTGGTGAGTTGGCACAGATAAAGCAAATGGATAGAGTAGGCCAATCTGACAGCAAAGGCACACACATGCATGTGCACTCACAGTGACTAGTGTGTTCAATCAAGAGGAATAATGTGTGTGTTCATACAAATGTATACACATAGGCTTGTGTGTTTGCCTTTCAGCAGGGTAGAAGAATGTGTCTCTGTATCTAGTGCACTGTATTTTTCTGAGTGTGATGAGTGCATGTTTGTGTGTTAGTTTGAACACTTTAATGAAGAGTAGAGAGGGCTAATCTCTGACACTCAGAGACAGAAATGATAAGAAAAGAGATAACATTGAAAGAATCTTATGAGAAAGTAGGGCTGTGTTAGTTGTGATGGTAAGCGTTTGGGTAAGGGGCAAGGAAAGGTATGATGTCAATGTGTGTCCTCAAAACGATGGGGGGTTAGGGTTAGATGTTGATACCATGATTATGTTATGAAATCGTTGTTAAGTGTATTGTCTATGATCATTATTGCTTTAAGTTTCAGTCTGAAAACAAAACTGTCCAGTCTGATGTTTCACTGTTCATATTGTCATATAACAATTAAACACCACCGAAAACACACACAGACACACACACATATATTGAGGTAGAGCAGAGAGCAAGTGAGCATTGTGAGAAGAGGAAAATTTATCCCAATGTAATCACTCTCTCACCAAGCACGCTCACATACACACACACCTGCAGCTCAGACCTGCCAAGGTTCACCATGGCAACGAGCAGTGGAACCACTCTGTTGTTTTTGGATAATTTTCGCAGTGTTAAGATCACAGTTCATTTTGAGAACCTTTTTAATGGGACAGCAGAATCTAAGGTCGTTTTGTTATGTTTGAGCAAAATATAGTTGTACCCTCTCTGTTTCCAGTGTTTTTTGTGTGTTTTTGAGTGTAAATTGTTTCTTCAATTCCCTGTAATCATCAGGCTAGATGCAAAACGAATGTTGTGAAAGGGGGATTAATAATGTCTGCACTGATGTTCCTGTGCAGTTTTTAAGGTGGGGCAGCGTTCACATGACGGATACCCTAAGTATTTGTATTAGTTGATGTGAGGGAGCACTGCATGGTGGGAAGACACTGGATGTGATGGATTAAGTCCGTCCAGTAAAATTACTGATGCCAGTAACTGTATCTGTAATTTAGGGTGGGCAATATATAAAATATTCAATATATCACGGCTTATTCCAGGGGCGATGAATAAAATGACGAGTAAATATGTGATGAATATATCGCGACCATCAAGTATAAATTGTTATGTGAATGTTTTAAGCCGTCAGCATGAAATTCTTTTTGAGTTTCACTGCTCTCTTGTCATGGCCCTCTCACAACAGACTGCTCACCCCCGCCCATCCAGAAAACTCTCCTGCACATATGCTCATTTGTGTTTCAGGAGAGGAGGGAAGAGACTCAGAGAGCGTGGAGAGAGAGAAAGAAAGTGAAAAGCCCCAGCGAGTTGACGAGTGTGCAGAGACGTGTTCAGAGACGGTTATTGACAGTTTGTTCATTTTCTTTGTGAACGCTGAACTGAACTTACAAATTCAGATCGTGAGCGCCCCTCACTGCAGCTAGAGTGGAAGCTATTGTGTGTGTGTTGTGAGATGCAAGGTGTGTTCACGTGAAGCAGCCAGTCGATGACTTTGTGGAAGAACAATGGAAAAAAAATGAAAGCAGAGAATCTCCTCTATGATCCACAGCTGCTCAATGATCAGAAGGCACGCCCCGACATTTATATTCAACTGGAAACAAGGTCATTTACAATGTGTTTTAAGCCTAACGGTCCGCTGATATCTTCCGACGAGGTGCATTCAGGGGAAATGCTAACGTCCACTACCTTAGCCACTTCCCCATGACTTTTATGAATTTAACATTTGTACAGTGATTTAGAAGAGATTTCAAAATATCAAGATATATATTGTGTATCAAGATATAGCCTAAAAATATCACTATATTTGTTTCAGGTCATATTGCCCACAACACAAAACACACACATACAGACTACTGTCACTGCTGGAAATCAGTATCAATACTTTGTTAATATTAATTTACACAGCGGAAAACATGACAAACTGTACAAATAAAATCCATAAGTCTAACCGCTAATAAGTCTTAGAGTCATTCATTATCAGCTTTTGTCCCTTTCTGCCTAGCAACTGCTGAGTCACCAGCAACTAAACCTATCACAATAGTAGGTTGTCTCAAAAAGTGCCGTAAACTCAGTGAGTTCAGGATGAATAAAAATATGTTCAGTTTCTCTACTGACTTTTCCTGTCCTGAATCTTTTCACTTTGTCTGATTCTTACAACTGCACAGCAACAAAGCTCCGTCACAAATTCTCCTTCAGAATAAGGGTTTATTCATCCTTGTGTAAAGTGCCCTGAGGTAAAGGGTGTTGCGATTTGGTGTGATACAAATATAATTGACTTTAATTGAGTTTAACTCTTTTTGTAAACTAGCTTCTATAGTTTCTATATGTGAAGCATTTAATAAGTACTAAGCCAAGAAACTATTTAAATATATTCAAATTTACATTAGCAGATACTTGGGCATATTGGCAAAGGACACACAGTGGCACACACAGAACCCCAGACATTTAGCAGTGATGTGGCTTGTCAGCTCATTAGAGGACATGTGTGACTCACTGTCAACCAATCAGAACACTCTGATCGTGCAGAGACAAGCATCCCTCCTTTAACCCCAGATTAACTACCAATGCAAATATAGCTTAATTATTAAAACATTATCCACTTGATATGAATATGACACTTTGATATTTTCATTCCCCGTTGCCGTATAAAGATAGCAGCAGCAGAATCTGTTAAATTAAAGCTGCAGGCTGCACCGATCTGACCAGTTCACCATTACACACATCAGGGTTGCTGTTAGAATGTATTTATAAAGCGCTTTACTTTACACTACAATTCACATTCACCCATTCACCCAGCAATTCTATCACACATACACACACTGTCGTCTCAGGCAGAGCTTTGCACATGTGACACACGGTGAAAACATACATGTTCTTGCACACATCTTATATATTGGTGTAGCTTGATATTCCATCCCACAAACCTTCAACAGAGTAAAGTTGTAATACATGAGCACCTATATGTACAAATATCCTATAATAAACTTGACAGAAACTCAGTTATTTTAAGAAACTATTACTGATATAATCATATCATATTATCTAAAAGGGCAAATTTCAATGTTTTCCCCATTGAAAGGTTGTCATAGTTTAATGTACCTTATGAGCAGCACCAACTGAGCCATACAGCATTTACATTTGTATAGGCTATGCATATGGAGCTGCCAAAAAGGCTTACTAGTGCAGTGCTCCCTACAAAATTTTAAATGAGTAACAGTCCAGATTGGTTTCACGTGCAACAATATGATGTCAGCACTGGACAGTGAGCAATTGTTTGTTCAAAGCAAACATGGCAGCAGTGGGCTGCTCCTTTAGATTCCTCCTGAAGACCCCTCAGGAGAGTACACATCTTTAGGGAGGTGGTGTACATGTTTGTCTAGACACTTGCCTGACCTACCCTTTCTGAAGTCCATGTCTTGCACTTCCACCTGTAGCCTGTCCAAAATGCTGATCACACTATATTTTCCCACATCACGTTCACTTCTTTGGTTCTTTTCACACTAAATTCAGTTTTAGTCTACGACAGCTTTAGCTCAGGGGATTAAGCGTGTTGTCCACCGACCAGAAGGTCTGTGATTCGATATCCAATCCATCGAGTCTGCAATCCAAAGGGTTCTAAATAGACCCTGAAGGCTGTGCAGACTGTATGAATAATGTATGATTGAAAAAGTACTAAGTATGGTCGCACTGTAATAAGGAAAATGGGTGAATATGATTTGTACTGTAAAGCGATTTGAGTAGAATTGGAATAGAAAAGTTATTTCAGTCCATTTACTTGTCTTGGTCAAACTAGGGGAAATCCTGGATGTTCTCTGGACTAGTCCCACAATTGTGGCATTATCCTTAACTAAAGTCAGGACAGCAGAATAACCACATCTTCCATACATCTATTTTCCACTTTTTAAATGCTTTTTTTCACCATTTATGTTTAAGCTGGATGTTGCACTTTAAAATTTTGCTGATATTAAGGTATAGTTGCTGTGTGGTGGAATAAATAATACAAACGAATGTTAAGGATGTAATGTTTATTTTAATGTTAGTTCTTAAAAATGTATTTAGGACTCCTAGAAAAGCAGCAGTAAAACTAGGGCGGGAACATAACGGATGATTTAATTTAATGTAACTGTCACTTGGTTCTCTGCAGTGCATTCACACAAAGACTCTCTCTCTACCGCATGCATACACACCATTTCATAACTTGAATATTGCATATAATGCCAGTTTTCCTGTCAATATACAGAAGCTATCATTTATAACCAACACATTCACAAATAAACACACAAATGGCACCATTTTATCCATTGTGCAATTTGCCTCTCATTCACCAGTTCAAACATGCACATACTTACACACTGATGGCAAAGAGTTAGCAAGGTGCTGACCAGGTTTCAGGTCACCAGTGTCTTGTGGGAGTGACATTCCCATTCCCTGAGAAATCACAGCCTTGTATCTTCCCTGTACTGTACACATGCACCACATATGCAGGTTTGAATTAGTCAAACACCCAGTGCCTGTGTGTCATCAGAACTTTTTTCCCAAGAGACTCACAATTCTCTCTCACAAACACACATTTAATCCATTGGAAATCACCATCTGTATTCCATTCAAAATAGTAACTCTACCACACACACACACACACACACACAAGCAGCAGGGGCTGTGCTGTCTGTTATCAGGGCTGCCTCAGGCCTGTGAATCTATGAGTGTCCTCACAGACTTGGCAGAGCAGCCCACAGTCTCTAGCTCTCTGAGATTCTGTGTTCTTGCCAAGCTGGAAATTGGCATAAACCTCACCTAAAATGGATTATAACATTACACTTTGTGATGACAGTTTCACTTACAAGTACTTCAACTGTTACTCCGTTATGTCTAACACAAGCTCACACATTATCAGCTGCTAATGTATCCCACATAGATCTCGCTCATTTTGCTGAAGAAAACACACATGATGAGACCTTGTGAATCCTTACGCAGTCATTCCTCATGTGTCTGTTTGGGTGTTAACAATTTATCCATATGGCATTATGTTATTTGAGGCTGAGTAAGCATCTCTTTGTGTTTCTTATACCAGTTTATCACTTTCACACACATCCTCAAAACAATTTAAGCTTGCTCACACACAATACAAACACATTCTTCCGAAAATTCTCTTCTTCATTCTGTGATTTTCAAAAACACAAACCCAGAAAACACACCAGTCACTTACCCACCACACTGCTGCTACAACATATTGTCGTACAGTCTATAAGTTATGCAGGATACAACTATGCTAACAATGTTAGCCATGCTAAGGAGCTGCTAGAAGCCATACAGGCCTGCTGTTGCAATGCTGCACTCAGAGCTGTGAGAGCGACAACAACAACCTGCTGATAAGACCAGTCTGCCCAGCAGCTACCTGGATGGTTGTTTGGTAGACTCTACTGTACACATAGTAACATTATTCAGTAGTGATTGTGTGTTTAGCTGCCACTTTCACTGGGCTTCGAAACTGCCCTATACTGCAGGCAATATATATATATATATATATTAGGGCTGTGAAATAAGGATTAATCACATTACCAATTTTCTCAGTATATTTTTTGAGAACAAAAAAGATTTATGACAACAGACAGATATATACATTTAACATGTTACTTTTTTTATTCATAAATAAACAAAACAATGGTGCTGCAACTCAGCAGTTATTTTGCAGTTCTCTTTGCTATTCCATATGGAACATTCATCCTAAACAGAATTTGGGCTTCTTAGCCATTGTATGGGTTAATAAAACTTTTTTCTTTTCTTTTTAAATCAAACAGAAATTATTTAGGCCTCTTAGCCATTGTTTTTATAGTATGGTTGAACATTTTTCTATTTATTGTCAAACAACCAATCAACACACCATGGCACAATCTAATGCCTCTAAAGGCCCTCTTAGCTAGTCTTCCTTTAGCCAGTTGGTGAGGCAAACTAACTTGTTCACATTCTCTGACAGTAAAGCTGACCGCTTCTTTTGCACAATGTGTCCTGTGAGTGAAGCTGGTTTGGCGGATTCCACTTGAACGCCCCTCGCCAACCAACTCATGCTCCGTGTTGAAGTGGAACTTTAAGCGGCTTTGCTACGGTGACACAATAAGGCGTATCACCTTGGTTTTATTGAATGTTCCATCTTTGTTTTTTTTTGGAGCATGATCTTCCCATCCAGAAGGTGATGTTTGTTTGTTTGAATAGCATCTGCCGTCTGACTGCATTAGAGCGGACACTAGTGCAGAGTGGGCGGAAACGTGGGTATATTGGAAGGTCCTTCTGCGCATGAGTTAAATACGTTAAAAAAAATTAACGAATTAATCCTGTAATTTAATCATAACGCGTTAACGCGTTATTTTTCACAGCTCTAATATATATATGTATATATATAAGTTTACCAAGTGCACTGTTTTACGGTGGCTGAGAGAGCTCAACGCATTGCAAATTAAGAAACACTGTGCAACAAATTACAGCAGAAACAAATTCAGAAAACATCTAGGTCAATTTGCAGACATATGTCCTGCAAGAAGTCACAACTAGGGGTGTAACGATTAATCAACTTAGTCGACAAAAATCGATGACAAAAATAGTCGCCCACGGATTTAATAGTCGATAATTCGTTGGTTACATCATAGCACGCATTTTTCGTGCCATGCAGCTGAACTAAACATACAGCCCCTCCTTTTACTGGCGGGGCTGATAGAAGTAGCTTAGGAGTGAGCCATCTCGCTACCTTCCTATCTCTGAAAGTTGCGCATGTGCAATGGTGACAAAACATGGAACAATGGCAGTGTCCGTTTCAACACCATCGCTAACCAGAAAGTCAAAACTATGGGCGAACTTCACCCTTAACATAGCCCGATATAACTACCTGCAATATTTGTAAGGCGGACCTTGCTTTTCATGGGAGCACCTCCGTTATGCAAGAGCATTTGAAGAGGAGGCACGTTTGACATCATAACGTAGACGATGCAGACTCGCCTCGGTAAGATAGCCTGTTATCTAGCTTGCTATATAAACGGAGTAGTCTTGGCAACTCCCTCAATACCATGTGCAGGATTCTAGAATCCATCATCCATATCAAAAATATGTTTCAAATATAGATTTTTTCTAAACTTTTTTCTTACGAGTTTAAAAGCGAAATGTTATCCTATTATTATGCAGTCCAAGGAAGACTGTAGTTTTGACTGATGTTTTTATTACTGCTACTTTCCCTGTCCTTTTGTTTACAGAAACAATGGATACTTGATTTAAATTTTTTATATTAGCACTTTGCCAATCCTTGGTTTTAAATGGACAAAGACTTGATTTGTCTTTGTTTTTGTATCAATAGTAGGCTAATATGCAGCAAAGTTTATTAAAAGACATTTTTGAATGAGGTATCGATCTTTATTGTCTTTGTCGCCAACAACTTTAGGGTTTAAGCTACATTTAAAAGCTGATGGCTAAATAAGAGCAAATGAGAATTTGTGTGATTCATAATCCGATTAGTCGATTAATCGTTTCAATAATCAAAATATTAATCGACTATCAGAATAGCTGTTAGTTGCAGCCCTAGTCACAACACATGCGAATACAGTGGTGCACTGCAAATTGAGTAAACTATGATAGAATTCTTTCCAGGGGACCCAAAAAAGTGATGCATGAACCTGACAACACTCACTGGTTAACCTGGAGCAGCGAGCACAAACCTTTCCACACTGTAGACTAAAGCTGCTGTGTAAACACATTGTTAGGTGCAGTAAATCTGGGTATATGGCTTCAGAGAAGTGCTGCATGTCAGCTCATGAGAGAAAAAGTGATACATAGTACTTATATTTTAACATTCCCACACTTATAGTTCCCTAAAAAAACACCAGGAGTGAAAGGTAAGTATCAATATACTATAGTGAGGACACTGTTTTCAATGGTATGATTTCAGACCGACTTAAAATTAGACACATGGACTTAGAGGGATGGTCTGTGCCAGTTGAGAAGTTCTTATGAGCCACTAATATTTAACAGCACGGTCTTTTTTTGTGTTCGGCAGTAAAATGATTGCATTGACTTTGCCCCACGGACACAACACAAACTCTCTAAATAACATTTAATCGTAATCAAGGTTGAAGTTTGAAATAAATGTGGTATTCATTTGAAGTCATATTGCCCAGCCCTAGTACAGCTAGTTGTCAGGATGAGAAGTTGCAGGTATCAGCATATCACCTGCAGGCCTTTATCTAACAGCTCATTGTGGCTGCCCCTGGACTATTCCACTTCTCCCTGATCCACTGACAGAGAGCCCTGACAAAAAGAGAGGGAGATGCTGGTTGAAAACCAAAGGATGAGTAATTTTTTTAAATAAAATTGGCCAACAAGTAATGGTGTCAAGCTCTATATATGCATCTGCAGCAAACTGCAAAAAATGTTTGCATTTCCTGTGGCTGTTCCACAATTCAATCCACCTTGTGGTGCAAGAGCAATTTCAGCAAGCAGTATATGTGTAATACAAACGACAACTTATCTCTTTATTTCCCAAAAATATAAGTTTTCTAGGATATGTAAACAGATTGATCCTTGACTTCTAAAATATTGCCAACTGGAGCTCAGTTAATTGTGGCAATGAGTGTTAAAGAGCCAAAAATGCAAACACTGTTTTGCATGTGAATTCCTGCTGCACCGACTACTTTTAACCCCTCATGCTTGAAGGCCACTTTGTACTCTGCACAGTTACATAGTCAAAACTACTGTAGCCACTCAGCAGCAGGCATAGAACACATGTTGCAGTAACCCAATTTCATTTTGGATATTTGTACTATTTACAGATGAAGCAGCTACACAGTATGTATGTTACCCTCATTGTTGCACAGTATAGTGACTTAGGGTTCGATGCCTGGTTGATTTCTTTTTTGAGTGATTATGCAAAAGAAATTTCACCCTATGTGTCCGCATTCATTTATCAGCCACAACGCACAGTAACATTATGACCTAGTTTACCTCAAATTGTTAGTTTGTATTTATATAGCGGTTTTCTTGATGACCACTTAAAGCACTTTACAGTACAGTACTTCACAGATTTGCCATTCACACACACATAGTCATACAGTGCATCTACTGGCAGCACTATTTATTTTGTTCTATGAGTGGCAATTCGGGGTTCAGCATCTTGCTGGCCAAGCAGCCAAATACATGGCCAACCAGTGTTCTTTGGCTTATTTTACATATTATTATACTGTTGGTTTGTGTACCTTTTTCACATGAATTGATGTTTACATACGAAAATATAGTGTCATTCTTAAAACATCATCATTATTATTAACAACAATAATTTGTGTGGTAATGATACAGCACAGTGACTACTCAGAGACTAACACCAGGCTCTGTGTGTGGGTTTGTGGAATCATTTCCTGTTGCTCTCTTTCCTACAACAGTGTTTTTAAGACCTCACCATATGCCACTTCGGTCGTTTTACATTGAACTAATTAAAGCTGTGTGATTAAAGATATCATGCCGATGTTAAGGAATCACTCGCATGACATGTAACACTACAAAATTGGCGTCCTGTCCTCTCTCTTCTCGATAGATTTTGGCTCTATAAATGCTTTTTGCCTCTAAAACATGTTCTGTGTTTATACAGTTTTTTTTACACAACGGCAAGGCAGAATAAAGGCACAACATCCCTGCCTTGAAAAGGCTTTGTAAAAAGGGTCTCTGCCCCTTACTCATACACACATATATACACACACGTACATATACTTATACATAATGATCGCATCCAGAGTACTAGAGATGAGATAGAGAAGACAAATGAATAGAAGATAAAAAGACATACAGACCCAAAGCAAGGTCACTGATATGAATAGAAAAATGATTAGTATAAGACAAACAGGCAGAAGGTCAATACCACGAACACACACTCACACACAAACACACAAGGGTAAATGAAAGTGTAGACTAAGAAGTGGCATCTCTACATCCTCTGCATTGATTTTCAAGTCAGCCAGTTAAATATGCTGCAGCTGTACACTCATTCAACCTGTCCTATTTGAGAAATACACCGATCTGTTACAGAGTCTGGAGCCATGCCCAGTTTACACATGTGATATTTAAGACCTTTCAGCTAGAGAATGAAAATGATTGTTTTGATTCAGAGATTCATTTTTTAAGATGTCTAAGACTGATACTCTGCTTTCCTCTTCAGAGCTGTTTTCTTATTTCTGAAGCCCTGAAGCGCAATCTGAGCTAAAAATTTGGCAAAAGCTTCTGCTGCAGGAGAGACTCTGGACAAATATTTACATTCATATTTCTCACTAACCTGCTGAGGGGCTTAAACACATGTTGAAGGCATTAGTAGCCTGCCTAAAAGTGTAGGATGGAATGAAGGATTGACTCAATGCGGCATCAAAAGTAGTTGTGATCAAATGTTATGGCTGATGGTTAATATTTCAAGAGCAGGGTAGCTAGTGTTTGATATATAATGCAGATATATTGTTGTTTGCAGTGGTGTAAAGTAACGGAGTAGAAGTACTTCGTTACAGTACTTAAGTAGTTTTTTTGAGGATCTATACTTTCCTGGAGTATTTATATTCATCAGGACTTCTACTTTTACTCCACTACATTTAAAAGAAAAAATATATACTTTTACTCCGTTACATTTTCATTGAATATCTCGTTACTCGTTACAAATTAAAATCTGAATATAATTATAATTGTCTCTCATCGCGATTGGATTATCCGGACGAATGAAGTGCCTCTTGTGTCTACCGAGGGAGACGGAAATAATGGCGTTTCAAAACTCTCCGTCGAACCTCAAAAAACACATTCAGGTAAGTGAATTAAGTAATGGCAGCCAGAGTCATGTTATGTATTGTGCCAGGAATAAGTGCAAAAGTCTCGCTGGTAAACTATAGTTTGCCAACAGAACAGATACAGTTGAGCATTTTACTTAACATGCTTAACATGCTTGACAAAGTAGACACGTGCATGCGCGTCCAGGTATGGTCCAGGTGTAGGCGTGCATACACAAATTGTTGTTTGGATTGCATGTAGCTCATAATTGTTATAGTTCACCACATTTACAGCTATTTGTAGAGTATATTCTTTCTGCTGAATCTATGTATATTCTGTATGTCCATAGTCTGAGTGCAGTTGGTAATTTATTCTCCCATTTATATTCTCTGGCTGCAACATATAGTTGCATATCCTACCTCACTAACTTAGGAAAGATGCAATTCTATTTATATACAATGTAATATATTCATCGGCCGATATCATTGGTAATAACTGTTTACCCTACCCTACTAGTTTAGTGTCAAAATTTCTGCTGTGAAAGGGATATTAAAATGTATTAACAATAACATTCATGTTTAAACAAACTGTAGGCTGCTGTCATTGTAATAACTGCTATGTGATGTCTTGAGCATCAAACTGATATTTTTCTCTTCTTTTTTTGATGTAGAGAAAGCATGCAAATCATAAAACCAAATACGAGGAGCTGACGGCACTGAAAAGAAAACGGGCTTTGGAAAATGGGACTTCCACCCTCAAACAGACTAAATTGGTGAATGCCAGATCCATCTCTCAAAGCTCAATAGACAAAGCTGTGGTGAAGTTTGTTGTCAGAGGGCTCCAGCCATTTTCTACAGTGGAAAATCAAGCCTTTAGAACTCCTATAACTGCTTCAACCTGTTATATGGCATGGTTGTCATGGCACGGTAACAATACAACCCGACATTATTTGTTTAAAGTGGTTGAAGTTCTTTGTTAGAAAGTGAGAAAATGTTTATTTTAAGTTTCATCACTTCCAATTTCACTTGTTCATGTATGAGTTCTATATTATTTTATAAATAATAATTGAAATCAGTTGAAATAAAGTCTGAATAGAACAATTTCGGTTGTTTTGTTTCTGTGTAGGCCTACTATTAAAGCACTTTACATTTTTAATTTGATACTTGTACTTTTACTTTTGATACTTAAGTACATTTCAACACCAGATACTTTTGATACTTAAGTACATTTAATATGAGCTACTTTAAGACTTTTACTCAAGTCATTTTCTGACTGGTGACTTTTACTTTTACAGAAGTCACTTTCAGGTAAGATATCTGTACTTTTACTCAAGTATGGCTTTCAAGTACTTTGTACACCACTGGTTGTTTGTAACATATGCATTTTCAAAGTAACATAACATATGATATTATTATCTGTAGCCAATAACAGTTCAGCAGAAACATGGTGAAATATGTGTTTGAAGCAGGGTGCATGAGAGTTCCAGTACGAGGCTCTAAACATAAACATTCCCCAACCTGCAAAAATTGTCCTGAAGACATTTTGTTTGTGTATGTGTGTAGATAAATGCAGTTATAAGTAAAATCTAGTTTTTTCAGGTTGCATTACACAGCTTGCTTTTTTTACCAAGTCACTAGAGGAGACAACAATATGAGCAGGGATTCTGTCTAAGGAATACACTACTCGCTCATCAACTACTGTGCAACGTTAGTTTGGGGTTTTGAGCACTGACACACACACACACACAAACACTGATGGAGCGAGACATGCGCACAAGAATGCAAATTTAAATGGTAAATGGTCTGTATTTATACAGCGCTTTCCTAGTCTTGATGATTACTCAAAGTGTTCTACGGTCCAGTTCTTTGCCATTCACACACAATCATACAGTGCATCTGTGGGTAGTACTTTTATTCTATGAGGGGCAATTGGGGATACAGTATCTTACCCAAGGACACTTTAGCATGCAGATGGGGAAGATTTGGATCGGGTTGCCGACCTTCTGACGACCACTCTACCACCTCAGCCACAGCTGCAAATGTTATATCTGCTGGACGATAATTTGTCAGTGACAACTGTTCCTTAAATGACTTTTCCTCTTCAAGGGGCCAAAAACCTGTTTTGTGAGGCCACCATGACCTTGACCTTTGACCACCCAAATCTAATCAGTTAATCTGTGAGTCTAAAGCTGCTTTCCGACATACATTGAACAACACAGTTTCTCCGTGATTTTTTGGCGATAGGTGCATGTTTGAATGCAACACTCAGAGTGAGATGCCCCTTACTTTCTGCAGCCTTAATCAGCCTGGTTGTGTATGTGTGAAAGACAAACTCTGGGTAAACTCTGTAGCCAGCTCTCGATTTTTACACACAGGTCATTACTGAAAACGGGTATAGTGAACAACTGTACCAAATATGAAATGATTCTCTCGAGGTTTTCTAAATAAAAATGCAGTCACAAGGTAAAGAAGGGTTTTGCGAGGTCAGAGTGACTTTGGCATATGACCACAAAATCAGGTCATCCTTGAGTAAGTGAATGTCGGTGCTTGCTGAAATGAAATTCCCTACGGGTCTTCACCTGTCAGTCCAAGTAAACATTTGTACCAAATCTGAAGAACTTCCCTTGACGTGCTTGAGATATATTGTGAATGGGATGGACAGAAGGACATACACACGTATGTTTTCCTGAATATTCCAAAAGGTGTAACTTAATAATTATCATACCACAACCTCCATAAACACAAGCCGGGCTGGCTGCCATTGGTCCGGTTGTGGCGGGTACGGGTGCTGGAGGTCCGGCTGATGCGAGGGGCGCAGAGGTTTCCTCAGGCAGCTGCGAGGGGCGCAGAGGTTTCCTCTGCTGCGCCTGTTTCAGAAGCCGGTTTTGGGGGGACTGAGTCCTTGGTGAGGTCGGAGAAGAGAGGCGATAAACAGGTAGCAACAGGAAAGGTGGTTTTTGCCAATGTGGAGCAGGAGATGCATTGTAGTCATGCACAGCAGACAGAGCCGCTACAGGCTGAAATAGACAGCCGTCAGGTCAGTGAGATGGACGTTGAGGAAGATACGAATCTGATAATGTTTCTGTAGCAGACAGCATCTCCCTAAGCACTTATTTATATTCATTAAAAGAGGTGAACAAGTTTCTCGATGACTCCTTTGGCAGAGCAGTTGAGGTAACTGAGTACTTACAGGACATAAAAAAGTTCATTCAGACAGTAAGTACCCTCCATGACGTTGTAGGGACCGACGTCCTGGATGAGAAGAGAAGGTAAGGGTCAAATCAGGGTGTACTGCCAGCAGTACACTTCCTACTCTACAGAAAAGAGCAATGGAGCAGCTACAGGCAGATATAAAGGAGCTGGAGAGAGTATCCACTAACGCAGCGCAAATAATAGTGAAGACAACAACTGAACTCCTTTCTCCAGGAGAAGGCCAAAGGAGCTCTGGTCCGAGCTCGTTTCCAGCAATTAAGGGACCAACTACTTTCTTTTTTAAACTGGAGAGATCCATGGCCCAGGGGAAGCAGATGGTGTAGACATGCGGTGGATTTCTATGCCGATCTGTTTGGGGCAGAGGAATGTGATGCGGAAGCTGTTGGTGAGTTGCTGCAGGAGCTCCCACAGCTGAGTACAGGTGAACGAGACACCCAGAGCTCCGACATCCATCTGGAGGAGCTGACCACTGCAGTGTCACAGATGGCTGCAGGCAAGTCACCAGGTTTGGATGGATTACCGGCAAATTTTTTACAACATTTCTGGAATATTAAGAGACAGGACCTGTCTATCTAATGTTTTAGCAAATAGATTCAAGGTTTTTATGGAAGTGTTTATTGGTGCTGACCGATCGTATTGTGTACCAGGTAGGTCAATGCAGGACAATTTGTTGTTAATGAGAGACATTTTTGATTTGTGTACAACGTGTAATATTAATATTGGCATTTTTCCATTGACCAGGAAAAATCATTTGATCGTGTCGATCGTTCATTCCTGTTTGCCACACTGCAGGCTTTTGGTGTCGGGGAGCACTTTCTGTCCAGGGTGAAATTATTATATAATGATACGTGTTGTGTTGTGAAGGTTGGGGAGGGCTGAGCTGACCGGTACGAGTCAAAAGAGAGATCAGGAAGGGATGCCCCATCTCAGGCCAGCTCTACAGCGTGGCCATTGAACCTCTCCTGTGTCGGCTCAGGACTCGGCTGAAAGGCCTGCGTCTGCCTGAGCTGGCTCACAGCCCACCTATAATAGTGTCAGGGACATCCAAGAAATAGAGGGAAGTCTGGCATTATATGAGAAGGCTAGGACAGCAAACGTGAACTGGGAAAAGAGTGAGGCCTGTGTGATTGGTCAGTGGGACGCAGGGAGAATACCCCGTCTCCCTGGGAGCCTGACATGGGGAATAAGATGGTTAAAAGTCCTCGGATTGTATCTAGACAGTGAAGAAATAGAGAGGCAGAACTGGGAGGGAGTGCTGGGGAAGGTGCAGGCAAAGTTGTCTAAGTGGAAATGGTTGCTACCCCAGCTGTCTTACAGGGGAAGAACTCTGATAGTCATTAACCTGGTTGCAGCATCCCTGTGGCACAGACTCAAGGCGCTTACTCCTACACTGGGACTAATGGAACAACTGGAGAAACTGCTGGTGGGCTTCTTTTGGTCGGCTCATCACTGGGTGCGGGTGTCCGTTCTGTACCTCCCTGTGGCAGAAGGGGATCATGGGATAACGGACATCATCTCCACGACTGCTGCTTTTAGACTGCAGGCAGCCCAGAGGCTGCTGTACGGCTCCCCACTGTGCTGGTCAGCTGTGGCATGCCTTCTGCTCTGGAGAGCCTGGGGCCTCGGGTATGACAAGCAGCTGTTCCTGTCGAACTCTCCTCAGCACAGACGGACTGGACTCACTCATTTTTATAACTCCTCGATAGATGCCTGGAGGACTCTCAACTTCACTAGGCCTCCTGACCCCACGCCTGGGATGTGGCTCTTTGAGGTGCCACTGTTCGACAATGGATTCCTGGTCGACTCAGTCCTAACATCAACATCAACCTCAACTACGCTAAAGAACAAGTTCAGGGAGGCAGGTTTAGTGAAGTTTGGCCACCTGAAACGGACGTCACTTGAAAAGCTGGAGGTGACAGGGATAAGATCCACCAGAGTGCTGCGGGGCCTCGTGGACGAGGTGGGGCTGCCACTGCCCCAGACTCTTCGGACCTTCTCCCAGAGCCAAAGCCAGAGTAACCAGTGGACAAAAATACAAGAGTACAGGTTTCCTATCCTAAATGTGAGTCCTGCGGTGGGGGAGAGGAGAGAAGACAGCAGCCGACTGCTAACCCTCAGGACTTCAGCACTGAGCACCTTCACCACCTCTGGAGTGAAACAGCTGTAATGTAGCTGTATGAAGGTCCTGAACTGCCGCTCTCTTGCAGGAGTCAGGGAGTCGAGATGGACTGAGTTTTTGGGCTTGGACTCTTCCCGTAGTGGCAGCTGGCGGGGCCTGTATAGACTTCCTCTGGAGATACGGATGGCAGAACATCCAGTGGAGGATTATACATGGAGCTCTAGCTACGAACAGATACAGAGCTAGCCTGGACCCAAGCACTGAGGGTGGGTGTCCTTTCTGCTCACTCCCAGAGAGCCTAGAACACCTAGTAGTGTCCTGTCCCCAATTAGCTAACACTTTCAAACAACTGCAAGAGTGGGTGGGGGGTTTAGGGGAGGTCTTCTCTATGCCACTCTTTATTTTTGGACCCAAACACATAGCAACGAAAAAACACATTATGGTTACAATGAATATTCTTTTTCAAATGCAAAGATAGCGACTTGGTTAAGTCGGAAGAACAAAATGGCTGGGGGAGCTGGACTAATCCACTGCGCTGTCTGAGGGGTTTGGTGGCAGCTCGGCTGAAGATTGATCATGCTTATTTCACACTGACGGACAATTTGGCGGGTTTCACGGCTGTGTGGGGTGTTGGACAGGTTCTGTGCTCACTGGGGAACAACCAGTCTCTGGTTTAAAATTTTTAGCAGAACATCTTTTTAACTCAGGGTTGATGTATGATGTATGTGTGCATGGGTTGATTTATCCTTTCTTTTACACATAGTTGAATAATTAAGTTTTACTTTGACAATGTGTCATAATTAAAGTTATTGAAAAGTCAAAGTCTTCTTCTTCGTCTACTTTGCCTAATTCCAGTGCAATACCTTTCAGTTAAGAGAAGAATCCATCGTGCCACAAGTCTAAAGGGGAAAGGAGTCGTTCCTCGGTGGAGGTAATAATGGCAGTTGCAATATTAGCAGTTCTTGTATTAATGATAGCACAGTTTGTCACAGCCCTGATAAGAGTTGAGCTGTTTCCGCAATACAATGCAACATCATCTGACAGCACATTTCATTGTCAAGTTAAATACATCCAAATTCACATTCCTCTGCTTTGCGACATTCGTTATAAACAGTGGCAGTGAAACCGAATATTTCGAGTAATAACTTTCTACTATTATAAACTAGTGGTGGGCCGATGTATCGGCGGTACATCAGTAGTGGCTGATATTCGCCTCGTTTACTGCCATCAGTGCATCGGTAATAAACTTGACTGTCACCGCTGTTCATTGGTATTTTAACGTCCCCGCCTCACAGACGACACGGAACTTCTTCTCTTATTTGTAACTTTCTTAAAGTCAACACGAACATGTCACACTCCTTGTACCTTCTTCGACACTCCTCATTTCAACAACCGTCTTCGACTTTCCTTCCTCATCCACCCCTGACCCCCAACAAACCAGCCAATGACAACCTGTCATCCCACACAACCCCATCCCATTGGTCTAGAACTGTCACCTGCCCCAACCCGACCTTTTCACTGACCCTCATCTCAATACTCCTTTAACACAGTGTCTCAAATGAACATAAGTCATAACAAAACACAAGCAAAAACCCAGTCCGTTACACTTTGTTTTCTGCGCACTCAAAACAGGTCAAGCTGAGGTGGGCTGTTTTAGACAGGGTAAAAAGGGTGCTGTTTAAATGATCCTTGTGGTATTTTCCCCAAAATATGTTACAGACATTTCATTAAGACCCCAAGGAACCATATCAACTTGTGGTAAAATTGGCATAAAATGTCTCATTTAAATAAAGTTTAGTTAAACTAAAGATTGTTTCATAAATCTGATTGAATTTGTTCTCATTAAAAGATAACAGGGATAAAGGGCTGAAATAATTTTAAATAGTGCTTTTTAAATAATGCATTAGTTATTTTCCTGCCACAAAAGGGTGAATGAATAACAACAAAAACAAAATAAACAAATATCGGCATCGGCAATCGGCTAGATTGTTGTTTTAAACATCGGTATCTGCCAAGAATTTCCATATTGGTGCATCCCTATTATAAACTCGTCCTTTTTTAAACACACTTGAAACTCATAGATCTACAAATGAAAACCTCTATTTAATTAGTTTTCCTCCTGACCATTAAGAGTAATAACACAATATGAACTGTTGTTATAAGTCTGAGAGTCTTCCACAACAGCTTTAGTTCATAACATGAACCAATCAAACAGTCCTTTTCATTGCATACATTGTATACATTTGTTCCTGTTTTTTACTTTCACTTTTGTTAGACGACATTATAACAATACTCTTTAACTATAGCACCCCTTGTTGCTTCAAGCAGACCTGGAGAGTGCTAGAGTCATGAAAGAGGAACTACAACTAATGACCTCAAGGAACCCTTATGTGAACACTTATGAGACACATTATTATACACTATGTGTGTACCAAGATCAACAAGTCTCCAGAGGACTATGCATTCAGAATAGAGCTAGGATAAAACTCAGAATCTGGAGAAGAGGAGGCACAGCTGCGGAACCTGTAATGGTTATCAGATGTAATTTTGATTTGTGTGATTTGATTGCAATGGCAGCATATTAGAACAGAAGAGAGGCAGATAACTGTAGAGATTACCATGGATTTGCTACCTTACTTTGGAGAAATAAAAGTGTAAATATGATGTCAGATAAAACATTTTTTGCGTCAATACCAGATCAAATGAAGATGTTTTGATTCAAGCATCTGTAGGAGATATCTGCAAAACGCTGGGAACACCTGTGCTTGAGATGTGACGTGTGATGTATTCTTGCCAGTAGGAAACACATGGCTTCCGAGAGAGCCAACATATCAGTATTTGAAATGTTATATTTAATATTTTTCGATTATTCACTATTCTCCTTTAATTCTAATGTAACATTTAAGTCCACCACTTTAAGCTGTTAAATAAGCTCAAGCTTAGGGGTGTGGCCAGTATCTTAGTAGGGGAGAGCGGGGTAATGTGGGACATCGGGTAATGTGAGACACCCCCTGTATATAGGCAACGGAACACATTTGTGGTCATTTTACCATTTTTTTTACAAGCCCCTCCCATTCCCCCCTTGCCATGAAGGAGAAGTTGGTGCTGGTGCTGTGGAAAGTATATTTTTTCACAAAAAAAAATGTTTTGCATGTAAAAGTAAATGTTCTTGCTTTGAACTCAATCAACTGTTGTGTCAAAACAAACTGAATCAGGTAGAAAAACTTATATTACACATGTTGGTGAACTTCCAACATATAAAACCATGTGATTGATGCTAGCTGAAGATTAGCCTGAATTGCTAACAGATGTTTTTTCTAAAACGGTGGCTGTGGGGTAAAGTGGGACAAATGCTGTGGGGTAAAGTGAGACAATGTCTCACTTAACCCTACCATGAAGCACAAGTTAAGTTTAGTCTTAAACATATTTTAGTGTTATATTACATTATATATGTTTTATTTCTAATGTCATAAACATGTTAGGAAAGCCATCATGCCAAGAAACTACACCAGGAAGACAACCTGGGGCCAAACACCCCTCCCAGAGATGGAGAGTGTAGCCGCTGAGGTCATGCAAGGAAAGAAGTCCTTAAAAAGAGCTGGAAGGGATAGAAATATTGACAAGACAACCCTCAAAAGATTCATAAAGAAAAAAGAGAAAGGGAAAGTAAAATCAGTAGCCTGGGGTGCAGTAGCTGAGGCAAAGAGAATATTCACAGATGAGATGACCAGTTCCATGGCCTTGCTCCAGTTAAGTGCCGTGAACTGGCATTTGAATATGCAGAGAAAAACAATATCCCTGCCCCTGCCAATTGGACAGAGAAACAATGTGCCGGTAAGCTAGGGTGTGCAAGAGATCACATGAATCATAAATGTGCTTAATTGACCAATCCCCATGATTCTGTTACCAGACCGATATTAGTGGTTGTCAATCTAGCTGTCATGATTTTAACTATTACAACATGTGTTGTTATGGTAGTTTTAAAGTGGAAAAAATAAGTGGACCACTTTACCCCGTAGCTGGGGTAAAGTGGGACACAGGACCACTTTTTTAACAATCATATTTTCACTGCCCTTTGTCCTAAAGACATTCTGATCATTTCCATTGCTAGAAAAAATCCTGAATTAATGGAAAATTTTTACATTTTACTGATATATTATTTTAGCTCGCCTAGAGGGGAGCAAATGTAAAAAATGTCCCACATTACCCCGCTCTCCCCTACGCATCCTAGCTTACTGGTATGCGAACCAGAGTATGAGTGTAAGATGGGGGAGCATGTTATCTACCCCTTTTAAAGTTGGTAACGGGGTCTGGCAAGGGGGTATATTATCCCCAGCCCTTTTTAATCTCTATATGGACAACCTTTCCAGGCAGCTGGGGGGATGCCGAACAGGTTGTATGATAGGTGATTCCCTGGTCAACCATTTTATGTATGCAGATGACCTAGCTTTACTATTCCCTAGTAGCAGTGGGTTTCAACAGCTGCTTAACATCTGCACTAATTATGGGGTTGATTTTGATGTGAAATATAATGCCAAGAAGAGCGTGATAAGGTCTGTAGGACTAAGGATGACATGGATATTAAGTTTCCTGCCTTTCATCTTTCTGCGCAAACTCTGGGGGTGTCCAATAGTACCAAATACTTAGGGCACATTATTACATACACGTTGGAGGATTATGCCGACATGTTCAGACACAGGAGATTGCTCTATGTCCAAGCTATGTTCCACCACTACAGTTGATGTAAAGACTCATTTGTTTAGAGCCTACTGCACCCCTCTCTATACAGCTCCTCTCTGGGTGAATTACAAGAAGGAGAGCTTGCGTAAGTTGAAAGTAGCCTATAATGACTGTTTTAGGATACTCCTGAATGAACCCAGGAATACTAGAGCCAGTGAGCTGTTCTGTAATATGGTTCTAACCACCTTCATGGCCTTGCTGAGGAACATTACTTTTAAGTTTATGAGTCGGCTGGACCGCTCTACAAATTGATCTGATGACAGACCCTGGCTGCAGCTCTGTTAAGTACACATCTAAGATCTGGGAACACTGGCATGAGTGCCTTTTTAGCCCTTCTGTCCTTGTATATTTCTGTGTAATGTATTGTTTGTATGTTTTGTTTTTATAATGTAGGCCTTGAGCATGTAGTAAAGTTTATATATTTCAATCAAGTCCGCTTCAGAAGTGAAAGGGTCCTAAAACCATGAAGACAGTTATCCAATCAGATCTCTCTTTTTTGTTGTCTTGGCAGAGAGAGGGTTAGCTGGCTCACTCATTGGTTAGGGCTAAATAACATCGGCAGAAGGCTTTTTATCAAGCAATATGTGTTGGTTTATAAAGTGACAACAAGTGAATTAAACGATCACATTTTAATTTATAGTGGGTGGGACCCACCTATTTTCTGTCTACAGCACAGACACACAAACCAAACTGTGACATTTAAAACCCGCTTCTACAATGTTTTCATTTTAATAGAGGGTATTAAACTGATCTATCCAAGTGATTGCTCCTATAAAACTAACCTGCATCAATAGATATATTTCATGGAAAAGTAATTGCAGGCTGGATATGTTGAGAAATAATGCATTTTATGAAATAAAGCCACATCCGCTTCAAATTCCAACCTAAGGTATCCATCTATCTCATATGAAATGAAAGAATATAGAGTTGTATTATCATATGAACTCAGTGTCCTCAAAATAGAGAATACATTACAATCTTTTCAGTATTATGCTGTCATTTGTCCATGAGATGAATTGTGGTACCATCCTAACTTCACATTCTAAAAGAGCCTGAAGGCCGGAGTTCCCTAGGAGGGAAACCGGGCTTCACCTGATGAAATGGCGATAAATCTACCCTCACTCACAAGCACCCACGCTGACAGAGCACGACTGGAAACTGCGAGAGGACTGGTGAGAGCGGAGGCTATCAGAAGAACAGGGGACGACTGTTGAGACTGTATACGAATTATATAACAGCAATGATAATAGAATGCAAAGCTTTTATATATTAATGGGTCTCTAACAGGTGAGGGGTGGTAAAGCTATGGCATTGGTCCTACACAGACAGGTACACAGTGAGCCAGGAGTGACACACACACACACACACACACACACACACACACACACACACACACACACACACACACACACACACACACACCACACACACACACACACACACACACACACACACACACACACACACACACACACACACACACACACACACACCACACACACACACACACACACACACACACACACACACACACACACACACACACACACACACACACACACACACACACCACACACACACACACACACACACACACACACACACACACACACACACACACACACACACACACACACACACACACACACACACACACACACACACACACACACACACACACACACACCAGTTTTAGTGTCAGATGTTATAGGGTGCAACCACCCAACCACATGCACTCTGATGCTGACCAATTGGCTGCTAAGCACAGCCCGAAGTCAACACCACAGACAAGGAGCCAATGTGTGTGAGTGTGTGTGTGCTTGGGGGAGATAATTATTAATAATAATAATAATAATAATAATAAATACCACTAGAGGTAATCACTCTGTCACAGGCTCTTCTCCCTCAACAGACAGATGCATTTCACAATAATCTGCTGGGAATGAGACACATGCTCCTGCTGCTGGTCACGGAAACAACACACAAGTGCACGGGGGTGATAGACCAATATTGATATTTTACCAGGGGATTTGTTTTGCAAGAAATGCTGGTACGCTGTGTGTGAGATAGAGAGAGAGAGGGAGAGAGAGAGAGAGGGGGGGATGTCATGCAGTGAAAGAGAGAGCAGAAAAGGCTGAGATGGAACGACTCACTGGAGGGAGTTGAACCATTTAATCTCTGTCTCACACCCAGTACACACAGTACACGTAGCAGCGCCAAATCCCTGTAATGATCGACACGACATCACCCTTCACATCAGCAGCATCCTATAAAAACACCCTTGGAGGATTCAAATCACGGTGACACCCACATAATGGAGCTCAGTGTGGACAGAAGTCAGAGTTCATGCGGGATTTGATGGTGAAATTAAATACTGGAGCCACACAGCGGAGATGACGGCTACACTGAAGTTTAACAGAGGAGCAGCAGTTGACACACACGAAGCTCGTTGTGACAGTGATGATACTGCAGGATGACCACCGACTGGAGGTCACTCTTCCACCCCATTCATCACATCTCCGATGGCCGTGCGTAAAAATGCGAGCTCGTGATGTGGTCACCGTGCTCAGCAGGTTTAGGTTACCTTGTGAACTGGACAGCAGTCTGGAGCGGCTCCCTGTCGCGGCAGTGACGGCTTCAACTTCCCCTTCTTCCCCTCCTTTAAATCCACAGTCTGCACGGTCCAGGTGCACACCCGCCCTCCGCTCGCCTTCTCTATTCCCTCCGTGTCGCTGTGTCTGCCGCTACAGACGGTGTGCAGGACGCAGCCGAGCGGAGTGAGCGAGCAAACCGGCGGCGGCTCGTCTCGGCTGCTACAGCGTCACAGAAGAGGAGGGGAGAGAGGAGAGGTCTCACTCTGATGGCGCGGGGCTTCGCTGTCATGCTCCCGTAGTGCTGCGGAGCAGCGCAGTGTGGCACAAGTGGTGTAGTGCAGCACCTCTCAGCTCCATCCATTCGCACTAGTACCACTGCATTGCCTCCCACAGCCCTGGAAGCTAAAGAATGGGAGAGAACAACTGATTGACTCTCCAATACAGTAGAGGAGGAGAAGCCCGTCCAAATGTCCAACCCTCACCTCCTAACCCTCAACTCCTCACCTCCATACCTTCTACTCCTCACTCTCACCTCCTCACCCTCAACTCCTCACCTTCACAGCTCCTCACGCTCACCTCCTCACTTTCAACTCCTCAACTCAAGACCTTCTACTCCTCACCTCCTTACCCTCGCCTCCTCACCTCCTTACCCTCGCCTCCACACCTTCAACTCCACAACCTGACCTCCTCACCTTCACCTCCACACTTTGACCTCCTCACCCTCACCTCCACAGCTTCACCTCCTCACCCTCACCTCCACAGCCTCACCTCACCCCTGACCTCCAAACCCTCAACATCAACACCCTGACCTTCCAACCATCACCATCGCCGTTACTCTATGAAGAAGCACAATGTCGTGCACACTGAATCGATGGATGTGAACTATGAGGTGCATTCTCATGTTCAATAGTTAAACATTAGGTCGCACTAGTTCAGCTTCTTATTGTACTTGAACAGATACTCTAACTATTCACTCTTTTTCAGCCACTAGTGGCACTTTTGTCCAACTAGTTCCAACAGAAACCTTCCTAGTAGCACTGTTCGTGGCACTAGTGTAACGGGATCAATTCTTAATGAAGTTTTATAGTTTTAGCGATGTTATTTTCCCCGTTCTTCTGATATTTTAAGTTACCTGACAGGACCGTGATTCCAATAGGCTGCGGGGAGGCGGAGGAGTCTATTTAGGGACACCTTAGTTCTCCCCCTCTTCCTCTCTCTCTCTCCACTGTCGGCCCTGTGTGTGTGTGTGAGTAAGTGCAGCATGGCCGCAGCAGGTGCGGAAGCAAATTGTTTGTCGCGGTAAGTTGCTGGAAGTTAGGTAATGTTAACGGAGATTACAAAGAAAGGGTCCGCAAATATTCACTTAAGTTTGTCCTTAGAGCCCAGCGTGAAGCTGTGTCTGTGTGCGACGTGTCGGCGTCGCCGTGGACGTACGCTCTCCCTGCTTTATTTTAATGAATTAAAGGTACGAGATAAGGATGTGTTTTATGCTTGTAAATGTTTTTAAATATTATGATAAACGTGGTTTAAATTGTGTGACCTAACTATAACGTGTCTGTTTTATAGGACTGCGTCCAGCAGAATAGTTACGGTCACTGTTTTTTCCCACATTTAGATTTAATTTAGTTTATTTGGATTTGTTTAGATTTAGTTTCTTAGTAATTGCTTAGATTATTTGTTTCTTTGTTTTGTTTTATTTTATTTTGTTCTATGGCAGTGTGCAATATGGTGGACAGGTACTGTGAAATCCGGCTTTAAGGACTTGAATATTGATGAGTTATTAGCTCCAAATACTATAGGCCCTCTTCTGTCATTCTATTGTACTATATCGCTTGCAGTGTTTTATAAAGTGTGCTGTGTTTGTGTTAATGCATGATATTTTAGCATTGTAAAGTTGGGTCTGGAGCCATTCATTTCTCTCCTTTTAATCTGTGATTTGTATCAAGTCCAGGCCAGTTAGTCAACCTTTGCACATGCCACTTTACTGTTTGAGCAGTCTGTTTTAAATCATTTGCTCCCATTGAATAAATTGTATATTTCTGATATCTCAGCCTCCCGTCCCGTCTTATTCTGGATATATGTGTTGAACCAAATTGACAGTGCTTTTTCATCACTACACTAGTAGCACCAAAGTTCCTACTAGCTGGCTTTTTGCACACTAGTGGCCGTCTGGAGAGTAATAGTAGCTGAAAGTCCTACTAGTTAACTAGTTAGCTGAAAAAGATCTGACATGTTAACTATTCAAACATGAACTAGTGGCCTACAACTGGTTAACTAGCGCAGGCCAAGATACCCACTACTTAAATAGTTGAAGCCTTTTCTGACCTTACTAGTTAACTAGTGAAGCTCAAAATATGCACTATTTAACTGGTGAGGTCCAAATACCCACTATTTACACTTTTCTTTCACTAATGATACAAAAATAATTGATGTGATGTTGCAGAAATGATCCAAGCACATGAATATGCCAACTGTAGGTATTGTGCTATTATTTTATGAACAAATAATCTGACTTATGTTTTGAGATAAGTGTATTTGGGCAGCTGCCGCATTCACTATTCGCCAATAGGTGGCAGTGCAAAATGACCTGAGTAGCTTTTCTTTACTTTTTTTTCAAGTATATGACAAGTATGACAACTTGCCAAATACTTGAAAATGACAAGTGTTCACTTGTCACATACAAAAAAATAAGGCAATGGCTAAACTAGTGATAACATGCTGTGTTCACTTACAAGGACTTACACAATATCTGTAAACATCCAGAACATTATTTGACATAACTAAGGATGTCAAGCATTTACTCTATCATAACAAAATTATGAAATTCCCTACCCATTGCCATATGAGATGCAAGCTCTGTGAGCATTTTTAAAAGGACCTCACTAGTTAAGTAGTCAAGTCAAAATGTCTCTCACTAGTGTAACTGGTGGATATTTGGAACTCGCTATGTAAATAGTAAACATTTTCAGTCTCAGTAGTTAACTAGTTAGACCAAAAAAAGCTTTAATTAGTTAACCAGTGAGTATTTTGGTCTTCAGCAATCGAGAAAATTAAATTGTAGGTCACGAGTTATCTAGTGAGCTGAATCCATGTTTGACTAGTTAGCATGTCAGAGATTTTGCAGGTCACTAATTAACTAGTGAGACTTTACGAGTTTGGTCGAGACGGCCACTTGTGCTACCAGAAGCCGGCTAGTAGGGACTTTGGTGCTACTAGTGCCGCGTACAATGGTAGTAGTAAGGCTTCTGTTAGAACTAGTTGGAAAAAAGTGCCACTAGTTGCTGAAAAAGAGGGACTAATTAGAGTTTTTGTACAACTAGTAAGATAAGATGACGAACTAGTGCGACCAAATTTCCAACTAGCGCTGACAAAGACTGGACTAGTGGAGGGGACTGAAATGTGATATCAAGGATATTTAAATACATGCTTTACATAACATTACATTTCATTTAGCTGATGCTTTTATCCAGAGCAACCTTCAATAAGTTAATTCAACCTTGAGGCTACAAACAACAAGTATCAAGCAAGTACAATTTTCTTTAAGAAAGCCAAACTACAAAGTGCTATATGCAAGTGCTATATAAGATTGATCCTTCTTCTCTGACATACAGCCTCTCTGGCGGTGCCGGCGGCAGTCTCCTCCCTGCAATCACATGGGTAGAGGAGCAGAAACACCCTGAGTGATGGAGAAAGATGTGTGAAGCCTCAGTGACAGTCTTGAATCAATGTAATGTTCAGAGACGAGGGAATAATACGACATGGCACCGCGCCATGGCACAAAAACAGTGTGTAAGCACGACTGTATGGTGCCAAAGTCAAAAACAAACTAAGCTGAAAGGATATTACTTTTAGTAACTGCTCATGATTCACATTCTTTATAATTTGATTAGGAAATTATTATTAAAAGGACCTTGATACCTGTATTAATTGATCATTAAGATACAGAATTAGATTATTTAAGCACAACATTGGACTGACTTAATTTTAAATACATCACTGAAATAAGTGAAGACTTTGTGCAGCAACATTAATCGTCCCTACAGCACAGCCACTATTAATCTGGCCCTGGGATAAAATATAAAATGTCACTTATCGGCACAATGCTGTGTTTGCGCGAGCGCCACATTTGCTACTGACATGGATCTAGAGATTTGAGGCATTTGAAGCAGCTTCATAACCACCAATGTCTAAGAAGTTATTTTGTAATTCATTTGTGCGTTCTGAGTGTTTTAGATCCAAACCATCGTTGTAAGGACATTTTTGGCCGTTCTTCAAACATCAGAAGGCTAAACTAAAGGGATAAGGAATGCATTGTGCCCTCTTCTTAGGTTTACAGAATTTCAATGCTAATCAAATACATTTCTCCTTTGAAAATTGATGGACATAGAGCACATAGACTTTGCCCACATTTCCCCTAAAGTCAAACGTGGTCCTAGGACTATAGTGGTTCCCCAGAATGATTCAGACAACTTCAAAATCAATGTGTAAGATCTAGAAACATCCATGTTCAAAATTTATTTTAAGAATTCCAAGTCCATGGTTTATGCTTGAATTTGTTTCAAGTGTTTTACTATGAAATAGGAAGTTAAATCTATTTTAAGTAATTTGAGTGTTGATGGTTAGATCCGACCTGTCTTGAAGACATCCATGTGAAAATAATACGTTATTGTCCAAGTGCCACCTGCCAGGAAAATACTTGTAACTGTCACAAGCATGCATTACCAACCAATATTGTTAAAATAAAAAAAAATTGACATACTAAATATAATTATTTTTTAATAATTTACTAATTTATCTAAATATATATTTCTTCCAAGTTTTGTGAAAATTATGCCACTCAGAAGTGAAGTGAAAAAATGTGCCTTTTTGTCTGGATCTGTATCAGATATAAGTGGGTTCTTACTAGGTTTCCATCCCATCTTTCCAAAGATTTTTGTAGAAATATTTAACTTCCTTGGTTGCGGCAATATCAATAATTCAATAATAAGAGATGAGTAAACAGTGACATTAAACCATGACATGTGACAACACTCATCTTCATCCAACACAGCTTAAGCTAATGATTAATTACATGAATGCAGCAAATCAATATAAAAAAAATTCAATACAGACTAGTAATAATATCTGTAATATTAAAAAACATGACTCTGGGAGGAGCTGGTGCTGAGAGGGCACTTCACACATGATAGAAACCAGCAGTGACTGATCTAGACAGACGGGAGAGGACAGGTAATGATCCTGTTATTAGGCAGATCTCTGCATAGAGACGCATTTAATGCAGCCTGCATTAGCTACACTCAAAGTCTAAGGCACCAGCTTTAGCAGTAATGTTTACTCTACTGTATAATTACTGTTGCTGTGCAGGAGTCAGTTATAGACCACTTGTGTAATAAAACACACTTCATTAATATATTCTGATTTGTTGTAGCTCATCATTCTGAGAGAAATCGAGTTTACTAGGAGTTGTTGAGACAGAGTTTAAATTTAGGGACAAGACATAACATAATCCAATTGAGAGTTTGAGAGTGTGAGAGTGGAAGTGTGCTTTCAGACGAAAAGCAGAGAAAAACAAAGGCACAATTGATTTGATTAACAATTAAATTCAGTGTAAATCACTAACATGTTAGCCTGTAACACCAATAATTCTGGCAGTAACTAGTTCTTTGTCAAATAAGGTAACACAATCACAATTAGCTGGTCTCCTTTTGGGTTATTTTTGTACTTTTGTGTGGTGGACAACTGAGGACTATACAGCAGACACAAGAGTCACTGACTATCATTAACGAGTGACTCCCACCACAGCTGGAAGTCTGAGTGAAGACAGCGTGTTCTCCTGGAAGTATGTTACTTTATCTCCTTTAAGTCAGGACAAACATGTACTGCAGAAATGTGTCTATGTTTGAAAGATGTAAACTCTGTCCACATCAAACTACACTGCTCAAAAACACATCAGATCTCATTGTGAAAAAAAAGTATGTTGGATATTTATACTGATATGGACAGTTTAATGTCTTAGGAACAAAAGGATGCCACATCTTTGATGGAAATACAAGTTTTCAGCCTACAGAGGGCTCAATTTTAGAGACACCCCGAAAATCATAGAGAAAAAGTGATGTGGCAGGCTTGTCCATTTTGCCAAAATTCAAGCATACAAGCACGTGTGGCCCCCACGTGCTTGTATGCATGCTTGACAATGTCGCGGCATGCTCCTAATGAGACAACGGATGGTGTCTTGTGGGATGTCCTCCCAGATCTGTCTAAGGGCATCAGTGAGCTCCTGTAAAGTCTGAGGAGCAACCTGGCGGCGTCTGATGGACCGAAACATAATGTCCCAGAGGTGTTCTATCGGGTTTAGGTCAGGTGATCGTGAGGGCCATTCAATTGCATCAATTTGTTCATCCTCCAGGTGATGCCTGCATACCCTTGCCACATGAGGCCGGGCATTATCGTGCATCAGGAGGAACCCAGGACCTACTGCACCAGCGTAGGGTCTGACCATGGGTTCAAGGATTTCATCCCGATACCTAATGGCAGTAAGACTGCCGTTCTCTAGCCTGTAGAAGTCTGTGTGTCCCTCCATGGATATGCCTCCCCAGACCATCACTGACCCACCACCAAACCGGTCATGCTGAACGATGTTGCAGGCAGCATTGCGTTTTCCTTGGCTTCTCCAGACCCTTTCACGTCTATCACAGGTGCTCAGGGTGAATCTGCTCTCATCTGTGAAAAGCACAGGGTGCCAGTGGCGGACATGCCAATTCTGGTGTTCTATAGCAAAGGCCAATTGAGCTCCACGGTGCTGGGCAGTGAGCACAGGGCACACTGCAGGACGACGCGCCCTGAGGCCACCCTCATGAAGTCTGTTTCTGACTGTTTGGGCAGAGACATTCACACCAGTGGCCTGCTGGAGGTCATTCTGTAGGGCTCGGGCAGTGCCAACCTGTTCCTCCTTGCACAAAGCAGCAGATATCGGCTCTGCTGATGGGTTGAGGACCTTCTACGGCCCTGTCCAGCTCGCCTGTCTCCTGGAGTCTCCTCCATGCTCTGGAGATATGCTGGGAGACACATCAAATCTCCTTCCCACGGCACGCATGGATGTGCCATCCTGGAGGAGTTTGACAATCTGTGCAACTTCTGTAAGGTTAAGAAATCGCCTCATGCTCCCAGTAGAGATAATGACTAGCTAAAGCCAACACTAATGGAAAACCAGTCGAAGTGATCAAGAGGTAGAAACTTGAAATGGCCTCCACATGCAAAACCACTCCTATTTTGGGGGTTGTCTCATTGTTGCCCCTCTAGTGCACCTGTTGTTAATTCCATTAACACCAATTCAGCTGAAACTGATTAACAACCCCCTCTGCTACTTAACTGACCAGATAATTATCAAAAAAGTGCAATTTAATTCATTCCATACCCTGATAAAAAAGTGTTCCTTTAATTTTGTATCAGGCCTGGACTAGAATGAGGACTCAGATGCAGGTATTTCACGTACAGCACACTTTATTGTGATCAGATCCCCCCTGACGAGTGACAACTTTCTTGGCTATGAAACACTAAATATTTCTAGGACCTGGCAAGAAATAAACCGGGAAAGAAAACTCCCTAAAAGATTCAAAATAAGCAATAGGAAAAGAACAAGGTTTATGAACATAAAACGATCCCGAAGGATGATAAACAAAAAGCCTGAGTAATAAAACAAAAGCGCTCCCGAGGGAGGAAAACCAAACTAAGGAAAAAGGACAAAAGAAAAGGCTCACCTTAACAGGAGGCTCCTTAAACTAACTATAACTCACTAAACATAAAACGCTCCAAAAGGGAGGAAGAAGAACAGATTACAAAAGAACACAAAACGTAGCTAAACTAGAAAAACTTTAACAAACAAAAAATCACTCTCAAAGAGGATACTGAAAACAACTTACGTGATGTAACAAGGATCAAGACAAAACACGACTAAGGCTGTGGACGAGGGCTTGGGTGAACGAACAAGAACGAAACACTTCGGCACAAGACAAAGGGGAGACGCAGACTATAAGCACATGAGGGTGAAGGGAACAGGTGGAAACAATCCGGAATCAGTGACACATGAGGAAGGGCAAGTGACCTGAAACGAGAGGAGAGTTAGGATTTCAAAATAAAACAGGAAGTTACGAGACAAAAACCCAAGACAAGACAGACCTCACCACGGTGTGACAGAATGTTCAGCACAGGGAAAAAAATTAGAGGCTCAGAGTAAAAGCTAAAGACTTAGAGAAATCATTGGAACTGGTTAAAATCTCTGTTCATAAGTCAACCATTTTAAAGATCGTATCGGATACTACACAACACATACTGGAAAAAACATTTTGGACTCATTAGATTAAGGCTGAACTGCTTGACAGCAGTTGTTTGGGTTCTGACCTCTGCTATCAAACATTGGTGTTTAGCTTTTGTCTTGGGATTCTTTTAGGTCCAGTGATTGTAGGTATCGTCATAATTTATAGAATAGATATCGATATTTGTTCAAATGGATTGACTCACTGTTGCTATAAACCCGAATTCTGTAGGGTTGAATTGCCATTTTCTCTTGAACTTTCTCTTTGGCTTTATTCTAGGAAGCCTGGTTTCACTCAGGGTTTGTCAGCACTTTTTTAGGAGACAGTTTTCTTTTGTTTGATGTTTTGGCCTTGGCTCAGCCCGAAGTATTCCATTTGATTATGTGTCACCCTTAGATAAGGCCAAAGCAAAGTATAAAGCTGAGGCTGGATTTTTCTTGTACTTGTGATTGAAATCTGGAGAAACAAAATTATCTACATTTATTTAATAAGGGGCTTTCTGCAGAAAGGATCTACACAGGGAAACCACAAGGATCTCAGAGTGAAGATGAAGAGCAGTCAGATACAAGGGTCTTATATAGGAAAACTGAAGGGTGTCTCTCTAAAGCAATCCAGACTGGTTCCATGCTTAGTTAATTTTTTCAACTACATACTCATCCTTGATAATTAGCTTTTTCTTTTCTCTTTTGGTTTTCTATTTATGTAGAGGTGTAATATGTCCTTTTGAGATGGATGAGGTTAATCCCACTCTCACTTGATAATTTCATTTTTTTCTATAAATAATGCTCATTAATCAACAGCAAAATGACTGTAAATGAGCCAGAGTTAGCCAAACAGCCTAATTTTCAATTATCACACAATCGGAAGATCAAAGAAGTTGGTCATATCAGCTTGTGGAGAGGGTTGAAGTTGCATAAAAAGTATCCGATGTTGAATCCCTAAAGGCTCATACAGGGAAATGGGAACAGCAGCTGCAATGTCCACACAAGATCTGAGTGGCCTGATGAAGGCAGGGACAGAGGCTCCTCCTCTGCCTCAGTTTCATAGCACTGATGCAATAACTCTGTTGCCGGGTAAGATGTATCTGAAGCTGGATCTCTGCCCGACAGAGTAGGAGCTCAAAACCAAAACACACAAGGTGAAACTTCTGCATCTCCATATAAGCAATTTTGAGCTGGATCCTGTGTGTGTGCTTAATTACATTTAGCCCTTTAAGTACGTGTCTTTCAACTTCTGTCTCCCCACACACAATGACAAAGCACACCTATGTGCACAAATAAGATTTACGCCACAACCACTCTTGTTAAATGTGTCAGCATGTACCCATCTAAATAATCAATACTGCTGCACAATAACACAAGCATACAATAATACATGCAGGGATCAATTATACCTATAGTAGTAATGTCTTAGAGACAGTGATTTTATCTAAATTTGAGCAACACTGTACAAACTTATACAATTTTTGATTGTCGATAACAAACGTCCTGTTTGGCTCTGTTATCATGAATAGTTAGAAACTATTTATCTGGTGTATGGGTCCAGTTTGTCATGCATTACGTTTACACAATAAACCTCATGGTGGATCTCTGAACCTTCTGAATTAACCTTTTTGGACATTGGTTCTCCAACAGGAATGTTTACAACTGTAACATGGTTAAAATGTGCTTCACACACTTGCTCATCAGCTTTAAGTATTGAAATTGCAGATTGAGTTTGCTCCGCATATTAGGTAGTGTGAGGATTTCAATATTTTACCTACCTGTCTGACTGAACTCTTAACAATAACTATAGGAGCAGTTTGGGCCAGATATAATGCCTTCAATAAAAATGATATATAATAACCTTTTCCTTCCTACTGTGTAATCTTGAAATTAGAATGTATGTGGGTCACAGTTCTGTTTCGTTGTTTGGTTAAGTTGTTTTGAATGTCTGTACAAACAGAACATTTCAGCCGATATAGCAGGAACACAATAATATCTTTTCTCCCGCAACAACAGTTTGGCCCTCATGGCATCAACTTGGTCAAGGCCTTGGGAGTGTCTCCTGTTCACTTCCTTATTCCAATGCCAAGAGGATGGACTACACCTGCGCAATTTGGAGGAGGAAGAACCAAGACCTACTGTAATAAAATCTTACAGACGCCGGCTGTTTGACACGTTCTGATGGGTCTCGCTTGCTGATGGGTCTTGTGTTCTGATGCGACTCAAGGCTTCCCCAGGGCTGCTAGAGTTCTGGGGTAGTGTGTTGGATGCCCACTGCTTTGCTGATCTTTTCATACCCTGTCATTGCTTTCTAAATAAATACTTGATTGAACAAACCGAGTTCGGCTCATCTTTTCATATTTAGGATAAACCAACAAGCCTGACAGTAGTACTATTAGCCCCAGCTGTTTATTCAGAGGGACTGGAAAAAAGTAATTGTTGCTGCTTGTAATTTAGGATGTTGATTTGAAACATTATTTAATGTGTCTGTTAAGCCTAAGTGTGAGTCATTTGGTCAGTGGCACAGCCATTAGCTCAAATGGTATCACAATAAACCTCTAATGTCGGAAAACATTTGTGTTGTGGAAAATTCCAAAACACTACACTCCTGCGCCTAATGGCAAGGGTTTACACAATTTTCTTTTCTCTGTTTGATGTTATTTTTGTAAGAATGCTAATCAACCTCCTTTTAAGTTGATTTTGATTACATGCTGAACAATCTTGGTAGGACCTGTTAAATCACCACTCTGCAAGAAAACCTGGTTTCTAAAGCCATGTTTTTGTTCATTGTTGTTCTCGTTGAGACAATTTGTAAACTGAAGCAATGTGAAGCTCATTTTATTCCAGCATTGTCCCATGTTATGATGAATCACCGAAGGAACTCCAAGCACTCCTGACACAGTATAACTTGCGAAAAAAACACTGTGTTGTGAGAATTGGGTTGCAGCATGGTTGCTGAATTGTTGATCTCAACAACACAAAATAAATTTTTGGTATGATAACACAGCACAAGCATTCAGAATTAGATTTTCCTCCCCTTTATACCTTCTTTCTTCCCTCTCCTCAAGCCGTTTGTTGTACAGCCTCATTGTGTTAGTACTTTTTTTATACAATAAAACAATTTGTCTCATAACCCAAAACTCCATTTGGCAGAGCTGCATTTGTTTCACTCCGCCTATCTTATGTTGTAGGACAGCAGATGCTTTGCTATCTAAAGAGAGCAAGGAGCTTTGGACACCAATTTCCTCTGGATTAAATTTGGGACATTTCAATTTTTGCTAATCGTTTTCTGACAGCTTAATTCTCTTATACTGAGTCTTTAGCCTTTCTCAACTTCCTCGCCCTGCTCCTTCACTGTCTTCCTCTTTCAGTCTCCTTCTACCTTCTTTTTTCCATCCTGTCTACATCAGCCCTTCTCCATGTTTCTAACTGTCTCTTCAAACAGCTTCATACAGCCAGTATTTTTGATTATAATTTTTTCATGTACACTTTCCTCCATAAAAGATTACCCTCAGTCCTCCATGTTGAACTTGGCATGTGGGAGGGAAAATGTTATGATCTCGACCTCTATCCATGTAAGGCCATGTAAGAGAGATTCCCATTTTTATTGTGACAAGAGACTGATACTGAAGCTCATGTCGTTTCTGATATAGAGGGACCATAAGAATTCGCAGGAGTTGTTTTTTTCAAGAGTTTTGGGGTTGGTATGCAAGATACCAAAATTAACATTTAAAAAATAAATTAATTCATATCCCACTGTTAATTTATCAAGAATAATTTACTATTTTTGTGCTGAGAAATGTTGGTTCAATTTGGAAATATAAAGCTGAGTAAAAACATACAGATTTATTGTCCCATAATGTCATTGTAGATCTATCAGGTTTTCTCATTTGGCTTTATCCTTGCACATGATATTTTATAAATGCAGTTAATGTCCAGAATGATTAAGTAGAGTATTGAGGAGCACAGTTTATATTTCACTCCTCCCCCTCTATTCCCAGTAATGTTCATCGAATGTTTTACTCTAATCAATCAAATGAGATTTGAATTACCCATATTCACAACTCATTATTTGTTTAATAGGGCTTACAGATGACAACATGAATTTTTCTCATTTAAGAACCCACGGAAATCTCTGCTAAGCCAGTGCTCATTAATGAAACAGGGTCATCAGCGTGACCAACATTAAACATGACAGGTAGAAGCTGCGACCTGTTTTTCTTGAGCAAGTTTTAAATCATTACTGTTAATCCTCCTTCCTGTCAGTTTCCTCCCCCTCTCCTACATCTCTTGTTTCTTCTCGTTCCTCGTCCCCATCTCTCTTGATCCCGCTGCCACAATCCTCCTTCCTTGCCTCTTAACTTCTCCTTCAATCAATTTCTAAACTTCCTAACTTTTCCTAACTTAGTTTCTCTAATCCATCATCCATCTCTGCACCCATCCTTTACCCCATGGACTGAGGTTAATACAAGGGGGTTTCGAAGCACACACACACACACAGTGACACAGAGAGAGAAAGAGAATGTATGTTACATCCGAATTTTCCAGCTTTACTTACTTACTTCACAAGGGAACAAACTCAAACATTCACAAGGGAACAAACAAATATTATATTTGTGTGTGTGTGTGTGTGTGTGTGTGTGTGTGTGCATGTTTGTGTGTGTGACCTAAGGGGAGTTGTATTTTTGCTAAATTTATCAGCTCCAGTTCATCTCCCCAGAGCCGAGGATCCAGGCTAGTGCCTTTGTTAACTCAACCATGACTCCACGGTGTGTGTGTGATGGTGGCTAGGGGCTGGAATAGTCATGCACAGCTCCACTATCTCAATTTCTGACTCTTCTCTCTCTCTCAATCTCCTTTTCTGTTATTTTACCTTCTCTCCTTCCCTTTCTTCCTTTTTCTTTCCTCTCATGGTCTTAGTATCTCCTTCATTTTCCTCTTTCAGGAAAGAAACCTCCAGCAGCAATATTTAATGTTGTCTCCAGAAACCCACCATTGGCTACAATTACTGTTTTCAGCCAGCCATCCTGTCATTCAGGGACACTGCTCCATTTAAACTAAATTTTCAAAGAACAGGAAGACAACGAATACAAAATTTTCTACCTCTGCATGTTTACAAAGCCTCAGTGAAGGCCATATGGGCTGCAAGAATTTTGGTTCATCTTGAAAATAAAAGTACATTTTTGTTTATCCACTAGACAACAAATCCCAGTTGACCATATGCCAAAGACAGGGGCAAACATTGTTCAAAAAGTAAATCAGTTCAATCAGGAGAGACTTTATTCTTGGTTTAACAATTTTTATTTGTCAAGTGCACAGAAGTGATTTGAATGTTATAGTTGTGGCAGTGGACCATGCCACTGGGCTCTCTGCACAGTAGCAAGAGATGAACCATTCAGGTTTTAGCATTTTATTAAATCAAAATGAAAACTTAAGCCTCCTGAGCTTTTCAGCTAAGTGTCTCTGTGTCCTGTGTGTCTGAGTCTCCACCTGTTCTCCTGTGTGCTCAGTCCTGAGTGTCCTGCGAGATGAGGACGCTCCGCTGCTGCCTTTTAAACCTGAGGATCAATTAGCAAAGCTCTCTCCTGCACTGATTGATCCTCCGATGTAGGTGAAGGTGCTCTTGCAGCTACCTCCACATAGTCTTTGGCATTTTAGACCCCTGTGTGATATCATCAGGATTAGAAGGGGGTGAAGCAGAGCGTAGAACAGGAATTCCCCTAAAAGAGAAGAAAAGACAAGAGAGGGCAGAAGGTGGATGATTTTGTAGGAGAAGTGAGATTATAACAAGTGAAATAAAACTTCATGCCTTGGTAGGAATAGTCACATTTATCGTTTATACTTATTTATCAAAGCTCATGTTAGAATGCATCTGCAGCCCAACTGATAGAGATACCAGACAAAGGTCTGGTAACCATAAAAATGCGAGACCATAATTGAGAGCCGTTCAGAAAAAACTATTAAATATTTGTAAATGAAACATAAGCGCAGGAGTAATATGGGGTCTAAAATGTAGAACATAACAAAAGGTCAGCAAAACCGAAATAAAATTAAAGGATGTTTGACTGAACGAAAATTAAGGTCCGAGGACCAATACTAATAAATGCCAACAGAAATTATAAATTGGTACAGCAACCGAGACAGAAATTAAGTCAGCTTGACGGAAATAAATGTAGGTTCTCAAGACCAAAAATAAAATACCCGGCTGACTGCAATATCGGAATGTAGAACTTAATAAAAGGTCAGAAAGGACCGAACTTAAATTAAAGTTCAGTCGACCAAACAGAAATTAGGTCAGCTTGACGAACAGATATTACGTAAAATACCTTGTGTAACCCGTACGTTGCAAAGCCCGTATGGGTTCCGAAGACAATGCAAGGTCACGAAGATCGTGTATGCAATGAGTGAGGGGAGTGACCAGGTGTGAAGTTCTGAAAAAAGTGCATGTCCTCTTAGGAGGCTGGTGAAATTCGCCTAAAACACCAGTTTGAGGACACCCAAATTAAATTGAAAGTGCTACTGGCATTGAGTAATAGCAGTAGGCACACAGTGAAGTAGAAGGTTTTTATTTTCGCCTGAATATTTTTGGTACACAGATGCCTGCTGATGACTCTAGCTGGGACTTATGAGCTGGACAACACAATGGGACCCTAGCATGAAGCCTTGACTAGGCCATGTTCAAATTTGATGACAATACCACAGAAAATGAATATTTGACAGATTTTTCAAGAAGGCCATGTCTAGGCGTTTTCCACAAAGGCCATTGGGAGACTCCAAAGGACACTTTGTAACCATGGTAACCAACCAGGCTACAAAGGCAAATTTTACACAAAAAAAATCTACCGCTGTCACCAGAGGCCGTACCAGAGGGACTCCGTAATGAGGCTCCGTAGACACACCTTAGCGGCTGGTCCGTGAAAATATTGTCTGACATCCAACCGGTCCGTAGCGCAAAAAAGGTTGGGGACCACTAGGCTATACGATACGCCAGTCATCAGAACAATCGGTAGCAATTGGCTCAGTCTTTACACGTCAGAAGAGGGGTAAGCTCTGTCTGTCAATGAGGTTTCTCATTGGCTATTGCAGGCTATTGAAAGCCCATGCCAGCCCATTCCAGCTCCGATTGGGTCAAGCTTAGATTGACAGCTCACTTGAATCAATAGGATATGGCTATCCACCATTTTGAGAACTTTGTTTACATGCACACATAGTTAGAGTAAGAGTACATCAAAGTTTACACGGAGCTGGTGGCTACGCTGACATTAAGCAACAACTGACAGTGGCTATTCTTTGATGTAATAGTGTGTTTTGGACTGATTATGTTACTGGATTGGATCGTCTGGACCGTGGCAATGTTCCGACACCGTTTTTGTTGGAATGTTATCGATCTGTGGATTAATATGAAGCTTCTCAGGTGAGTCGCGTCGACTTTGTGAAGGTCTGTTTTTCTACTTCCGGTCTGACTGAGACGTTGATTGTACCGGCTGTGGTGATCGGATCTTGAAACGGTTTACATCAGTGGAATCAAAAGAACGATAACGATATGTTGCATTAGTACCTAGCTGTACGACGCAGTTCTGTAAATAGCAATGTTTGACGCTGATCTGTAAAACCGCGCACCTTGTTGGCGCCATCGGGAAGGTGTTTGCAAGGAGGTTATACGAAAAATTACATACATTGCTAGCATTACCCGCAGCAGTGCGCAGATAGTACAAAACCACCACCAGTTATATGCATGACTTACCAAGATCAGGATTTTAGAAATCTTTGATTCAAAGGACCGTGTTTATAAAAACTGCTAAAAACTAGGGATGAGCGAGTACAGCATTATCTGTAACTGTATCTGTTAACCATATGAATTATCTGTATCCGTATCCGTACTCGGAGTGGGCGGGGCCTAACCCGGAAGTGGGTGTGATTTAACTCACTGTCAGCTGAAATACTCTCTGTATCACTCATTATTCTGTATCACTGATCATGAGAGAGAGAGAGAGAGGGGGAGTGTGTGTGTGTGTGTGTGTGTAGCTTAATTTGTAAGATTTTTTATACCACTACTACCTAGAAGGGGTCAGACACTCAGTGCATGTAGTAAAATAAAACTGGTTAGAGCCAACTGACGGTTTAAAACGACCTGCAGAGAGAGGGAGAGAGAGAGGTGTGCGGAGAGGAGGGACACGGTGAGAGCCTGTCCGAAGCGGAGTGACCCGGCTCCGCCCGGTCCTGATGCGGTTACGAGGACCCCCGGAGCAGGGCCCCCGCTGCTCCTCCGGTACCGGAGCGACGGGGAGCTGGTCCCCACCCCTGGTCGCCACATCTGAGCAGCCGGGGCGATATTATCACAAGAACTCAAATAAATGCCCGTCAGTTTGGATGATTTTAAATGGTCATTTATTTTCACACTGGCATTTAATTATCAATGCAAATAATTACGCTGCACTGAACTGTAAGTAAAGTACAAAAAAGTTAAAATAACGAAACATGTCATTATTACTTGTGAACGAATATCATTCACGTCTTACTAAACCTAGTCACGCGAACGTGCCACAAAAAAAAATCTCCGACAGGCAGAGTCGCAACGCGAGTCGCTTTCTACCAGCACCACGTCTGAACGAACCCACGTTTAACAGAACTCTACTGGTGAATAAGTAAGTACAAACTGAAATAAAAACAAACTTCAAGCTGAATAAACCCTAAACGTTAACGGGAAAGACCCGCGAACCTGAGTGACTGAGAGACAGAGAGCTGTTCTGTGAGTGAGTGAGCAGAGCGGTGTGTGAAGGGGAGGAGCGCTGTGACGCTGTGTGAGGATTTTCATTCAGTCCGAGCACAGATATTGACTCGGATTACTCGTATAATACTCGTGCTCTGCAAAAGTGCTTTATCCGTACCGGATATTCGTTTCAGCCGAGTATCCGGCTCATCTCTACTAAAAACTTTATCTGGATGATGTTTTCCTACACGTGGCATCTATTGCACTTTTGTCCGTCCTGGGAGAAGGATCCCTCACATGTGGCTCTCTGAGGTTTCTACGTATTTTTACCCTGTTAAAAGGGTTTTTAGTAGTTTTTCCTTACTCTTGCTGAGGGTTAAGGACAGAGGATTTCACACCCTGTTACGCCATATGAGACGAATTGTAATTTATGAATATGGGCTATACAAATAAAATTTGATTGATTGATATCAGAGCGGATATAGGAGGTGAAGGCAGAAGAAGATAAACTTGCAGAAGTCGCGGCTCCTATCCTGAAAGAATGAGCTAAATAGATCTCGGCGATAGGTTGCTTTTAACCCTAGAACACTAACGTTCAATTAGTAACACCATCACTTACGTCGTAGACATTTTACCCAATATAATATACCCGATACAACGTCTCATAAAACCCCAAAAGGTATCATGGGGGAACCCTATAAAAAGTCTCTAAAATTTGTGAAAGATGAAGAAGTCGTTAAAGAAAAATTCCTAAAAAAAATGATAATAGAGCTGGGAACTTGTTCTTCGGTCCAGCCGTTCCTGGGACATGTCCGGTGAAGGCACATATTACAAATATTTTACCCTCTATCACTAACGTGGGGTAAAAATCACCTTAACAGATCCACCCATTCTCCCTAAAGGTGACATATTATGAAAATTCCACTTTTGTAGTGCTTTTACACGTTAATTTGGGTATCTGGCATGTCTATTGTCCCAAAAACTTTGATATGCTAAAGTGTGTCGAATGGGATTACGACAAGAAAAGTACGTCATTTTCCAACCATGCCCATGTAGGGAGTCTAGCTACATGGCCTTGGACCGCCCCCCACCATCATCTCACTGGCTCCGGGGAGAAACGGCTCAGTGCCGACGGAGCTCAAAACAGGTAAATCTGAGTATGGCTGTTTTAGACAGGGTAAAAAGGGTGCTGTTTTAAATGATCCTTGGGATATTTTGACCAAAATATGTTACAGACATTTCATTAATAAATACCCAAGTAACCATATCAACTATGGTAAAATGGTCATACGATGGGTCCTTTAAGAATAGCGTGTATGATTAATTCCCTTATATTCTAACTAAGGCAAATTGTTAGAGTGGTGGCCCGTATGTGAAAAGCTGAATGATAAAATTAATGTCAATATTGTTGTTTACGGATCATGCTTGCTTGACCTGTTGCTGTGTTTTGTTTGTTTGTTTCCTTCTTTTGTTTGTTAACAAACGTTAAAATAACGTATGGCTGGAAGTAGGTTTTGTTACTGGATATGCATTGGACTTCTGGGGTTTCATACTACTGGACTACTTTGATTTAGTTTAAGTATATTCTTTAAATAAGCTTTTCTGCTAGAATACTATTGTATCTGCTGTCTTCGGTTAACTAGATTGCTAGTTTGTACTGTTTTGTCTTAGCTTGAATTGTATGAGCTAGATTTAGTTTCGATCAAGTGTTTGAGAGTAAAGGAGTACTAGTTCGAGTTAAAGTGCCTGAATTGTATTCCAATTGTTTTAAGGACTAAGTTCTATTTTACTTTCTACCTGTGAGGTAAATAGACTTGTCCATGATCAGTTTTTGTTACCATTACCATTATAATAACCTTTCCTCTCTTATCTATCCAACCCGTTCCACACATACCTGACGCATTGTCACAGGGGGCCTCTGGAACTGCCAGTCAGCTATCCGCAAGATGGATTTCATCTCTGGCTTTGCTACCCAGCATTACTTAACTTCCTTGCTCTCACTGAACCTTGGATCAAACCGGCCAACACATCCACCGCAGCTGCTAGGGGTGGTGGTACTGCTCTACACACAGCCACATTTGACCTCACTGTCTTTTGAATTAGACCTCCTCCCATCAAACATCACAGAAAATGGGTGACTTCAACATCCAGAAAGAGAGGTCATCTGACCTATTTCTTTTACTCTCTTCCTTTGCTCTTTCACTCAGTCCTTCCCCTCCTAGTCACACAGCTGGTAATCACTAGAGATGAGCCGGATACTCGGCTGAAACGAGTATCCGGTACGGATAAAGCACTTTTGCCGAGCAAGAGTATAATACGAGTAATACTAGTCAATAGCTGTGCTCGGACAATCCTCACACAGCGTCACAGCGCTCCTCCCCTTCACACACCGCTCTGCTCACTCACTCACAGAACAGCTATTTCAGTTTGTACTTACTTATTAACCAGTAGAGTTCTGTTAAACGTGGGTTCGTTCAGACGTGGTGCTGGTAGAAAGCGACTCGCGTTGCGTCTCTGCCTGTGGCGGCTCCCGCAGCGGCAGCGGCAGCTCCAGAGGCAGCTCCGACTGCCGTGGCTCCCGAAGGGGAGCTTCCGCGAGCAGCCCAGCCCGAGGCTGCTATATGCGGGGCTCCGCCAACAGAGCCTCTCGCTCCTCTGGATGAGACTGAGGTGGTACAGGTAGCCTCCGAAGCTCCGGAGAGTCCGCTCCCGGAGGTGGGAGTTCAGGGGGGAGGCCCTCCTGTAAATAAACAGTTTTTTAATTTTTTACTTCACGCATTGAGTGTCTGACTACTCTCTAGCGCAGACCTGGGCATTGTACGGCCCCCGGGCTGCATCCGGCCCTTTGGCTGTCTGTGACCGGCCCGCGTGAGGTCAGCGGAATATTAGGAATCAAAGGTAAATAAGTGAACATCATGCAAATAATACAACAACATTTATTTTATTTTGAAGGTGCCTATTTTAACATTTACCTGACGTACATCCTGAATCCCAGCGAGCGGATGATGTGTTGGCGAACGGAGTTTAGGAGAGATGTGAGTTATCAGCTCACGTTAAGACAAGAAATATCGATACAGAATGCTGAGTTTTTAACGAGAAATGGACTGATAAGTATTTATATACTGAAGTCAAAGGGAAAGCCGTGTGCTTAGTTTGTGGAGAAAAGATTAAATGTTTATTTCCAGTCCTGGAAAAGTGCTTGAAAAAAACAAAATCCCAAAAGTTTTGGAGAAGTCATGGAAATTTGTTATATTAAAATGTTCATGTCCTTCATTTACGCTGAGTTTTAATTAATTCACATGCTTTTGAAATAAATACACCAAAAATATAAGCAGGCGTACTATCTCATACTGATTGAAAAGTTCAGTGGTGAAGCATCTTGCATTTGCTGTTGATGTCACTGCATTAATGAATAAGCTAAATACCAAACTGCAAGGCAAGGGCCTATTTGCAGATGAAATGCACCAGCCTCACCAGGCTGGTGAAGGCTTTCATGAGAAAGTTGCAGTTTATTTCAAGCCAGTTGGAGGGTAACATTCTCAACCACATGTCAACACTGAAAGAAGCCCCACCATCAGTTGATCACCTCCGCAGGTACACTACTGGCAGAGCACAAGTCAGTATCACTGCTGCAGTTTTATTCTTCTCTCAAAGAGGAGAACTTTCCATACGTGAGGAGGCATGCTCAGAAGATGTTGGTTCTCTTTGGATCTACTTACATATGTGAGCAAACATTTTCTGTGATGAAGTTTAACAAATCCAGATACAGACCCTCTCTCACTGATGATCACCTGTCCTGTCTTCACATGTCCCTTCAGATATTCAACCTGACTTCTGTGCACTTGTTCAAACCCAAAACAGACTAGATTTCTCTCACTTAACAAGAAAAAAAACAGAAAACCATCAAATGGGGTGATTAGACTATATGCAAATAGTTATAGTACTTTGTATAAAGTTAATTTAAAGCTGATATTTGGAATACTGCAACAAATGTGCATATTTTGTTCACAACTGTTCTTGTAAATGTTGATTAAAGTGTGATTTAATGTTGGCTTTATTACTTTACCTGCCTCACTTTTTCATTGCCTAACCATAACATTTACTCTTACCTGTAGAAGCTTATCAAATTAATATGAGTTGAATTGAGTTCAGCTTATTGGTACGGCCCTCCACAACTGTCCATGTTTCTCATGTGGCCCCTCGGGAAAATGAATTGCCCACCCCTGCTCTAGCGTCTGGCTACTCTCTCGCTCTCTCTCTCTCTCCATCTCTCTGCCGGTCGTTGGAGTCAGTTGGCTCTAACCAGTTTTATTTTACTTCACTCACTGAGTGTCTGACACTTTCTAGGTAGTAATGGTATAACAAATATTACAAATTAAGCTACACACACACACTCCCCCTCTCTCTCTCTCTCATGATCAGTGATACAGAATAATGAGTGATACAGAGAGACACTGAACCACCAGTCAGAGTTTGCTTAACCTTGCAGGACAGTGAGGGTGGCAGTAGCACCCACCTTTCCCCCACTGAGACCAATATTGCATCTGGTGATGAAGGTCCTCCTCCACCAAAGACCAAGAGGACTTCTGCAGTATGGGACTCTTTCACTGTGTCTGAAAATGATCCCTCCAAAGTTCGTTTGCTATTGTGATCAAAATCATTGATACGAAAGGTCAATGCTGATGCTGTCCTGTAATAGTTTTCTAATCAGCAATAAATATAACAATTTCTGATCAACCCATATCAATTGCATGCTTAAAATAACATACTGGGTAAAGCCCTGCCCGTTTCAAGACAACCCGGCCTACTTCCGGGTTAAATACAGCACACTTCCGGGTTAAACCACACCCACTTCCGGGTTAGGCCCCGCCCACTCCGAGTACGGATACGGATACAGATAATTCATATGGTTAACAGATACAGATACAGATAATGCTGTACTCGCTCATCCCTAGTAATCACCTTAACTATATTTGTGCTCTATATCTAACATCACTGTAACCCCACTTCATGTCTCTGACCACTTCTTTATCTCTTACACTCTCAAACTAACAACCCAACCACATCAAAATAATCTGTCCGTTCATTTAGTATCAGCTAAATGAAATTTAATATAAATAAATGTAATGAAATACCTGATATCACTGAAGTTTCAGTGGTAACAAAAATCTGCTTCGACTTTATAGACGATATCATTGTCTTTTCTAGGACTCAGGAGCAGCATCGGCATGACCTTGATGCAGTCTTCCAATAGCTACATCATGCCCATCTACCTCTCAATATGAAGAAAATTCGATCTTCGCCAAGGGGGTTTGAACACCTCAAGAGCTTGTTGCAGTCACCACCAATGTAAGCACAGCCGTGGCCGCTCCTTTGCTTTCAGGTCCGTTGTGGCGCTAGTGACGGGGGACTAGGGGCTGTCTTGATGCAGACCATCGAGGGAGAGGAAAAAGTCATTGCTTTTGCATCAAGAGCACTTCAAGGTGCTGAACTGAGGTGGCCTAGCAGTCATGTGAGCGGTTGTGAGGTGGCGGCACTACCTAGGAGGGGAGTCATTCAAGGTGTTCACAGACCACAGCGCTCTAACCTGGCGACTTAACTGCCCTAACACATCGTCTCGACTTACCAGAGGAACCCTTGGGCTCCACTCCGACTTATGCGTTAATAATAAAAAGGGGAGCTGTAATGTTGTCCCTGATCCTCTGTCCCGTGCACAGCCATTATCAGAAGAGAGAGTATGTGATGCTGTGGCAAAATCTCACTTTTCTGTCTTACCCAGCTCAATTCCGGATATTTAAAGGCCACGCCATCCGACACACTTTGCCGAGAGCTTAGTCTTTCCATTACACAGCCCACAACTGGCCGCATTATATACCGAGGTGTACCATCGAAATATGGTGGATTTAATATTGGTTGTTCTTTTTTCCTGAAGTACAAGGCCTCTTATGATAAAACAGCTGGACAACTCCACCCACAGACGTCACGTCAGCCCTCAGGTCCAAGCTGGATCACAACTGTCAAATATGTTTTAAGTGGTATTTAATGACAAGATATTGTTAACTTTATACACAATCATGTTTCGATTTGGACCAGATTAGAGCAAATTTTTCACATGTATTTTTCACATTTACTTGATATACCTGTTTATAGCTGACGTGTATTCGTTAGAGTAAATGATTTTGGCCTGTGTTTAAAACATAATGAATGACAGGCTTACATTAAATGTAAGCCTGTCATTTAATTTAAGATGCCTATCTTTTAGACTCTTATACAGTCTCAGAAAATCCTCCAGATGTTTATCGTAGTAGTTCTCCCTTTTTGGGCTGAACTTTGACTTAAGGAATGATCTCTGACCAGCTAATGGATGGGTGTATAAGGACTGTTCTTGAATAATGTGTCTTCATCTTCAGACACAAACACATGCCCTTTTTTAGTCAGAAATCCCATGTGGGATGTGTTTTACCTGAAGTCATGGGCGGAACCAACCTCCCTATATAAAAGTGTGTAAGACCCGTGCACGTCAGATTTCACTATTTGGCCTGTGTGATTTCTCAGGGTGTACCATGGTGCCCATCAGAGCTGTGATTCTTCTGTGTAATAAACATATTATACAAACAAAAACGAGGTCCGCTGAGATTCCTTCATCATCAACATCTTCTACAAAATCATCGACCTCTCGGCTGCATAGAATACCATATAACCACTGTTTAACCTTCCCCAGGCTGAAGAGGTGGTCATATATGACCAAGATTCAAATGTGTAAGAGTTCCATTAAATATCTGAGGAAAAAGTAAATTTTGCACAAATATCCTATGACTTTTATTAAAAAGTTCTGTTGGCCTTTGCCATACATTCTGTGCCTGAAAGTGGGAGATGAAAAAACTCTTCAGACTATCAGTTCTTACTACGAGGTAGAGATAATTTATAACATGGAATTCTATAGTGGATGAAAACTTTGATTCCACGGGGAGCCGATGTTGAAAAATATAGAAAAACTGAGAGAATTGGAAAGAGAACACCAGAATTCGGCTGACTTGGACACACAAAAGAAAATTAAACTCGTAAAATTGGAGATAGATAAACATTTAACAGAGGAGATGGAGCGGAAGATTCTTTTTTATAAGCAAAGCTATTATGAGATAGGTTCAAGAGCCACTAAATTATTGGCGAGAAGGACCCCTGAAAGTAACTCACGACTAGTCAAATCCATAAAGTAAGGGAACCCCTTACGAACAAATTGATAACAGAACCAGAGGATATAGAAAAAACATTCCAGAGATACTATGAGGAGTTATATTCACAGCCAGAGTCTGCACAAAGAGAGGAGATTAAGTCTTTTTTAAACACACTAGACCTGCCAAGGTAAGGTGAGACACAGAATGATACACTAACGAGGGATATTTCAATAGAGGAGGTAGTGGAGGCAATAAACAGATAAAAAAAAATGGGAAATCACCGGGTAGTGATGGATACCCAGCGGAATGGTATAAGACATTCAAAGAGGAACTGTCTCCACTGTTAGTTAAATCGTTTAATTGGACCTTACAAAAAGGCCAATTACCTCCAACATGGACAGAAGCAATAATAATGGTCATACCTAAACCGGGGAAAGATAGGGAATTATGCGGAAATAATCGACCAATATCGTTACTGAATTTGGACTACAAGTTATATACATCTATTATTGCTAGACGATTAAATGCCTTTACACAGGATTTGATTGACGAGGACCAAACAGGATTTGTGAGCGGGTGACAGACATACGATAACATTAGGAGGACTCTCCACATTATAGACCAGGCAAACAAGCAGAAAAGAGACACTATTCTGGTTAGCGTAGATGCCGAAAAGGCGTTTGACAGGGTAAATTGGACCTTCCTATTCACAGCATTAGAGAAGTTTGGATTCAACGATAAATCAATACAGACTATTCGGACTCTATATCAACAACCTACAGCTAGAATCAAAATAAATGGGAGCCTATCTAACAAGTTCTATCTACAAAGATTAACCAGACAGGGATGCTGTTTGTCACCAACCCTGTTCGCATACTTTATTGAGCCATTGGCACAAGCCATATGTGAAAATAGACAAATCCAAGGGGTGACAGTGCGCGGAGTAGAACATAAGGTCGGCCTCTTCGCAGATGACGTCATTGCATTCCTTGAACAGCCTAGTGAATCGTTGCCTGAATTGCTACATCTCTTAAACGCATATGGACAGCTATCAGGATATAAGATAAATATCACTAAAACCCAAGTACTCACTATCAATTATACACCACCAAAGGAGATCAGAGATAAACAATTTAAATTGGAATCTAAAGAAAATTCATTATTTAGGCGTAGAAGTGACTTGGAACTTATCAGGACTATATAGGGCAAATTATGATAGGATTAACCGAGAATTATTAAAAGATTTACATAGGTGGACCACCCTAACATTGGATTTTAGCTCAAGGATTGAATTAATAAGAAGAAATGGAAAAATAATTTGAACTGTGTCCCATACAGAGTATTATAGGAGATAGGGAAACATTTAAGAAGGTTAGAAATCAAATTGATACGATCACAAAATTTACCCTGGAATTATGGTTCAAATTACTTAGACATAATAAGGCGGAGAAGGACGCAAATTTATTGAAATGGGTGAGTTTTGATAACAGTTTGAAACCAACTGGGCGCGGTGGGGGATTCGGACAGTGGGCGGATGAGGGCATTACGGCATGGTGCACACTGGTGGACAAGGGGAAGATAATGAGTTTTCAAGACTTGAAAACGAAACATGGCCTTGATATTTACAGATACGGGATTATTATGGGAAACGGATTGGACAGGAGCTCCCTCTAGAGGTGAACAAGGTGGTACAAGTAATGATTGATACATATAAAGGGAACCGGGTCAGGACTATAACTACATTATATAAGGCATTGATGGATGGCAAAAACACAACAGGGTATATAAAAGAAAAATGGGAAAGATAATTTGACATGAAAATATCTGACGATGAATGGGATAAGATGTGGGATAAGCATAAGACAACAACCTGTTCGCGAGCCTGGAGGGAGTTTTCCTGGAAAAATCTGATTTGGTTCTTTATCACACCTAAAATATCAAATAACTATTCTGAAACAAGAAAGTCATGTTGGAGGAATTGTGGGTCATCTGAGGCCAACCATGCACATATATTCTGGAACTGTCACAAAATAATAGGGTTTTGGGGAATGGTCCATAGGATAACACAAGATATTGTTGGATACAAATTTCAAATGAATCATGAGCTGATGTATCTATGTATGTACACGGAGAATGATGTTCATGAAGGGTACTTGTATTTATTCAAGATACTCATGGTTGCAGGTAAAAAGGCCATCACAAGGAAATGGGGGACGGAAGATCTACCCACTCAGACCCATTGGGTAGACACAGTGGGGGAAATAAATATCATGGAAAGACTGGCACACAGGCTACGATTGACAGGATCACAGATGGACAGTAAATGGAGGAAGTGGACCCTATGGCAGTTGACTCAGACTTGACATGACAGCAGGTTTTAATTTTTTTTATTTTTATTTCTGGTTGTCGATGTTGTTGATGACTTGTATTTGTGTAATTGTTGAATAAAAACAAAAAAAAAGATTAACATTTAAAAAACATTCAAACGTATACAATAAACAAGATGAATAATGGTAGGGAGAGCCATAACTTTAGTTATGTCCAGTCTGTCTAATGCAGGTGAAAAAATGATTACATTTTGAGGCATCAATGGAAAGATATAATTATTATTTGAATCCATCACAAAAATCTCTCTCTCTAACATATCTACTCACAGCCAGGGTATGCAGTTGAGCAGGGGTAATAGTAGAGATTTTTTAGAATGACTTGTATCATAAGGAATCTTATCAATACAGATACAGTGGGTCAAAAAAGTATTTAGTCAGCTACCAATTGTGCAAGTTCTCCCACTTAAAAAGATGAGAGGCCTGTAATTTTCATAATAGGTATACCTCAACTAGTCTTCACAAGCTTTTCACATACTGTTGCTGGTATTTTGGCCCATTCCTCCATGCAGATCTCCTCTAGAGCAGTGATGTTTTGGGGCTGTTGCTGGGCAACACGGACTTTCAACTCCCTCCCCAGATTTTCTATGGGGTTGAGATCTGGAGACTGATCTCAACCCCATGCATTTCAACCCCTTGAAATGCTTCTTACGAAGCCACTCCTTCGTTACCCGGGCGGTGTGTTTGGGATCATTGTCATGCTGAAAGACCCAGCCACGTTTCATCTTCGATGCCCTTGCTGATGGAAGGAGATTTTCACTCAAAATCTCACGATACATGGCCCCATTCATTCTTTCCTTTACACGGATCAGTCGTCCTGGTCCCCTTGCAGAAAAACAGCCCCAATGCATTATGTTGTCACCCCAATGCTTCACAGTAGGTATGGTGTTCTTTGGATGCAACGCGGCATTCTTTCTCCTCCAAACACGACGAGTTGAGTTTTTACCAAAAAGTTTCGTCTGGCTTAAGCAGGGGGACAGGTCTGGCACTGCAGGATTTGAGTTCCTGACGGCGTAGTGTGTTACTGATGGTAGCCTTTGTTCCTTTGGTCCCAGCTCTCTGCAGGTCATTCACTAGGTCCCCCCGTGTGGTTCTGGGATTTTTGTTCACCGTTCTTGTGATCATTTTGATTGGAGATCAGGTGAAAAAGTGCCAAATCGGTGCTAGTCAGTAACATGTTAAGGGGGGCTGCTCTAAGAAGAGCTGAGTCTTGGGCTGCTGTTGAAGACAGAGAGGGACTCCCTAATCAGCTAGCATTTTGCAGGTCTTCCCACCAAAATAGATATACAAACGAGAACAGTTTGGACTGTGTGTGCAGGTAGAGGTAATGATGTATGGGTTAGGGTTAGCCCTCAGTGTACCATCAAGTTCGGCCTGTATCATTATTTAAAGGAACAAAACACGTTCTGCTGTTTCTATTTTTCCTCTCTTTGCCAAAATGAGGTATAGTCAGTAGCTGGAGCTGCCATAATGCCAAAGATTTCGGGCTTATTAACTGAACAGTAAAAAAAATTTCCACAGCTTCAGTAAAGTAAAGTTCATTACTAAATATTGTTGTTGTTTATTGGTGTAACATATGACAATAATGAGAGTTGTGTCAGGATTGGTGGAATTAGTATTTAGCAGAGGTATTTAAAAAAAAGAGTATTTAATATAAAAAGAGTATTAACTAGACAAAAACAAACACTAAACACTAACACTAAAAGAGTGGAAAAACTGGAAAGACAAGAACAAGAGTACAAAAACACAAGGGAACTTACAAGAGGCTCAGGAGTTCAGGACAGGGCAGGAACACAGGAAAGGACAGCACCATGAAACATCCACAAGACGAACCAGAACAAGAACAGCGAGAACAGCAACAACGCAGCAGGAAAAACAGACAATCCGACAGAGGACAAAGTGAAAGACAGAGGCTTAAATACACACAGGGAAGGCAGGGGCAATTGAACACAGGTGTAACACATGAAGACTGGGCTGACAATCAGAGACAGGAAGTGAAGACAGAAACAACACACAAGGAACAGAGACTACAAAATAAAACAGGAAACAGAAACAGAGTGTGCAAACATGAACACCCACAATAGAGATTTACTAAAAACAGAAAACACTTTTACAATTAAACTTAAACATAGGCTAAAGTGCCAGATCGTTACAGATCCCCCCCCTCAAGGGCCGGATACTAGCGGGCCCAAAAAAAAACAAGAACCGAGACGCGAGGGAGGAAGGGGGAACCGCTAGGACCTTTGACGCCTGAAGAGGCGGGGCAGGGACTGGAGCAGGTGCCGGGAGCCTCCGGCACGGAGCAGGGACTAGAGCAGGTGACGCGAGAACCCCCGATGCCGGAACAGGTGTGGCGTCTGCCGGGGCCCTCCGGCACGTGACATGGATAGGAGCAGGAGCGGTGAGGACCTCTGACGCCAGAACAGAAAGTGGCGTCTGCCGGGCCCTCGGGCACCGGACAGGAACTGACTGTGACCCAGTCAGGGCTGGAGGTGACTGGTGCTTCCGAGCGCGCCGCTGAAGAGCGAGTGGATGCCCCCTCTCCAACATCAACCCCCCATACCAGAACCCTTTTGGAGACTGCGGGGTCCTCCCCCCCAAGTACAGGTCCGCAGATGGGGCTGGAGGCTGGTGCCTGTGACCAGGCTGTAGAGGTGAGGGGCTACCAACCGCAGACTTCCTCTGAAGGCTGTGGGGTCGGCGGCTTCCCTTGAACGGGTTAGTCGATGAGGCTGGAGGGTTGAGGTATTTTTTTAGTCTCACCCGCACCTCCAGGAGATACGGGACGAAATGACTCACCCTTGGGCGATCTTTAAGCCATGCTTCCACAGCCGAGATCTCCTCCAGGGTCTCTGTCTTGTTCTGGGATCCCGGTAAACCCAGCTCTTCAACCAAACAATCAAAATAATAAACTTGTTCATGAAAATCTCTGCTGGGTCCGTAATGTGGTCGGATTGTTCTGTCAGGATTGGTGGAATTAGATGGACCCGGGAGCAGAGGTATTTAACAAAAACACAAACACTAAAAACTAACACTAAAAGAGTGGAAAAACTGGAAAGACAAGAACAAGAGGACAAAAACACAAGGGAACTTACAAGAGGCTGAGGAGAACAAGACAGGGCAGGAACACAGGAAACGACAGCACCATGGAACATCGACAAGAGCAAGGCTTGACTCTACAACCGGATATATTTTTTATTCGTGAGAGCTAAGAAATGGAGCCGTGGGAGCGATTTCCGTTTTATTTTTCCGTTTTAATCTTTTCAGAAAAATCTTCAGCATTAAAATGGGGCTCCAATGAGAGATCCATCCGGAAATAATTCCTCGATTTCTCGTTGCGGATATAAGCACAGGTCCGAGAGATTTGAGAGTGACATGTCTGCGAAGGAAACAATCTCACCACCTCAAATATTTAAAAATCATGTCTGAGGACAACGTTTTGGGATTTGAGAGCAGTTTTAGTGCACCCGGGGCACCTGAAATCGCACTGTCGCTCTTTTCAGCAGGGTTAGAGGATTAGCCCTGATATCAAGTTAAGTGGGATGTTAAGCCTGTCTGGTGAATCCCATTTGTGAAGTCTCTTGGAAAATATTCAATAATCAAGCACATCATGATTTACTGATATATTATTGAAATACATTAATAATATATCAGTAAAACATGATTCTTTTTTTAATTTATTTTTGGTTTTACTACAGCCCTGGACACAAGTACTACTGACATTGTTTTTCTTATCATGTCCTGCTCTGGATCAGGTAAAAGATAAGAAGGAGGTGAGGTTCTTTTTCTGAATGTACTGCATACTTTTTAACAACCGGTTCACATTTGGCATATTTCTCTTTTTTGTATAAATGGCAAATAAACTATAGAAAGGACAACACAAAAGGTACAACAACATGCAATACAACACGACTGCATCACTGATTGCATTAACTGAGCAAAAAATTATCAACGACACAAACAAGGGGGCCCACGCTATATTAGTGTGTCAGTGACTCTGCATGCAAGTAAATTATCCATTCTCGTTCCATATGATGGTTTGAACTATAAATTGCACAATAAATTGTATATATAATAGATAACATATCACTAAAATTTGACATGACGGGTATTAAGATTTTAAGGTAAATAAAAAAACAGTACTCTATTATATACTCTAGTAGTGCCTTAACCCTTACCAGCCGCTGGAACATCTGCCTCCATCATTTGTTTTGTCCTTCCACAAGACAACACCAGCTGGGGAATCCTTGGCCTTTCTGGAGGGGACTGAGGTCACAGTCGCGGCCTGTGGCTGAGTGGCGACAGAATGGGCTTAGGTCAAGCCGTCATTTACCCCTCCTCTCCAGTCAGTGGTGCAGCTGATGAAGGGGTCAGGGGTTACCAGCATAGCTGAGTTCATTAAGCTCATCACTCCCCCGGTTAAATGTGGCCGGAAGAGTTGCAACACAGAGCTACATGCACACACTGACAGAGATAGATAGAGAGCTGCCACCAGCAAGAGTTTATGTGCTTGAGAGAAGCCAGGCAGATTCGGTTTGATTTATTGAATTTACGCTTGTTGTTTTGACTGGATGGAATAATGACATTTACTGGTGAGCACTTGTGATCTGGTTAAGTTTTGGTGTACGCATGGAGGCAGGTGACTTTGCCACACTCATCTTATTTTCGTAATAAACTCTGTGGTTTCATGATGTGGTGGTGGATTTGATCTGTTTCATACAGATTACAGGGTTGCAAGTGATACCAGAAGTTAGATGTTATAAAGAGACAATAGACCAGTACCACCTGTATTGGTGTTGATTAAGCCAATTATACCATGGCTACTTCTACTGATGAAATATAACAAGGCTGAGTATTGCATATACACTGAGAGCTGGGGATACAGATGGCCTAGTTCTGTCTTGAGTGAAATCACACTGCTCTGGAGTTTATATATGTTATGTGATGTAACCAGATGTGGTTTAAAGTGTTGGTACTGTTACAACCTGAAGCAATTCTCTGTTTTTCTGTTCGTACATACCTGGGCCACATAATCAAAGAAATAAACTGTGATGAAGTCTTGCTTTGCATCCACAATGGCCTCTATATAATAATTAATAACCATTAAAAGAGGGGATTTTAAAAGAGGACTGTAAATTCAAACATCTTCAAGTGGTTATTTTGAGTACTTGTGTTCTTTCGTATCCTCATGTGCATTACTTTGAACAGGAGAAGAAAAAATGGGGAAGCACGGCCAAAGTAAAGCATGTTCTAGGTAAATGCTATAACGCTGTCTCCAAGCAGCTCATTGTTCCTTTGACCACAGCTGCTAAAAGTTTAAGATCTATGGGACAGCAGTCAACCTCCCTGAAAATGGCCACGAGAGGGAAGTTGGATCGAACTGGGGGACAATTCAAAAAGACCAAAGGATTTAAAACTGACCCCAAAGATCAAGGTACACCAGTGTCCAGTCACACCAATCATTGCTTACCAGATGAAAGTGGACTCGATGGAAAACCCATGATAAGGTGGATGAAATTAAAATGGAGCCTTTTGTCTATTATCCACCTTCTTAGAACAGAAGGTAAAGTTTTAAAAAGAAAAGAAGCCCAACCTCTCTGTGAAACAAGGAGGAGGCTTAGTTATGATGTTGCTTCTCTAAATATGGCACAAGTTGACTTGAATATGCTGACTACAATGGAATCTGGCTTCCTCCGGGGATGTTTTGGTCTCTGTTTACTGATTTCAGAATAATACAGTTGTCTTTTTTTTTCCGCATCAAGCACCCTCATTGTGTGATAGGATATAACCATCTGTGTACCCATGGGTGAATTGGGATTAAAAATAAGTAATGGTCTGTGCGGTGTGGTTTGTGAGTGGTGTGAAACCTTTCCTTCTGCAGGGAAGCATTCTCTCTTTCAACCTGACAATTAATAATCATAATACTTGACTCACAGCTTTGAACCACACACCTGACATGTGGATTTGGACACAATTTAAATCAAGTTGAACCATGACCACAGACGGTTTAAATAGATTCTATAGTGTCTCAGTCGCAGGTCCTGGTTGTTCCAGCAGGACATTGATGGCAGGAAGAGACAAAAGAAAACATTGGACTGTTCTGATTTGAAATGCAATGAGTCCTGATGCTCAGCCACACATCTATTAGCCTGAAGTTGTCATACTCACAATCCTAGTCAGAATGTGAGTCTGATACCGCTCTATTGGGCTGTGATTATGGGGCGTGTTTCAACCGAACCAGAAAAAAAAATGCCTCTTCACTCAATTGGATAGACCTACAACCAATCAGAGCAACGTAGTATGTGACGTATGTTAAGCGACGCATAGCTGTTGTCAACAAAACTCAACTGCACGCACGATGGAAGAAGTAGAAGAAGAAGATCAGTAAAACCGAGAGAAACAGTAAATGTAACAGCTCCCCCCCCGCTTCCCCAAACATGACGCAGAGTTTCTCTATTGATGTCACACAGCTCTTTATTGTTCACTTCATCGTAGCCGTAAATACACCGTTTTTGAGAAATGCCGCACAGCCAGCGTCCGGTCGTTGTTCCTGCTCCTATCCTTGTGCCGGCGCTGTACGGCAGGTGTCTTATTGCACTGGTCCGCAAGGGAGGGATCTGGTGCATCTATTAACATGGTCCGCTCCTTAAACTGTAGGTATTTATGCAAGGGGAGTCTATGGAAGCCCGTTTCCGCCACTTAAACGATAGTATCTCATAATTATGACTTAGCATCTCATTATTATGAGATAGTATCTCATTATTATGACTTAGTATCTCATTATTATTATTATCAGCGTCACTTTAACGCTGATGTGCTGACTGTGCGCGACACGTTACGTCTCGTGTTGTGTGGAGCGGGGGACTACGTGCACACGGTGTTTAAACATGTGTTTCATGAACTCAAACAAACACAAAGTAAACGTCAGTCCTGTAGTTGTCCTAATAACTTGTGATCAGTGCTGCTGTTCATTGTTAAAGTGTAAAGTGAGCGCTGGACAGAGGGGATGTGAGGCGGAAGCAGACTCCGACACAGACTTTTAATGAGCGTCTGTTCTGATTCTGGAGCAGCACTGGTTATACGTATTCAGCTGCAGCACATCGCTAAGAAAATGAATGGAGCAGAAAACATGAATGATTATGTTATGTCTCTGTATCGATACATAGTCGCCCACTTCTGCGAGTAAGGCGGCTGCCCTCGCAGCCGCTCAGCCACGGCTTCCCTGCTCTGTTACGCCCCGCCCACAATCCGTATCTCATAATTATGACTTAGTATCTGACTGAGGGTGGGGTGCAGCAGAGCAGGGGAGCGGTGATAGAGAGGCTGGGAACTCAGTGAAGTAAAGATAAGGTTTGAGTTAATGACAACTACGCCCGTCACTGTAACCGGAATACAACCTTTGCAGGTAAAAGCATATGAGACTAGGCTAATGGCCATTCAACAACATGGATACATATGTTGTTGAATGGGACTGCAGTCTCACTGTAGTTTTTACATATTACATATGGACATTTAAGATTTTTTTCCGGTACGATATTACTACGTTCATATAGATTTATCTGAAATAAACATTACTGTTGCTGCTCTAGGAAGAGTTGGTTTAGTTATGTTTAAAATATTCTTTAGATCTCATCCAGTTATGAATTTGGAGAGTGAGTGGTGTCACAGATTTGATTAAAAAAAGAGTTCAAATGCAAAGTTACAATGTCACTACCCTACCAAAAATCATATAGCTCATCTATAGCCAAATACTCTTGTTGTGTATATATGATGTATTTATGATGATATCCTCCATAACTTTCCTTGTAATGCATGCTCACAGGATGGATGATCTAAGTGACTTCTTGAGAGAGAGAAATGTTCCTGAGGAAACAATAGAGACCCTTGAGCATGAGAAGGTACTTAACTTCAAAAGCAGAATATATGAGTCAAACAACTGTTCTTTACATTACAATTTCAATTGCTTCTAAATTATTTTCTCTGAAAATGACCATGAGCTTTTTTAGCATTCTCGTTTCATTAAAACAGTTTAATGAAACGAGAATGCTAAAAAACTTCTCCTGCAATGACTGTAACTGCTAGTTGACTTGGCCATAGTATTTTATTGACAAATTGTTTTATACCTTGTATTACTGTGTATATATATATGCATATTTATTTCATTCCTATTTATTCAATGTATTAACTTTTAATGTATCAACTTTTTTATTGTACCCTCGGCACCATTGTAAATGAGGGTCTTATCCCTCAATGTGTCTTCCGAGGCTTAAATAAATATTCAATCAATCAAAATAACTAAATATTATCAAAAATTATTGGGTTATCTAATCATGATTACTCATTTTTAAACAATTCCTTTGTCCATGTTTAGATTGATACCAGCACCATACAGCTGATGACAGATGAAGAATTAAAGACGTATTTGCCATCATATGGTGATCGCCTAGCAGTCTTAGGATTTTGTAGGAGGAAAGAGAACAGCCACAACAACACCCGCAAAGCTTTTTGAGCGACTGAAACAAAAACTGGCCAAAAGAAAACCTTGTGATGAAGGAGGCAGGAGCAGAAACCAAGGGGAGCCCTCCCAACCATCTCTGAAAAGAAATGCTCTGAAGACAATAAGAAAAATAGAAATAGGATGGATGCATTCTGATGATGGAAAACAGCCTTTCAAGCAAGTGAGAGCCAAACGAGGAGGTGGAACAAGAAAAGTCGACATTTCAAAGGATGCTCAGAAAAGGGAGTTGATGCAGGAAGGAATTGACCTGTTCTTTCCAGGCGGGAGAAGTAGTCTGGGGCCCTTAACAGATTTTGAGTTAGATCTCAAAGATTATCAAGAGGTGACAGTTGACAACGTAATTACAGTTGGACAATTGTACACTGTGGGAGCCTCGCCTTGCAAGAGTGAACAGTGGGTACACAAAGCTGGATAAAAGAGCAGTCAGACGCAGGGGTTGCGATGAATACAACTCAGGAGTTTATTTAAACTGAGAGGGAAAGGGGAGAGGGATTATAAAGGTAACTCAACAAGCTTCGCCGGCCTGGCAGTTTGCATCAGGGTTCCGTCTGGCTCTTCCTGGTCCAACAGAGAGAGAGAGCAGTTAATCCTCTTCATCAAACAAAGGCAGGCCGCTGGCCTCTTACCCTGAGATTTGTCTGGCAAACGCGTCTGGGTCTCACTCCTCTCCAGCTCAAGGCCGTCTCACTCCTTTGTCTGTGGTTTTAAGATGGCTCCTGATTGCCTGCCAGATTCACTCCACCTGTGAGAGGCAATCAGAGCCACCTGGGAGGGGAGGAGTTTCCTATTGGGATCCTCTGGGTAGTACCGCCCATCCAGCACCACGCCCCTTGATCTCCTCTGTCTGGCTGTCCTCAGCCATGTGGGGCACTGCTCACCGGCTGGGCCCTCACAACACCGACACAAAACTCCCTCTTCTTAGGTTTTATTTGACCACACAGAAAAAAAAGATCAACAGTCCACACAGAACAAGTTTTGCTCCAGCTTTGGAGAGACAAGAGAGCTCTCAGAATCAGTCCTCCACTTCTTCTCGCAGTGTTTCTACAACACCGCAATCTGCTACATTTGAAACACTCAACCCTGAAGGGATATTTGTTGGAAACACTACAAGTAATGACAATATTGACTTTGAATTATATTCCACACAGGATGGGTGTGAGGATGTTTTTGAGAGCAGCGACGTTGTTTTTGTAGGAGACTTTTCTGAAAATGAGCAACAGAGTTTGGATGACACACTGCCTGTTTCACCACCATCCATGCCAACCAGTGAAAGAGTGAAGAGAATATTGGTTGTTCATAGAGGGCAGGTACTGCCAGAGCTCATGGCACATTTCTTCGATGATGGACTTCAAGATGTTGACATCAAAATCCAACTTGTACTGCCAGATGGAACACATGAGATGGGGTATGATGATGGAGGAGTTGTGAGAGATTGTCTCTCAGAATTCTGGAATGAATTCTATGAACAATGCGCAACAGGAAAATCTCTTAAAGTGCCTTTTCTAAGGCATGATTTTGGACAGCAGCAGTGGGAGAGTGTAGGTCGAATAATTGCTTTTGGATGGGCGAGGGAGAAATATCTTCCTGTGAAGATCGCACCTGTCATATTAGAGCAGGCCACCTGTGGATCTATTTCGACCTCCCTCAGACCGACACCACGGTCTTAACACGAATGATGTCCTCATCTCCCTATCCTCGAGACCAAATATCAACAATGTCACGTGAGTGACCTTAAGGGGCCTGGGCTCATCGCCCGTAAAGCTCCCCGGTGAGCGCGGCCGCCTCCTCTTTTCTTCACTCGCCTCATCCGAGACCGACAGGTAAGTGATATATTTTGGGACTCCACTTTTATCAATCCGACACTTTTGTGCAGGCGCCTTGTGTCCCTGAGGATTGTTTGTGGTTTTCCCCTTCTCTAATAGCGAGGCAGAGGCTTACACTGCATGTGTTAAGCGCTGCTCTTTGTTTCAGGCAGCTTAATTGGCTGCACCTGGTACTAACTACTCTTGTTCACAGCTTTGGGTAAGTGTTGTTTATCTCATGCTGTTTGTGTCCATACAGAGTTTGCTCTCTTACAGGAGTGAGTAGAAAAGTTGGGAAGCTTAATCAATAAATAATCTATCCCTAAAAACTGATTTAGATCGGGGGTGCCCCTCACCCCATAACTCGCTGTCCGCAGTGAGTGGGGTTTCTCCAACTCCCCCTCGTGCGTTCGCGCACAGTGAGTGGAGGTGAGTCTTAAGCCAACCTTTTCACGTTTATTTGCCTTTCAAAAATGAATAAATAAACCGTGTTTGAGGCCAGGTAGTTTCCCCTTTTCACCTCTGTGCGCAGCAGGTGGGATTGTTTACCTGTGTTCCCTGTATAAAATACAGTTGGTTCTTAGTTATCACCCTTTGTAGGTGCTATTTTTTTGTTTCCCTTAAAGCCCTGTTCGCAGGGGCTGGGATTTTGTTCTCTCTCCACCCCCCCACCCCCCTTAAAGCCCTGTTCGCAGGGGCTGGGATTTTGTTCTCTCTCCACCCCCCCACCCCCCTTAAAGCCCTGTTCACAGTGGCTGGGATTTTGTTCTCTCTCCACCCCCCCACCCCACTTGTTTTCTGCCATTGCAGGCATACAGTGGGCGTTAAAGAAAGGAGCACCCCGTAACTCGCTGTCCGCAGTGAGTGGGGTTTCTCTAACTCCCCCTCGTGCGTTCGAGCACAGTGAGTGGAGGTGAGTTTTAAGCCAACCTTTTCACGTTTATTTGCCTTTCAAAAATGAATAAATAAACCGTGTTTGAGGCCAGGTAGTTTCCCCCTTTCACCTCTGTGCGCAGCAGGTGGGGTTGTTTACCTGTGTTCCCTGTATAAAATACAGTTGGTTCTTAGTTATCACCCTTTGTAGGTGCTATTTTTTGTTTCCCTTAAAGCCCTGTTCGCAGTGGCTGGGATTTTGTTCTCTCTCCACCCCCCACCCCCCTTGTTTTCTGCCATTGCAGGCATACAGTGGGCATTTTCAGGTGAATTAGTTATTTCACCCCTTCCTTCGTTTTATGTGATATTGGCCAGCTGTGATTAGCCTGTTTATTAGATCCCCTTTATCAGCTATCCGTAGCTGCTGGGCGCTATTGTTTATCTATTTATTCTTAAAACACAAAAGTGACACAGAAATGTCCTCACATTTGTGCCGTTATTGCCGGGGTATCATGGATCCCCGAGATGGCCACCGTGAATGCCCGACTTGTTTGGGCATGGCACATTCAATGGATGATATTGAGAACCCCTGTGTGGCAGCAGTGGAACTGCCCTTGGAGGAGCGTGTTAAAAGAGCCAGAGGGGTGGAGCAGTCTGTTCGTGCTGGGGCCGTGCAGCCTCTACCAGCCAAACTAAATGAAAGGGGACACACCTCAAGGAAAGCCCCCCGAAAACGTAGGCATGAGCATCTCTCTATGCTCAAGAGTCCCTTTTTGAAAGTGATGGGCAGTCTGAGGGTGCTGCTGGGCTAAAACAGCCTAAATCCACACAATGTGAGGGGGCGTCCAACCTCAGCAACATGGGTGACAGTGAGCCTTCACCCATGGACGTCATCTCAAAGGTTTCAAGTGCGGCAAAAATTGTGGGGCTCAATGTTCCAACTGAGGCTCCTGCTCCAGTGGATGGGATTTGGGCCGGCATCACTCAGACCCAGCAATCAGTTACTGTACCTGTGGCTGGTGACTATGTGCACATGCTCAGGAAAGCATGGAACATTCCAAGTGGGGCACCTCAGTTCAATGCAGGTTGCCGGAGACTAACTAAGGATCAGTATGCTCCTGAAACAGGTATGGGGGATATGCCTCCAGTTGAGCGGGAGATGGCAGCCTTAACATCTCTGGGTCCAGAGCGGGTAACCACCAATCCACGCTGTCCCCTGAAAGAGTGTGATAAGTCAGACCGACTGGTGTCTCGGACTTATAATGCAGCCACACGAGCAGCCCGCTCGGGCAATGCACTCGCCATTTTATTGGCAGCTCTTAGGAGAACAGCCAACCCAGAGGACCAGGACACCATGAGCCTGATAGACTCTGCCCTTGTCACTCATTCCCAGCTAACAAGGGACATTGGTGCAGCTATGTCATCTGCCATGATATCTCGGAGGCAGATCTGGTTGGCACAGACAACTCTTCCCGAGAATATCAGGAAAGAACTGACCAGTATGCCAGTCGTGCCAGCACATGTTTTTCATCCTGACTCCCAGGGTGTGTTAGATAAGGCTGAACAGTCTCGGCGTACCAGAGAGTCAGTACAGCGCACGTTCAGAGGGGCTGCGACTACCAGGTATAAACTTAGGGGCTCCCAGCCTCCCCACCAATCATCATCCTGGGCCTGTAAGGAGCAATGGGTGAATGACAGGCGACAGGCTACAGGGTTCACAGCCTCTGGTGACTCCAAACAGCCTTCACAAAGTCGACGTGGGTCCCATCCCCGTTTTTCGACTAGAGATGCTCCCCAGAAGAGGCGCCCCCCCAGAGGTTCAGGACCTCGGGGCGGTACAGCCTAGGGGTGGGGGGACACCCGCCGAATTTCATTCTCAGCTATGCCTGGACAGCTGGGAAGAAACTGTGTCAGACCCATGGGTGCTTGCTACAGTATCAAAGGGGTACAGAATTCAGTTTCGGCGGCGGCCCCCCCCCTTACTCCAGGATCCGCATGACGATTGTCACGGACCCAGTCCAGGCTCAAATCCTGACACAGGAAATTTTAACCCTTCTGCAGAAGGATGCAATTATGAAAGTAGATCCAGACGAACAGCTCACTGGCTTCTACTCCACGTATTTCCTCGTGCCGAAAAAAGATGGCGGAATACGTCCCATCTTGGACCTAAGGCGATTAAACGCCTTCATAAAGGTACTTCCTTTCAAGATGCTGACCACGGGTCAGATCTTAGAATCTATCGAAAGAGGAGAGTGGTTCACCTCGATAGACCTGGAAGACGCGTACTTCCATGTGCCCAGCTGTCCAAACCACAGACCTTTTCTTCGGTTTGCATTCCAGCGATTCCGTCTCGGCAGGCAGCTACAATTTATCAACTTTCAGAGGATGCTGGGGATGATTTCAGCCGCAGCAGCTGTTGTTCCTCTGGGCCTCCTCAGGGCCAGGCCAATTCAGAGGTGGCTGAATGCCTTCGAGCTCGACCCGAAGCTGGACAGACACGTGAAACTTCGTGTGACACGCACATGTCTCCAAGCCTTACGTCCATGGGCAGACCGGGTGCTCCTGCTCCAAGGAGTCCCCCTCGGGAAATTTCCATCGAGGAGGACAGTGGTGACGACAGATGCTTCCCTCACAGGTTGGGGAGCAGCCTGGGAAGGCAGAATGGTGCGTGGCCCGTGGATACCCCCTTGGGGTGGCGAACACGTCAATGTTCTGGAGTTGAGAGCGGTTCACCTTGCTCTGAAGGCTCTCCTTTCCTCCATCCATGGCAGGCATGTCTTGATAAGAACAGACAGCACTTCAACTGTGTATCATATAAATCATCAAGGAGGCACAAGGTCCCTGCGTTGCCTCCAGGTGGCACAGAAACTCCTGTTTTGGGCCTTTCAGCATCTGGCTTCACTCAAAGCAATCTTTATCCCAGGGATTGTAAATCGGGCAGCAGACCTCCTGTCCAGGACTGGTCCTCTCCCAGGAGGATGGAGGCTTCATCCAGAGGTTGTATTCCTCCTATGGAGTCGGTTTGGCACGGCTCAGGCCGATCTATTCGCATCAGCAGAGACAACCCACTGCAGGATGTGGTTCTCTCTGAAAATCCAGGGAGGTCCCCTAGGCCTAGATGCACTATCTCAAGAATGGCCGGAATGGTTGTTGTACGCTTTTCCTCCATTCCCTCTGATTCCCCAGGTACTCAACCGTGTTTCCTCGGGCCACTACGAGGTGCTGTTAATAGCCCCCAGGTGGCCAGGGAAGCATTGGTTCCCAACGCTCCTTCGCCTGGTTCACGGTCAACCATGGGCCCTGCCAGTCAGGGCAGACCTCCTCTCACAAGCAGAAGGTCAGATATGGCACCCCAGAGCAGACATCCTGCAGCTTTGAGCTTGGCCCCTTCTCAGTACCTCTCTCAAAGGTTAGATGAGGCTGTCCTGAGGACCATAAACAATGCCCGGGCTCCCTCCACTCGGGCTAACTATGGCCATAAATGGAGTGTGTTTTCTACATGGTGTCGCAACAGACAGGAAAATCCAGCCACTTGTCCTATTGAGCTGATTCTCCGTTTCCTTCAGTCACTTTTGGACTCTAACAGGGCGCCTAGCACCATTAAGGTATACACTGCCGCAATCTCTTTCTTCCATGAGACAGTGGGAGATGTTATAGTTGGTAGACATCCTCTAGTGTCTCAGTTCATTAAAGGAGCACACCGCCTGCGACCAAGCAGGGCTCCCAGGGCTCCATCGTGGCAACTCCCCTTGGTATTACGGTCCCTGATGCAGTCTCCCTTTGAACCCATAGGGCAATCCAGCCTTAAGTCTCTATCTTACAAAACAGCTTTCCTCCTGGCTATATGCTCTGCCAAAAGGGTGAGTGAATTGCATGCTCTGTCTATAAGTGACGATTGTCTAAGATGGAGGGCAGGTGAATCAGGGGTGTCCCTCTGGCCAAACCCCTCGTTTTTGCCTAAGGTCATAAACCATCAGACGGTAAATCAGGTGATCGAGATCAGCACTTTTCAACCTGATCCGACTCTACTACAGGAGGAAGCCGGCCTGCCTATGTTGTGCCCAGTAAGGGCACTGAAGGCTTATATTGCACGCACAAAGTCTCTGAGGGGCTCATACTCTCAGTTATTTGTCTGTTTTGGGGGTAAAAAAGTCGGCCACCCTGTGTCTAAACAGTGTTTGTCCCATTGGATCGTTAATACTATCGCTGAGGCCTATTCTGGACAGAACATACCAGTCCCAGATTCCTTGGTAGCTCATTCCACCTGGAGTATGGCCACTTCCTGGGCTGCTTTAAAGGGGGTCCCTCTTTCAGAAATATGTGCAGCAGCAACATGGAGTGCTCCCTGCACATTCTCTAGTTTCTACAGGGTCAACGTGGCTTCCCCCACACCATTGGCTTCCGCAGTGCTGCTCTCAGCTGCTGGGCGAGGATGTGAGGCAGTAGAGTCCTCTGTTCTTCGCGACCCTGATGATACTAGTCATCCGTGTTAAGACCGTGGTGACGGTCTGAGGGAGGTCGAAATAGATCGTAAGTTATGACCATAACTATGGATCTATGAGACCGACCGATGACCGTCACCCTCTTTTGTCACTCAGAACGGGCTGAGGCGTTCAGACAAGGAGGAGGCGGCCGCGCTCACCGGGGAGCTTTATGGGCGGTGAGCCCAGCCCCCTTAAGGTCACTCACGTGACATTGTTGGTATTTGGTCTCGAGGATAGGGAGATGAGGACATCATTCGTGTTAAGACCGTGGTGACGGTCATCGGTCGGTCTCATAGATCCATAGTTATGGTCATAACTTACGAAATGCGAAGAGCAATGTAGTGGAGAATTTCCTCAAATACATGCCTGAGTCTGAGCGTACAGTTTTTGAATCATGGAGATCAGATTTTAACAGTGTTGACCAAGAAGAATTATTTGACATCCTGGACAACCACAGCTGCAGAAGGATCCCAACAGCCAGCAATGTCAATGAAATCCTCCAGGAGCTTGCCCACAAAAAGCTCGTTCAAGAGCCTGCCTACGTCATCGAACAATGGGCAAAAATACTCAGCCCAGAGGTGCTGAGCCTTCAGGACCTTACAACTGCATACGAAGCCCTGCAACCAACTGTGAGAAAGGTTGTTAAGTCTCTCACCTTCCCAGAGACAATGAATGTCCACCAGAAGGACATTCAAAAGTACCTTACCACATATTTGAGGAATGCTGATATGCAGCATCTGTGTTGGTTCCTAAGGTTCTGCACAGGGTCAGATCTATTCCTGGGAAAATAAATTATTATTGATTTTACTCAGATTCAAGGTTTTCAGAGAAGACCTGTTGCCCATACTTGTGGTTGTGTCCTGGAGCTGTCAGTCCATTATGACAGCAACCCTGACTTCAGCTCCGAAATGAACAAGGTGTTGGAGTCTAATGTGTGGGTCATGGACATACTCTAATCTAGTCCAGGGAGTTTGTGTGTGTTAAGGTATTCACACACAATTTCAATGTAAAATCGTGTTATTAAAGTGACCATGCACCCTCATATAAAAGCTAGAATAAGTCTGAAACAGTTCAAAAGATAGCTCTAAAGATCTAGGTAATGTTTGTTACCTTGATAATTTGTTAAGGATAACACCATAAATCATAATAGCATCATGCCTTTGGAGATCAAGGAGGGCAAAGATGTACGTTTAAACAATTTGTTTTGGCCCTTTTAAATGTCAAGGTCTATGCTTTTAGCTTTTTTTTTGTTGAGCTAAACAATTGTTATGTAAAGTTAAGACTACAAAAGTAATATTCTGGCTGGCATTAGTTAATGTCACTTAAGTTTAAGGGTTAATGTCTTAATAACATTGGGAAGAACATGCATCAATGGCAGAATGACCATTGTAAGATTGTTTTGCAACCAATACATGCCTAAAGTAAGGGATGTAAACATTTAATATCAAAAGTAAAAAAAATAGCAGTTCTATAATTGCTGTGGGGGAATGTCAATAATGTGTAATGAAAAGAAACTATGATACAAATCACTTGATTACCTGTTTAACTCTCAGGGTTAGTCACTCAAAACAACCATTTTGTCTTAGAATTTCTTGGCTATATCATCAGACATATCCAGTTACACACCTACAGCATGGTCATCTTCAAGTGTACACGGTACATTTGTTCTTACACAGTTTGGATACTGAATAATATTTTTTGTTAACACTTAAAGGCATAAAGGGCAGATAGGAATATGTGTCCGAATGTTTACACAAAAATAGTTGGGAGGTGTGAATTCACTGGAACTGTGTAGTCATGTTGTTTTATTGTCAAGTTGTGACAAATGTTATTCTGTACTGTTACCATATGGTTTCAATTAAGATGCAGGAGGCAGCCCTGGGTCTAATGTCCTTAATTTTGATCTGGTAAAATAAAAAGTAAAAAAAAATCAGCTGCTGGTGTGTGTGTGTGTGTTTGTCTGCTTGCCTCTCTGTCTCTGTCAGTTGGAAACAGTCACCCCATGCAAGATAAGGACATTGTGCAGCTTTTCACAGTATATAAAAGTAATATGATGCCCTCACCTATTTAAGACCAAATAACCAGCCCAAAAATGTACTTTAGGTCTATGTTTTAATTAATAATGAATAATACGATAACAGGATGTCTATATCAGCTTGCCAAGTGACAATCAGCAATATGGACAGGTAAGGTAATACAACTTTGGAATAGCCTGCGGTGTACAACATTCAGCACCATGGACAGCGGCCTGCCAACGCAAACACCTGAAGTGCGTTCAGAATGGAATCGCTGGTGTGATTTTTTTCCTTTTGTTTCATTTAGCAGGAGCGCTGAAACGTAATGTAGTAACATTTAGAAATCTAGTCACATTTAGAAATGAAATACATTAACAGATGTAACATGTAAGCATGAACATGCTCAAAAATGAAAAATATTAATGTTTTCATAATCCACACCTGCTTTTTGCATAGTAGGGCTAAATACTGGGCTAAACTGCCTATACCTTCCAACATGTGCGTAGGCTACCTCGCTGATCTACAGCAGATTGCATGCATGTGTCATGTCCACACAGACAGCGCTGTGGCTGACATCTCTGTCCTTGAACATGGAGTTTGGATTTGATGATGGCCATCATTTAAAGCATTGTTAACAAATGAAGGGATTCCATCAACAGAAACTTTTAATTTGAAACGGATACAAATGGATGAGTTACAAAAGGATTTATATATTTTTTCATTCCATTTCTATAACATATTCTACAGATTGATATTGAAACTGTATCCAAAATTTACAGTGATCTATTTTTCATGTGCCTGTATTTCAGATGGCATGTACAATAAACAATTCAGACATATTTGTTTACAATGGTAGGCCGGGCTGACACTGTTTATCATAGCACATACTTCATTCCCTCAGTCCATCAGCTATCATTGGACGAAGTCTTAGATAAAGGTCTGTAATTTCATACACATCATCAGACATTACCAGGTTGTGTTCAGCCATAAGTTCCATACATAAGTGAAACACATCCTCATCACAAGGGTAGTCCTTAAAACAACAGTCCTCTCTGCATATTTCTATTTTCATTTGATCAGCTGGCTGCAAGAAATTGTGAGCCCCGTAAAGGTTGGAAACTGCAAACATTATGGAGGGGCGACCATTAAGAGCCCGAGGATTGTTTGTTGTTCTTATTCGATGGTCATTCCAGGCAGTTACAACTTCATAAAGCTCCTCCTAAATATTGGACAGAAAAAGAGTGAATTTGTTAGGATATGAATTGCGTTCTATGCCCTTCGATCTCTATAGTTAGGGGAGACAAGGGATGGTTGTATCAAAAGGATCGATTTAAAAAATAAGGATACTTTGTGTCAAAATTTGAAGCTCTAATAGAAGAGTGCAGCTAGTTATTGGTGATTGGACATAAAGTCTTACAATCGTCCCCGGTCTCCCTTACATTTGTAATCAATAGTTTTTTAGGATACTTTACCTGTATGGTATTTTGGAAGCAAAACTGGATCAGCGATTTGTCAAGGTAGCTGTCAACAAAATAGCCATCTGCTTTCAGCTGGTCGAAATGGTCCATCCAAAACTGGGCACATTCACTTCTCAAGGTGCACCACCATCGTTCAATCCTTTGATTACCAGTACTTGGACCTAAAGTTACACACTCAGTGCCATTGTCATCCTCACTGGTCTGCAGAAATGTTTGCATTATTGCAAGGTGGGTATTCTCTGTACCATGATCTAACCTGATTTTTTGCGGACATCCATTGTTTTCGGTAACAGCATCTATGAAGTAACCTGCGATAATACGAGGGTCATTGTTTGTTTTGTATGCTTCTAGCCATATCATTTTTCTTGAGAAGCCATCTATGCAACCACTGATACATATGCCATAAGGCTTTAATTTGTCATAGCCATCTATATGCCATACATAGTTTGGCCCACGGCTGACATACACACGCCGTCTCAAACGGTTTCGGGCACGCATATCTACCCCATTACTGTCCATCAGTCGCATCAATTGACGCACAGTTTCTCTGTCTGTAATTATCCCAGCCATCCAACATTTCTGGTGCATCCATCTGTAGCCATGCTGTTTGCCAGACGTTTGTAGCTGTTGGTGAATAAAGGATGCTACCTCAGCTTCATCTGTCTTATTCCGTCTCCGCCAAAGTTGGTTCTTTTGTAGCATTCTCTCTAGGGTACGGAGGCTTAGTTTGACATCATGTGATTCCTCCAAAACCACAAAAATTTCACGATTTGTGAATCCACGTCTAAAGTAGTCTTCAATGATCGATGATATCCATTACTTCACTGAGTTCCCAGCCTCTCTACCACCGATCCCCTGCTCTGCTGCACCCCGCGCTCAGTCAGACACTAAGTCATAATTATGAGATAGCATCTCATAATTATGAGATACTAAGTCATAATTATGAGATACGGATTGTGGGCGGGGCGTAACAGAGCAGGGAAGCCGTGGCTGAGCGGCTGCGAGGGCAGCCGCCTTACTCGCGGAAGTGGGCGACTATGCATCGATACAGAGACATAACATAATCATTCATGTTTTCTGCTCCATTCATTTTCTTAGCGATGTGCTGCAGCTGAATACGTATAACCAGCGCTGCTCCAGGATCAGAACAGACGCTCATTAAAAGTCCGTGTCGGAGTCTGCTTCCGCCTCACATCCCCTCTGTCCAGCGCTCACTTTACACTTTAACAATGAACAGCAGCACTGATCACAAGTTATTAGGACAACTACAGGACTGACGTTTACTTTGTGTTTGTTTAAGTTCATGAAACACATGTTTAAACACCGTGTGCACGTAGTCCCCCGCTCCACACAACACGAGACGTAACGTGTCGCGCACAGTCAGCACATCAGCGTTAAAGTGACAGAGCGATCCGGACTTATGATCGGTCATCAGCGAATAATAACCAAAAAATACATGTGATTATCAGTTTTAGTGAAGAGGAACAGAGACAAGCATACACACACACACACCCACACCCCCACACACCCAAACCAACACACACACACAGACAGACTCGCATGACAGACCCTGCAGTCAGTATCTCATAATAATGAGATGCTAAGTCATAATTATGAGATACTAAGTCTTAATAATGAGATGCTAAGTCATAATAATGAGATACCATCTCAATCAATCAATCAATCAAATTTTATTTGTATAGCCCATATTCACAAATTATATTCATCTCATAGGGCTTTAACAGGGTGTGGCATCCTCTGTCCTTAACCCTCAGCAAGAGTGAGGAAAAACTACTAAAAACCATTTTAACAGGTAAAAATAAGTAGAAACCTCATCTCATAATAATGAGATGCTAAGTCATAATTATGAGATGCTAAGTCATAATTATGAGATACTATCTCATAATAATGAGATAGTATCTCATTATTATGAGATGCTAAGTCATAATTATGAGATACTATCTCATTATTATGAGATGCTAAGTCATAATTATGAGATACTATCTCATTATTATGAGATGCTAAGTCATAATTATGAGATGCTTTTTTTTTCATTTAAGTGGCGGAAACGGGCTTCCATAGGAGTCACTACGTGTAAAAAAAAATAAGCCCAACACCAAATAACAGAATAAAACAGTATGCATTAAGTGGCAGGTGCAGCAGTCAGTTACAGTAAAAGGTGAATGCACGTATGATTACAACTCCACAACACATCAAACAAATCGTATCGCATTTGTCGGTCCTGTAAGAGCTTAATAACACGGTTGGAACGCGACATTCCCGTGTCCCATCTTCTTCGCGACCATCTGGGCCAGCTGATAAATTAAACTTTTCCGAATCCCGTAGGAAGGACGGCAAAAACATCTTTTCGATCTACAAATGCCTTGATCGCGTTTCTCTGTTCCTCTTTCAAAATGAATGCGCTGTCGATGTCTTCTTAAAAAGACTCTATGGCAGCATCTACACGTCTCAGCTCTCCAGCGGCAGGCATGTTTGTTGAAAACGAATTCAACAAAAGCGCACTTTAATGACGTGTCCATCATCTTATAAAGCCCGCCCTTCCAATCTGATTGGTCCGAACACTTTATGCTCGGTCATAATCTCTCCAAAACGGAGCGACTCCAGACCGAACTTCCCCACCTCAAATGTTGTGGGCGGGGCTAAATTCGTCTGGCATCCAGGCTACACATCTATGGAAATATCAGAAAATTACACTCAGAAGAAAGGATCCATCTTGTCACGACTTCAGCGCTTAACACTTTCATTGTCTCATCCTTTTTTTTGCATTTACTAATTCTCATGTCATTTCAGAATTCAGCCACTCTCCCCTGCTCTGCATCACCTCGTCTCACGGATCCCATAACCTGCCCCACCCCCAGACCTGCTTCCATCAGTCATTAGTCTCCCAGTATATTTACCTGTTCATTTCCTCTGTTCTCTGCCAGATCGTCTAGTAGTGTGTTTTTTCCTAGCTTTCCAGTGTTATCCCTTGAATCATTGTTCTGCCTGATCTCCGCTCTGACCTACTTTCTTGATCCTGGATTCCATTTTGCCTGCTCCCTTTTGGATTTGCTTGCTACCTGACTTTCTGCGTAGCTTTTGACCTAGCTTAAAAACCAGAACTCTTGTTACTCCCTAAACCTGCTCGAGTGTCATGCTTTTGGGTTCACATCTGACATTTCGCCCAACCTGACACATCTGTCATGAGTGAACTGGAGTAGTTTTCCCAAGAAGAGTGGGACAAATCAGGAGGTAAGGAAGTGAAGAAGTCTTATTAAGAGCAAAAAAGTGCACGATAGTCTCAAAGGCTAGAAAATATTAGGATAAAAGTTAAATAGTTCACATTAGAAATCAGTGTCTGCTTTCCTAATTATACACATATACTTAAATATAAAAACAGCAAAAATATCCATCCTTTCGATTAACATGAGCAGAATTATACAAATGACAGCGGAAGAGGATATTGAAGGCTAATATTTGACTAACTGTTGTACTACTACAGACAAAGTTATCATTCATAATGGCAATTCTATTCACTGATCACAAATATTATCCAACAATGCTGATCATAAGCAACACATAATCCAGTTTCATATTGTTATCATCAGACATTGAGCACAACAAAATTATGTTAATACCTTCGATTGTATGAGCTGATGGCAAATAAAAACACATTGCAGTCGCAAACATACAGCACCGATCAGAAAATAACAACAAGCAGCTTACAATACAACATAGTTAAAGTAGGCCAACTACTCTATGTGCTGTAAACACAGGTTAACAGCAATATTTCGTATGTATCTGCAGTTGGTTTTATTATTGTAATTTTTTTCCACCCTAAAAGGACTTGCTCCTCTGATTGGCTAATCTTACCCTCAATTGTGTATTTTATTATTTAATTCAACCAATATGTATTGCAGGCTGCACAGCCCTTGTCCCCAGCTCGTCTGTTCATCATATCGATATTTTTGTGGTACTATAGGTGAGTGCAGGTTCATGATTTTACACAAACAAAGAACAGAAGTGATCTCAGGATAATATAAACACGAGAGTCAAAGTCATCCTGTAATGGTCAGTGGAAAAACAGTAGCTCATGGGCCTTGTCACACCGGCAAGTATTGTAGGAGCAGTTTTGGATTGTAGGGATAACGTCAATCTATTTTCCTCAAACTTAATATGTTAAGCTATGGTTACTACATTGGTACAGAGTGGTACATTGTACTCATATCAAGGTCCCAGCAGCACTTGGACGCAAAAATAAATGTAGGTGCACAGCAATTTAACCACAAATTGGCATCTGTTCTCAGCCCTTACTGTCCTAAACATATGATGTATTGTTCAATGCCCCACTGGGCTTCTATGTGCTGCTGTTCTCTGCCTGGTGCTCATCTGTCGCATGATTCCTTCCAATTTGTACATTTGTGTTTCTCTTTCTCACAGTGTGCAGTTGCCTTCTACTCTCCCCCTTCCTGTTCTGCTTTATTTGTGTTTTTGGCTATAGCAGGTTAATAAGAGCCTTTAGGGTATCATGAATAAAATATAATCCAGATCTCCCTGCCAGTCTCCAATACAATGATACATTGTTCTGTGTGTGTGTGTGTGTGTGTGTGTGTGTGGCAGATTAAGAGCTTTACCAGCAACTGAAAAACTATCCATTTCCCTTCCTCAGTCCGACGAACATGTTAAAAGTGTTGGTAACATGTCCATTTAACTACAACCTTTTACTATTACTTTGCCAAAGTCATATACTAGTTATGTTTTATATTTGATACATTTTTTTCAGCAACATGATGAATAAATAAGTTTGCACATGCCCACTCCTTTGCACATACTGTAGACCAACACACATGTGTTGGTCTCCAGTATGATCTACAGTCAGGGTTCCTACGGTCATGAAAAACCAGGACAAGTCATGTTATTGTAATATGTTTCTTTCCAGGCCTGGAAAAGTGCTTGAAAAAATTTAAAAAAACAAAAAGTTTTGGAGAAGTCATGGAAATTTGTTATATTCATATTTCCATGTTGTTCATGTACGCTGAGTTTTAAATGATTCATATGCTTTTAAAAGAAATATGCTGAAAATCTAAGCAGGCATACACTCTCATACTCATTTTAAAGTTTGGTGTGGAAGCAGACGGGATAATGCACTATGCCAGGGAATTGTGGATTTAACCATGCTTGGCTACAAATGGAAATGTTGTCACTTGTTCATGTATACACCGAAATTTCACAAAATGTTCGGTCATGGAAACTTGTTTTAAAGTTATTGAAAAGTCGTGGGAAAGTCATGGAAATCCATTGGTCAGAATGTGTATGAGCCCTGATAGTACAAAAAATGTCAAACATAGGTGGTACTTCTCCAAATACATACTCATACTAACATTTGCCAAATACGGTAGGACTAAACTGTAGGTACACCTTAGACTGATGGAAATAATGCTCCAGGTGTTCGGTCATAAACAAGTGGTTATGTTTCTGCTGTCTCCTGTTGAAAAAATCTCAGTAAAGTCAGCATGTACGCTACAGTTTGCAGGATGTATAGCCATGAGGAAATATGTCTTTTTGTTGCTGTATATACAAAAATAAAAGCAACAGTAAATAATGCTAATATAAATAAACTCAGATCCTACACTTACATTGGATGGATTGAGAGGTCCATGTGTTTGTAGACAGAGAAGTACTGATTTAATGTTGAAAATTGCTGGATGAACTGTCCATTCTCAATTGACCAATAATGTTCTGAATATATTCATATGGTGAGAAAGATTCAGTTCCTGAGCAGTGCTAGTTCGAATCCTCTCTGTGAACTTTGAACTTTAAAGGACAGACACACTAGCCAGCTAATGCATAACAAGTCTATGGTCTGTTTCTGTTACATGAAGTACCCATTTACAAAGCCTCCATGCACTAACTTCATATTGTACAGTAGTGCAGGCAGTGAGTATGTGTGAGAGCTGGTATCAGCATCAGCCCACTTGTGTGTTTGTGTGTGTGATAAAGACATTGGAAAGCGGAAGACAGAGGCAGAGGAGGAATTAGGGCAGCCAGAAGAGACATGAAAGAGACAACAGGCGAGCAAAGAGCGCAGAGATAATGGACACAAAGAAAAATAAGTATGACAGCAGGATGTGTGTTTGTGTGTTTGTGTGTGTCATATACTTGGTAATTACGCAGGTATATGAGAAATGATTGTCTCTTGATTAAACCTGTGATATGCTCTCAGTCTGTGCCACAATAGTCACAATCATGCCAATGTTAGAACTTGTAGCGTTGACTACTAAAGAGGCTATAAGAGGCTCCTTAACTGCAGGTGAGCTGTGAGTTCAGGGAGACAAAATGATGGATTACCACCCAGAACTATTTGGAATCTTTTTTGTTTTTGAAATACTGGACCAAATGTACAGGATTATAAAATAGTTATAATGTTTTGTATTTTATTAGTGTTCATTAATGTATACTCATAAAGAAATACATATGAGCTATACATTACATTCTACCTAAAATAGGGTTAAGGGAATTAACATATCAGTGTGTTACTTTAGGGCACACATAGCGTGCATGCACTATTTGTATGTGGGAGGGAGTCTGTGACAAGTTTGTGTCCAGGACCCATGATCAGGATCATCCGTCCATCCTGAGAAAGGGTCAGGTATGGGATCATTTGAGTATATTATTAGATCCCAGTCATGAAATGAGGAAGGAAGATTTTACACAGATTTGAGGCAATGAGAGGAATCATTTAATGACGCACCTTTGATCGTGTAATTTTGAGGAAAAGAAAACAGGTTTTCGGGGCTGTAATAAGCCGCTGGAAGGCATTTAGGGCTTTTGAGGACATTGGTAGAAAGACTGAAAGAGAGTGTCCATGTGTGATGACATAACTTCCCTCAACCACCTATGGTCTGTTAGAAAACATGCTTCCTTCATTTCTGTCTTTATTTCGGGTGAATACATGCTTTCAGACCAAGCCAGCCTGGAGTCTTAAAGATAACCTCTCTCTCTTTATTTCTCTCCATTTTCTGTTCTTTTACGGTAAACTGCAGAAAGACGCTAAATGGCATTGGCTGATTTTGCCATATTTGTTTGATGTTTGTAAATGTTTGCTGATGGTGTGTGTGTGTGTGTGTGCTTAGCCTGAGCATTTGGCACAAAGCAACATGCCTCCACAACAGAACAAAAGGAAACATTAAAAACAAGAAAATAAGAAAATAGGAGGGGGGGAAAGGGAATATGAGCAGTAGAACCACTTGGAGGGGGAGGAGACAGAGGAAAAAAGAAAAAGAGCAGGGAGGCTGGAGAGTTGAAGTTAGGGTTGTGTCAAAGAAAAGATATGATATGATCTTCAAAGGACCCACCCTCCACAAAACAGGTCATACCTTCATTTAAAATTTATGAAGACAAACATTGTAACAGCTAAAAGCCCTATTTACACTGTAGCTCTAAAACCAACTGGCTATGGAACAGACAACGCAGTACCTTCTTCAAGAGAAGATTTAATGTCATAATCGCAAAAAAATACAGTGTCCTTGAGTTATATCACTGATGTTGCCTCCAGAATTTATGAAATAGAAAAATGTGCAACTTCTCTGTGGTCTAAATCTGTGTCTGCTTTGAAAAAATAAGCTGCATAGAGTAACAAAATGGTGTGTGTGTGTGTGTGTGTGTGTGAGCATGCGTGCGTGCGTGCGTGTGTGTCTGTGTGTGTGTGCGACCTGGAGCAGGATTGAGTGATGTTTGTGCTGTTTGGAAACTGTTACAGGCGGAACAGTGGTAGCAGTACAAGCACCTGGCTGTTCTCCAAATAGTTTAATTAGAAATAAAAGTTTTGGCTGTAGGCATCCAAGTCAACAGCTGCAAGATGACTCTACAGTACAAGTGTTAGTGCAGCGGTTAAAGAAGTAGTTCCTAGAAGAGGGATTCCTCACATGTGGCTCTCTGAGGTTCCTACTTCTATAAATATATGTACTAAACCAATGGTCCTCCTCTTCTCTCTGTTCTCCCCCACACAACTAATATGAAGTATTGGGCCAGAGATGATTCAGCTTTGTGCATTCTACAGCCATGTTTGACATGTAGCCCTTTTATTTACATCTGACAGTAGTTTCACAGTGGAGAACTGTGACCTCTGACTGTGTGAGTAAGGAGGGAGATTAAGAGTAACTGAAGGAGAGATTGGGATGCAAGCCTTCAAGAATGAGTACAAAGGGAACTGACCTCTATTATTACAGCATACTGTATATATTTGTGTGTGTGTCTGTGTAAGTGCCTTTTATATGTGTGTTTGTGCGCCATCTCACTGTGATACGTCTCTTTTTCATGCCCCATAAGGTCGCCTTAATGCCTCATCTATCTGCTATCAATCTTTCCTATGTGTGTGCCTGTTTTTATGCATGTAGTCATGTGATTCACATCAGTGTGTAAGTGTACGTTTGCAAGAGACAAGTGAGAGTGAGATTGTGTTCCAGTGTGAGCCCGAAGGACCATCTATCGTTGTGTCTCTGGATGTATTAATAAGACTCATGGTTTCATTCATGTGTGTGTGTATCCCCTGCATGGCTGCACACTTGTGTGACTTTTGTGCAATGTGCTTATAGTTGAGTGTGTCCGGACCTAAGGCTATTTGTTCTTCAGTCTCCATTCTGCATTCCTTTTATCTGCTGCACTCAGAGAATGAAGGAGTGTTTTTCTTTGACATAGAGCTGCAGCAGCTCCCGTATCTGAGTCAACCTCACCACTCCATTTGTACAGCAGCTAACCTTTATCCTGTTTAACTCTTCCAAGCGGCCAAACACAAACCATGATTAGATGTGAGGGGCGTTAGGTAGCAGTGAGCTAATATCACTGAGGTCATCAGAAGGGCAGCATAAGTGTGGTGCAGTGCTGCCCATCAGATGGGCAGCAGTGATGGTATGTGACCACTGTTCTCCAGTCACTAAAACCTGTTCAGCACCATGGACAGTTCGCATTACAGTAGAAACTCCTTACACTCGTGAACGTACTTTTCTTCCTGCTTCTGTTTTGGCAAACAGGTGTATATATCAATACCCTTTGTTAGCAATACTCTAAGCTATGTTCTTGTCAAGTCACTCAAGCTGAAGTTCAGTCTTGAGCCCCCATTGTTTGAGTGAAAGTGTCGTCAGTGTACAGGTGAGGTGACTAGAGTGGAGTAGACGGATACAAAAGACATTATTAAAAATGATGTTTGAAATGTTGGATGTCAACCAACCCAGAATTCTCTCTGAGGTTGTACAGAATCCTGCACTTGTGTCTACGGAGAAATAAACACACTGGAAGAATTTGTTTTCATCTCAGTGAGAACGGAGGGAGGAGGAAAAAATGACACATGTCATCTTCCATGTTGCTATGGTTTCATTATTCAGATGATGACTGAGCCTTGTTTCCTCATCAACTTTTCTTTTCTGCCTTTAAGAACAATTACCTCAAGGATGCAGAAAACCGTTCTAGTGAATCAGTTGATGCAAACATTTAGTTTGTAAGACAAACTACTCCCAAAGAAGATTCAACCTCACCAATGTAGGAAAAATGGATTTATGCAGAGATAGGAATGGATGGGACTGTGGGAATGAATAAGGAAAAACCTTTTGATCCTGGAGGACGAAAAGAGAAAGGCAGAGAACAATTAAATGGTCAGGGTGGCTGCGGCTGGTGCCCCAGGGGTGGTGAGGACCGGGCTGGGGTGGGAGGAGAAGGCGGGGGTTGGTTGTGATTGGATGACAAGAGAGAAGGAAGGGAAGATGGATGAAGGAATGTGATCATGACAAATAGATTGGAGTAAAATTATAATTAACAGAAAGGGACAGAAAGCTTCCTACCTGGAATGAAGGAAGGAAAATAAAGCAAATCTATACGAGAGGTATATGCTGCCCTCATATACCTCTGTGTAAACGTCAGTCCTGTACGTGTCCTAATAACTTGTGATCAGTGCTGGTGTTAATTGTTAAAGTGTAAAGTGAGTGCAGGTCAGAGGGGAAGTGAGGCGGAAACAGACTATGACACATACAAGTCGACCGGACCTTTAATGAGCATCTGTTCTGATCCTGGAGCAGCGCTGGTTATAATTATGCAGCCGCAGCACATCACAAAGACAATGAACGGAGCAGAAAACATGAATCGATTATGGTATGTCTCTGTATCGATGCATAGTCGCCCACTTTCGTGAGACAGACGGCTGTCCAGACTGCAGCCTCTCAACCATGGCTTCCATGCTCTGATGCGCCCCGCCCACAGTCAGTATCTCATAATAATGAGATACTAAGTCATAATAATGAGATAAGTAATAATTATGAGATACAGAGTTTTATTTTCTTCATTACAGTGGCGAAAATGGGCTTCCATAGGAAGGAGCCACTCCCATCTTGTAGCAGGAGCAGGAAGTGAAAGACAAGACATACACACACAGCACTATGCGAGCAACGTTACACACAAACTACTGGATTGCCATGAAATTAAGTGAAAGAATCCAGGGCTGGATCCAGGATTTTTTTGTGCTGTGTGTGTTTTTTTTTAATATTTTATGAAACAATTAATGTGAGGCGATTTTGCAAACTTTGGATGCTCTTTAAACAGTATCTCATTCTTTAAATTTGACAGACTTATTTGAAAAAAACACAAACTGACTAGAATATTTACTCTGATAAAATTTTTGTTTCTAGTCACCGACTAATTTTGGAGTAAACTGGTGATGGGGCTTATAATAACAGCTTTATAACTGATCCAAACATGGTAACAAATTAATTGAATGAAATGCACTAATTACATGAATTATTGAGATTTTTTCCTTGAGATATTTAGCTAATCTGCATTATCAAAACATACATTATTTTAGAGATTACATACACATCCTGGCAATATATTAACAAAATAAAATAACAGCTAAAATCTTTTTTTAACTTCTTTTTCATATGTAATATAGCTGTATTATCCAACCTGTCAAGATCACTACTCACTTCTAAATGTAGATCTGGATCTACTGTTCAGAAATATAAGAAATTAAAATCTGCATTATTCAAATAATAAATAATCATGTCTTTTACAACCAGTACAATCACAATTTTAATTACGACAATATCCTTTGTCAAGGCACAGTATAAATTGAAATATATTTACCTGCTCTAAAAATCAGCCAAGAAAGCTGAGATTGATGTATGCAGTACATGAGAGTGCGACATAAATCTTACCACAGGTGCAAACAATTTTTTTAATGTTTAACAAGAACTGGAATCAGACACAGAGACAGAGTTAGATTAAATGAATAGAATATATATATATATATATATATATATATATTGTCAGGGACCGAGCAGGAAGATCAGAGAGCAACAGATACTTTCCTTGAAAAATATGGTCTTTTAATTTTGTTTTCATTAACAAAAATACAAACAGATAAACTTACAAATCTGGGCTAGTAAAAGGTCAATTAACCAAACTAGCCTCCGGTAACAGATGAAGACAAATTAACAGCACCAGAAAAAACATTTATAGTGGCTGATCAAGCCACTCAAAACACAAAAGGGGGATAGACTCAGACATACTAACATTGAAAAAAAACTACAGCTACAATATAACAACCCAATATACGGCCATATAATATTTACTAAGGAAAAATTATTCCACAGAAATATCAAACAGTAACTAAAAATCGGGCTAAGGAAACAAGGTCCCTCCCCATGATTACAAGAGACATGGTGCAGTCCAATTAGTGCTTAAAGCCATTTAAGGTTGTATGCTGCAGTCTGATGAATGGTCAGATGACTCCAGCAGCAACACCCAGGAACTGGTCACTCCAAAAAATACTGATTAACTATCATAGAAAAAAGATATAAATAAATTAAATATGTTGTATGAAACCAAAAACTGTGTGTCCAGTTATTTATCTATGATGTGGGTGCATGTGCAAAGAAAAAAAAACTAAGCAAATAAGGAATTACGAAAGGTTACCACTATGTAACATGAGTTTCAATGTGCGTGGTTGCTGGTGCGGCCATCACATATATATAGATGTGGGAAACTGTCTAGATAAAGACTAATTTCTGGATCATGTAAATGTAATGGATTCTTTCCTGACCCATACATACAACCACCAAGTTTTGCATTCTGCTAACTAACAGACACATGTATAAGACCGAAACATAACCTTTTTGGTGGAGGGTTAGGGTGAGAGTGAATCCTGACATGATATCTAGACGTGTTAACTGCTCCCATGTGGTATCATACTGAAATGTTTGGTGTTGCTGGGTGCATGTGAGCTGTAATCGTGTTTCTCAACAGATCTGTGTAATAATAAATTCAAATATTCAAGAAACAACTGAGCCACATTTGACCACATATTTACCACTCTAAATGCCACCAAGAAGATTCTCATTTAACAACTTATACTATAATTGTGAACTCTCCTTCCCTCTTATGTACCAAAATGATTTGAATGTTTCCCATCTACAGTTAAGTAAAATAGTTAAATTTCAGGTCAGTTTTACCAAAGGTTGGCTTTTAAAATTCCTTAAATTAAAAACCAGTATCATGATTAAAAAATGAATAAGAGAAAGAAAAGTGAGGTGAGGAAAAACACTCAACCTCTGTCTCTTTTAATCACTTTCCATTCCCAACTCGAAGCTTGTTGCATCTGAGGCTTATTTAACTCTATCGCTCTATTCAGTTTTATTATTTTTATTTTACATTATTTCCCGACCTCTTATTTTGATTTGGTGCTGAACAAAGTATTTGTAAGGGTACTGACTGAATTCTAAAACTACTGATGATGATAAATGGTCTGTAATTATATAGCAGTTTGATTGACAAGTGCACATAGTAATGTGAATGTTTAAGTATTTGGTGTTTTAGACCCCTGTGTGATGTCAGCAGGTTTAGAAAGGGGAAGTGAGATTATAATGAGTCTTACCTCATAATGTAGAGGCAAAATAATTAATTATTTTGTAAGCGTAGACAATAATTGCATCATTTGCATAACAAAGGTCAGCAAGACCGAATGAAATTTAAGGTCCAAGACCAAATAATATAAAATGCAGGCAGAATTTGGACCGAAAGTGAAATAAATGTTGGGAACTTTCCTATAATGCAAGGTCACTTAGACCGTGTATACAATAAGAGAGGGGTGGGAGTATTTATATGAGGAAGGATTTAGGAAGTGAAGGCAGAAGAAGAGGATCTTCTCAATTGTTTTAGGGAAGAAGAGAAAATTCCTTGTCTGGCTGCAGAAGTAGCAGCTTCTATCCTGAATTAATGAGCTGAATGGAGTGCGGGCGATAAGTTGCTTTTAATTAGACTTGTTTAAGATAAGTTTCCGGGATGAGGTATAACGGGGTTGGTGGAAGGTCAGCTTTATAGAAGCCAGTTGCAACTTAGGAAGGAGGGAGCCAGCGCTTGCGGGCCACTCTCAAAAACTCAAATGGAGCGCATTTGTGAATAACTGCAGAGAATCAGAGGGATGCACTAGCTCTTTGTAGAAAACAGTGACGTTACTTCAGTGATCGTGCAGATGGGAACAGAAACGCAGGTCGGATCAGCATCTTCATCAAACAATGTTAAATTTAATATGTACGATCTTACTTACAATCTGATGGAGGGACACCGAGTGATTCAAGCGTTTAGTTGGAGAGGGACGCACCTGATCTCAGGGGAACTATGGGGGGGCAATCAACCAGCAGATGAAAACAGCAGGATCTCTCAGGAACACAGTTTTTTGTGAAAGATGAATTGATCAAATCAGTTTACATATGATGAATGTGATATGTATATATATTTAAAATTTTCTTTAATTTAAATTTAGCAGCGTGAATAGTGACAATGGTGTAGCCATGATGCGCACACATTGTTACGGTTTGAGTAAAGGTGCGGACCCCAAAGCAGACACGGAGTTGTAGTTGGTGATATAGAACAAAGCTTTATTGCCGGTGAGGCAGGAGTAGGCTGGAGAGGCAGGGTGCTGGCTGGCTAGAAGGTCCTGGCAGGTTGGAGGACGAAGAGCCGGGCAGGGAGGCACACGAGCGTTCTGGAGCGAAGAACAGAGTAGCAGTTAGAATCACAGTCCAGGTGAAGCAAAAGTGGTCTTGTACTGGCTGCGACTCACTACTAAAGATGACGGAATAATCTGGCGTCGAAGTGGTGAGACGACCAGGCTTTTATTGCAGGGATGATTAGGTGGATTGGAGGCAGGTGTGCCTCCTCCTGCTGCAGTCACCAGCCAGCCACGCCCCCCTGCCACACACAACATACAGGGAACACAGAAAAGCAGGAGACGACACAGCAACAAACTATAAACAGAAAACACAAACACCACACACATCTGCTTAGTCAACAGCAAGTACATCTCCGGCCCAAGTGACAAAGATGTGATCATCTGCTGCAGAGTTAAAGGAGACATAGTTCAGGCAAATTCAGGTGGGTATTGCATTGCCCTATATACGGCGCGGCTTTTTGATACTGATAGAATACGTTGGTTTATGCCCCACAATTATATAAACTATTCGTATTACACTCTTAAACATCAAAATGATCCACCCTATGGTTCAGATGTGGAGAGAGGCGCACGGGTACCACATCGTGCCCCTTATTGCAGGTGTTGGTAGACAGGAATCTAGCTCAGTTTACCTTTTTCTGCAATGGCTGTTTTGTAGAGACATCTGTTATGGTTCAATATTTTCTAAAGTGAGTCAAAAGACAATGATCTGTTATGCCTGTAATGGACCTAAAGGTGAATAATTCCTTGTTTTACATGCTCTGGGTAAAAAATCTTACATTCGAGCCAATATCACAACATTTCTTTAGGGTTTTTGCCCTTTAAAACAGTCCTTAACTTCATCTGTGCTCTCTGTCTCGCCATCAAATCTGAAACACCATGAGAGCAGCAAGTGTGAGGCCAAGCCTTGCATTTATGCATAAGACTATAACATCCTCCTCCTTAAGATCCTAGTGATTTCTGAGCAATAGTTTTGTCCTCCCCCTCATAGAAACAAGATGGAGGAAGCATATCATCAATCCTGCCATCAGACAATTCAAGCAGCTGTTTGGACATTACAGAGAACAATCTCTGGGGAACCTTCTGACTAAACAACTGCTCTCTCACTGGCGGTGCGAAGCCATTACTCAGACATATGTTGCTGCAGGGAAAGGTCCTCCACATGACACCTACACTCACTGTACAAGAGGCTTGTCCTCACGCATAGCGGAGAGATCCGATTACAAGAGGACAACGTTAAGTTTCTCTGTTCACACCTGGTGTTAAAATGTGTCCTGAATGTGTCTTCTGTGACCACTTAAGATCAAGTCAGATTTCCCTGCTTTAAATACAAATTCAATCAGGAGAGACTTGATTCCCAATTTACAATATTTATTTTGCAAACACATCACAGAAGAAATGTGAATGTTTTACAGTCTACGGCATTTTAGACCCCTGTGAGATGTCATCAGGATTAGAAGGGAGTGGAGCAGAGCATCGATCAGGAATACCCCTCAAACAGCATCCTTTATTCTTAACCCTCAACAAGAGTAAGGAAAAAACGACCCGAAAAAAAACGTTTAACTCCAAAACATGTAGAACTAAACTTAGTTCCTACAACTTGAGATTGGATCACTCAGCAGGAACGTTATCATTTTAGTGAGTTGTCAAGTTCCTACGAGTTGAGATGAGAATGGGTGTTGGACAGGAAATGGCTGAGGTGGTGGAACAACATCCTGCCCTGCCAAGGGCTCCCAACCTCCCACTGTGAGTGGGGAGACCTAGATGAAGAGCCAACAATGGATGAGGTTAAGTCAGAGGAATCTGCACTGCCCTCACTCTCCAGTCCTTTGGGGTCCGGGAAGTCTACAGCCTCTACCAAGCTACCCAGGCCGAAGCTTGCACATTAATCACATCTAGCATAGTCATCATCTCAATCGAGCACTGATATAGAGGCATGTGGATGGGGGTTGAGAGCCATAACTTGAACACATATTCTAAACAGAGGGCCGGTGCAGTGTGCATGCTGACATATACCAAAACTGGCCCTGATGGCTGTACCGGCAGTGTGTGAGTGATGCACAATGGAAAAAGGGCTGCCCATAGATGCATTGTATAAATATGTGTGTGATGCATAAAGTTAGTACTGCTTTAAAAAGCTTTGAGTTCTCATCAAGACTAGAATAGTGATGTATAAATACAGACAGATTTACATTCCAACCCAAATTTAGATATACTCACACATATAAAAGGGACGTAACAAAAGAAGCAAAAAAAGGGAGAAGAAAAAAGGCGGAAAGAAAAGGAAGATAAACAAGATATTATTAAAAGAAATGATTTCTTATATATTGGTTATATAATGACGTGATTATTGCTTTTTGATTTATGTATTTGCTACTACTTACTGCTGTAGTAGCAAATCAAAAGTTAGCATCCTGCTTTCACACATCCATGACCATCAAACATTAGGTTGTATTAGGTCATTTCAAAACACAATCCATGCTTGATTAGGACAGGTGCTGTCAGGAACATAAATGCTAAAAACAACATATTTCCTGCCACAACAGGTGTCGTCATTGTTCATATGCATGGAAACGTCTAAAATCGGGTTTAAGATAAGATAGGTTTAAATAACATGTAACAGTATTTACATGTTTAAAAGAGAGGGTAGGAGGCAATAAAGGGAAGGAGAAGTAATTCCCCCTTTAACCACCCAATATCATGTCCTCCACCGAAGCAGAAATATAATTTTTGTATATAAAAATACAGCCAGTTATATTCTCACTGTCTTGGTAATGGCTTCCTTATCTAAGCTCTGAGTAGTCTGGAATTAAAGAAAAGTGAAATACAAGCATGCAGAAATGTACAACCTCTGGACACGCTCATTTTGAATGCAAGAACAAGCACAGACACATACACACACAAAAACAGCCTCAAAACAAGTTCATACCCAAATTACTAAAAATGAAAATGTACACACACACAAACACACACACACCACTGTCAACAACATGATAAAGCAAGTTAATGGGAAGCTAATTATTTGTGCAGCAGCAATCTGGTTCCCTACCATTCCTACCTAAGGCATTCTCAATCCAACAAGTCATATCCTGGTTTATTAACAAGACACCCCAAGCTCCTGTGAACCATGTGATTGGGTCTGAGCATCGGTCCTGCCAGACTGCACCGCAATTGGTCTATGTCAGCTGTAAGAGTTTAGGCAGTTAAAGAATAAACCTTTTTACACATGCAGTACACATCAGAATACAAATATTACCATTAAATGAGCTGTGGTGATTCATCTAAATTACCACAGGATGAAGGAGATTATATTAATCCTAGCTAGATACATTTTAAATCTATCAAACTCTTAAAATTCGATAGATTTGAGAGAGAGGTGGACTATGGGCAGAAAAGGTCTCTGGTTCGACTCTGGTTTAACTCCACCTGGATGGATTTGTCCAAAAATCCAAGAGGATTCTCCCTACCCTGTCTAGTGCCCCTGAGCAAGGCACCTTACTCCCTCAACATCTGCTCCCTGGGCTGCTCACTGCTCTGTGTGTCCTGCACCAGATGGGTAAAAAGCAGAGGCTAAATTTCCTAAAAAACTGCATGAGTGTGTCTGTGCATGTCTGTGCATGTGTTTGGGATAAATAAATGGATCTTAATCTTAATCTTAATCTTAAAAAATAAATATTTATATATAACTTCTAGTACTGAGGACTTGGTCATGAAGTGTATCATGTATTAAATGCAGTTAAATTCTTGGTTGTAATTCTTGCATCTGACTGTTCTTACCAACATGTTGAAAATGTATGAAACTACATAAATTTGCTTCCTTGTATAATTTTGCATATTTCTTTTTTTTTAATTTCATTACACCTTTCAATATGGAATTGAATGCTTGGTTATTCGACTAAGAAATGCTAAAAAGAAATGTGTTGAGGTAATTATTTATTAGATACAAAATTCTGGTTTTATTAATCACAGAAATGCCTTAAAATGTTATTACAAACTATACCCCAAAATGACATGACATTTTAATTTTCAGAATATTTTTTGGAGATACAATATTGAAAAATTCCATCAGGGTAAAGGCTCAGTAAAGACATGATCAGAACAGAAGCTTTGTTTACACAGCCTTCACTTTCTGCTCAAATAAAACTAACAATGACTTAGTAAAGACTGATAATTTTATAAAAAGTCCCTTGAGATATCAGGAAAACTCACTGAAAACTCGTACACGGCAACTGTCACTTGAAACTGAAATGTGTACTTTACCTTAAAGTTATTCTTACTTTTTTCAATGGATATTATGTATTTGTGTCATAAAATATGGTTGTGAAACAATTGCATTTGAATTTGATCAATTCTAGGACTGACATTAGTATTTGATTACATCTGTGCTGTTTTATCATTGTTATAGTAATTCTTTTTTCACTTACTTTTGTGTTGCTTTTACTGAAAAGTACATATGAATCCTTCCATTGCAAAAGAGTATAATGCATAGTGAAACTGAAGAGATGCAGCTGTGCATGTATTACACAGTTATGCTAGCTAACATTAATCTGTTGGATACATGGATATATAGTGGTCACATCAACAGCAAAGCTGTTTTCAGACATGACCTGCAGGTAAAATCCGATGAATTGGCTACTGAGTTCACCCAACGTTTGCCTTTTACACATGCACAATGCGTCGGTAGATGCTCTGCACAAACGTGTTCACAGCATCAAATACTGCAAATTATTCAGATGAGAGGTGGAGCTGCTGGGTGCTGCAGACAGAGGAAGGAAGTGACATATTAACTCTACAGCGTGGATCAAGTGATTTTTTTCTTGACAACACACAGGCACCAGTGTCTGCTCTTATCACAACAAACTCTCTATACTTCAGTGTCTTGTATATGTATGACACAGTTTTTTCATTTGGAAATGGTTTTTCTATCTTTATTTTTTATTTTTGCTCGATAGGAGCGTCATCTACCCCCCGAATTCCTCGATGTGAATCTAGCGTGGGATCGTCTGCCGTGTTCACACTGATTTCTCCTGGATTTCTGCGGACTTTATGCGAGGAGGCCAATCGGAGCAAGTCCACAGAGACTTCGGAGCGTTTCACTCAGACATTTGCATTCACACGTGCATCTCCTCTGGAGAAAATACTGAGGGACTGCAGAGTTAAGTGCATGTCTGAAAGCAACCTTTATGTGGATGTTATCAAATATATCATTTTATCCAGTTAATTAAATTACTCTCAACATGTATAATTGATACAAAGAGTCGCAAACAAAAATGCAGAATTTCTAAACTAACTCTAAACACGTCCTGCGGAGGATCTTCAGAGAAAACCTTTCTCCGAAGGTTGCCTTTCCCACATGCACAACCAAGCTGGAGATTCTTTGCTCAGATGTTATCACAAAAAAAACACTCCACAGGATTAAGGTGAGGGGTGGGGCAGGAGGATGCCGGTGTAATATTTATTTTATATTTTGTGGCGATCAGGTGTTTACAGCACATAGACAGCAGCATCATCTCTTCAGACAACAAACTGTTTTTACATCTTGATCAGTGCCTTATATGTGTCCGGCTCCGAGTAGTGCATCCTATCATTCATCCAATCGGGTTCAGCATCTTGCCCAGCATCTTCAGCTTTGGTTGGGATTCCAGCTGCCGACTTTCTGATTGGAAGACGACCACTCTACCCCTCAACCACAGCCACCAATCATCAGCCCAATGAATGACTGAAAGAAGCATATATCTGTGGAGAACAAGGAAAAATAATACAATAAATAATCAATCAAATTTTATTTGTATAGCCCATATTCACAAATTACAATTTGTCTCAGAGGGCTTTAACAGGGTGTGACATCCTTTGTCCTTAACCCTCAGCAAGAGTAAGGAAAAACTACTAAAAACCCTTTTAACAGGGTAAAAATACGTAGAAACCTCAGAGAGAGCCACATGTGAGGGATCCCTCTCCCAGGACGGACAGAAGTGCAATAGATGCCACGTGTAGGAAAACATCATCCAGATTAAAGTTTTTAGTAGCATTGATGAGGGTAAACATCCCGAAGGACAACCCCAACATGACATGCCAAGCAGTCCCGCTGCAATCATAGTCCATGGTCAGCAACCAGCAGGACCACGATCCACCATCCAGACCAGACGCCACTCCAGTCCTCAGTCACCGTCCACCGCCGCCCACCAGGACCCACCAGGACCCACCAAGAGCCACCGCCGCGGTCCTGGTCCACCTCCTTTACCCAATGCCAACGCGACACAGGGTCCGCCACCAGCACCACGATCAGCCCACATGACACAGAATCCTCCACACTGGGTCCACCCCTGGGACCCCCGATGCGCGATCCACAAACAGCAATCCATGGTGCGGCCACAGAGGCCCTTGATCTGCGGGTGATAAAGCAAAGGGATTCCGGGGAAGGGGGATAGGGATGGAGAAGAGGAAGGAGAAGCTGGAAAAAGAAGCTCCGTGTGTCATGTGTCATAAAATAGAACAAGTTACGTTCTGCCGCACTAATTAACTCTAACTATAAGCTTTATCAAAAAGGAAGGTTTTGAGCCTACTCTTAAACAAACAGATGGTGTCTGCCTCCCGAACTGAAAGTGGTAGATTATTCCACAGCTGAGGGGCTTGATGGCTAAAAGCTCTGGCTCCTACTCTACTTTTAGAGACTTTAGGGACGACAAGTAGGCCTGAATTCTGGGAGCGGAGTGCTCTAGTGGGTTTATAAGGTACTAACAGCTCTTTAAGGTAAAAAGGCACTATATTATTAAGGGCCTTGAAGGTGAGGAGAATTTTAAATTCTATTCTAGATTTAACTGGAAGCCAGTGTAGCGAAGCTAATACTTGAGAAATGTGTTCTCTTTTCTTTGTTCTCAGGACACGTGCTGCGGCATTTTGGACAAGCTGTAGAGTCTTTAACGACTTACTGATGGAACCTGATAATAATGACTAGTTTATCTGCATCTTTTTGCGAAAGGACATGTCTGATTTTTGAGATATTACGCAAGTGGAAAAAGGCGGTCGTAGAAATTTGTCTTAAATGACTATTAAAGGATAAATCAGGATCGAAGATCACTGCCAAGTTCTTGACTGTTTCGTTGGAAGCAAGGGCAATGTCGTCTAGCGCAGCTATATCATTAGATAATGTATCTCTAAGGTGTTTGGGGCCAAGTATTATAACCTCTGTTTTGTCTGAGTTTAATAAGAGAAAATTGCGGGTCATCCAGGTTTTTATGTCCTTGAGACTTGCTCGAAGTTTAGTTCATTGATTACTTTGTTCAGGTTGTATTGACAAGTATAACTGGGTGTCATCTGCATAGCAGTGGAAATTTACCGAGTGTGTCCTGATAATGTTTCCTAGTGGAAGCATATATAATGAGAATAAAATTGGACAGAGCACAGAGCCCTGTGGAACAACATGGTTAACTTTGGTGTGCACAGATGACTCATTAATTTGCACGAATTGGGAGCGATCAGAAAAATATGATTTAAACCAATTAAGGGCAGTTCCATTAATGTAAATTATATGTTTGAGTCTTTGTAATAAAATTTGATGGTCAATTGTGTCGAATGCTGCACTGAGATCTAACAGAACTATGACAGACACAAGTCCCTGATCTGAGGCTATTAAAAGGTTAGTGACTTTTGCCAAGGCTGTCTCTGTACTGTGATTAGCTCTAAACCCCGACTGAAAGTCTTCATATATATTATTTTCCTGGAGAAACTCACACAGCTGATTGGCTAACACTTTTTCTATGACTTTAGACATGAAGGGGAGATTAGATATTGGTCTGTAATTGGCTAAAACCTCTGGGTCTAGGGTGGGTTTTTTGAGAAGGGGTTTGATTACTGCTATTTTAAAAGACTGTGGTACATAAACTGATGATAATGACAGATTGATTGTGTTAAGTAAGGAACTATCAATTAGGGGCAGAATTTCTTTAAGTAATTTTGTAGGAATGGGATATAAGATACAGGTTGTTGGTTTAGAAACTGAGATTATTTTGGTAAACTGATCACAGGTGATCAGAGAGAAGCTGTCTAAGTAATGGGTAGGTTCTCAGCCGTTTCTGAGATCTCTTTTAATACATTTACTTGCTCAGTAATGATTTTAAGGTTGATAATCAAATATGATTTTAGCCTCAAATCTGCTTCAAATTGATGACTCGTTTACCTATAACTATAGAAATAAAACTCAACTTAACATGATATCAATATGTCACCTCAGAAAATGATCTTCATTGTTGGTTGCTGATGGAATTTGTATAAATACGTTTACTGTTTCAAGCTCCATGACTTGCTAGCTTACTATAAGTAAAGGCATATAACTAATGTGCTTGTTCTCAGAGCCCAGAGGGATGATGGGAGTAAGAGTAACATTGTATATTGAAATTCTTTTACCCATGTGCCAAGTTGGCAACTCCAACGAAACTGAACGGGTGCCATTTTTAGTCTGGTATCCAGAACTTAAAATACATCGAAGACCAAAACTCAAATACATTGATGACTGACATTGGAAAACAATGACAAGTGAGTCCCTGCTAAGGAAGGAGGCTGACATTGACTGACATTGTTAGTCACTCCAGTCTATTGTTTGACATTTTTGTAGTCGGCTTTACTTTGTCCTCCACTGTCAATGCTTTCCTTCCTCTTGTCATTTTTCTCCATCGGTTGTCATTCAGTCTTTCTTTACCATTCGGTAACATTGAAAGCATTTGACAGAAGCTGGCATGACATCATTCGCTCGTATTTGTCTTCCTCGTTTGTCTTCTGTCTTTTCACAGTCTTCCAATTTCAACCTGTTTTATCTTTAGGGTTCCTCTCTTTGTCCTTCTTACTCTACTTTCTCTGAGATCTCTGGTGGGGATTAAAGTTTATTGGAGGAGTGTGTCATTTTAAGAGTCACTTATTATGCATTCCTTCTCAAGACTAAGTTAACACATCAAGTGTTATCTTCTTTATAAGTTTAAAGTCAGTGTGAAGTAAATTTTGTCTAAAAGTGTCCAAGCAGGGGATAGTTAAATTGGGCTGCTAAAGATGAGGAACCAGACAAAGAGGCATTTTGTTTGTTTTGCATGCCGAAGTGTCATTGGGAAAGATACTGAACACTAAACTGCACCTGGCTGTGCTGGCAGTGTTTGAGTCATGTGTGATGGAGAAAGAGCAGGAATATAGATGCACTGTATGAATGTGTGGGGGAATGTGCAAATGGGAAAACTGTGTTTAACGCTTGATGAGAGGTCATGAAGACCAAACATGCTTGAAATAAGTACAGACCATTCACCGTTTATCATTTTTGGCTGGTTTGAAATCTAAGTGAGAGAAAACACAATAAAGACGCTATATTTTAAAACAACATGAACCAGCCTAAATAAAAATGTGCCAATTTGTTCATCTGGGAGGAAAATAAACCAGATACAAAAAAACAATCAATAAAAGATTAACTGATTACAATTGTCATAACTTTCCAGGGATGTAAAGTCCCACATGTATTTCCATTCTGCAGTGATTTGGCATCTGATAAATATTCTAACTTGACTCCCTGGATGATATCTCATCCCTCACTGGTACCTGAAAAAATACCTCCAACACAGCTCCTTGCATTTTCATGTAGGGCTGTTTTCAGTGTGACTGCCTGTACAGTATGACCCGATGAAAAGTCAATCTATCAATCAAATTTTATTTGCGAAGCCCATATTCACAAATCACAATTTGTCTCATAGGGCTTTAACAAGGTGTGACATCCTCTGCCTTTAACCCTCAACAAGAGTAAGAAAAAACTACTCAAAAACATTTTAACAGAGTAAAAAGAACGTTGAAACCTCAGAGAGCCACATGTGAGGGATCCCTCTACCACAGGGGTTTTCAAATTGTTTTGTCCCAGGGACCGCCATTCTGACTAGAATGTAATCCGCTGCCAACTGATGTGCCTATGCGCGCGCATGCCTCGATAGAAGTTTTAACATTTGGTTTTCCATGTAGGTTTTATTTAAAAACCTCAAACAAATCTAGAAAATCTGTGTAAAAAACAACGAAAACGGTTGATTTTCAGTGCTAAAGAATGGAAAAGAGAGAGAGTTTGTAGTTGTACTGCATCTCAGAACCATATGTACATCAATATATAATGTTCATGACTTAAATGTACAGACATGTAGGTGACATGTTGAGAGAACGATAAAGTAACGGTGATCAATAACAATCAACATAAACTGGAGCTACAACTGAAGAGGGAAGTTGACAAAGTAATGCAGAACATGTCACAAATGATAATCATACAATATCACACAAACAATTGAGGCCTACTTAAGTGTAACCTCATGATCACCAGCAGATAAACCACAGATCAGAATTCACGACAGGGCCGCAGCCACGGCCCTGGATCTGCAGACGATAAGGTAAAGGGACTCCGGGGAAGAAGTCAAGTCAGTAACATGTATCGATGAGACCTATAGCAGCATAACTAAGAGAAGGTCTAAGACAATCCTGGACCAGCTCTAACTATAAGCTTTATCGTAAAAGAAGTTTTTAAGCCTACTCTTAAACATACAGATGGTGTCTGCTTCCCGAGCTGAAAGTGGGAGATGATTCCATAGGAGAGGAGCTTGATAGCTGAAAGCTATAGCTCCTATTCTACTTTTAGAGACTTTTGGGACGACAAGTAAGCCTGAATTCTGGGAGCGGAGTGCTCTAGTGCAGTGGTTCCCAAACTTTTCACAGCCCCGTACCCCTTCAGACATTCAATCTCCAGCTACGTATACGTATGACAAGTGTGATTTTGATAGGAACCTTTGATATGTAAATGCTTGTAGCTAGGAACATGTTTACTGTGGACAACTTTTCACATGCCACACTTGTCAGAACTACTTGTCAGAACGTAACGGGCTGCTTTTGCACATCTGATTCTTGTAAGTCTTATTTTACAATTGTTTTACCTCAGAAAGTATTGGATATGTTGTGAAAAGATAACTGCACATAGTCTACTTGTCAAAACAAGTAGTTCAGTCAAGTGTGGCATGTGAAAAGTTGTCCACAGTAAACATGTTCCTAACTACAAACATTTACAAATCAAAGGTTCCTATCAAAATCACACTTTCATACATGGGTCATTTTTGACCCATGTGTGTAAACTTGATGTAGTAATACAAAAACTGTTTTAGTTCAAAAATTAAGACAGAGAAAATGAAAATAATGATTTGTGGTAATCAAAAACAAGCTATTTAATGAATACTTTGAATATTAAATGATGACATAAATTGATTCCAAAAATATAGCAAAGAAGCACTCAGCTGTGCATGAAATAACATTGTAAGTCAATACGGGTCATTTTTGACCCATGTTGTGCCTTAGAAGGGGTTTGAATAGCTTGTGTATCAAAGGGTTAACTCAAACAAGGCAAACCAGATGAAAACCAAGATACTCAGCATCAAATGCCGGAAGAACACAAACTGCAAAGTTTAAATAAGGACATAAATAAACAATACAGTGTGCAGAAGTGTGTGCGTTGAATTTGAAAAGGGGGGTGTGGCCGGAGCAGCCAGAAATAATCACCAAGGCACAGGTTAATGAGACGGGTGTGCTTGAAAGGATGCCCATAATTCTGCAATGTGTGGCTGAATTGGAGAAAGTCTTAATCTTAAATCGTCTTCTAGACACAGTCTATGCCTGTATTTAGTTTTCATGCTCGTCAGAGCTGAGAACCCACTCTCACATAAATATGTGGTGGCATATGGCATCAAAGTCTTGACAGCGCGTTTTGCCACTGCAGGGTACTCTGTGCACAGTCCTATCCAGAAATCTGGCAGAGGCTTCTGATTGAATTCAATTTTAATGGGTCCACTTGTTGCGACTTCAATGAGGCTCTCCTGTTCAGATGCCGGTAAGGAAGCAGGGACAGCAGAAAAGGGATAACGAATCCAACTGTCTGACTCGTCATTTTCTGGGAAGCACCTGCGCAGTTGTGCAGCCAGCTCACTGAGGTGCATTGGTGCATTGTAATGTCACGTTTTACACTTCAGACCGAGGTGATTTGCACACAAAAAATCATGCAACGACGGAAAGACCTCTGTTTTGTTTTTGTTCATGCAGTCTTCCCAGAGCTTCGCTTTCTTTATCATAGCCTCAATTTTATCTCGTACATTGAATACGGTTGCGGAAAGCCCCTGTAATCCGAGATTAAGTTCATTCAGACGAGAAAAAATATCACCCAGATAAGCTAGTCGTGTAAGAAACTCGTCATTATGCAAATGGTCAGACAGGTGAAACTTTTGGTCAATAAAGAACATTTTAAACTCATCTTTCAATTCAAAGAAACGTGTCAATACTTTGCCCCTTGACAACCAGCGCACGTCCGTGTGCAGTAAGAGCGTTGTATGGTCGCTGCCCATTCGACTGCATAATGCAGTAAACATGCGTGAGTTCAGGGGCCTGGCTTTAACAAAGTTCACCAATTTTACTGTAGTGTCCAAAACGTCTTTCAAGCTGACAGGCATTCCCTTGGCGTCGGGAGCAACTGCTTGCAGACGTGTTACCACTCCACTATGTCTCCCCGTCATGGCCTTTGCGCCATCTGTACAGATGCCAACACATTTTGACCAAATAAGTCCATTTGATCTTACGAAGGTGTCCAGAATTCTGAAAATGTCCTCCCAAGTTGACCTTGTTTCCACAGGTTTACAGAACAGCATGTCCTCCTTAATTGACCCTTTGTGAATGTACCGGACATATACCAGGAGCTGTGCCAGGCCGGCTACATCTGTTGATTCATCCAGCTGTAGTGCATAAAATTCACTGGCACGTGTGTGAAGTAGTAGCTGTTTTAAAACGTCCTCTGCCATGTCACTGATACGCCGTGAAACAGTGTTGTTTGATGAAGGCATTGTCTGTATAGTTTTTTTTGCCTTTTCCCCCAGCATTGCCCCAGCCATATCCACGGCAGCAGGGAGAACTAATTCCTCCACAATAGTGTGGGGCTTGCCAGTCTTAGCCACTCGGTAGCTCACCATATAGGATGCTTCTAACCCCTTCCTTTTAATGGTATCTGTTACCTTTATACATGTTTTACTGGTCGAAAGTCCTCTTAATTCCCGTTCAAAAAACTCCCGTGGTTTATTTTTCAACTGAAAATGTTTCGCTTCTAAATGTCTGTGCAAAAGTGAATGTTTCATCGAGTTGTGAGATAGTACTTTTGCACATATAACACACTGTGGCCGAGTAGAAGAACCAGTTCCAATACAAGTGAACCCCAAAGCAATGTAGTTCTCATCATATTTGCGTCTTTATGACGTGTGCTTTCTCATGTCAGGGGGTCGAAGATCTGCATCAGACTCACTGTCACTGTCAGTGGCCAAGCTAGCAACGTTAGCTTGGCTAGCAACAAATGTAATGCTGCTTGCACCCTGATCCAAGGACTCATAAGACAAACCCGGGTTGTTGGCACCGGCAGGTTCATCCTCGATTTTAGGCCTACTGGTAGAAGCCGATGGTGTCTCTCTGGATAGGGGATTAACTTTTTTCAACCACTTCTCCATGTTCGTGCAGCAATCGGAACAAGCTCCCTCCCCTCCACAGGGCATCAGCAAGTGAAATTCTGACGTTGTTTTGACTAGGGATGGGCATTCAATTAAATTGATTTAATAGATTGGCGGGAGAATTAACGATCGATTTTTTATTAATCGTAATATTTTTATATTAAAATTCACTATTTATAGGCTAAATTAAAATGCAGTGAAAACAGAAAAAACACAGTGTGTTTCCTCATTGAGATCTTTATTACAAGATGAACAACTCAGTTACAGTTTTTTTCGCTAACGAGCGCTTACCTATACTTAAAATACTTTTTCTAAACTCTTAACACAGACTTACACCTACAAAACACAATTGGCCAAATAGATCATTTTCTTCTCAAAAGCACATTTTGTTAACTATATACTAACTCTTCATTTCAAAATAGAAGACATCTTTCTCTGCACACACTAACTTTACCAAAACACTGGACATCTGACTCAAAATGAAATTATTCTTTCAAAGAATAACTCTTGTTTTCACTTCACAAGGAACATGCAGCCAATCAAAGTACACCAGGTTTCAAAATACTGGCTATTGTGGACATTACAAAAACTGCATAGACTTTTATGTTTCAGTTTTACAGGTATTTGCATGCAAAACATGCAATCCACGGTTTTTTACGCCAAATTTTTTGGTTGGGAACTGTACTGTATATCCACATGTAATGTTCACATTCAAAAGCATTCCAGTAAAAAGCGAATCAGTTTTTTTTTCTTTACTGTTTACTACAGGAGGTATAGTAGAAATACTGTTTACAGTATGATACAACAGAAAACGTTTTACAGTATTGTTTAAAGTTAACAAAATATCCATGAACAAAAAAGCAACACCAAAAAGCCCAGTAAAAAGGGAGAACTAAAAAAAAAGACAAAATTCCTTTATCTAATCCCTGCGATCTTCAGGGTTAGGCCACAAGTTTTCATCCACATCGCATCTGATGTTATCCAAGGCGATACACCTTGGATAAAACCGCTTGGAATGCCTGATCCACCCTTGACAATCATCAACTGTGATGTCCCTGCAGCCAGCATCCATGGCTTCAAGGAGGGACAACTGGTCATGTGGCTGATGGTCATAGACTTTCCACCTCCATGTAGAAAAGAACTCCTCTATGGGGTTGAGGAAAGGTGAATAGGGTGGAAGAAATAGACAAATCAGTCTTGGGTGGACCTCAAACCATGCTGTAACTGCTTGTGAGTGATGGAAGGCCACGTTGTCCCAGGTGATAACGAAGGTCCTCCTGTTTTCACCCTCCTGATCCTGCTCTGGAACCAGGCGCTGGTGGAGATCATCGAGAAAAGCAAGGAGGTGCTCGGTGTTGTAAGGTCCAACCTGACATTTGTGGAGGAGTGATCCTGCATTTGAAATTGCCGCACACATAGTGATATTTGCCCCTCTCTGTCCAGGAACATCAACTGTGGCCCTTTTTCCAATGACATTTCTTCCACGTCGACGCCTTTTGGCCAGATTAAATCCTGCCTCATCCACGTATACGAATTCATGAGGGGCCTGGTTGGCCTCCAATTCCATAACTCTCTGAAACAAAATTTATGTAAATCATGCCATTATAGTACTATATACCATACAGTACTGTAACCTATTACTGAGTAGGTTACCTACTTGAAAAGTGCAAAGCTTATAGAACTGTACATTGAATTGAATATACACACTATACCTGGACATATTGTTGTCGTAGCACCTTGACTCGCTCACTGTTCCTCTCAAAGGGAACAGTGTAGAGCTGTTTCATCCGCACTCTGTGTTTGGACAATGTCCGCGTAATGGTTGCGAGGCTGATGCTATTGATATTGTGAAATATCTCTTGGTCCTCCAAAATTCTGCTTTGAATCTCATGCAGTTTAATTGCGTTATTTGCAACAACCATATCTACTATGGCAAGCTCTTGTTGATGATTAAGGAGCTTAACTCTTCCCCCAGAGGGAGGAAGACGTTGCATTCTTTTGAGGGACAAAAAAAATCAACATATGCATTACTGTATGGCCTCATTGACATGTCAAGTGAGAATAGAAACAATCCATGTAAAATGCAAACTTATCTGTTGGTTTGTTGAAAGATGCGTATAATTGACGCAACCGTTGACCGCCCCAAATTGGGCTGTACTCTTTCACCAGCCTCCCTTAGTGAAAGACCGTGGTTTATCACATGGTCAATGATAGTGGCACGAATTCCATCACTCACCACTGCCCTTGTAGCCCTTAGAATGCCACCACCACGCATTCTTATACCTCTACCTTGCCCTCTCCTTAGGCCTGCTCTTCTCCCTGGACCTGCTCCTCTCACTTCTCCTGCTCCTCTCACTACTCCTGCTCCTCTCACTACTCCTGCTCCTCTCACTTCTCCTGCTCCTCTCACTACTCCTGCTCCTCTCACTACTCCTGCTCCTCTCACTTCTCCTGCTCCTCTCACTACTCCTGCTCCTCTCACTTCTCCTGCTCCTCTCACTACTCCTGCTCCTCTCACTACTACACCTCTCACTGCTCCTCTCACTGGGCCTGCTCTTCTCCCTGGGCCCCTTGCTCTAACTCTTCCTCGTCCAGACATCTTTTTCGGTTTCTGTTTCCAAAAACATCACTCCTCAAAGTCCTCCTTTTAGTAATGCCATTGATTCTAAGCCAGAATGGAATCAGCTGTGGTTGACCCAATATACCCAACATACATCAGCTGTGTGTCAATTATTCAATTGTTTGTTTATTATCAGCTGAGATATATTGTTTTAGAACTGATATTACTGTATTACAGAAGCAGAGGTTTTTATACTGTATCTAAGGTTTGGAATATTGTGTTTGCAATTGTGGGATGTTGTGTGTTAACATTTGTAAATAATACAAAAACAATCCATAATTTTGTTTGGAGGTATAGCTTGTCTGTTAAGAAAATGTAAGCATTATATAAATGTGTTCACTGACTGCATATTGTGTGAAAACAACATGAAATGTGTGAATGGTATGGCCACAAAGGACCGATGTTGTGCTAATCGTGTTTAGAGTTTTGAAAATGTGACTACTGTTTAGAAAAACGCTTGTTAGCGACTGAAAAAAACTGTAAACAGGATCCTTTCAGTGGTTACACTTGAAAATATGCGCTGCTGTTCTCTTAAGCCCCGCTGAGAAAGCCGCTAGCCGCTGAGAGCTAGCTGGATTTGACGGTTCTCGACCTCTCAGTTCGGTGGTTGTCACGCCCTCACTCCCGGAACCCCTCACCAAGAGCCGGCTCTGTCCGGGTCCGAAGGGGCTAGCTTTGGAGATAGCCTCCGCTAGCTCCGGAGCTCGGCTTCATGTCCGCACAAGGACCCTCAGTCCATGTGGAAGGGAACCCTAACAGAGCCGGGTCTGGATGAGGGGCTCCGGGAATGAGGAAGTGACAACAACCAGACTGAGCAGTCGAGAACCGTCAAATCCAGCGGGCTTGAATATAACTCCGGGCTGCTTCCTCGAGTTGCTAACGTCCTCACGGTGCTGCGTTCCAGGCAACTCGGATATTTCGACCTCATACATGAAGAAGAGCAGTGGACTTCCCCGGGCGCTCATGGAGACGTATAGCTTTGCAGTGTTGGCAGTGAATGCAACAGAATTACGTCGACGACATGGCAGCGTAATTATTTCGCTGAATATGGGTATACATGAGTATTTTTGGCAATGCGACTTGGATATTCAGACTATTTAATATTGCATGATTATTTATAGCTCAGTTTGAAAATGTAAAGGGCATTTTCCCTTTGAAAACGCAAATAAAAAGTTCTCCCCGGGTACCCCCCTGAACCACTTCGCGTACCCCTGGGGGTACATGTACCCCAGTTTGGGAACAGAGGCTCTAGTGGGTTGATATGGTATTAACAGTTCTTTAAAGTATAATGGTGCCATATTATTAAGGGCCTTGAAGGTGAGGAGGAGAATTTTAAAATCTATTCTAGATTTTTACTGGAAGCCAGTGTAGCCAATGTAGCCAATACTGGAGAAATGTGCTCTCTTTTCTTGGTTCTCGTCAGGACACATGCTGCGGCATTTTGGACAAGCTGCAGAGTCTTTAACGACTTACTGCTAGAGCCTGATAATAAGGAATTACAATAATCCAGTCTTGATGTAACAAAGGCGTGGACTCATTTAACTGTATCTTTTTGAGAACGACATGTCTGATATTTAAGATATTGTGCAAGTGGAAAAAGGCCGAAATTTGTTTTAAGTGAGAATTAAATGACAAATCAGGATCGAAGACCACTCCCAAGTTCCTGACTGTTTCATTGGAAGCATGGGAAATGTCGTCTAGCGCAGCTATATCATTAGATAATGTCTCTCTGAGGTGTTTAGGGCCAAGTATTATAACCTCTGTTTAATCTGAGTTTAATAAGAAATAATTGCAGGGTCATCCAGGTTTTTAAGTCCTTGAGACATGCTTGGAGTTTAGTTAATTTATTACATTGTTCAGGTTTTATTGACAGGTATAACTGGCTGTCATCCGCATAGCAGTGGAAATTTAAGAGTGTGTCCTGATAATGTTTCCTAGTGGAAGCATATACAGTGCTGTGAAAAATTATTTGCCCCCTTCCTGGTTTCTTATGTATTTGCATATTTGTCACACTTAAATGTTTCAGATCATTAAACCAATTTTTATATTAGCCATAGAAAACCCAAGTTAATATAAAATGCAGTTTTAAAATGATGATTTAATTTATTTAGTGAAAAAAGCTATCCCAACCTACTATGTCCTATGTGAAAAAGTAATTGCCCCCCCTGATTAATCATGAATGTTGTGATTTTTCAAAAAACTTTGGAAAGCTGAACTGAATTTCATTAACCACACCCAGGCCTGTATACTGCCAGACCTGTTGAATAAAGAAATCACTTAAATATAACCTGTCTGACAAATGAAGTAGGCTAAAAGAATTCAAAAAGCAACACATCATGCCTCGATCTAAAATAAATTCCAAAACAGATGAGATACATTTCATGTTATTGACATGTATCAGTCTGGATAGGTTTCAAAGCCATTTCTAAGGCTTTGGGACTTCAGCGAACCATGGTGAGAGCCATTATCTACAAATGGAGAAGACTTGGAACAGTGGTAAACCTTCCCAGGAGTGGCCGGCCTACCAAAATTACTCCAAGAGCCCATACACGACTCATCCAGGAGGTCATAAAAGACCCCAGAACAATATCTAAAGAACTGCAGGCCTCACTTGCCTCAGTTACGGTCAGTGTTCGTGATTCAACAAGAAGAAAGAGACTGGGAAAAAATGGCATCCATGGGAGAGTTCCAAGGCGAAACCCACTGCTGACCAACACAGCATTTCATAAAAACAACATCATACCAACAGTCAAACATGGTGGTGGCAGTGTGATGACCCGGACGACCTGCCATAATTGATGAAACCATGAATTCTGCTCTCTACCAGAAAATCCTGAAGGAGAGTGTCTGGCCATCAGTTTTATGACCAGCTTGGGTCATGCAGCAGGACATGATCCGAAATACACCAGCATGTCCACCTCTGAATGGCATGAAGGTTTTGGAGTGGCCTAGTCAAAGTCCGGACTTAAATCCGATTGAGATGCTGTGGCATGACCTTAAACAAGCCATTTATACTAAAAAAAACTACAATGTGGCTAAATTAAAACTAGTCTAAAAAGAAGAGTGGGCAAAAATTCTTCCACAGCGATGGGAAAGACTCATTGCCAGTTATCGCCAATGCTTGATTGCAGTTGTTGCCGCCAAGGGTAGCAAAACCAGTTATTAGGTTTATTGGGCAATTACTTTTTCACAAAGGACCATGTAGGTTTGGATAGCTTTTTTCCCTTAATAAATTAAATCATCATTTAAAAACTGCAATTTGTATTAACTTGGGTTATCTTTGTCTAATATTAAAATGTGTTTGATGATCTGAATCATTTAAGTGTGACAAATATGCCAAAAATACAAAATCTGGAAGGGGGCAAATACTTTTTCACAGCACTGTATAATGACAATAAATTTGGGCCGAGCACAGATCCCTGTTGAACATCATGGTTAGCTTTGGTGCGCACAGACGACTCATCAGACTCATCATTCTCATTCACTCTCTATCGAGGCCGCCATGTTTCTTGCAGTAACCCAAACTGGACAAACTAAACACACTTTGAGTCTTTATTAAAGCTGAAGGTTACCACAGGTTCTCTTTCATGTTTGGAAGGGGAGGGTGAGGGGTATTCAGCTGCAACATGCTACTCCAACACTAGATCTCACAAAATTCTACACACTACAACTTTAATTGTGATTTTCATTCCTGTGTCTTTCCGTCCTATTGTCTGTTTACCGTTGCCTTTCCTTTGCAATGGGAAAATCAGGTTAACAGGCCATGTTCAAGTTTTATTTAGGACCTTCTTGGTTTTTTCAGATAAATGTCCTATTCTTCTCTCTATTCTGCTTCTTTTTGTATAATTTTCTGATCTCTTTTGCTTAGCACCACCCCACAATCCCTGTATTGCTGTCTCTCCCTGCCTTGGTTTTTCCATCCACTAAAGCCAGCGCAAGGCTTACACAGACAGTTGTTTAGGGCCCATGACCCCCAAGAGTCCTCAAATGAGCAAATAATCAATGTCCCACTGTACATTTTTCGTGATTATTTAAGTGACAGTTAAGTTATGTGCTATTTTCACATTTTTATTGTTAGTGCAAAAGAAAAGCTTATTCCTTCCCTGGCATCTATTTTGGTCTCTCATCTCTTGCTTTCTCATTTCTCAGAAACCATTTCCTCTCTCCCAGCACGCTTTCAGAATAATGTGTGACTGTTATCACAGTGAGAGGGCGGCTGTGGCTGAGGGGTAGAGAGGGCGTCCTCAAACCTGAAGGTTGGCAGTTCGATCCCCAGTCTGAACCATCTGCATGCCGAAGTGTCCTTGGGCAAGATGCTGAACCCTGAATGGCCCCCCATAGAATAACAAAGTGCTGAGATAGATGCACTGTGTGTGTGATTGGGTGAATGTGAAACTGTACTGTAAAGCGCTTTGAGTGGTCATCAAGACTAGAAAAGCGCTATATAAATACAAATCCATTTACCATTTATCAATCTGTCCGTCTGAATAATGAGAAAATGAATGCTCCTCCATTGAATAGTTCTTATTATTACCTTCTCACTTCAGCAGACTCGGACTGAAGTCATCACCAGAAACAAAGACGGGCGGCAGATAAATTAAATATCAGCAGTGAGCTTCTCACCTCCGGGTCAAAATTGAAAAGACCTTGGGTTTGTGTGTGTGTGTGTTTGTGTGTGTGTGTGTGTGTGTGTGTGTGTGTGTTTGTGTGTGTTTAATAAAGTGTAATAAACTTATTATTATTATGTACACATTCTCATTGTTCTCATGTACATATGAGAACAACTAGATCAGATATGGAGAGTGAAATCCAATGTGATCACTGTGCTGGAGTTTGAGGGTCCAGACATACGACCATGTGGGGTGCAAGGGAGATTATTATATATACTGAACAGTTAGCACAGAGTGAGGAGACGATCACTAAATAAGTGTTTTGGATGAGAAACACTTACTGTTCCTTGAAACTGAAGAAGCAGGAAATATAGTTTATTCTTCTTTGTTGTCAAACTAGAATTACTATCCTGCGTTTGTACTCCACTACCAACCAGTGCAGTTTCAGTCCCTCCAGGTTCCTGACATGTTGCATTCACAGTAATATGAGGTCACTGTAACTTTTGACCTTTGACCACTGAAATCTAACCAGTTTCTCTTTTAGTCAGAATCTGTAAAATTCTTTAAAATCTGACTTGAGATATCATGTTCAAGAGGCCATGAACATGTTCTGTGACCTTTGACCTTTGACCACCTGAATCTAATGAGTTCCTTTGTTATTCTGAATGAACGCTTGTACCAAATTTGAAAGGATTCTCTTTTTAACAAAAAGGGGATTTACCAGGGTGAGGCTCAAATTATCACGTTTTGTATGAATGTTGTGTTTTCTGATTTAATTCTCACAGATTTGATATTTTCTTTAATTACAGACTCGGTCCTTGTGAAATCTCAGAGACTCACTGAGAAGTCGTGGCCTCAGCTCTGAAGTCAGACCCCTCACATCTGAGAGACTGGATCTGAGTGGAAATTAAATCCACGTTCACTTTTCAGACTTTCTTTCTTATTGGGTCATTATTCATTTAAATTGTCACTGTCCCTCAGTATTCTGTCACTCACCCAGCCTGTCAGTCACGTTCACCTCATCAACTCCATTCACCTACACTCACCTGCTACTGATCACTAAGAAAGTGTCAGTAAATAACATGTGGACTGAGGCTGAGCACTTGTCCTCCTCAGGTTTTCAAAATAAGACACATTCTTATTGAAACACGTTGGACAGGTGATAAGTATAGAAACAAACAAGAAGTGACTGTTATGAGCCATCCCTACTTTAAACAGTGTTTAATTACACAAACCTGCTGAGTGAGCTAATACACAGAGAAAAAGCTGATGAATGAAACAATGGTCCAAAATATCTGATCTGATATTTATCTTCAGGTCACAGACTGGACTTAGGTCAGCCGCATGTTGAGAGTCTGTGTTGACATGATCCACAACAACAGAACGATACATTCAAATTTTCACATTTCTTTATCAAGGTTTTGGGGCTGCAGTCTGTCAGAGATCACCTGTTCTTTTCTGGCTTCAACTCTGAGGTCAAACCCCTCTCATCTGAGTGAACTGGATTTGAGCTACAACAACCTGCAGGACTCAGCAGTAAAGGAGCTGCTGGAGTTCAGGCTGTCCATTGGAGACTGTGAGGTCAGTAGATGGTTGGAGTCAGTTCACGCTGCTTTCATCATTATTTTACTAAACACAGTCAGTATCACAGTACAGATCCAGGGTCTGTGCTACCAATCAGGATTTGTGGTCAGGTTAACTTCAGGTTTATTTTTTTCAGTCCTACGAAGCTTGTCCACTTCTTAACGAGGTAAATCTCCATGGTAACTTGTGATGAACGGCTAACCTGCTCCAGGTTAAGTTTGAGATCAACCCGTATAAAACTCCGCCCACTGACCACAGTGACTTTACACTGTTGTGTGGTGCACACTATCCATAAAGGGAAGGATAAGGGATGTTTAAATGAACTGGTTGGTTAAGTTGATCTCTAACTCACTCAGTACATCTCAATCTATCCAGACTCATCCTGTCACCAAAACATCTAATGTATTCAGTCAGCTTCCTGAAAATAGGTCCATGTGTGTTTATTGAGTAGTGATGACAAAGGTTTCCACCACAATGTGTGTCCTCAGAGACACAGAGTCAGTGTGTGTCCTCAGAGACACTGTGTGTCCTCAGAGACACAGAGTCAGTGTGTGTCCTCAGAGTCAGTGTGTGTACTCAGAGACAGTGAGTTAGAGTGTGTCCTCAGATTCAGGGAGACATTGGGTGTCCTCTGAGACAGTGTGTGTCCTCAGAGTCAGTGTGTGTCCTCAGAGACAGTTTGTGTCCTCTTAGATGGTGTGTCCTCAGAATCAGTGTGTGTCCTCAAAGTCTGTGAGACAGTTTGTGTCCTCAGAATCAGTGTGTCCTCAGAGTCTGTCTGTGTCCTCAGAGACAGTGCAGACAGTGTGTGTCCTCAGAGACAGTGAGACATTGTGTGTCCTCAGGCAGTGAGTCAGTGTGTGTCCTCAGAGTCAGTGAGAAAGTGTGTGTCCTCAGAGACAGTGAGATAGAGTGTGCCCTCAGAGACAGTGAGACAGTGTGTGTCCTCAGAGTCAGTGAGACAGTGTGTGTCCTCAGAGACAGTGAGTCAGTGTGTGACCTCAGAGACAGTGAGACAGTGGGTGTGCTGAGAGACAGTGTGTGTCCTCAGAGACGGTGAGACATCGTGTGTCCTCAGAGACAGTGAGACAGTGTGTGACCTCAGAGACAGTGAGACAGTGGGTGTGCTCAGAGACAGTGTGTGACCTCAGAGACGGTGAGACATTGTGTGTCCTCAGAGACAGTGAGACAGTGTGTGACCTCAGAGACAGTGAGTCAGTGTGTGACTTCAGAGACAGTGCGACAGTGTGTGACCTCAGAGACAGTGAGACAGTGGGTGTGTTCAGAGACAGTGTGTGTCCTCAGAGACAGTGAGACAGTGTGTATCAAACTAAAGCTCATTATCGAGGCCACATCCTGGGATTCAAATGTTTCTCATCTAGAATCTTCTTCTCTTCCACTCTTACTAGTAAACAATAGATTCAGATCTTGTGGCCTCATTTTTACCAACTGCCACCAGGGGGTGCTGTAACTCACTCATTGACAGTATCACAGATGTTTTACCAGCAGTTCTTCCTGCATTTAGCAGCTGTGACTGAGTTTCTTTTATTCTGGATCATGTGTTTGTTCTTCTCTGATTTTGATTATAGAACAGTTTGATCCTGGTTGTGAAAGATGAGGCTCTGTTGTCAGTCAAACTGCACAAGTCTGTGATTAGTCATTCACAGTAAACCCATCCCCTTTCATGTACACGCTCAGATCTCGTTGAGGAAAACCTGAGTTAACTTAACGAGTTGATAACCAGCGTCATGTGACCACTTAGCCTGACTGTAGCAGTAGCTTGTGTGTAGTCTCCAATTTACACAACCCCTAATCTGAATGGGTTTGTGAGATGAAGCTGGAGCACCTGGAGAAAACACAGGGAGAACATGCAGACTCCACACAGGAAGACCCCATGAATGTGTTTATTTAGATGACACAACACAAGCAGAATATATTAACCCTCTATAAAGAGTCACATACAGTATATTTAAGAATGTCTTTATTAATTTCCACCTTTGTCCCTCAGTATGTCTCCATGTGTGAAATGACATGTAATGTAATGTAATGTAATGTAATGTATAACCACATTCTGTGTGTATGTTTGTTTATGATACTAAAGTTCCTGGATTCATGTCACAAATTGATTTAGTTCCACACAAAGTTAATAGCATTGAAATCACTTTGAGTTCAAAATCAGAGTTTTGTCTTTGACACAAACGATCAAAACTCTGGACTTAAAAATTGGGACGTTTTCATTTCTGCATCAGGTGCAGAGCAGTGGTTGCTTTTCTACTTTTTGACCCACAGATGGCGGTGTCGTATAACAGCAGAACATCTCAGTCAAAGCCTTTATCATCAGTCCATGAGTCAAACACATGGATCATTTCATCTCTGACCAACCAGATGTAATGAGAAGAACAACATCTGAGAGAGAAAAGTTTGTTTCTCCTTATCTCTGCTTTAATGCACAATAAACATCCTTCCAACGACTTCACTGGAATAATGACTGGTTTTCTTTCCTCTTGCAAACAAACAGGTGGAAACATCTCGTCCTTGGTGTAGGTGTAGGAACAAAATCACCAGTTTGACATAATGGAAACAACCAGAAGAATAGTGAATGTCCCATTTACAGTATGAAGAATAGTCGATGAAAAGCAGAGCATCTTTAAGTCTCTGCAAAAACTGTTTAATAAATATTTTACCATATTTAATAGAAAACTGACCCGAGGACGTTTTATACAAATGCAGATGAAGATTCTTGTTCAGGGTTCCTACGTTCATGAAAAACCTGGAAAATTCATGGAATTGTAAAATGTTTCTTTCCAGGCCTGGAAAAGTGCTTGAAAAAAAATTAAATCTTAAAAGTTTTGGAGAAGTCATGGAAATTTGTTATATTCATATTATTATGTTTTTCATTTACGCTGAGTTTTATATAATTCATATGCTTTTAAAGAAATACGCTCAAAATATAAGAATGCATACTCTCTTATACTAATTGAAAAGTTCGGTGTGGAACCAGGCAGGATAATGCACTATGCCAGGGAAGTGTAGATTTAAACATGCTTGGCTACAAATGGAAAAGTACATGACATGCGTTACAACAGACAAAGACCTCAATCAAACTATTGTCACTTATTCATTTGTGTCATTTAAGGTAAACTGTATGCTGTGGAATTGTCATTGTTAGCTTAAATACTAAATGTTGTCACCTTTTCATGTATACACTGCGATTTCACAAAATGTTTGCTCATCGAAATTTGGTATAAAGTTATTGAAAAGTCATGGAAAAGTCATGGAAATCCATTGGTCAAAATTTGTATGAACTCTGCTTGTTGTATGTTCTCAACCACCATCTCAGAACAAGCACAGGGGGGGGACTGTAGCAGATCTCTGGGAACAAAAGCATGCTTGGAAATAATTGATGATGGGAGGTTCAGAGCAGAGACAAGTAACAGTAAGTGGCTGAGAGATGTCCTGAAGACAGTGGACATTTTGGGCCTGTTGTGTTATTTTGTGGAGACATATGATGATTTCACTTCATTTTCAAGCCAATCTCAGTTCTTTGTGATTTCAGGATAAGAAATGTTTGAGAGAGTCAGTTCCTGACAGGCTCAAGTTCTCCCTGTGTGGAGAGGTCATCACCTGACTTTGTTATGATCCTCAACACACGTGTGTCAGTGTAACATCTGAATGTGACGCCATGTTCATGAACATGCTATTCTAACATATGTCCAGCAAATGTTGAAGCTCTGAGGTCCACTTCCTCTGCACCAGAGTGAGACCATCATCTCTTCATGGAGCTGTGCACGAGGCTGTGTTGTTCAAAGGATCCGTTAGAAGTCCATCAAACACATTTATGGGATATACTTTATACTTATAAGAAAAATCTTGTGCTCGTAATGAAATTCTACATCTGATCAATATGTCTCAATAGAAACCGCCTGACAGCAGATCAATACATTTATTTTTGACTGTTTATCAGTGGATTTAATTCATTCACTAAACAAAACCATTTAAATGCAAACATAAAAACCTCTAATCCTGAATGAAAAGGAGCAGAAAGAAGAATAATCTGATATGATCTGCTTCTCTTTCACAAGACGTTAATTAGCTCAGTAGTTTCAGCTTAGTTTAGTGTTTGGTTACTTTAAGGTTCAGATTTAGATTAGATTCAGGTGTAGGTTAAAGTTTTTAACACCTCTCTCTCTCTCTTTCTCCTTTAACACACGTTATGATGTGATGGTTGTTTCTGTGACGTGCTAGCTCTGCCCAGCGGTTGATTCAAATCGAATAATCTTTATTTAGAGCTGCTCACACACACACACAGTTATAATTTGAAATTAGCTCGAGAAATTAGCTCGAGCTACTTCAGTTTATTCATATTCTGTGTCTCAGCTGAGATATAAATATTAAATTAAATCCCAGGTGTCATACACTCATCAGGTTTTTAAATGACTGTCATGTTTCTCTCAACCCACAGACATGATCCCAATTAGCTCAGAGTTTTTAGTTTCACTCAGCTGACACAACATTAAAGTTTCCTCTTAACAACAAGAACTCAACACGGAAATAAAGAAAGTCATGTTTATTATATGAAGCAATAGATGATAGATGAATTTTCAGTTTTTTATTTAAAGAGTAAAAACAGTAAAGTAACACAAATGAGGTAAAATGATCACACCATGTTAAAGCCCTATGTTGACCTGGGTATGTACCCTCAGGGTTGAATGCACTTATTGTAAGTCGCATTGGATAAAAGTGTCAGCTAAAGGAAATGTAATGTAATGTAAAATGATGAAGAGCTGCACGGTCTCAAAAAAGAAGAAAACACTAAGCAACAGCAGTTTTTGTGTCTTTATTATTTGGATGAAAGATCTAAACCCACTTAACCATTAATCTGACATCTGTAAAATGAAGTTTTGTTTGTTTTATTTGTAAAATTATGTTTTTATTAAAGCCATGTCCATGAGGAGGTTGCCACCTAGAGGCCAGACTTTAGTTTTACATCTCAGTGTAGATCTTGAGGTTGAGGAGTTAACCCCCGTTCTCTGAAACATGAGTGAGGTATCTCACTATGGGGACACGCCCTCCGCGCTGTCCCCCAGAAGCAATTTTACACTCCGCCAGTCGTGACTGGCAGGCGGTCGTGACGTCTGTCACTAGAGGAGGGACCTCCTACTCTATATAAGACCGGATGTCACGTCATCGCCTTCAGTCTAAAAAATAAGCACACCTCTTCCTCGCTCCGGGCAAGGAGGGTGATCTGGTGAGATACCTCACTCATGTTTCAGAGAACGGGGGTTAACTCCTTAACCTCAAGTTCTCTGAAACATTTGTTTCGGTATTTCACTATGGGATATAGCGACTCCCGTATTGCCAGATTAAAGCTTATCTCCGAGACCAATAACTAACGAAAACAATCCGTCAGTCAGACAGGGACATTTGGGACTGACCCCACGCTCAGAACTGTATGAGACCATGTAGGTACAGTAACATCCAGATTGTAAAATCTGGTGAAGGTATGAGGTGTTGCCCAGTTGGCCGCCTCACATATCTCCTCAACAGGCACGCCCTGGAACAGTGCCCATGACGCAGCCATCCCCCGAGTGGAATGAGCGCGCAGACCTATGGGGGGCTGTAATCCCCTGCAATGATAGGCTGTGGCAATTGCCTCCACGATCCAGCCTGACAAACGCTGCTTCGTAAGGGGCTTCCCCAAGTGTGACGTAGCCCAGGACACAAACAGCTGCTCGGATTTCCTGAAGCCAGATGTCCGGTCCACATACACGCGTAATGCGCGCACCGGGCAGAGCGCATTCAGCCGTCCTTGCTCCAGCGTGGAGAACGGTGGAGGATGGAACGCCGCCAGTTCGATAGGGCGATACGCTAATGCCGAGTTAAAGACCTTAGGCACAAACGCGGGATTTGGTTTGAGAAAAACCTTTAAATCCCCCCTAAAAAAATGCATGCATGACGGATTCACTGACAGTGCATGAATGTCGCTTACGCGCTTTGCAGATGTCAGCGCCAGTAAGAGAGCCGTTTTAAACGAGAGCATTTTAAGCTCTACCTGCTGCAGAGGCTCGAAAGGTGCGCCAGATAGCGCTTCGAGCACCAGTGTTAAATCCCATGGTGGGGTTAAGCTCCTTGACACCGGCCGCTTCCGCCGTGCGCCCTTCATGAACTGGCAAACGAGAGGATGCTGTCCTGCCGTTCGGCCCCCAAAGCCTATGTGACATGCTGCAATAGCAGCCAAGTACACTTTGACCGTGGAGAAAAGCCAGACCTTTGTCCAAAAGTTCCTGTAAGAATGTCAAAATGCCAGATGTAGGGCTCTGAACAGCCTCCACACCTGCTTTTGCGCACCAATCCTCAAACGCACGCCATTTGCCATCATATGCAATGCGTGTAGAAGGAGCCCTGGCGCTCTGAATGGTTTTGATGACACTCTGTGGGAGTCCAGCTGTGGTCAGATTCAGCCTCTCACGGGCCAAGCCCATAGAGCCATGCGCTCTGGATGAGGGGTGAAAAATCTCCCCGTGAGCCTGTGACAGGAGATCCCTGCGTAGAGGGAGAGGCCACGGCTGAGCGCACAACAGCTGGTATATCTCCGCTAGCCAGTATTTTCCCTGCCAGCGGGGAGCTATAAGGATTAAGGCATGACCCCTCTCCCGCACTCTGGCCAGAGTAGGTGGGATCAGCTCTAACGGGGGGAACGCGTACAGTAGAACCTGTGGCCACTCGTGCGCTATCGCATCCCCTCCCATCGGGGCGTTCTGGCCGGTCAGGGAGTAAAACATCGGACACTGTGCGTTTTCTTCTGACGCGAAGAGATCTACCTGAGCCAGGCCGAATTTTCTCCATAACTGCGTTACCACCTCGTCGTGGAGTTTCCAATCCTTGTAGCAAGGGCTGCGTCTGGAGAGCAAATCCGCTCCCCAGTTCCGTGTGCCCGGCACATGCGTTGCCCTGAGGGATAACAGGTGAGAACTGCTCCACACTATCAGTCTGTGTGCCAATGTGTGAAGATGACGCGAGCGCAGCCCCCCCTGTCTGTTAATATATGCCACCACAGTGGTATTGTCCGTTCTGACCAGAACATGTTGCCCTCTGAGAAGGGGCAGAAAATGTTTCAGTGCCAAAGATACAGCCAACAGTTCCAGACAGTTTATGTGAGCGGACTGCATTAGTAAACTCCAAGTTCCGCTCACTGTCCTCCCCTCGTGCGTGGCCCCCCAGCCCGCAAGTGAGGCATCTGTTGTAATCACCCTCCGTGCCATGACCGTTCCCATGGCAACGCCATCGGTCAGAAAACCCGTGCACTTCCACGGGCGCAGGGCGTGGACGCAGGCCATGGATACTAATACCTGGCGATGGCGGTGGTGCGTTGGGTTCAGTTTGAGCGACGCTACCCAGCGCTGAACTGGTCTCATGTGTAAACGACCTAGTGAAATGACCACCAGAACCGAGGCCATCAGCCCTAAAAGTCTGAGGCACGACCTGAATTTTAGCAACGCCCCCCTGCGAAAAAGTGCCAGACAAGCTTGGAAAACTTTTATCCTTTCCGCGGACAGACGCGCTCTGAACGTGACTGAATCGAGGGACAGTCCTATGAATGTGATTCTCTGAGTTGGATTCAGAACACTCTTTTCCCAATTTATCGCAAAACCCAGGGCCGCCAGATGCGATACGAGCTGACTGGTGTGGGCCTGAGTTTGCTGGGGCGACTGTGCCGCTATGAGCCAGTCATCTATGTACATCGCTATACGTATACCCCCCTCCCTCAGGGGCGCCACCGCTGCCTCGGTGCATTTCACAAACACCTGTGGGCTTAATGAAAGACCGAACGGGAGCACTCGGTATTCGTATGTTATGCCCTGGAAGGCAAACCTGAGATATTTCCTGTGAGGAGGGTAAATAGGGATGTGAAAATATGCGTCTTTTAGGTCTATGGCCGTGAACCAGTCGCCTGGACGCATCCTGAATTTGTACCGTCTCATGTGTGTGTTTAGCGCCCGCAGGTCTACTATCGGGCGTACACTTCCATCCTTCTTTGGGGTCAGAAAGTACCTTGAATAGAAGCCACTCTGGCTCTGTTCTCGTGGAACCACCTGAACAGCCCCTTTGTTCAGCAGAGCAGTGATTTCGTTCTGCAAGATGTGCGCATTTTTCCCCCTGCGCCTGTGACTGCAAAATCCCGTTGAAACGGGGAGGAGTGGACGCAAACTGAAGCCTGTAGCCCCTGGTCACAGTCTTCATTACCCACTCCGATACCCCACATGTTCGCCACTGTCGGGTTTGGGCCGCCAGCGGCCCCAGTGCCTGAGCGGCGGAGGTTGACACGAGTCGTGTGTTTCCAGCGCCCACATTGCCCTTTGCAGCAGGCTGGCTGGGTCGCTGTGCCACAGGTGGAGCCATACCGCCCCCTTGTGGTGTTATGCGAGCCCGCACCCCCCTGTATCGTTCTTCTATCATACTGATAGTTTTTGTCTTTACTGTCTTTTTTATGAACAAGTGAGGCTGCGCCCTCGGCATTCGGCCTGGGTGCGCACCACATATGACATTTATTGAACATTTTACAGAGGGGAAAGGAATGTTGTGTTTGTTTGGGCAAGGGTTTGTGTTTGCGCACAGTGTGATTTTGGAAACACTCGGCTGCGGCTCCACAGAGCTCTCTGCAGCGCCGATCTTTCCTTTCTTTGATAATACGTGAACTATGAGTGCCAACATGGCCTCTGCACGCCTTTTGTGGGTTCTGGGACACGCTCCCCGGGGCAGAACCCGTTCCGTCGGGAGGGAAGCAGGCGTCTGGCTGAACCTGTCCCCCCCGACTAGCGGAGGTGCGCTAGGTAACGTGCCTCTTCTTCTTGGCCCCCAGAGTGGCAGGGTGGGCAGCTGGATCTCCCGCTGTCACGCTGGGAGTGAAAGGTTTCCTCGCCCAGGCGCCCTTGAGCTCCGGTGTTTTGTTCTGGCCCCGACCGCCCGCCTGAGGGTGCGTCAGACGTTTCGGGAATTGGGAACCTGGCCGTGTCGCCTCCTCCAGGCACTCGGGAAATGGTGGCAGCTTTTGCCCTGGGCAGCCTTTTGCCCTCATAGCGGGACATGGTGGTCTCGGTGAGGGCTTCAGGCCAGGCGATCCCCAATTTCGCCGCCGCTTTTCTACATGCCTCGTGCAGGTCCATGCTGGAAGCCGGTGGGCCGCATGAACCATCCTCGGACGCCAGCCCCGCGGCTGGTGGGGCAAACACGGACTCCACGTCCACCTCATCGTCCTCGGAGCCGAGGCTGATAGACTGCAGTGAGTTGGAGTCACCTCCGATTGCTCCGCCCTGACCTGACATCAGGTCGTTCTCGGGCTCATCGGAGTCGTGCAGCGGCGCCACGGCATCCAGCTGATCGCCCCAGCTGGCACCCACGGGAAAGGTGTTTCCCTGGGTGTCTTCACTATCCTGTGCACCGGGGATGGTTACCCCAGTCACAGGATCCACCTCTAACAGACTAGCTTGGCGCGCTAGCCTGCGTCGGCGTGTTTTCATGGACAGGCGTGCACAGTGCTCACAGGTGTCCGGGGACGTCAGTGATTCTCGGGCGTGTTCCAGCCCGAGGCACGCCGAACATACAGAGTGGGTATCTGCCCCCGCTATTTTGTTCCCACATGTGCACAACCTCGGTGGTACCTTGCTCTTGCCCATGGTGAGGACAGGAGCCGGGTCCATGGTTGCCATCTCTTCCGTTAACTTGGAAGCGGCGAGTAGATAGTATGGTGACCAATCTACTAACCCCAGCTATGTAGTATTTAAGGTAACGCTCGGCGACCGAGTGGTTAGCTCGCCCTGTGAACAATTTAGTTAGCCTTTCCTTAACTACACCGTCTGAGATAATGCTTCTAGGAGCGAGAAGAGGTTTTAGACTGAAGGCGATGACGTGACATCCGGTCTTATATAGAGTAGGAGGTCCCTCCTCTAGTGACAGACATCACGACCGCCTGCCAGTCACGACTGGCGGAGTGTAAAATTGCTTCTGGGGGACAGCGCGGAGGGCGTGTCCCCATAGTGAGATACCGAAACGAATGTTGAAAGAGAACTTCAACTCTTCAGTGAAAATGTATTCAAGCTGCAGAACCAGCATCATTTATCTTTTGTTTTAACATGATGTTATTACAGTTAAAATGACGCGTCGTCCATCTTTATTTAAAGTCTTTGAACTTAAGTCTCCTCGAAGATCAAAGTTTGAAGTTGAGTGAGAGAACAGTTCTTCAGTTTCTTGTCATCTCAATCTCTACTACTAGATGTCACTTAATCTGACACATTGGTCCTTAAAAAGACGAAAGTGTCTTTGAACCCTTAAAATAAACATGAGGTTTTGACATCATCAGAGCAAGTATGAAACATCTTCAAGGTCGTTCACTGTAGAACCCGTTTGGATCTTCTCCAAGGTTCCACGACTTTGTTTCCTCTAGTGTTGCAGCACCGACAGCAGAAGTGTCGTCTGATGTGGCTGTTGAACTTCTTGTCTCTGACGCTGTAGATGATTGTGAAGGTCGAGAGGAATGACAGCATGCAGATGAAGAGCTGGACTCAGTACAGCAGGATGGTGTTGCAGGCGTTTCTGGCCGAGGCCCGACAAGATCCAGAAACTGTCCGGGCGGCGCAGAGGACTCTGAGGGGGGTGATGATCAACATCAGGCAGAGGAAGGAAAACACAAGAACCTGACGGAGAGAAAATCACTTTAATCTGTATTGTGAGAATTCATTTCTCTGCTGTGATCTTGTGTGTGATCAAGTTTCTTGGTTTTTTGAAACCAGAAGTAACCATATATACCTTTAAGAGTGGGCTTAAAACCTTCCTTTTTGATAAAGCTTATAGTTAGAGCTGGTCTAGGCTTATCTTAGACCTGCTTTTAGTTATGCTGCTAGAGGTCCAAAAGTTGGGGGACACATGACACACGGAGCTCCTCTTTCAAGCTTCTCCTTCCTCTTCTCAAATCATTATCACATCAAAGTAATTAATATATCATCAATACATGTTACTGACTTGACCCCTTTGCCTTATCGTCCGCAGATCCAGGTCCGCAGCTGTGGCCACATCATGGATTACGATTTCGGGAACGCGTATCAGAGATTGTGATGGTGGATCCAGTATGGGAATTCTTTATCGTGCTGGCTGATCGTGATAATAATGGCGGATCCTTTTTCGTGTTGGCATCTGATAATGGTGGTGGTACACGACCGAGGTGGCAGCTGATGATGGATCCTAATTGGCGGCAGTGGACTATGACTGTGTGGACTATAGTGGCATCCGATCTTGACAGTGGATCATGCTCTTGCTGGCTGCTGACTATAGACTGTGATTGCAGCAGGACTGCCTGATACATAGCAATTATCCTCAGATACTTGATCACACCATGTTAAAGCCCTATGAGACAAATTGTGATTTGTGAATATGGGCTATAGAAATTTGATTGATTGATTAATATTTGGAGGAGCAGGGGATGGAGCCTGACTGAGAGCTTGATGGCACAGCCACCAACACCTGCCACCTGCACCCATTAGACAGTCAATTAGCTGTCAATCACACTTCTTTTTTTAATCAAGAATTTCTGCACAAAGCTTAATAGATTCTCATCATCTCATTACATTTATCTTGTATATTTGTTATGTTAAAGTCTGACAAGCGACTCAATACAATCACAACTTTTCTTGTTGAATCTATTTTGTATCATTAATCTTAATCTGCAACATGACTGTGATTCAAGACCGTTTGTCAATATGCTGCATTGAACCAGAGAACAAGTGAAAGTTTCAGAAAATAAACTGGATAATAATAACAATACAACATGATTTATATAGGACCTGTCATACATGAGCTCAAAGTGCTTCACCATGAATTGACATAAAAGACGAAGACCTAATAAAGGAAAATAAGGTGGAAGGTAAAATGTTAGTCCTCTAAAAATTACCTCAAATGATACCTAACTACTTGTAAAGTTTCACTGTCTCTTTTATTTATTCATCGTCTCATTTGTCATGTTGTGTGTTCTGGTCTTCTGATTTAGTTTTATATTGTGGTAGTGGCTGAACTCATGTCAAATTTCCCTTTGCACATTTTCTTCTTGTATTCAAAGATAGATATATTCATATATTCTAAAACATGGAATTAGAGGAGAGAATTAAATCTATTTACAGAAATTCATTCTTTTTGAAGGTCCACTGGATTTTTATCTGTCAGAAAAACAGGTTATTTGCTCTGTGTCATGAATATAACCCAACTGACATGTGACCAGACCTGCAGTTCATTAATTATCTGATTAGTAACTGACATATCTTTAGATTTCACATGGATGTAGCATAGGTCAGGAAATTGCATACAACAAGTAGATCCTTGTGACTCTCTGTGTTGAGAAAGCCCCTATTAAAATACACAAAGACAAAAATTGTGTTTCCAGCCTCTTGTATTTCAAGATTACCATCACAATTGTGCAGCGCCATAGAAACTGTTAACATGATCATGTCGTTGATCACCAGTTGATCGTAGAGCACATACCTGCAGTAGAGGAGAGCGATCAGCAGATACAGACTTCAACTGATCTGTAACAAACATCTGTAGCTCAGTAAGGAAGTCACCTAAGGTCTCTAAAACCTGGCTCTTGAAGTAGATGAAGACAAAAGCTCCGTTGATGCAGTTGATGATGAAGCCGAGAGCGAAGGTAATGAAGTTTTTAGTCAGAGCATCGTTCAGACTGTCCGGACGTTTGCTCGAGTTCATGACGGTTCAGCTCCGCTCAGTCAGAGCTGCAAACACCAGACACAATATTTATCATTCATATTCAATAATGAAGATGAATGATTCTTCTGGACCAAATCTTCACATCTCATTTAAAATGTTTTTTATTTGATATTAAATAATAAATAGTTTTTCTTAATTGATAAAATAATTTATTTCACTCATTAGACAGAAGAAAAAACACAAAGGAACCAGAATGATTTTTTAATCAGCATTAGCAGTAATAAATATCTTTAAATCTAAATTGTGAATGATAAAAATAAGAATAAAATACTTTATCTATCATTATTAGGTTACAATAAAACATTCTGTCACAGATTGAGAACAAAAATGAAATATCAAAGATGAATATAATAAAAATGTACTTAAACATTTAGCTTCCATACATTTTCTGATATCATGAGTATCAGGAAGGTAAAGAGAAAAAATAAGGACAATTTGATGTAGATTTTTCAACTTAATGTCCAGTTTTATTACATTTTATTTAATATAATAATATTTTCTGTTAATCTTTGTGAGATTAGGATAAATATTTCATTAGGATGTAAAATGATCATGCTGTCAATAAAATATCATGTTAAATGTTAAGTAAAAATAATGAAACTTATTATTTAATTAAACGAAGAAGAGAGTAAAGAATAGCTTTAATGCCGGTAAATATTTGAATCCATTATAAATCCTAAACACATGTATTTTATTGATGCAAGCATCCAAGAAGCTCATCAAAGTGAATTCATAGGTATTTTAATTTATTTCAGTTTATCTGCAGCAATTTGTCTTAAAACTTTGTCATCATGAAAGTTTAAGTTACTTACAGATACTTTTATCAGAATAGAGCAGATGTGGATTTATTTATTATCATGTGAAGTTTCATAAACGACACAGAAGTGACTTTAATGCTCAGGCCTCCGGGTAAAATGAAGCTGAGCCAGTTCTGGTTGTGATTACATTGTGATGTGTACAAAGTTTTTTTTACTCAACAACAGCAAAGCGAATATTTTACTTTCCCTCCTCGATGACTGGAAGTGAACAGGAAGTGAAGGTAATGTTCAAATATTCACTTCCTGTGGCCGTTCCCTCAGACTCCAAAATATTAAATTTACAATCAAGTCAGAAAAAAGATGGAAACAGCTCATTTCTTTTATCATTTTTGTTTAAAAGTGACTGAAATAATCCTTCAATTTAAAAAGTACTGGTTTCTAACTCTGTGACAACACATGTGATTGTGGAGGTATAATATACATATTGTTGAGAGGCTTCACCTGTGAGATTAAAACACAGTTATCACCATGCTCTGTTTAAGATCTGGAGTTCATCCGTCCAATCCAGACTCAAGTGTTGATCTTTGGATATGAACGAGATTATAAATATCTGTTGTACTCAGGAAACAAGTTCATATTTCATCAGTCACCATGAGTTCATCATGTTTCTGTGCAGCATGGATTCAAACCACATTCAGAGACAGAGCCGTCAGTCAGACTCAGACTTGTCTGATGTGGTTATTTGACCTTCAGGTCTACCTTCTGCACCACGGGCCTGACCCTGACGACACTGCCTCGACAAGCGAGGGCCCGGGTCCAGTACTTCCGGAACAACTCGTCCCTGAAACCGTAGATGATGGGGCTCAGGAAGCGAGGGATGATGTAAACGAGCAGGAAGAAGATGTAACGAATCTCCAGGCTGAACCGAGGGAAGAGGGAGATGAGCGCCGCCTGCAAGGAGGGAACCACGAAGGCGAGCATGCACAGCAGCAGCTGAGAGAAACAGAGATGAAGGACATGTCTTAACAGTTTTATAATAAAGAGCAAACTTATGTGAGGTTGCTAAGGACTTTCAGCTTACATTAGCTTTTTATGTGCACAAGACCTGTTATACTTTTCTATTATCAGAGATAAAAATATGTATATGGATTCTAATGCAATTTGATTGAGAGACTGAACCTTTCAATGTGTTTTTGAGCTGTAAAATAACTTTGACACTTACTACCAAATTTATCGACATTGCTGAGTTGAAAGTGGCTCATATTGTTTCAACCTGTCCTGCAAGATCAATGTTATGTAGAGTCGACAGTTTGGGATGTTTCAGGACATTTATTCATTTGTCCCCCAGACATCTGACAGAGGAACCGAACTTCACTAGCCTGTATTCACGATCTCTCTCTTTCTGTCACTATAGCTTGTGAGGATAGGAACATAGAAGGACCAGGCTCAGCTCCTTCTTCAGAAAATAGTCCAGTTCATTTGTTACTGCTTATATTGTACATAATTTGGGTATTCATGTTGTAAGGGGTTCATATTTGGGGAGGCACAGGGCAGCAATGTTTCCCCTCAGAGTACAAACACATGCAGGCTGGGTTGATTGGAGACTAAATTGTCTGTTGATGTGAATGTGAATGGTTGTTTGTATCTGTTGACCCTGGCGACCTCTGTCCTCGTCCTCTTGACAAGTCTAAGCTGATCGGCTCCAGCCTCCCACTAGTGCAGATGATGGATGGATGGGTTTATGGTTGGGTTAGGGGAGTTAGCCCAGGGCAACATAACATCTAAATCCACCATTGTGTGACACCCACCTGGACCCCGTGGAGCAGTACGGTGTTCCTGGCTCTCGTCACCGAGGCCAGGCCCGTGGATGCCGCTCTGGCCGTCAGCATGATCTTATAGTAGGTGAAGAGCAGCATCAGAGCCACGCACGACAGGTACGTCCCATCAAACACGCAGTTCTTGTAGTAGATGGAGCGGTCGCGGAAAAGAAGCGAGTGGTCGCAGAAAACGGTGGTGTGGAAGAAACTGGGGGGCTCCTTGACGAGGGTGACAAGGAGGTCGGTGACGGGCAGGGTGGCGGTGAGGACGAAGATGATGCAGATTAGGAGGAGGGTGCGAGGTACGGTGCAAATGTGGCTGTAGTGCAGAGGGAAGCAGATGGAGATGTATCGCTCCACCGCCATGCCGGCCAGGATGAGAGGGGTGAAGCGGGTGGTGAGGACCGCCGTCATGATCTGGGGAGGGGGAAGTGGTCAGCGGAGTCAGGTTAGTTTGCAAAAGGAAAGGCCAAGCAAGGAATTGTCTGGGGCCCCCAGCTGAAGGGGGCCCCAGACCTTTTGTCTGCGGGCTCCAAAGTCCCAGAATGCTTGCAGCTGGTGTTTGTCAGACTCCTGCGTGTGAACGAGGTACGATGTGGACTCACCAGGAGGCAGCAGACGGAGGCGTGGATCTTCCTGAAGATGTAACTGGCCACGTACAGAGCTGTGACCAGGGTCAGCTGCAGAGCGTCGTTTATCACCATGGAGATGAACATGATGTATCTAGGGTTCTCATAGAAGAGGCTGCAGTCAGAGAGGAAGAACTCTATTATTACACTTCACAGACTGAAAATTATGATCATTGTATATTAGCATATTGTTAATATCAACATTATTCTCTTTATGAATCAATTCATTGTTTGGTGCAGTCAAACTATTTCAACTTTTTATATATTTATCTTTAAATTCCAAAATAAAACACAATTATTTACTGCACCAAATCCGCACAATTGGTTAATTCTGTGCCTGAGAAAATTACTGAAATGATCAATAACTTTTCCAAATGCTGTCAAATAATCTTCTGTGGATGAAGTAGTAGTTTCAGCTGCAGGTTACAGTACCCTGAACAAAGTGGACTCATGTTAAAGGAAATAATTTCAACCTTCATCACTGAGCACATTTTATTTATTTTGAAATTTGATTACTTTGCTCATTTGATTATGTATTTGTTGTGTGTGACAGGTCAACTTATATTTCTATTGTACAGTACACGAGTATCATGCTCCTTCAAAAAACTAATAAATCGATGACAGGAACTGTGTAATTAAAGTAGAAACACACATATAACTTCACAGTGCTGTGTGTTTCCAATCTCTGGGTTTAGATGTAGCATCTTTAAATTTGTTCAGAGACTAAATCTGAAGCTGGTCAGGATTACGTTGTGTGTTCAGTGCACCTGTGTCGGAGGAAGGTGTGCACGATGCTGCTGTTGATGACACTGAGGGTCAGCCACACCAACATGGCCACTATGTTCTTGGTCAGAGCATTAGAGAAGCTGTCTTTCGGTACAGCCACAGCGCCCCCTGTCAGAGTGAAGCTGCTGTTACTCGGCAGGGGGCCCAGAGGGATGGAGGAGGTGAAGTTGAGCATCACTGACTCTGACTCCTCGTCACAATCTGAAGAAACAGAAAATCATAATGTTTTACAGACAAATACAAACAGTTGTATTCATGCAGCGTTTTATGGTTGAATTTTGCAAGTCATTTTAATGATAACAGATTTCAATATTAGAAGATTCACTACAAGGCACATTTTTTGAAGTGTAACCACACGTGAGAGTATTTGGGTAAAAAACCTTTCGACAAGATCATGCATCTACATTGTATTTTATAATTGTGACACAAAATCCATGCAGGGCTTTATGAAAGACTTTCAGGTTGACATTATAATTAACTGTAAATATTGTAATGATTTATAAACAATAAACACGAATAACCTGTAAATATCTACAATCATTCACAAGTGTTCAGGATGGCATGATTCACAGTGTTTTAAAATCTGCAGGAAGATCAGAGATAAATCATGTGTTAACTTAACAAACAACCTTTCAAAGCAGTGAAGTAACTTTGACTCTCACACAGACAAACGCACACAGATGCTGATTTCTTGAATTCCGTTGCTCGTTTGTCAGGCACAGATGAAATGATTATAAAACATACATTTAATACATTGTAATAAATAGACAGATAATAATGTTAATAGCTTAGACACCTCACCATGTTGTCAGACACATACGATTAGTAAATACTACAATACAACAGGTTTACGGTATAAATGTGTTCATACACATTGTACAACATATTTAAAGACTTACTTCACTCAGCATCCCATAAATATTCAGTGCACAGTCTGTAATGAAATGATAAAAAAAATTAGAGCAGAGAAAACTTTGATACATCTACAATTATCTTATTAAAATTGTGGACACAGACTTACACATCCACCAAAACAAGTGTGTGAAGCAAAACACAGCATAAAGAAATGATAACAGCGACAATGATGATATTTCATTCACAGACAGTAAACTTCACTCTCTGTGGGTCACTGACTGTCAGTGGCTCCTCCAAAAGCCTGAGCCCACGTTTATAAGGTCTAGGGTATTTCTGTGTGTGTTTGTGTGTGTGTGTGTGTGTGTGATTGTGTGTGTGTGTGTGTGTGTGTGTGTGTGTGTGTGTGTGTGTGTGTGTGTCGTCATAGGGATAGGTTAAAGGTCATGATTGAGTATGAGGAGACTTCAGATCCCTGAGCTGAAGAGATGAGCAGAAGAAGAGTTGAACAGGGAGATATACGATATAGACAGAAAGACAGACAGACAGACAGACAGACAGACAGACAGATATGTAGATAAACATGCAGAGACTTCTTTTCACTGAACTACAATTATAGGCAGGGTGGAAATTTCAGGGGCTATGGGGGGTAACCCCCTAATTAATTATGAAATACTCCTATAAGAAATACAAATTTAACTCTAGAAGACTGAGGCGACTATTTACTCATTAAACTTACCTGTTATTGCAAATATTGCAGTTTATTTGCTTGTAATAAAATACCTGATTATTGCGGGCACCCCTAAAGTGGACCGTACCATCGACGTAACCGTGACGTCATCTGTACGTCCGTTCGGGTTGGAATGGAACGCGTTCAGATAACAACGTCACGACAGCTGGTTAGTGTGGTTAGTAACATGGTAATGTTTTGCATCAACACCTCAAGCTGTTAATCTGTACACCAATGGAGGTTGTGTTTTCATCAGCATTTGTTTGTTAGTTGGCAGGTAAACGACTTTATGCCTCAGTGACCTTATAGTTTAAGATGGTATTTCCTTTCATTGGACTGCTTGGTGGAGGTTATAAATTGGGAGGCGGGGACTCAGGTCTGTCAGTCTGAATTTTTTTTGCTATAATGTAAAAATAGCAACATCGTTGTTAATTTTACATTTTCAATGAAGTCATTAAAAACCCGAGGGTAGGATTCAGCAGTGTGGACATGTTTAATTCAGTATGACAAAATTCCCTTTTTATTGCTATATAATCATTATTAGTGCTGTGGTGTCACTTTCTTCAGCTTCTCCCGGCACCTGTTGCTCAAAAGGTAGATCTTGAAGTACTTCCTGAACTTTTTGTCTCTCACGCCGTAAATGATGGGGCTCAGGAAACGTGGCAGGATGTAGATGATGAGGTAGTTTGCAAATCTGATCTCCCGGATTCGACCGGGGAACATGAGATTCAGAACAAGCTCCACACTGGGGGAAATGTAGGAGAGCATGCACATGGACAGCTGGAGGCCGTGGAGCAGGATGGTGTTCCTGGCTCTCTGCGCCGACATCTTCTCTGTGGCCATTGCTCTCGCTGCAAACAGTATTCGGAAGTAGGTGAAGATCAGAGTCAGAAATACAAAGGAGAAATAAATGGTATCAAACGCTTGTCTTTTATGCACAAGGATCGGGTCTTTGAACACGTTCTGGCGTAAACACTTCACCGACCCATGAAAGAAGCTCAAGGATTCAGTGGCCAGAGTCACAAACAGATCTGTGATATCTGGAGCCGCGCACAGAAACCAAATCACCCCGATGACCATATACGTTTTTCTCACTGTGCAGATTTGCGAGTGGCGCAAAGGTTTGCAAATGGCAATGTAGCGCTCAATGGCCATGCTAGCTAAGTTGACCGGGGTGTTCCTGGTGGTGAAGACGGCCATCAGGATGAGGAGGCAGCAGAAAGAGACGTTGATCCTGTAGAAGACGTAGCTTGCGACAAAAAGTGTGACGGTGACGGTCAGTTGGATGGCGTCGTTTATCACCATGTGGATGAAGAGGATATAACGAGGGTCTTCGTAAAAGGTCTGGAGGAAGACAAGTGAAGAGGGAGGGGGGTGAAATGTCGGGAAACAGCAAACAGCTCTTCTTGTAAATGAAATAATTCTTATACCACGATATCAAATATGAATTGAGCATAGTTCACAAAGGCCTGCAACTTCGGAGAGGCGGTGGTCTAGTGGCAGAAACTTGGACTATGGGCAGAGAAGATCTCTGGTTTGTCTTTGGTTCGACTCCACGGAGAGACAACGAAAGACGAACCTGGATTGATCTGCCCAAAAATCCAAGAGTATGTTTAGACCCTGTCTAGTGCCCCTGAGCAAGGGACCTTACTCCCCCAATATCTGCTCCCCGGGCGCTGTACATGGTCGCTCACTGCTCTGTGTGTCCTGCCACAGATGGGTCAAAAGCAGAGGTTAAATTTCCCTTCCTGCATGAGTGTGCCTGTGCATGTGTTTGGGACGAATAAATGCACCTTAAAAAATCTTAATCTAACATTTATTTTAATCAACAGTTACTCTGCTAGTGATGTATTGATCAAACAATTTGTAATCTGTTAAAAAGTACAGAAAAAAGGGAAATACTGTAGTATTATATAAAGGATGAAAAAGTGATTAGTTAATTTACAGAAAATGAATTGCCAATACTTTCAACACTCAGTTAAAGGTTGATGTCACTTATTAAACAAAAATAATTTGTATAAAACATTTAGTGTTTCCAGCTCCTAAAATGTGAAGATTTGATGTTTTTGTCTGTTGTACAGACAGACGTTCAGATAGAAGAATAGAAAATCCCTTTGAGTCTGTTCTATTGTTTTTGTGCGTTTGTCTTTACCTGGTGTCTGAAAAACGTGGAAACCAAGGAGCTGTTGATGTAACTGAGGATGAGCCACAACAGAACAACAATCAGGTTCTTCACAAGCGCTGGGGTGAAGAAGTCTCTGATGTAGATGAACTGATTCGGCTGCAGAGGGTGGCAAGTAGCAGAGACAAAAAATACTTTTAGAAACACAGAATCCTCAAACTGCAGATCCTAATCCTTCTCTGTGTTTCTATCAGCTGTGTTTAATCTTGCAGCAGGTTCATATTTGTTTATAATAGTTTTTCATGAGCACCAACAGGCTGTGAGTCAGCAGCATCAGCCTCTCTTTTACACTCCAATACAGACACAGCTTAAGCATGTTGAGGTAATGATTCAAATTCAATTCAATATTGTGTATATTATGCACATGCATATTAGTGACATGTCTGTTTACATCAAAATAATAGTTTTTACAATAAGTCAATAGAGTTTACTCTTTAATTTCATTTCATATGCGGACTTGATTAAGAGAACATGATGGTGGCAAACTTAACTTTCCTATATTTTTTCATTTGCATTGGTCTTAAAGAATTAAACAGCTCAAGATTTTAAAACTTAAAAATGAATCAAAATGAAAAGCATTTGCATATTCCTTTCTAAACATGTGATAGTGAGACTGTTGCTTCACCAAACCTGATGAGGAAAACTGATGTTGCCTCCTGGAGCCACTGACGAGTTCATGATCGACTGAGACCTGAGGCAAAGAGAGAGGCAGACATGTTAAATAAATCTATCTACGGCCAACAGTTGGTAAATGCGAAGTTTTTAAAAACCTCAAAAGCTATAGAAAATGTATAGCAGTTTTATTTGTCTGTAGAAAATATGACGTTTTTCCCCTCAAATGTAAAATAAATTTAATAATCAAGTTCATATAAATCTGATATTTTGTTCTTTTCAGGTAATTTGAAAACAATGACACTGAAATTTACTTTTCAGATCAACATATTTCCTACATAAATGAGACCTCTGCTTAGTTTGAGTATTATGACATTCATCGTTCAGGTGTTATTCTCTTTTCACCCTTTGCCTTTTTTTTCTACTTCACTGGACAAGAGAATCAACTCAAACAACACGCACTAGTGTTTATTATTTCATTTATATTAACTAAAGCTGATACGTTAAAGGGTTTTAAATGTGAACATGATATTATTCATGTTCATTAGTTTATAATAAAACAGTTTAACATTATAAGACCAATCAACATGCAGTTTTAATACAGGAAATAGAAACGCAACTGACAACAATTCTGAGCTTTATCTTAAATGAAGTGTCAACACAAATACAACTGTCATAAAAGTCGGAAACACAGGCTTTAAACTCGTAAGATTTATCTCTAATTATTATTTATATTCACATTTACATTCTTCCTGATAAAAGAGTAACTAGCAATGTAAGGAATGTTTTTAAAACATTGACATTTAACTAAATCTTGAACTGAACTATGTAAAATGGTTCAGCAGAGAGTTGCAGTCTGCAGCTGCCTCACCTCCCCCCTCTGTCCTGTTCCTACCTGAGTCCAGGTCAGACGCTGACGGCAGACGTCTCTTCACACCGGTCTTTATAAACATGTCCAAGTTCATGAGAGAAAAGGAAAACATGGTAATGACGGAAGGGAGTAGCTTGTGATGGTTATGTTGACGTCAGTGAGAGCGAAGCGTCTTTTATTTATCATGTGATATGTTCGGCCTTGATTTGACTTTAGACCAGTGTCTCCATGATGTGATGGACGCACCGTAGCCTCCTCCGGGGACAATGTTGTCCTCCCATTGGGTCAGTCTACTTATTGATTAATCAGTCAATTACTGTCTCAGTTTCTCAATTTCACCATTGGTCTGAATTTTTTTTATTAAAATGAAAAATGGCCATTACAATATTTAACAGTCTAAGGAGACGTTTTATTTAAAGCCGCCACAGGGAACTTCTCATGTTTGTCAAGCAGTTGTGTTCCCAGCGTCTCCTACAGTAAAAATTAGATTAGATTAGATTAGATTTCTTTATTTATCCACACAATGGGGAAATTCACTCGTTACAGCAAATAAGAGAAAAGCAAATAAGAAAAAAAACGAAACAAACAACGAGCAAAACAGACACTGTGCAAAAGCAGGTACTGGGGAGAAAGTGGAATGATGTAAGTGTTATTGTAATGAAAACAAAAATATTATAAGTAATATTGCAACAGTAGTGACCATGATACAGAAAAAAATTAAAAGGTAAGTGACCATAATATAAATAATACTACAAGATAGCATAATGGAAAATATAAATATTGCAATGTGACCATGATATAAATATAGATGTAAAGTGTTGAATATTATTGTGCATGGTAGTGATCTGAGTAAAAAAATACAAAATAAATAAATAAGAAAAATAAAAATACAAATACAGCTATGGTGAGAGGTTGAGTGGAGATAGAGATAATAGACAGGGACTACAACATTATCAGGTGGTGCTGGTGTTGTAGAGCCTGACTGCAGCCGGGATGAAGGACCTGCGGAACCTCTCCTTCTTACACCGTGGGTGTAACAGTCTGCTGCTGAAGGAGCTGCTCAGGGACCCCACATTGTCGTGTAGGGGGTGAGAGGTGTTGCCCATGATGGACGCCAGCTTGGCTAACATCCTTCTGTCCCCCACTTCCTCAATGGAGTCCAGAGGACAGTCCAGGACAGAGCTCGCTCTTCTTATCAGTCTGTTGAGCCTGCTCCTGTCTCTGTCCGTGCTACCCCCCCTCCAGCAGACCACAGCGTAGAAGATGGCTGAGGCCACCACAGAGTCATAAAAAGTCCTGAGGAGAGCCCTGCACACTCCGAAGGACCTCAGCCTCCTCAGCAGATGGAGGCGGCTCTGGCCCTTCTTATAGAGGGCATGTGTGTTGTCAGACCAGTCCAGTTTGTTGTTGAGGTGAACACCCAGGAATTTGTAGTTCTCCACCACCTCTATGTCCAATCCCTGGATGTTCACTGGTGTTAAATTGGATGCTTTTTTCCGGAAGTTCACGATCATCTCCTTCGTCTTGCTGGTGTTCAGCTGAAGCTGGTTGAGCTCACTCCAGCTGACGAAGTCTGTGATGACCGCCCTGTACTCCAGGTCATTCCCCTCAGGAAGTAATAATCTCTAAAGACGATTGTGCTCCAGCTTCCTTTCCACCGGCTAGCGAGCTCCTCACTGTGCGCTGGTTTTCATGTCGACAAAAATCCCTCTGTCAGTATGTTAAGTTGAGCTCTTACTGTGTCGTCCCACTCACTGAACGGAAAACGCTGGATATTACCCATTATCCTCTGCTTCCCGAACCATAGATTTATGTTAAGAACTCATATTTTAACTCAACAGTTCTGTTCAAATCAGGGTTGTACAGCAGAACTTTTCAAATGAAACCTGAAGAATTTTAAATGGTCACTATAAGTTAGAGTTTTAGTATTTGTTGATTTTATTGGTATTAGTCTTATGATTTAATAGATATTAAAGAGTAAAAACAAAAACAGAAAATATAGAACCAAATTGCTGATCACAAATGTTTTCTCTGCTCGATATTGATATCAGACGTTTGCGGTTAGTCACAGTTTAATCATCACTTTTGGCACGGTTACGTTTTTCCGCGGGTTGTTGCTTGTACTGACTTTACACACCAGGTATCTTCTCACATATCTCCTGAAGAGCTGGTCTCGCAGTCCGTAGACAATGGGGCTGACAAAGCGCGGCAGGATCTGGGCAATGACGTAAGAGGAAAAGCGTATAGTCGAGTAGTTCTGGGGTAGCAAGTAGAGCAGACATTGTTCAAACATGGGTCTCACATAAACAATCATGCATAACAGCAACTGAAAACTGTGGAGCAGAATAGTGTGTCTGGCTTTTTTTAAATCTACAGTCGCTCCCTTGGCAGTGAACACAATCCTGAGGTACGTGTAAAACAGCAAGAGCCAAACGCAGATGAGACAAACGATGTGTGATGCGTCTCTCTTCTTCAGGCTGTAGGTGCTCCTGAACACTTGGTCCCTGACACAGAAGGCCCTGGAGTGAAAGAACTGCAGAGGCTCAGTGACCAGGAGGATGAAGAGGTCGGGTAGGATAGAAAGAGCACCCACAGCCCAGATCAGACCAATCAGGATGTAGGTGTTCCTGACAGTGCAGATCTGACCGTGGTGGAGGGGGATGCAGATTGCGATGTAGCACTCTACCGCCATTCCAGCCAGGTTTAGCGGGGTGTTGAGGGTGGTGGTTATGGTAACAATGAGCAGGATGAGGCAGAAGGGGACGTTGATCTTGTACAGGGCGTAGCTGATGATGTGGAGGAGGGTGGACAGGGCCATCTGCATCATGTCGTTTATCACCAGGTGGATGAACAGAATGTATCGAGGGCTCGAATTCAAGATCTGTGAGGGGGAAACAGCAGGCGAATAAAAGTGACTCTCGACAAGTCACAAAAACAAACTTATAGCTTAAATATAACTCAAATATTTGGTTACTTTCTGAAGGGTGAGCGAGACGCTGAAGAGATCTATGATGCTCTTAAATCTCTTAAAGACATATTTTTATTATTGTGGTCCCGGAGAATCTGATCTCACCTTGAACTTTATATTTCCTTTTTTAATAATTTCAGTTCTTCTACTGACTTCTTCTCATTATTTTATTTATTTTTTACCAGCTTATTATTCTGCTTCAAATTTTTGATAATAATACCAGGTTTAGGGCTGCTCGATTAATCGAAATTTAATCGAGATTACGATTATGGGGTCAAATGATCTCCAAACTACGACGCGCATGGCCTTCCCCCAAAGCATACAGCGGCCCAGCTGACTGGCACTCACTCTCAAGCAGCTGTAAAGTGAAGGAGGCGAGTTGTGTGTGTGGTGACCGCCGGTGAAAAATCAGCGCGAGTGGAAAAGCAGGGAGGGCAGCAGCAGACCATGTAGCGGCCGCGCCGCGCACCGCTATTCTCAAGCGCTCTCCCGCCTGGCTGTTCAGACTGGTCAGACGGACCCGCATTTCTCCGCGCCGGTCAGTCGGTCAGAGAGTATTAAGGCCGATTTAACACTCTCTGACCGGATTTTGGGCAGACGCAAGACACGCAACGTGCCCCTCAAAAGCATTAATGACTGAGGATTTGATTTATAATTAGATTATAATAATTTTTTTATATTGAGATGCATTGACATGGTGCATGCGCATGGTTGACTGCTAACTCGTTACTGAATCGTGAGGCAAGTGGAGATGCACATTTCTACTGCACCCCCACCTACACCTGACAAATGCACCCATTGGACGGTGCCAGCTGTCAATCACACTGTGGTATCCACCCCCCAACACATCCGGTGCTTTATGCTGTGTTTGTCTCTAAATGATCATAATTCACGAAATGAACATCTGCTGTTTGAAGAAGACTTGAAACTAGAGACTGAGACATAAACTCCTGAATGTTTACTGACGTTATAAAGTCAGAATGTATTTGTTCTCATATTCTCAGTCTTTGTTTAAAATCTGTCTGCACAGCAACATGAACTTCACCACGGTGTGATGGTTGATCTCAGTTTACATATCAGGTGCTTTTTCAGGTGCTGTCTGAAAGTCTTTTCTCTTAGCCCATAAACGATCGGACTGATAAATCTAGGTAATACCTGAATGATGATAAAAGAAACAAAAAACACGTGTACAAAATGTTTGATTGTGATTGGTCTGCTTACTACATCCTGTCCGGAGTATAGTTTCCGGTTTTATGCCCCATAATACCGGCAGAAATCACGGAAGACTTAGTGTTTATGAGACACGTATTTAATCACTTACACAAAAAGGTTTTAAATGTTGTGTGCACGCAGCTCAACTGCCTCACACAACACAGCACAACACAACACGAGACGTTTACGACCAGGACATCAGGATTCACGATCCGACATCTTACGTTAATGACTAAATACATGTTTGTATGAACCTAAATCTGAATTCTTCAGGTTTTTATAAAGATCAGTTCTACATTTGAGTGATTAGAAAAGATCAGAGGATCAGATCCACTTGCTAACCAATGGAGTAATTCACCTAAATGCAGTGGTGCTGCTAAGAGGGGGGCTGGGGGGCACCCTGACATAGTAAAGGTTTGCCTAAGTAGAATGTTATAGGTGCAGCACACAGGTCTAAACTGAACAAATTTCTGTTGTAGTCTGATTTTTGAATTGAAAACCCAATTTTGTACAGAACACACAACAGTAATAGTCTATAATACTTTTAAAAGCACATTCTAGAAAACGAATGAGTTCAGATTTATCTGATTGTACTGATGAAAAAGCAGTAATGACTGAGGATTTGATTTATAATTAGATTATAATAATTTTTTTATATTGAGATGCATTGACATGGTGCATGCGCATGGTTGACTGCTAATTCGTTACTTAATCTTGAGGCAAGTGGAGATGCACATTTCTACTGCACCCCCACCTACACCTGACAAATGCACCCATTGGACGGTGCCAGCTGTCAATCACACTGTGGTATCCACCCCCCAACACATCCGGTGCTTTATGCTGTGTTTGTCTCTAAATGATCATAATTCACGAAATGAACATCTGCTGTTTGAAGAAGACTTGAAACTAGAGACTGAGACATAAACTCCTGAATGTTTACTGACGTTATAAAGTCAGAATGTATTTGTTCTCATATTCTCAGTCTTTGTTTAAAATCTGTCTGCACAGCAACATGAACTTCACCACGGTGTGATGGTTGATCTCAGTTTACATATCAGGTGCTTTTTCAGGTGCTGTCTGAAAGTCTTGTCTCTTAGCCCATAAACGATCGGACTGATAAATCTAGGTAATACCTGAATGATGATATAAGAAACAAAAAACACGTGTACAAAATGTTTGGGGAACAAGTTCAACAGGGCATTCCTTATGAGGTGGGCTAAATAGGTCAGCATGCACAGGAGCAGCTGAAAGCAATGAAGCAGGATGGTTTTACTTGCCTTCTTTGCATCGCCATCCCCTGATTTACTCCCTTTAGCAGCTTTAGCAGCAAGGAAGATCTTGAAGTAAGCGTAGAGGAGCGTGAACCAAACACCAATCAGGTAGATAATGTAGGAAACGTCCCTCTTTTTTACACTGACAGGGTGTCGGAACAGGTTGTTCCTCTCACAAAAAATAGTAGAATGAAATAACTGTAGGGGCTGTGTTGCCAGCACGATAAACATATCTGACAGAGCAGAAACTATGTTCATGGCCCAAATCCAACCTATGAGAATGTATGTTCTTCTGATGGTGCAAAGCTCTGCATGTCGCAGTGGTAGACAGACGGCGATGTAGCACTCCACCGCCATGGCAGCTAAATTCAATGGCGTGTTGAGGGTAGTCAAGATGGCAAGGGAGATGATGAGGCAACAAAGTGTAGCTTGGATTTTGTAGAAGACGTAACTAAAGAAAAACAGGCTGATTGTTGCAGTGAGCTGGATCATATCGTTCAACACCAGATGGATGAATAAGATGTAACGAGGATTAAGGTAAAATATCTGGAAGAGAGGAGAAGAAATTGAAGTCAATGAAACTGTCCCGTTAGTTTAACTTTCGACCTGAAATCCCTGATAATATCAATGATCATGATAATAATGATAATAATAATAGATATTAAGAAGGATTCTGACCTGGTGTTTTCTGAAGGTGTGAATTAGTGTGCAGTTGATGTAGTTGATGGTCAGACCAAGAGCCAGAAGGAACACATTCTTGGCCACAACTGTGCCCTGAGAGTCTCGATAACTCGTCACATTAAAGTTATAAGAGGAAGAATTCATGTTGACGATGGGAGGATCCTGCAACTCTCTGTTAAAGGGAAACATTTAAAATATGTTCAGGTAGTGTTAAGATTGGTCCTGTAAATTCAAGCTTTAAAACATTATTTTTTGGACCAGAGACTAAAGGAATACCTCTGATCAGCAGTTCAAGTTATCATGCACAGAACTCTAGTTTCAATCTGAAACCAACATTCACTCTCTCAGATGTTGTCATGTTAGAGCAGTTTAAAAAACACGCCTGCAGGGCAAGATACAGAATAAAACTTTTAAAACATTTTATTAACCAGAAACAGATACAGTGTGCTTATTGAAAAGGCTGCAGCATGATATGATAGTAAGATCAGAAACATAATAATGAAGGAAGGGATCACAGATGTTACGCTGACAGATGTGAGCTCATCCTGAAGAGAATGACTGATTTCCTGAAACTTGCTCTGTAACAGCAGAGCTGATGGTGAAACCAAACCTAATAATATCCATCTCAAACACACACCTACATTTGCACAGGTCTTGAAGGTCTCTTCAGACTGACAAAATATGGTAAATCAAATGACACATACTGGATGTAGGAGACAAAAAGTCATTATTGTTGTAGAACAAATGCCGTTGTAAGATATTAAGTGCACATGCATTTAAAAAGGGTCCCAGCATTATAGACAACGTGATACTAAGATACTGCATGATAACATTAACAACTGTCCTTCCCCCAACAGTGTACTTACCTATCCTCCTCCACCAGAACTCAAATAAGCCTGAGGGCAGATCGTTGGCTTTATATCCGGCATTGAGCGGCTATATCATGCAGAATGAGACACAACGTCATGAAAAACACATGTGTGTGAGTGAACATGCCCTGTTGACAGTGTCAGTCAAAGTGGTTGGGATTTAATGTGTCTTTTCATTGATTCTACAAGTCTCTGATCTTTTTTTATTTAGGATAGTACAACTTTATATATGTTAAACATGTCATTGATTAAAGAAACTGAATGGGTTCTGTCCGTACACATATCACATCCTTCCACCTCCTTGGTGCAGTAGCTAGAATTTCACTTAGAGGAGCTCGTACCTCCAAGACCCTTTGTTCAATTCAAGCCACACCAAATGACTCACACTCATAGAGATCAGTTCTATAAGTATGTGTGAGTTTCAAACATAAAAATAAACAATCAAGAAACAGGCCTGGGGCAAAACAGGATCTCCTTTGCAGAGGTAACAAAAATGTTTGAATTCATCATGTTTTGACCAGACTTGCAGTTCAGAATCAGAATCAGAATCAGAAATCTTTTTATTGCCATGTATATTTGCAGTGGCGATTTTAGCCTGAAATTTCTGGTGGGGCAATTTTGTATGACGTCATGTCACCGTCACAAAAATAGAGGTAGCTGATTATAATAAGCAGTAGGCATATATCGACCAGTAATATATACTATGGGCTGCATTTTGAGTGCCAGCAGGGAGCAGAAATCCTATTTCATATACGTTTCACATGCTTTAGCACTCAGTGCGACACAAAGATGTTGCCTATAATACAACATTAAAGTAAAATGATTGCAACAGAGTAAAAAGATTAGACAGACACATAGCTTCACATCAACGTCAACATCAATACTCTGCATTAAGAGCTTTAGGAGACGTAATAATACTTTAAACAGCTGCTCTTAAAATGCAGATGTGACTTTAAATACTCACGTTTCAGTTGATCACAGTAAATCTGTTTCTGCAGAATAATTATCTGTGTAACGTAGTCAAGTCAAATGGGTTGGTGAGTGAAACAACTTTACATACCATCAAATAACTACCGTGGTGGAGTTTATTCTCCAAACAAACTCATCCTCAACTCCATCAACTCTAACACTTTTCCCTGCTGGGTGGACTGGCTCATCAGCTCCTCTGGTACTGGTCACTGAACTGGTACTGGCAGCTTTTTCACTCTGATCCACTGGAACACTCCGACTGAGGACCTGCGAGCTGCTGGAGGTGTGGAATTCATACATATGACCTTAAAAAAACATATCTTTAACTTGGCTTTTGATAATAGACATTCTTTTATTGCATCCAAGTTGTAAATTTGACTCAGACATTGTCCAATTGACACAAAATTGCTCACACTACATCAGACCCCCAACTTGAACCGATCTATTATATATATATATATATATAAATAGTATAAAAAAATTTTTTATGTTTTTCTTTTTACTCCTAGTAACAGTACAAGAACAGTTGGTGTTTTTTGTAAACGGTATCCACAAAAAAGGCGCTATGGCGGAGCGTTAAGGAAAAGCACAACCGGAAGATATATATATATATATATATATAATGGGAAGATAGGAAGAAAGATAGGAAGAAAGACAGACCGGATCATGTCGGTTCATGTCAGTTTAATAACTCCGTACGGTCCCGTTAGCATCGCCTGCAGGCTAGCAGAGCTAAACTGACAAGCCGTATGTACAGGTACCTGCTCATCACTAACACAGAAATACAATACTAAACTTGACTCACCACCACAGAAACGGGAGCGCAGACGTCTCTAGCTTCTCTGTCAGGAAAACAAACCGAAGTTCAAACTTTATTATTCATCCGACATGTGAGAGAGTGAAACCTCTCTACAGACTTGGGGAGTGTTCACGGGGATTAGCCTGTTAGCCTGTTAGCTCATGTGGAGCCGAGCAGGCAACAGGCTGGGAGCTGGAGTCCAGTTGCTAGACAGATTTCGTGGGCGGAGTTGGGGCACTTTCAGATGTGTCCCTACTCCGCCCACTCACCCAATGTTAACTTCGGCCTGTGTGGTTCACGCTCATTGGTGTTTCCATGGCAACGGTCTTAAGCTTGGCCTTTGCCCCAGAGCAGAGACGGACGGCAAGAGAGAAGCTTTTCACAGAGCAAGCACACAGACAGAAACACACACAAATCAATTGACTCAAAAACAACACCATAATGCTTGTGAAACAAGTTTATTCACACACACATTCACACTACTTTGCATATAAAATAAAATAAATTATATTTTTCCACAAAGTACAGATGTATTGAGCTTTCTGCACCACAGCGCCATCTGGTGGGGCAGTGCCCCACCTGCCCCTAATGTAGAAACGCCACTGTATATTTGCACATACAGGAAATTGACTTGTCGTGGTTGGTGCACTTTACAAACAACAATATAAAAATATAAAAACAACAACATAAAAGACAACAATATCGAACGATATAAACAACAATATAAAATACAACAATATCGAACAATATAAACAACATCGAACAATATTAGCAACAATATAAAAAACAAAACAACAATATATACAGTAAAGGAGTAACGTGCAGTTTTAAGGTGCAGAGATTGTTTATAGTGCCAGTAATATAGAGTTATAAATTATGTGCGAGGGTGGGTCGGGGGTGTGGGGGGTCAGCAGAGTCAGTGTGATGAAGAGTCAGTGTGGTGCAGGGGGCTTGTTTTTGAGCCCCACCGCCATGGGGAAAAAACTGTTCAGGTGACGTGAGGTTTTAGTCCTGATGGCCCGGAACCTTTTTCCGGACGGGAGTGTCTGGAACAGGTGGTTACCGGGATGGGAAGGATCAGCGATGATCTTGCCTGCTCTCTTACTGGTCCTGGAGTGGAACAGGTCTAGGAGAGCCGGCAGGTCACAGCCGATGACCTTCTCAGCTGACCGAATAATCCGCTGCAGTCTGCCCTTGTCCTTGGCAGTGGAGGCAGTGGAGGCAGAGAACCAGACGGTGATGGATGAGGTGAGGATGGACTCAATGATGGCTGTGTAGAACTCAACCATCACTTTCCGCGGCATGCTGAATTTCCTCAGTTGCCGCAGGAAGAACATCCTCTGCTGGGCCTTCTTGATGATGGAGGTGATGTTCTCCGCCCATCTCAGGTCCTGTGCTATGATCGTCCCCAGGAATCTGAATGACTCCACTGTTTTAACTGGGGAGTCGCACATGGTGAGGGGAGCTGCTTGGGCTGGGCTCCTCCTGAAATCTGCCACCATCTCTACAGTTTTCAAAGCGTTCAGCTCCAGGTGGTTCTGGCTGCACCAGGAAGCCAGGCTGTCAACCTCCTCTCTGTAGGCGGCCTCGTCCCCATTTTAAATTAGTCCAATAAGGGTGGTGTCGTCCGCGAACTTCAGGAGTTTGACAGAGGGATGGCTGGAGGTGCAGTTGTTGGTGTAGAGGGAGAAGAGGAGAGGAGAGAGCACACAACCTTGAGGGGCTCCAGTGCTGATGATCCGGGTCTCAGAGACAAGCTTCCCCAGCCTCACGCGCTGCTTCCTGTCAGTCAGGAAGTTAGTGATCCACCTGCAGGTGGGCTCAGGCACGCTCAGCTGTGTCAGCTTGTCCCGGAGAAGAGCTGGGGAGATGGTGTTAAATGCGGAGCTGAAGTCCACAAACAGGATTCTGGCGTAGGTGCCGGGGGAGTCGAGGTGCTGGAGGATGAAGTGGAGTCCCATGTTGACTGCGTCGTCTACGGACCTGTTGGCTCTGTAGGCAAACTGCAGCGGGTCGAGGAGGTGGTTGGTTATGGTCTTGAGGTGGGTCAGCTCGAGGCGCTCAAAGGTCTTCATTACCACAGAGGTCAGGGCGACTGGTCTGTAGTCATTAAGGCCTGTGATCCTCTGCTTCTTGGGAACGGGGATGATGGTGGATGTTTTCAGGCAGGCGGGTACAACACATTCAGCCAGTGAGGTGTTGAAAATGTCCGTGAACACTGAAGAAAGCTGATCCGCACAGTGCCTCAGTGTGGAGGGGGAGACAGCGTCTGGTCCAGCTGCCTTGCGTGGGTTCAGTTTCTTCAGTAGTTTGTTGACATCTCTCTCCTGAATTGAGAGTGGTGTGATGGGGTGTGATGTAGGTGTGATGGGGGGGATGGAGGGGATGGGGCAGTCTTGGGCCATTATGATGGGGGGGCTAGTGTCTTTGTCTAGGCTGGGGAGAAGAGGTGTGATAGTTGCGGGGGGGGTTTGAGAATGTCTATCGAATCTACAGTAAAACTCGTTGAGGTCCTTTGCGAGTTGGAGATCTTCAACAGAGTGGGGGGTTTTGGTCTTGCAGCCGGTGATCACCCGAAGCCCTTTCCAGGCTGACGAGGAGTCGTTGGCTGCGTGTAGTTGGAAAAACTGAGTAGTATGACAAGCAGTTTAGATTTACACAAGTGGAGCAGGATGTTTGATTTAAGCTTTTCAACAACGAGCCAGTCTCTGAAAGGTTTGTTAGGTTGTGCTAACTTTACACATCAGATGGCTCTTCAGATACCTCCTGAATGTATTGTCTCGTATGTCATAGATGATTTGACTGATGGATCGTGGCAGGACCTGCACAATAATATAATAAGCTAAGAGGTAGTCTGTATAAGTCTGAGGTAACCATTGCAGCAACACATTTAATAACGGAGGGGCTACATATGTGGTCATACAAAGCAGCAGCTGAAATCCATGGAGGAGGATTGTGTTTCTTGCTTTCTCTGTGTTTTTGCTTGCTCTTTTCGCAGTGAACAGAATTCTGAAGTTAGTATAAAAGATAATGAACCAAACTAAGACTAGAAACACTGTGTATGTGATATCCCTCTTCTTGGTAATGAGTGGACCTGGAAAGACAGTTTGCCACAGACAGAACACTCTGGAGTGGAAGAAGTCCAGTGGCTCTGTGGCCAAGGTTATGAAAAGATCAGGAAGAACTGACAACATGCTGGTCGGCCAGATTAAACCAATCTAGGAGATGTTGTCAACTGCATTGAGAGACCAACTGATCAAATCCATGATTTTAAGTTCGTAGAGCGGTGCGGAGAGAGTCTCTCAAGTATAGGACAAAACAAGACAAGACGAAAGGAGCCAAGCAGGGAAGGTTAGGGGGAGGGAAGGGAGAGAAAAATGTGACCGCCTTCGAAGAGAGCTGTTTCCTCTGTTCTGCAACTCAACCCCCCCAGCCCCCCCACCCTAGAATATTGCACTTTCTCCAGTAAACTTACTGTCTTCACAACTTTGTTTTTACAGAAACAACCTCTGGCATCTGGTGACATTTAACCCTCCTTGTGCTGCAGGACATAGAGCCTCCTTCTCATCAGAGCTCGTTAGGCCCTCATGGTAAAGGTCATGCACACTGGGGCAGCTCGCTAAGCACACACAAACACACACAAACCATCAAAGGGATTTATCAGATGTGTCTTCTGAGAGAGTTTCTCATCATCATCATTAAAGTGCAGCTGTTTTCTTATCTGTGATCATTTGGATGATCATTTACCTAAATAGCTTTTGTAATTAATAGATAAACAAGTTGCTCAGTGGAGAGTAGCCCATTCATGGACATTAACGAGGTGTTCTGAAACAACAAGCTGCTCTCAGTGGACGTGCTCTTTGGTCACATCAGCTGGAAATCCACACGGAGGCAAGGACGCTGTTGATTCTCACTCGTCTGACTCGCTGCAAAAACATATCACAGACACTTTGGAGCAGGTCTGAGTTTGTGTGTGATGATTAAAAAGTTGTTTACATCATTTCTGACTCCACAACATGTATTTGCATCTTTGAAACTATTACAGCTAATTAAATTTCTTTTCTCTTGTCCTCGGTTTTTCGAACTAAAACTTTTTTTTTCAGTGAAAACAAAACGATTAGTTAGTGAAAAATTATCCTACAACATTTTTGCAAACCATGTCAGTAATGTTTTAAAACAAAGGTTATAATAAATATAATCCCAACACCTGGGTCCAATATTATCTGCAATTTTGAAGTGGTTAGTAAATAATTATAGACGATTTATAGTCTTGATTTTAATCTTCAGAATCATCAGAAATGTAAACAGAAATTTTCTCATCACTTCTGGTCAAATCCTGCGGTTACTTTGTGTTGTTTGTTAAGAAAAGGAAAGAACTTGTCGGAACCAACATGTCTCGCGTCACGGTCTGTGGAGAACATGTGTTTAAGGTCATCGTCAGTAACGACGCTCTGTGTCTGCAAGCAGGAAGTGATCCTTACGGAGCTGCTCTTCAAACACCAGGATCCCAGAGGAACTGCTTTTGTTCCTGGAAGAGTTTCACTCACTAACATGACTCGTCCGACCTTTATAATATGAAATAAACTTAAAGGCACAGGGGACCCTCTGAGGAAAACAAGATTTTGACATATGGGTACTTACAGCAGTTCATCATCATCATCATCATCATCATCATCATCATCATCATCATCATCATCATCATCATCATCAGAGGTGCCACCAAGAAAAGTTCAGTGAAAAGTCTGTTGACTATGTTTAAAGAGCAATAATCTTACTGTTGATCTTTTTTGGAATAAGATATTATACCATTTATGGTGTTGACATGAGTTGCTACCAGAATAAATAATTCATATTCCTGTTTACATGTTATAACATTACTTATTGTACTTGTTTACGCTAAAACTCAGGTCATATGTCATCATCGGTTTGTAATTGTTCAGTGAAGCTCATCTTCAGTGTGAGCTCAGCAGCAGAGTGAACACAGTGATTGCCCGCCTCTCATCATATACCTCATTTCATATCTTTTAAATCCAGTTCCATTTTTCCAGGGTCTTAATTTCTGAAATGGTCTAGAATTCAGATTTTTGAATTAAAGATAAAATTCTTAAACACGTTAAACTATCAAATGCTCCTTCTCAAACAACATTAAGTTAGGTCTTAATTATGTCAACGTTCATATTCCACTACTTTTGTCTCACTTTGTGAGTTGTAAAATGATTTGTTGTCCTGATCGCTAAAGAGTTTGTAGAAAATACTAAATGGTGTGATGAGTAAACTGTCATCGAACTTAATTCAGTTTGGTAGATGTTCAGGCCTGATGTCAAATTTCAGTCTATCAAGCTTTACTTGTTTACTTCTTTTGGTGGCATGTGTAGTTTGTATTGTGTCTGTGTGTGGTGGGTCTTTCCCAGTGATCAGTGTCCCTGCATCTGTCTCCTGCAGTGTTCCTTCATGGTCCTGTAGGATCCACCGGACCTCCCTCCCCCTGTCTGAGACCGAGCTGTCCCGGGCTTGGACAGACTCCTAACCCTCTAACATGCTGCAGGTGATGAAGAGAGAGTGGACTCACTGCCGCAGCCCTTGCCGTCCTCCTGCAGCAGCAGCTGATCCTCTGGACAGACATAGTAGTGAGAGGCGGTGGTCTAGTGGCAGAAACGTGGACTATGGGCGGAGAAGGTCTCTGGTTAGTCTCTGGTTCGATTGTCTATCAATCAATCAATCAATCAATCAAATTTTATTTGTATAGCCCATATTCACAAATTACATTCATCTCATAGGGCTTTAACAGGGTGTGGCATCCTCTGTCCTTAACCCTCAGCAAGAGTGAGGAAAAACTACTAAAAACCCTTTTAACAGGGTAAAAATAAGTAGAAACCTCAGAGAGAGCCACATGTGAGGGATCCCTCTCCCAGGACGGACAGAAGTGCAATAGATGCCACGTGTAAAAACATTCATCATTAAAGTCTTTCGCGGCATTGATGCAGTCCCGCTGCAATCATAGTCCATGGTCAGCAACCAGCAGAACCACGATCCAGCATCCAGACCAGAGGCCACTCCAGTCCTCAGTCACCGTCCACCGCCGCCCACCAGGACCCACCACGAGCCATCGCCGCGGCCCTGGTACACCTCCTTTACCCAGTGCCAACGCGACACAGGGTCCGCCACCAGCACCACGATCAGCCCACACGACACAGAATCTGCCACACTGGGTCCACCACTGCGACCCCCGATGCGCGATCCACAAACAGCAATCCATGGTGCGGCCACAGAGGCCCTGGATCTGCGGGTGTTAAAGCAAAGGGACCCCGGGGAAGGGGGGGTTAGGGATGGAGAAGAGGAAGGAGAAGCTGGAAAAAGAAGCTCCGTGTGTCATATGTCATTAAATAGAGCAAGTTACGTTCTGCCTCACTAATTAACTCTAACTATAAGCTTTATCAAAAAGAAAGGTTTTGAGCCTACTCTTAAACAAACAGATGGTGTCTGCCTCCCGAACTGAAATTGGTAGATTATTCCACAAGTGAGGGGCTTGATGGCTAAAAGCTCTGGCTCCTACTCTACTTTTAGAGACTTTAGGGACGACAAGTAAGCCTGAATTCTGGGAGCGGAGTGCTCTAGCGGGTTTATAAGGTACTAACAGCTCTTTAAGGTAAAAAGGCGCTATATTATTAAGGGCCTTGAAGGTGAGGAGGAGAATTTTAAATTCTATTCTAGATTTAACTGGAAGCCAGTGTAGCGAAGCTAATACTGGAGAAATGTGCTCTCTTTTCTTTGTTCTTGTCAGGACACGTGCTGCGGCATTTTGGACAAGCTGTAGAGTCTTTAACGACTTACTGCTGGAGCCTGATAATAATGAGTTACAATAGTCCAGTCTCAATGTAACGAAGGCGTGGACTAGTTTTTCTGCATCTTTTTGCGAAAGGACATGCCTGATTTTTGAGATATTACGCAAGTGGAAAAAGGCAGTCCGAGAAATTTGTTTTAAGTGACTATTAAAAGATAAATCAGGATCGAAGATCACTCCCAAGTTCCTGACTGTTTCGTTGGAAGCAAGGGCAATGTCGTCTAGCGCAGCTATATCATTAGATCATTTATCTCTAAGGTGTTTGGGGCCAAGTATTATAACCTCTGTTTTGTCTGAGTTTAATAAGAGAAAATTGCGGGTCATCCAGGTTTTTATGTCCTTGAGACATGCTCGAAGTTTAGTTAATTGATTACTTTGTTCAGGTTTTATTGACAAGTATAACTGGGTGTCATCCGCATAGCAGTGGAAATTTACCGAGTGTGTCCTGATAATGTTTCCTAGTGGAAGCATATATAATGAGAATAAAATTGGGCCGAGCACAGAGCCCTGTGGAACACCATGGTTAACTTTGGTGCGCACAGATGTCTCATCATTAATTTGCACGAATTGTTAGCGATCAGAAAAATAAGATTTAAACCAATTAAGGGCAGTTCCATTAATTTGAATTAACTGTTTGAGTCTTTGTAATAAAATTTGATGGTCAATTGTGTCGAATGCTGCACTGAGATCTAACAGAACGAGGACAGACACAAGTCCCTGATCTGAGGCTATTAAAAGGTCGTTAGTGACTTTTGCCAAGGCTGTTTCTGTGCTGTGATTGGCTCTAAACCCCGACTGAAAGTCTTCATATATATTATTTTCCTGGAGAAACTCACACAGATGATTGGCTACCACTTTTTCTAAGATTTTAGACATGAAGGGGAGATTAGATATTGGTCTGTAATTGGCTAAAACCTCTGGGTCTAGGGTGGGTTTTTTGAGAAGGGGTTTGATTACTGCTATTTTAAAAGACTGTGGTACATAACCTGATGATAATGACAGATTGATTGTGTTAAGTAACAAACTATCAATTAGGGGCAGAATTTCTTTAAGTAATTTTGTAGGAATGGGATCTAAGATACAGGTTTTTGGTTTAGAACCTGAGATTATTTTGGTAAACTGATCACAAGTGATCAGAGAGAAGCTGTCTAAATAATGGTTAGGATTCTCAGCCATTTCTGAGATTTCTGTTATTGGGAGGGTATTAGTGCCAATTGAGGGCAGGAGATTGTTGATTTTATTTCTAATGGTTAGAATTTTATCATTAAAAAAGGTCATAAAGGTATTGCTATTTAGGGATCGAGGAATACTGGGTTCGGTGGAGGTGTGACTCTCTGTCAGCCTGGCTACAGTGCTGAAGAGAAACCTTGGGTTGTTTTTATTCTCTTCTATTAGTTTTGAATAGTAGGCGGCTCTTGCTTTGTGGAGAGCCTTTTTATATTCTTTAACACTATTCTTCCAGTCTATGAGGTTTTCAACATGGTTGCTGGAGCGCCACTTCCTTTCTAGTTTTCTTGATAATTGTTTTAACTCATTTGTCTGGGAATTATACCACGGAGCTAATTTACTATGTTTGACATTTTTCTTTTTTAGAGGCGCTATTGAATCTAATGTTAATCGTAATGAGTCTGCAGAGCTATCGACGAGTCGGTCGATCTCAATGGAGCTCGGGTTTTTAAAGAATTTGTTCTTTATATCTACGGATAATACGGGTTTAAATGTAATTGGAATTATTTCCTTAAATTTAGCTACAGCACTATCAGGTAGACATCTAGAAAATGAGTTTTTTATTGGTGGCATATATTCATTTATTGAAAAATGGAAGGTTATTAAATTATGGTCTGATAGAACTGGATTGTGCGGGAGGACTGTTAAATGTTCAATTCCGACACCGTACGATAATATAAGGTCAAGTGTGTGGTTACAACAATGAGTCGGTTGGTGCACACACTGACTGAAACCAATTGAGTCTAGTATTGAATTAAATGCTACGCTACGGTAATCTTTCTTATTGTCAACATGGATATTAAAGTCACCAACAATAATAATTTTATCGCTCTTTAGGACTAAGTTTGATAAAAACTCAGGGAATTCCGTTAAAAATTCAGTATAAGCCCTGGGAGGATGGTAAACTACAGCAAATATGATTGGCTGTTGGTGTTTCCTGGATTGGCGTGGAAGACTAAGAACCAGACATTCAAATGATTTGTAGCTTAGGTTAAGTTTAGGTTTTGGATTAATTGATAGACTGGAGTTAAAAATAGCAGCAACTCCACCTCCTCGCCCCAAATTCTCTGGGAACCTGTGCATTTGTATGACTGGGGGGAGTAGATTCATTTAGACTGACATATTCATCAGGATGCAGCCACGTCTCAGTGAGGGACAATACATCTAGGTTGTAGTCAGAGACTAGTTCATTAACTAAAAGAGCCTTAGTTGATAGTGATCTAATGTTTAAAAGACCACATTTAAAAGTCTTAGTTCCCTGAGCAAGGCACCTTACTCCCCCAACATCTGCTCCCTGAGCGCTGTACATAGTCGCTCACTGCTCTGTGTGTCCCGCACACAGATGGGTCAAAAGCAGAGATTAAATATCCCTACCTGCATGAGTGTGCCTTTGCATGTCTGTGCATGTGTTTGGGATAATGAAATGCATCTGCATCTCTGCATCTCTTAATTAGTTAAGATCCAGGAGTGCTGCACAGGTCCATGTCTGCAGACACACCGTTCGATAACACAAAGTTACACTTGCACAGTATGTAAAGTACACATTCATGAGTATTGTGTTACAGTGTAGGGATTTGTACGGTTATTATTACGCTTGTTAACGTTTAATATTCAACAACAAGAATTAAAATAATCTTTATTTAGCACCTGTTTTAGGGTTTAGAAAATATTCTATCATGTCTGCATTTGTAGATGCATCTCTGTAAGTCGTAACTACCTCGTAAGCGCCCCCTAAACACAGGAAGTTAATATCTGTTAAATTATTGACTGTCCAATCTCTCACTGAGGGGAGGAAAGCAGCAAGGGCATAAGCAGCAGAGCGAGGAGTGGCAAAACAAGTGTTTGTATGTGTGTTTGTGTATGTGCTCCTGTTTTCTCACATCTGATCTCACCCCAAACAAGTAACTGAATAAAACTCCTTTTGTTGTAGGAATCCGAGCAGGTCTGTACGGGTCTATTGGCAACCCTAATATATACAGACCGACAGACAGACAGACAGATAGATAGAACATGCAGAGACTTCTTTTAACTGAGCTATAATTATAGACAGGGTTAAAATTTCAGGGGCTATTGGGGGTAACTCCCTAATTAATTATTAAAAACTCCTACAAGAAATTCAAATCTAACTCTAGAAGACTGAGGTTACTCATTAAACTTACCTGTTATTGCAAATACTGCAGTTTATTTGCTGAGGAGTCTTGTAATAAAATACCTGATTATTGCAGACACCCCTAAAGTGGACCGTACCATTGACGTAACCGTGACGTCCGTTCGGTTTGCAGTGGAGCGTGTGCAGATAACAACATCACCACAGCTGGTTAGTGTGGTTAGTAAACTATTTATCTAAACTGTATGTGATGACAGTCAGGTTCTGCACAAAACTTTGTCTAGTGATGGATGCTAACTTAGCCAGATAAATTCTGAGTAACTTTAGTTTTATTGACAGCTTTGCTAACGTTAGCCTCACTTTAGCTAAGTAGCTGTCCTCGATTTGACCTTTCTTTCCTTATATAAACACAGGATGTATTAATTGACATCATCACAGTGAACCGTACTTCCTTTGAATTGTCTTGTGTGTATTTATGATCAATATCTCTCCTTGTTGAAATGGTTTAAACTAAAGAGGAGAGAACAAGACGTCCACACGTTTTCTGTTAAAAAACAATAAACCTGTCACAATGTGGCAGAAGGCCGATGTATCAATGTCACAAAAGTTTTTGTTCGACTGTGTTTGGTTTTGCTCTGATTATTGTGGAATCCACAAGAATCAAGTTTTCCTGAAAATCAGTTGTCTTTCAGACGAGTTCTCCTGAACCAGCTGTCAAAATGATATTTGACTACGGTCGTCTGTTGGCTCTTCACGATGGTTTAAGTGTTTCTCTACTAACTCCTTGTTTAGTGTGACTTGTTCCACTGACTACGTCTGGCATATGGTTTATATTGACAAGACGTAAAGTTTTCCACAGCTTTTTCCTTGATTGTATTAATAAATTCATATAAATTTATTTCTTCTTCTTTGTGCCTCTGCACCGGCAGCAGACAGGACGAATAAGTTATATTTGGCGCAAGGTCACTAAAAGTCACCTTCCCATTGACATGGTAATGTTTTGCATCAACACCTCAAGCTGTTATTCTATACATCAATAGAGGTTGTGTTTTCATCAGCATTTGTTTGTTAGTTGGCAGGAAAACGACTTTATGCCTCAGTGACCTTATAGTTTAAGATGGTATTTCCTTTCATTGGACTGCTTGGTAGAGGTTATAAATTGGGAGGCGGGGACTCAGGTCTGTCAGTCTGACGTTGTTTTGCTATAATGTAAATATCAACATCTTTGTTAATTTTACATTTTCAATGAAGTCATTAAAAACCCGAGGGTAGGATTCAGCAGTGTGGACATGTTTAATTCAGTATGACAAAATCCCTTTTTATTGCTATATAATCATTATTAGTGCTGTGGTGTCACTTTCTTCAGCTTCTCCCGGCACCTGTTGCTCAGAAGGTAGATCTTGAAGTACTTCCTGAACTTTTTGTCTCTCACGCCGTAAATGATGGGGCTCAGGAAACGTGGCAGGATGTAGATGATGAGGTAGTTTGCAAATCTGATCTCCCGGATTCGACCGGGGAAGATGAGATGCAAAACAAGCTCCACACTGGGGGAAATGTAGGAGAGCATGCACATGGACAGCTGGAGGCCGTGGAGCAGGATGGTGTTCCTGGCTCTCTGCGCCGACATCTTCTCTGTGGCCACGGCTCTCGCTTCAAACAGTATTCGGAAGTAGGTGAAGATCAGAGTCATAAACACAAAGGAGAAATAAATGGTGTCAAACGCTTGTCTTTTATGCACAAGGATCGGGTCTTTGAACACGTTCTGGCGTAAACACAACACCGACCCATGAAAGAAGCTCAAGGATTCAGTGGCCAGAGTCACAAACAGATCTGTGATATCTGGAGCCGCGCACAGAAACCAAATCACCCCGATGACCATATACGTTTTTCTCACTGTGCAGATTTGCGAGTGGCGCAAAGGTTTGCAAATGGCTATGTAGCGCTCAATGGCCATGCTAGCTAAGTTGACCGGGGTGTTCCTGGTGGTGAAGACGGCCATCAGGATGAGGAGGCAGCAGAAAGAGACGTTGATCCTGTAGAAGACGTAGCTTGCGACAAAAAGTGTGACGGTGACGGTCAGTTGGATGGCGTCGTTTATCACCATGTGGATGAAGAGGATATAACGAGGGTCTTCGTAAAAGGTCTGGAGGAAGACAAGTGAAGAGGGAGGGGGGTGAAATGTCGGGAAACAGCAAACAGCTCTTCTTGTAAATGAAATAATTCTTATACCACGATATCAAATATGAATTGAGCATAGTTCACAAAGGCCTGCAACTAACATTTATTTTCATCAAGAGTTACTCTGCCAGTGATGTATTGATCAAACAATTTGTAATCTTTTAAAAAGTACAGAAAAGGGAAAATACTGTAGTAATATATGTTATATTTATAAAGGATGAAAAAGTGATTAGTTCATTTACAGAAAATGAATTGCGAATATTTTCAACACTCAGTTAAAGGTTGATGTCACTTATTAAACAAAAATAATTTGTATAAAACATTTAGTGTTTCCAGCTCCTAAAATGTGAAGATTTGATGTTTTTGTCTGTTGTATATCTCAAAGACAGACGTTCAGATAGAAGAATAGAAAATCCCTTTGAGTCTGTTCTATTGTTTTTGTGCGTTTGTCTTTACCTGGTGTCTGAAAAACGTGGAAACCAAGGAGCTGTTGATGTAACTGAGGATGAGCCACAACAGAACAACAATCAGGTTCTTCACAAGCGCTGGGGTGAAGAAGTCTCTGATGTAGATGAACTGATTCGGCTGCAGAGGGTGGCAAGTAGCAGAGACAAAAAAGACTTTTAGAAACACAGAATCCTCAAACTGCAGATCCTAATCCTTCTCTGTGTTTCTATCAGCTGACCTGCTTTCAAAGTTTAATCTTGCAGCAGGTTCATATTTGTTTATAATAGTTTTTCATGAGCACCAACAGGCTGTGAGTCAGCAGCATCAGCCTCTCTTTTACACTCTGATACAGACACAGCTTAAGCATGTTGAGGTAATGATTCAAATTCAATTCAATATTGTGTATATTATGCACATGCATATTAGTAACATGTCTGTTTACATCAAAATAACAGTTTTTACAATAAGTCAATAGAGTTTACTCTTTAATTTCATTTCAAATGCGGACTTGATTTAGAGAACATGATGGTGGCAAACTTAACTTTCCTATATTTTTTCATTTGCATTGGTCTTAAAGAATTAAACAGCTCAAGATTTTAAAACTTAAACATGAATCAAAAACAAATATTCAGATCAAAATGAAAAACATTTGCATATTCCTTTCTAAACATGTGATAGTGAGACTGTTGCTTCACCAAACCTGATGAGGAAAACTGATGTTGCCTCCTGGAGCCACTGACGAGTTCATGATCGACTGAGACCTGAGGCAAAGAGAGAGGCAAACATGTTTTAATCAGCCTGATAAATCTATGTACAGCCAAGAGTTGGTAAATGCGAATAAAACAGCAGCTTTGTGATGCACATAAAGTAGTTTGACCAAGTGTTTAAAAACCTGAAAAGCTATAGAAAATGTATAGCAGTTTTATTTGTCTGTAGAAAATCTGACGTTTTTCCACTTTGAATTGAATTTCTTTTACAAATGTAAATTAAATTCAATAATCAAGTTCATATAAATCTGATATTTTGTTCTTTTCAGGTAATTTTAAAACAATGACACTGAAATTTACTTTTCAGATCAACATATTTCCTACATAAATGAGACCTCTGCTTAGTTTGAGTATTATGACATTCATCGTTCAGGTGTTATTCTCTTTTCACCCTTTGCCTTTTTTGTCTACTTCACTGGACAAGAGCATCAACTCAAACAACACGCACTAGTGTTTATTATTTCATTTATATTAACTAAAGCTGATACGTTAAAGGGTTTTAAATGTGAACATGATATTATTCATGTTCATTAGTTTATAATAAAACAGTTTAACATTATAAGACCAATCAACATGCAGTTTAATACAGGAAATAGAAACGCAACTGACAACAATATTATTCTGAGCTTTATCTTAAATGAGGTGTCAACACAAATACAACTGTCATAAAAGTCGGAAACACAGGCTTTAAACTCGTAAGATTTATCTCTAATTATTATTTATATTCACATTTACATTCTTCCTGATAAAAGAGTAACTAGCAATGTAAGGAATGTTTTTAAAACATTGACATTTAACTAAATCTTGAACTGAACTATGTAAAATGGTTCAGCAGAGAGTTGCAGTCTGCAGCTGCCTCACCTCCCCCCTCTGTCCTGTTCCTACCTGAGTCCAGGTCAGACGCTGACGGCAGACGTCTCTTCACACCGGTCTTTATAAACATGTCCAAGTTCATGAGAGAAAAGGAAACATGTGCTTGTGATGGTTATGTTGACGTCAGTGAGAGTGAAGCGTCTTTTATTTATCCTGTGATATGTTCAGCCTTGATTTGACTTTAGACCAGTGTCTCACAGTAAAATCAGCATACCCAAATTAACACTGTAAGAGTTGATCTTAACACTTTTAAAGTGTCTACATGGGTCCAAACCTCAGAGTGTTAATTTAACACTTTTTCAAGTGTTGGTACCTTTACACTAAGTTAGTGTAAATTTGACTCTTTTTGGAGTTAAAATGTAACACTGCCTAACACCAACCAGTGTTAGTTTTTTTTAACACTTCTATGAGGTGTTGGCAATTAACTCTCTCAGAGGACTATATCTTAACTACACAAGTGTTACCCCCATAATACTTAAAAGGTGTCAATATAATTATTATATATATATATATATATATATTCCTAAAAAATAAAACTTGGAAAATAAACTTTGCTAAAATAAAAAAGGTAGTCATGTTTGGCAGTTTAAAACATGTATTTTCAAACTTGCACCACAAATATTAGAACATGCAACAGTAAGGCACAATGTATGTCCTCTCACTCTCATTATAGTATTGCTTATCAAACGGTCTAAAATATGGTCAATGATAATCACAATATGTTCATTATTTTGCTCTTCTATACAGTATGCATGAAAATGTTCATCGAAGTACAGTGTGTCAACAGCACAGCCTATTATGAAAGCACGTTGTTCATGTATTATGATATTACAGATTTTCTTAAATACAGGTAGGTCATCATGGGATGTTCCAGTGCATACCAACAAGTCAATCTGGTACTCTGTGCCATAATTTCTGACCCAATATGTAGTTGAAACATCTGAACATGGATCTAATTGTAATGTATGACAGAGTAATTCTCCACCTTCCAAGCTATCAATGCTTTTTATTTTTAAAGGACCAATCTCAAACCGCTTAAAATAATAATTTTCATAGTAAAATGCCAGTTGACGCTGGTGTTGCTTTACTAGAGATTTAGTTAGCTTTTTAAAAATGTTTACAGACTTCTTAAAAAAAATTGTGTTTTCCTTCAAATCGCATACACCACATATGTATAAGAGGGCAAAATTATCAGTACACTGAATATACTGTAATGAATCAAGCACACAAGGTTTTTTAACACCATAAACAGTAGGTAGAGCAGGATCTTCACTTAGTGCATTACAATGTTCAATATGAAGCTCTCTGGAGCGCAGAGTAAGTCTTGTATTATCCTCAGAAAAAACAGACTGAATTTCTTCCTTATTTGTCAGACAGAACTTACAAAAGTATGTTGCACTGAAAGATTCAACAAAGCCGAGCAAACTATTTAAAGCAAGATTATCTCCTCTGACTTGAATTACAGAGCCAAACACTGGTTCATCAATAAATGGAAGTTAGATTCCTTCAGTTTCTAAAATTTTCAAATTGTCAATAAGGGGCTTTAATATTTCTTCAAAAATGACATCTTTAAATCTTGGGTGTAGAAAAGAACTGCAAGATGTATGTTCATTAGCACAGAGGTCACCTTGTGTGGGAGGTTTTTTAAAGAAAAATAAACACAACCAAGTTTGTAGATCCCCTTCTTAGAACCCAACGGATTAGCCGTTTCAAAATTGTCATAATAAAGTAAAATTTATAGAGCATGTCTCTGTTGTGAAAAAAGTGGATGGTTTTGAAAATAAAATCCATCATTAATGTCTTTGTATGTCCCCTTTTTACAGTGTTTCTCTTCGAAAAGAGGAACTCTCTTATCTCGCTGTTTTTGAAAATGGATTTCAGTGTACCTAAAATGGGTACATACATACATGTACTTTTCTGTTACAGGAAACTGACTATATACACCTGTAGTTCTATTTCTACGCGTATCCATTCTCACACCAAGGACAAATTCTTTAGGCTCAATTATTTCCCATTTTTCATTATAATATTTTTGTCTCTTCATCTGTGTGTTAAATTTTGAAAAGGGATTGTCCAATTGATTTAAACAGTGCTCTACTTTCTTATAAATTTCCGACTCCTTTGTTTCAGAGGAAAATGTTTGGAGAACTGCTTTTCGTGCTCGACCTTTAACATCACTAATAACTTCCTCCATCGAACAAACTATCGTTTTGATCTGAATTTGCATTTTGCACTGTTGGATCTTAGGAAGGTTCTAAGTAGAGCTTCAAAATGCAAAAAGAAGAAATGGGAACAAGAGACCAAAAGTTGTGAGCAGGCAATTTATTGAAAACAACAATTTAACTCAAATAGGCTGTTCATCAGCTGATCAAAAGTTTAAGACCACAGCCTTTAAAAGCCAAAATCTGTGCAAAAATTTGGATTCCATGTCATTTCCTGTCAAGTAATCACACTGTGAAGATCTCTTGATGGCAAAGGCAAAAAAGCTCACCGTCTTTGAACGTGGTAGGATTGTTGAACTGCATAAACAAGGCCTCTCACAACGTGCCATCGCTGCTGAGGTTGGACGCAGTAAGACAGTCATTTTGCATTTCTTAAAAGATCCTCAGGGTTATGGAACAAAAAAATCAAGTGGTAGACCCAAAAAAATCTCACCGGCGCTGAGCCGGAGGATCCGAATGGCTGTCCGTCAAGACACGGGACGATCCTCGTCCCAAATTAAGGCCATTACTGGTGCTGACTGCAGCCCAATAACCATCAGACGGCATCTGCGAAGGAAGGGCTTCAAAAACAAGAAACGTCTTCAAAGGCCACGTCTCCTTCAACGCCACAAAATTGCCCGTTTAGACTTTGCAAGGGAGCACCAAACATGGGACATTCAAAGGTGGAAGAAAGTTTTATTCTCTGACGAGAAAAAATTTAACCTTGATGGTCCTGATGGCTTCCAACGTTACTGGCATGACAAGGAGATGCCACCTGAGATGTTTTCTACGCGGCACAGTGGAGGGGGCGCCATCATGATCTGGGGTGCTTTTTCCTTCAATGGAACAATGGAGCTCCAGGTTGTGCAGGGGCGTCAAACAGCAGCTGGCTATGTGGAGATGTTGCAGCGGGCATCCCTCATGACTGAGGGCCCTCGTCTGTGTGGTAACGACTGGGTTTTTCAGCAGGACAACGCTCCAATTCACAATGCCCGTCTGACCAAGACTTTTTTCCAGGAGAATAACATCACTCTTTTGGACCATCCTGCGTGTTCCCCTGATCTTAATCCAATTGAGAACATTTGGGGATGGATGGCAAGGGAAGTTTACAAAAATGGACTTCAGTTCCAGACAGTGGATGCCCTTCGTGAAGCCATCTTCACCACTTGGCGCAACATTCGCACTAGCCTTTTGGAAACACTTGCATCAAGCATGCCAAAACGAATTTTTGAAGTGATCAACAATAATGGTGGAGCTACTCATTACTGAGTCAGTTTTTGACACTTTAATTTCTGTTTTAGGAGGTTTTTGTTTTTGTTTGAGCTGTGGTCTTAAACTTTTGATCAGCTGATGAACAGCCTACTTCAGTTAAATTGTTGTTTTCAATAAATTGCCTGCTCACAACTTTTGGACTCTTGTTCCCATTTCTTCTTTTTGCATTTTGAAACTCTACTTAGAACCTTCCTAAGATTCAACAGTGCAAAATGCAAATTCATGCAATTTTTTAACTGGTCTTAAGATTTTGATCAGGAGTGTAGTCCATGCTGAAATTTTAAATGTTGACAAAGAACTGAACAATTTTTGTGGTGCTTTTTACAAACAAAACATGTGAACATAATCAGACAGTTTTTTCAGCTGTGCTCTGACCTTTGTGAACTGGTGCGTTTTAATGGTCTTGCAGTAGTTTGGCCCTCAGTTCCTTGACTCGTGGGGTTTCCATTGTGGTTTCAAGATCCATGTTGTATATCGTTTTTTGGATGAAAGTGTAGAATGCATAAAGTGCTTCATCATAGGAGAGGCTGAGGACATTGTGAGTCTTGAACAGCACATCAAAAGCAGCCACCGATGTCTGAGCGTTGCATGGGATAGCTTTCTGGTCCACAACAATGAAGAACCTTGCGATTTTCTTTTTTTGCTCTCCGATGCAAAGGAGGAAAGGTGGCCTTACATAAACTTTATCCAGGAATGTAGTGAGGCTGTCTCCTTCCTGTAGTTTGAATGACACATTATGCATATACTTAGCATAACATACTAGATACACAGCAAGAATTATTCTTACAGTCCAATCTGCACCTCACACTTCTTACACGGTAGCACAAAAAGCTGATGGTACCTTAATGAATCTGACAACATGATTTTGTGCCTGAGCTGATCTCATCTTGGGAGTTTTTTTCTGGCCTTTTGATGTAGGGGCAGGAGATGCAACAGCAACAGGAGAGCAGACATATCACTATCCCAGCCTTGAAGACAAATATTTGAGACAGACAACAAAAGCATTGTAAAACATTATTTCTTGCTTACTACAGATACCATTTACCATTTCACTAAAATTATAGTTTTTGTTGAATAACACAACTCAACTTCATATTCGTCATTATTAAAATGACAATAGAGATCAATTAATTTATTTCAGGACCACAAATTTAGCTTTGGATGACTGTTGCATATTGTGATTTATTGAAATGGGCAACAGATTGTATGTTGGATACAGAAAAACGTCATATTTACCGTAGTCATTCTCAACCTCAAGATCAGAAGCAGCCAGCAGCTCGTCAACATAAGGACTTGAGGGAAGTCTCTGGCATTCTGTTATGACTCTGTGCTTGAAATCTGAAGACCACCTCGCAAGAAACCTTCCAGATACATGGTCCCCGAACATCATGGAAAAATCCTGTTCAATCTTTAAACAGAGGCACAATGTCCATATACAGCTTACTAAAATGCACTTTGCATTAGAAGGAGTCAGTTTTCAAATAATTTACAAAAAAATAATAATCTCTACATATTCCTACCAGTCCGGCTGTATCAAGAAAGCGAATGAAGACATCCAACACTGAAGCTGTTGCATCCTGGTTATGAACCAGCTTCTGTCTGTAGTCAAAGGTGACTCATCTTCTCTTTAACCACAGATTTGTCCGTTGAGTGTCCTGGAAATCAGGCCTGGAACACTCCCGGAAGCCATCATGGGTGTTGCGTTGTACTGTCTTGAGTCTCCATGCAAGATAGCCAGTATTGGCCTGAGGATCATAGTAGTGTTCCTGCATGCACACACATCAAATATAAAGTAGTAGTGATTGCAGATACTGATTCTGATAATGTGGGCATTTTTTTTACCTAATTTCAGATAATCTCAAGTCTTTCCTGTAGTGAAAAAAATACATTATGCCTACTCATACCATGATGGCCTACTGGTAGATACAGAAATAAATGAAAGGCTTTACAAAACACTCACTGGGCAATTTAAGGAAACTACTTCAACTTACACTATGGCTTTAATCATTTTGTGGGGCTGTGGGGCATAATATAAAGCAGAATTTTATTGGTTTGTCATATCAGCAGAGATGTTAGTTTTGGGCCGATGGAGATATTTAATTTTAAAGTCATTATCAGCTGATATCAAGGTTGTGCCAATAATAATTGTGTATCTCTTATATAAAGCAGAAACCTGGCCTATTGAAATAAGTTCTACAACACATTTTTGGACTTAAAAGACACATTAAAACTTACATATCCATGTTTTGAGTAAGGATCTTGGAGATATGGAAAAAGGGTCACAATTCCAAGTGCATAACTGGCCCGGACACGGATTGGTGGAATCCTCCTTTAGAAACAAATTATTTATTAGATGTGTCCAGTCATGTTTTCCTTTGCCATTATATTAAAAATGATTTCTTATCCGTATGTTTCTATCATTTCTGCAACCAGAATGTTGACCATCTGCTTGCGTGTTGCAACTGACAGTGTTTTGGTTTTGTCATACTCTTTGAAGATTTCTTCACCCTTTGGCTTAGAGCTCAGAGCAGTTTCAACCCTCTGCAAAGACAACATTAATATTTTAACCCTTAGCTTCATGCTTCAAATTAATTAACTACATTTGGTTAAATTTAGTTAAGTTTCACACTAAACTAATATAAATAGTTCAAGTGCTGCCTCTTGTCTAGCACTAATTTTATGATCTAATACATGTGTAGTTGGTTTCAAGGTTTACCTGTCTTTATCGCGATCCAGGTCTTTCATGGCCCTCTTCCTGTTCTTTGTGGTTGGGAGGATAATAGTGGAATCTGATGAAATGGAAGAAGCCGGTGATTGTGCTGTGAAGTCTGGCGTCGAAGCTAGTGATGCTGGAGGGTCTGGCAATGATGCTGGAGATGGTGACTGGTCTAGTAATACAGGTGAATCTGATTCATACAAAGTAATAGCAATGTCTAAAAAACAGTTCAGAGAAGAATCAATTTAAATTAAAAACAATAATTTATTGATTGGTGAATGATAAAAAAAATCAAGACAACATAACCTTACCTGTTATTGAATACTGGCGATATCCAACCTTGAAGTTTCTCACCCCTGACTTGACCAGCTCATCGAATGTGTCAAGCTGAGCACACCTTCAGTCACAAGTTGGGACTGCAGACTAAATTTGTCTGTTACTGGGAAATATAAAAAAAAATAAAGTTACATTTAATTTATTATCAACCATGTCGTTTAAACATTTAGAGCATAAAAGCTTAAAAACAAAACAGACACACTACAAACATGAAAATATTCTCTGAAATGGCCTATAAGGCTTTTTTTTTCTTAAAATGTGTTGAGACAAACCCTCTTGAAAAACTTCTGGAAGTCAAAGTTTTCATCAATTTGTGGAATTTTGATGTATTTTTGGACTCCTCCGTATTCCACCTTTGCCAGCATCTTCTACATGAATTCAGTGAATTAAAAGAGAGGATAGCTTTATGAACAATTTATCTGACCCACTGTTATTAAAATGAAAAGTCAATGTGAGCCAATATCATGCAGCTTAGCCCATATAATAAAAATATCTTACCACAAGAAATGCCAGGAGACATCTATACATTTTAAAAGACATAAGGCACAGAAAAAAAATATTGTTAGTTATTTTCATGTCATTGAGGGAACCAACATTGAAGTGTCTCCCAAGATAAACCATATGAAACTTACAAATATAACTCCCTCTCAAAATAATAGTGATATTTCGGTGTGACCCAGTAAAAAGACATTGTGCTGTTTTGGCACGGTAAACATGAGCAGTCTGTCGAAAACCGCAATTTCACGGTGTGTTTTTCTTACTGACAAAAAGTTATATTATACTTCACCAAGAGATGTGTTATTTTCGCAACAAAAAAAACAAATTTCTTTTAGAAATTACTTTAGACAAAGGGCTTGCTAGCGATAGCACCACTTTAGCACGCTAGCTAGCAACTCTGAACCATTAGCATCATCTTATAACGTTTTATATCTATGGTTACAAAGTGCATTACTCGTCTCACTCAGCCAAAACGTCAAGCTAAACTTACCGTATACTGCCGTTACTCACTTTTTAGGTTACAGTGGGACCAGGCATGCATGCTAACCTATAGCTCATTAAGCAGGTGTTTGGGTGGTTAGTAACAGCGTGAGGAGTAAAGTTACCGTGGCTCACCATTGCAAAATGACCGGGTGCCCGAAGAGTAATATTAATATAAAATACAATATTATCAGATACTACTTCATGTACTTACCGAACAGTGTAACCGTTAAAAGATTGAGATTGTAGCTCTATCTTCAGCAGACCGTTTGACACGCAGCCGAGACTATGGAAGCCCGTTTCCGCCACTTAAATGAAAAAAAATAAAAATAGTATCTCATAATTATGACTTAGCATCTCAAAATAATGAGATAGTATGTCATTATTATGAGATAGTATCTCATTATTATGACTTAGTATCTCATAATTATGACTTAGCATCTCATTATTATGAGATAGTATCTCATAATTATGACTTAGAATCTCATAACTAATTACATGTGGCATCTATTGCACTTCTGTCCGTCCTGGGAGAGGGATCCCTCACATGTGGCTCTCTCTGAGGTTTCTACTTATTTTTACCCTGTTAAAAGGGTTTTTAGTAGTTTTTCCTCACTCTTGCTGAGGGTTAAGGACAGAGGATGCCACACCCTGTTAAAGCCCTATGAGATGAATTTTAATTTGTGAATATGGGCTATACAAATAAAATTTGATTGATTGATTGATGATAATTATGACTTAGCATCTCATAATAATGAGATGCTAAGTAATAGTTAAAGCAAGACTGAACTTGCTTTAGCAGAGCGGTGTTCGTACGGGGGAGGGGGGAGGGGTGACGTTAACACTTCAGGTGTGAAATACAGGATCAGAGTTTAGAGTAAGAAGTTCGGAGTTAATATTTAAACATTTACACTTAGAGATTTGATTTAGTGACACTTCCTTTTTACACTCGGTTTTGACAACAACTATTTATCGACTGAGAGTTCATTATAATGGATTAACTCTATCCAGAGTATAATTAACACTACTAGTGTATGTCTAGTTTATCACCAAGAATTCAACTTTTCTCAATGTGCTGTGGTGATGGACGCACCGTAGCCTCCTGCGGTGACAATGTTGTCCTCCCATTGGGTCAGTCTACTTTTTGATTAATCAGTCAGTTACTGTCTCAGTTTCTCAATTTCACCATTGGTCTGAATTTTTTTTTATGAAAATGAAAAATGGCCATTATGATATTTAACAGTCTGAGGAGACGTTTTATTTAAAGCCTCCACAAGGAACTTCTCATGTTTGTCAAGCAGTTGTGTTCCCAGCGTCTCCTACAGTAAAAACCTATTTTTAGAAGCATTTAAAAAAAATACACAATTCACAAATACAATGAACAAGACTACTTGTGTAGGAGGAGTACCCGGATCTGTTTTGAATCTTTTCTCGTGCTTGTTTATCTTCCCTTTTGGCTTTTATTTGTTGTTCTACGGTTCTCTTTGCTGATTGTGACCCAAGCCTCAGCCATCATGACAAAAAGCAACGACAAGAAGTAATAATCTCTAAAGACGAGTGTGCTCCAGCTTCCTTTCCACCGGCTAGCGAGCTCCTCACTGTGCGCTGGTTTTCATGTAGACAAAAATCCCTCTGTCAGTATGTTAAGTTGAGCTCTGACTGTGTCGTCCCACTCACTGAATGGAAAAAGCTGGATATTACTTTACATTACATGTCATTTAGCTGACGCTTTTGTCGAAAGCGACTTTCATTTTTAGCACACTCAGCATTTAGGAGGGGCCATTTAGGGGTTCAGTATCTTGCCATGGACACTTCGGCATGCAGATGGGGGAGAGTGGGTTTTGAACCTGCATCCTTCGTGTTGGAGAACTCCCGCTCTACCACCTAGGCCACAACCCCCCGCAATATTACCCATTATCCTCGGCTTCCCGAACCATAGATTTACAGTGGATATAAAAAGTCTACACACCCCTGTTAAAATGCAAGGTTTTTGTGATGTAAACAAATGAGACAAAGATAAATCCTGTCTGAACTTTTTCCACCTTTAATGTGACCTATAACGTGCACAATTCAGATGAAAAAACAAACTGAAATCTTTTAGGGGTGAAACTAAAAATAAAAACCAAAATAATGTGGCTGTATAAGTGTGCACACCCTCTTATAACTGGGGATGTGGCTGTATTGAAAATGTACCAATCACATTCAAACTCATGTTAAATAGTAGTCAGTACACACCTGCCATCATTTACAGTGACTCTGATTAATTCCAAATAAAGTTCAACTGTTCTAGTAGGATTTTTCTGACATTCTCTTAGTTGCATCTTACAGCAAGAGCCATGATCCGCAGAGAGCTTCCAAATCATCAGAGGCATCTCATTGTTGGTAGGTATCAGTCAGGAGAAGGTTGCAAAATAATTTCCAAGGCATTAAATATACCATGATACACAGTGAAGACAGCCATCATCAAGTTGAGAAAATATGGCACAACGGTGACATTACCAAGAACTGGACATCCCTCCAAAATTTATGAAAAGACAACAAGAAAACTGGTCAGGGAGGCTTCCAAGACACACAACATCAAAGGAGCTGCAGGAATTTCTGGCAAGGACTGGCTGTGTACTACATGTGACAACAATCTTCCGTATTCTTCATGTGTTTGTACTATGGGGTAGGGTGCCAAGACAGAAGCCTTTTCTTACCAAGAAAACATCCAAGCCCGGCTAAACTTTTTAAAATCATACATGAAGTCTCCAAAAAGCATGTGGGAAAATGTGCTATGGTCTGATGAAACCAAGGTTGAACTTTTTGGCCATAATTCCAAAAGGTATGTTTGGCGCAAAATCAACACTGCACATCACCCAAAGAACACCATACCCACAGTGATGCATGGTGGTGGCAGCATCATGCTTTGGGGCTGTTTTACTTCAGCTGGAACAGGGGCCTTGGTCCAGGTGGAGGAAATTATGAACAGTTAAAAAAATCAAGTCAGTTTTGGCACAAAACCTTCAGGCTTCCGTTGGAAAGATGAAGATGAAGAGGAATTTCACCTATCAGCACGACAACGACCCAAAGCCTACATCCAAATCAAGAAAAACATGGCTTCACCAGAAGAAGGTTAATGTTTTGGAATGGCCCAGCCAGACCCCAGACCTGATTCCAGTTGAACATCTGTGGGGTGATCTGCAGAGGGCTGTGCACAGGAGATGCCCTCGCAATATGAAAGATTTGGAGCCGTTTTGCAAAGAAGAGTGGGCAAATATTGACAAGTCAAGATGTGCCATGCTAATATATTCCTACCCCAAAAGACTGAGTGCTGTAATAAAATCAAAAGGTGCTTCAACAAAGTATTAGGTTAAGGGTGTGCACACTTCTGCAACCAGGTTATTGTAAGTTTTCTATTTTTTATTTTTCCCCCGAAAAGATTTCAATTTGTTTTTCAACTGAATTGTGCACGTTAAAGTTCACATTAAAGGTGGAAAAAGTTCGGACAGGATTAATCGTTGTCTCATTTGTTTACATCACAAAAACCTTGCATTTTAACAGGGGTGTGTAGACTTTTTATAGCCAGTGTATGTTAAGAACTCATATTTTAACTCAACAGTTCTGTTCAAATCAGCGTTGTACCTCAGAATTTTTCAAAAGAAACCTGAAGAATTTTAATTGGTCACTATAAGTTACAGTTTTAGTATTGGTTGATTTTAACGATATAAGTCTTATGATTTAATAGATATTAAAGTAAAGTAAAACCATAAACAGGAGAATTTAGAACAAAATTGCTAATCACAGATGGTTTCTCTGCTCGATATTGATATCAGACGTTTGCCGTTTGTCACTGTGAAGCTGTCACTTCAGTTTAATCATCACTTTTGGCACGGTGATGTTTTTCCGCGGGTTGTTGCTTGTACTGACTTTACACACCAGGTACTTTCTCACATATCTCCTGAAGAGCTGGTCTCGCAGTCCGTAGACAATGGGGCTGACAAAGCGCGGCAGGATCTGGGCAATGACGTAAGAGGAAAAGCGTATAGTCGAGTAGTTTTGGGGCAGCAAGTAGAGCAGACATTGTTCAAACATGGGTCTCACATAAACAATCATGCATAACAGCAACTGAAAACTGTGGAGCAGAATAGTGTGTCTGGCTTTTTTAAAGTCTACAGTCGCTCCCTTGGCAGTGAACACAATCCTGAGGTACGTGTAAAACAGCAAGAGCCAAACGCAGACGAGACAATCGATGTGTGATGCGTCTCTCTTCTTCAGGCTGTAGGTGCTCCTGAACACTTGGTCCCTGACACAGAAGGCCCTGGAGTGAAAGAACTGCAGAGGCTCAGTGACCAGGAGGATGAAGAGGTCGGGTAGGATAGAAAGAGCACCCACAACCCAGATCAGACCAATCAGGATGTAGGTGTTCCTGACAGTGCAGATCTGACCGTGGTGGAGGGGGATGCAGATTGCGATGTAGCACTCTACCGCCATTCCAGCCAGGTTTAGCGGGGTGTTGAGGGTGGTGGTGATGGTAACAATGAGCAGGATGAGGCAGAAGGGGACGTTGATCTTGTACAGGGCGTAGCTGATGATGTGGAGGAGGGTGGACAGGGCCAGCTGCATCATGTCGTTTATCACCAGGTGGATGAACAGAATGTATCGAGGGCTCGAATTCAAGATCTGTGAGGGGGAAACAGCAGGTGAATAAAAGTGACTCTCGACAAGTCACAAAAACAAACTTATAGCTTAAATATAACTCAAATATTTGGTTACTTTCTGAAGGGTGAGCGAGACCCTGAATAGATCTATGATGCTCTTAAATCTCTTAAAGACATATTTTTTATATTGTGCGTCCGGAGAATCTGAACTCACCTTCAACTTTATATTTCCTTTTTTAATAATTTCAGTTCTTCTACACAGCTTCTTCTCATTATTTTATTTATTTTTTACTAGTTTATTATTCTGCTTATCATTTTTGATAATAATACCAGGTTTAGTGCTGCTTGATTAATCGAAATTTAATCGTGTTTACAATTATTCGGTCAAACGATCTCCAAACTACTATAATTATGTTGAAACGATTATTTGGCTTTTTTTCCCCGAAAGAAACGATTATTTGGCTTTTTTTTTCTTCCGAAAAAAAAAGAAGCCAAATAATCTAATATAAAATTGCATGCGCAATTCAGTCCTTCCCCCAAAGCATTCAGCAGCCCAGCTGCCCGGCACTCACTCTCAAGCAGCTGTAAAATTAAGGAGGCGAGTTGTTTGTGTGGTGACCGGCGGTGAAAAATCTGCGCGAGAGGAAAAGATTGCTCCGTTCTGACTATTCAGACCGGTCTGACCAGACCCGCATTTCTCCGCGCCGGTCAGTCAGTCAGAGAGTGTTAGGGCTGCCATCATTAAGGGTTTGAATTTCCGGGTACCGATATACTGGTTTCAAGGAAGAATAAGACACGCAGCCGTCATCGGTGTTTACCGGAACAGGAAGTGATACAAAAATAAACTATAGACTTAATAAGGGCACATTAATAATCGTTTGAATAATCGTGATTTTGATTTTGTCCAAAATAATTTATGATTATGATTTTTTCCAAAATCGAGCAACCCTAACCAGGTTTACCACTTATCTGTGAAAAATAGAAGAAGTCTGATAAGGTCATCATGACAAAGTTGTGCTACTGAATATGACTGAGGCAGAAAAAGAGGAATCCAATTAATAAAATAAAATTATTTAGTTTTGCTTTGGAGAAGCTTATTTATTTTTCTCATAGAAATTGCTTTTCTTAGTTTTTTGTTCCCTTCATTCGGCTGATTACATTTTTTAATTTTTTTTAATTTTTTTAATTTCCTGAACGTAACTGTGCACAGAGATCTTTGTCATGTATTTAAATTATACTTAAGATAAAGTTCGTCACCATACTTTGTTCTCTTTGAGACAATAAGCTTTTAAATATATTTGCTCTTTATCGTCTGAATATTTTAAATAATCTGCTCGGGAAAATGAATAATGAATCGTTTAGATTTTTTTCAGAAAAGTAAGTTTACATACATCATGTTTGAGTTTTGTATTGGAACAGACCTGGTGCTTCCTGAAGGTGTGAACCAGAATACTATTGATGTAGTTAATGGAAATGCAGAGCACCGTCACAATCACATTCTTAGTCACAGCTGTGGTGAAGGTGTCTCACTCCATTGCATTCACGACAAATGATAAATTCATGTCTGGAATGGCAGAGTCTGAAAAAACAAAAAACAATATTGAAGGTTATATTGTGAGCTCCAAAGTGTCACATGTTCTATAAACATGCCACAAAATGTTGAACTGCATAGAATAACATGTAATTATCTAAATCTAAAAACTCTTCAACCAATCTGAAGCAGTTTCAGTTCTTTCCGAGCGAATAGTCAAATTAAACTCACAGCTGTTTTTTGTCTGAGAATATAAATATTTAAAAACAGGAACTACGACCAATTTAGAAAAACATCTGTCTCTTTATGCTGTACATTACATTTCACAGAAAATCTGAAAAAAGAGCAACAAAAACTTCAAGAAAAATCGCACATAATGAATCCAAATAAAGTAAGTAACAGAAGAAAGCACATTACACATCACATAGCAATATATGATGAGTCAGTATTAAGGTCCGTAGGCATAAAAAGACTGATCATACCCAGTATGACGACTTGCATCAGTACCTGGTTAACATCTGCTGCAGGTGCTGATGTCAGGACTTTATATAAATTTATAGATGTCAAATGGGATTATTGTGTGTTCATGTTATGTTCATGTTGTGTGTATTTTAAAGGAATAATTTCACATTGGGGAAACTTTCTTTGAAGAAAGAAAACAACTGCAGTTTCAAAATTGTGACTTAAAACAGCTCTGATTAATATATTTTTTTATTTGAATATGATAATTGACAATGTGTCTCTGTGATGAACTGAATCTGTTGCTCCACTCAGCTCAATGAAGTTCTAAACTGAGTTCCTACTCTGCTCTACACTGAGTTCCCACTCTGCTCTACACTGAGTTTCCACGCTGCTCTACACTATTAATTAATACCAAACTTATCAGAAACACTTGAACAAACATCAGTGTGATGAGAACTACCTGAAATGACAGGAACCAGAGAGAGAAACATTTGTATCACATGTACATGATTTCTTCTTTTGGTCCATGTCCCATCTGCTAACATGGAGGAGGCAGGTTTATGAAATGTACTGCAGTCAGCCACCAGGGGGCATTTGAGATGGTTTGGCTTCACCTGTGGGGAGCTGTCATGTTGTCCCTGGTTATGACAGTAGGGTACTTCATTGAATGTGTCTTCCCTCCTCACTACTACCTGACCTGCGCTAACGTTACACGTTAACGATTAACACATATCGGAAATTATTAGGACACGTAGA